>CM038722.1:8018537-8618537 GCA_021613375.1 Megaleporinus macrocephalus | reverse complement strand
CACACCCACACCCATAAACACTGTTCCCTCCATCATGTGAAAGTGGTGCTCGGCTCGGTACAGATCTTTCCTGCTATTGTACCTGTAGGTGTGTAGAGTTCTTTCCCTGTGAGAACATTCTAGGCATTCTGTTCATTCCTGTTCACGCTTCCTCACTGTTTCGTAGACCAAGGTCTTATGTTTTCACACCGCCTGCTTCACACTTCCTAATAAATCATTCACTTTCCTGCTTGGGTGTGTTTCTTTTTTTAATGCAAAGCCTTTTTTTAATGAAATGTAAATAAAAATGAAATGTAAAATTATGTATCCAGGCTATATGCATAACTAGTATAAATGCAAATGAACAAATAAACGATACATCATAATATGAAGTGTGTGTTGCCGTTTTAAAGATCTCCTCCAGGAAGTCCAATATTTACTGTTAGCATTCAGTACCTAGTTTATCTAATCAGTCATTCATTTTTCTAACTGTGTACATTCAACTAAGATAAAAGTAGCTTTTTGAAAGCCCAAATCTGTCTGTAGTCATTAGTACTGTATTAGTACTGTTTCATTGTATATATGTTTTATTATATGCTTTAATGTTACAGCTGTATGCAAATGTTTTAACACTACTGGTCAAATGAGGGTTATTGGTTGAAGCACAGAAAATTAATGTAGTAAAACAAATTGTGAAATTGTTCTGCAAATTTAAAAGGGCAATTTCTATTTCTGAAAACTCAGAAAATGAAATTGTGTACCCTAACTTTTGATGTTTCAGTTGACATTTTTAAATATTGTTTCAGTACCTTTTATGTTAAATTCAGTAAATAAACTGTAATTGTGCCTAATTGTATATAAATGAATGTAGAGGATGTGACTTAAATACTTAAAAAACATTTGTGTCTATTTGTATGTTTCAGTTTCGGGTCAAATTATGTTTATTGGTTGATGCACGAAGTAAAAATAAGTTATCACATCACACATAAATATGACATTGTTCTGCAAATTTCAGTGCAAAGTAGCTCTTTGTGTGTCTTAAATATAAACAAGTATATAATGTGCCCTAACTTTCAAAATTTCAATTACATTTTAAATGTAAATTTTGATGTAATGGAATATTTTTCCTAATTTTAATGTTAAATTCAGCAAATAAACTGAAATTGTACATAAATTAATGTAGAGGATACTTTGATTAAAAAAAACATTCTTTTGTCTGTTTGTGTGTTTACAGTATCTGCTGGTCAAATAAGATTTATTGGTTGATGCACTCATTAAAAAATAAGTCTCATCACATAAATATGACATTATTCTGCAAAATTTTAATGAATCTATTTATATGTTTAATATATGAGAAAAAAACTAATATAAAATATACCCTAACGTTTGATGTTTCAATTAAAATGTGTACATTTTAAATATAACTTTTAATGTAATGGTTAAAGTTTTTTTACTTGTTTTTATGTTAAATACAACAAATAAACTGTAATTGTGCATAAATTTGCATAGATTAATGTAGAGAATGTTAAAACTTAATACTTTGATTAAAAAACATTTGTGTGTCGATTTTCCATGTTTACAGTATCTGCGGGTCAAATGAGGTTTATTGGTTGATGCAGGAAGTGAAACAAAGTCATCACATCACACATAAATATGACATTGTACTGCAAATTTCAATGCAAAATATCTGTTTATGTGTTTATTATATATTGGGAAAAAAACTATATAAAATATTCCCTAACTTTTTAATGTTTTAGTTTTAATTTTTACATTTTAAATGTCAATTTTAATGTAATGGTTGAAGTATTTTTTTATTTCTTGTTTTATGTTAACTTCAGCAAATAAACAGTACTTGTGCATAATTTTACATTAATGAAAAATAAGTTATCACATCACACATAAATATGACATTGTTCTGCAAAATTGTAATTTATAATATATATTTATAATAATTATAACAATATAAATATAAATAATATAAATATAATATAATAATAGTAATTTTAATATTAAATATACCCCAACTTTTAATGTATCTTTTTTTTACTTTAACATGTAATTTTTAATTTCATGTTTAAAAAAAGCTAATAAACAGTAATTGTGTATAATTGTACACAAATTAATGCAGATGTTGTGAAAACATTTTTTCACTCAATATTTGATCAAACTCAAACTGTTTGATACTAAGATCTAAGTATATTTATGTGTCTGTCTGTGTGTTCACAGTATCTGCGGGTACGCTGCACTGGGGGCTGCGAGTTTCATACCCGGTCAGCAAAGAAAGTGCAAGGTTCCCTAAACCAGAGGTTCTTGTTTGTGGACGGAGACCGTGCAGTGTCTGGATCCTACAGGTGTGTTTAGGACTAGATGTGGCAGTAATTGTGTTGGAAAAATACAGCTTCCCATCTTGATAACATGCTTTTCATGTTGCTAAATAAGGCAATAAGGCAACAATGGAGTATATAATGCAAGTGTATTATAGTACAGTAAATATACAAAGTGGCCTTAATTTGCACTGCTTTACTTCAGGACCTGTCTTCGTGTTTGATTGGTTTGTATGTGGTTTGCAGCTATTTTTACCGTTTGTGACTCAGACTGTAAACCTAGTCAGTCCTGAGCTGTGGGTTATGCGGTTGCAACTACTAAACAAATGTCTTTTGTTGCTTCTGTTCTAATTGGAGCGCATGTGGATCACTTGACCTATTATACGTACCTACTGTGTATGAGGAACTGGGACATTGTATTCGTCAAACACTCTTCAAGTTGGATTAGTTGTACTTTTTTGTAAAGTCCTGGTTGATTTCTTACCACGCCCCATTCTTTTCAGGAGCCACGTCCCGTGTTTCCAAATTGGTTCTTTGAACTAATGAATCCTGTATTCATAATGTTTTATAAATAGATTTATAAGGCACTGCATGCAATACATATCAATTTATAATACCAGGCATTTGCCTATATAGTTATGCTTAAGTAGTTCCTGTTACATACATAGCACTACACTGATTACCCATAACATTAAAATCACCTCCGTATACCTACGCACCCTGTCCATTATATCAGCTCCATTTATAATACAGGTGTATGTAAAGCATGGGTATATGACTTAATAGTCATGTTCCATAATGCATTGTAATCACTGCTCAGTTACCAGTTAGCTAAAAACAAACTACTCTGTCAAAACCATGTTGCGTATAAAAAATATGCTTTTGTAATATTGCAAAACATGAAATGCTGCTTCATTTGAACCAAGTTGGTAGCCATTGTTTCTATGGAACTGGGTTTTTATACAGGAAAAATCCTAGACTCCATATGTAATGCATAATCATATTCATGTTTACAGTGTTCTATTAAGTGGGTATTATAATAAAAGCATAAATACTGTTATGCATGTAATTGTAACCACTTATAAGCAATTGTATAGGTATGCTGGGTATTATAACCTATTTTAACGAATTATAAATGTATTTGTAAAGCATTGTGAATACAGAGTTAATAGAAAGCGTTACCGAAAATGCTGACCTCACATTTCTTCCCCTGCCATGTCCTGGTTGAGGCGCAGACTAGATGATCAGGGTACGGTAGCTAGCTAGCTATTTGTGCAGCAGGGCTGAAAATGAACTATTTGACACAATATTTCAAGTAAATAATCTTTTTCTTTTAATAGTAGAATATTTCACTGGCAATTTGATGGCCTGGACGCATAAATAACATAGAAAATAAATGACAGATCTTTCTGATGTACCAACATTAATTTGACAGTTTTTAAATGACCCAAATACACTAATCTTTTACACTAATACACTAATCTTGTTTTCCTGCCGAAAAAAGGAGCAGGAATTAGTTGAAGTTTGTAGATGTGCTACAATAATGTATAGTTTTCCTCTAAAACACAAAAGACTTGAAATTTGAAGCTTGAAAATGGATTGAAATGGCATAAACCAGATGTACACACCAGCATATTTCGATTATCAGGGCTGATTGATTATTTAATGCTTCATAACATTTTAGGGTACCACTTTAGTACAAGACTACCTTTATACTGTGTTTATGAATGGTTTTAAAATTAGTTTTAAATGGTTATTCAAATCCTTAATAACTTTTACAACACGTAAATAAAATGGTTTATTTGTACTGTTAAAGCTCAGATTTTGATGTTTACTGATCTTAATTTATATTTTCAATCAGTCAGCATTAAACCTGTCTGTTTCATACGATATACCTATTCATCAGAAAGAATGTCTCACCTTTGACCTTTTTATTATTGTGTTGTAAGTGCTTATTCATACTATATAAGATGTTTTTGAATTATCTAAAAACCATCAAATTGTGAACTCTTAGTTTTTAACTATTCATAAATGTGTTTTAAGGGTAGTCTTCTTCTAAAGTAGTACCATTTTAGTGAAATGTTCTTACAAGTACTACTTAAAAACTCACTTAAGCACTTAATTTTCTAAAACTAGTTGTCTGCTAGGACTGTGTATTGGCAAGATCCTGATTATACAAAACGTATTTGGATACAGCAGTCACGTATATGTTGCGATACTGCAAGCAAAGTGATATATTACGGTTTTTCAAATCCTACTATTAAAACACACCATTATATGAACAGGTTTACCAATGCTTACAATAGCACTGCGCTCTTGTGCGGCTTGTTTATGCTGGAGTGGAGCTGAAAATGGATTACAACACTGCCATCTAGTGGTCAGAGGTTTAAACATAACACGCAATGATTCACTGTCTGCCAGGAATCTGTGTATTGATACTGTGTTTTTGAGAATCGATACAGTATCACTAAACATAATATCCCGATATTCGATATCATGATATTTTTTTCCACCCCTATTTTCTGCATTGCTAACAGTATTGACAAAATAGAAACAAGCTCTAGCTGATTCCAGCAGAACTCAATTTACAGAAAGTTATTCACTAAAACAATAATTGTTAGGCTGAAATAGGACTTGGGACCATGCGGGAATTTGAAGACGTCTAACATTATTTTCTTGTCTGCTTTTCAGTTTTACGTGGACGGCATCCCGTCTGGATCGTAACCTCATCACGGTTTTGACAGGGCAGGCTGTGGAGACCTTTGACAAACAGTTCCGTGAACTTTACTTGACCTCTCGGGGTGTCAGCTTGTCTAAGGTCCCACTGGGGGACCTTCCTGATCCTGACCCTTTGCCTGTCCCGGCGCCGGCCCCTCTTCCCTCGGCGGCTCTTGCCAGAAAACTGATTAACCCCAAATACGCCCTGGTGGATACGGCAAGCCGGACCTCCTCAGATAAAGCCAGCCCCAAAAGCTCTCAGAATCCTCTGCCTCAGCCGGTCAAGAAGCAGCGAGAGGTCATCGAGGAACTGCCCAAACACCCGGGCCTAGTGGGGTTACCCAAGGCAGAACTTATTTGTTACTTGCCCATCTGGCCAGAGCCGGACCCACCCAGTGACGTCATTGGGTTCATTAATATTCGGGACACTAGTAAACCTCTGCAGGTGCATTTGATGCGGTCGCAATTGTTTGAAACTTCGCAGGCCATTCGCTTCAAGGACCCTTTCACTGCTCCGCCTGAGAAGCCATTACCAGAAAAGGCAAGCCCTCGCTCTAGAGCAACAAACCCACCCAAAACAAACCCCCCACCAGACAACAGTGCTCAACCAAAGGACCAGCCTAATGTAGAGGTACTGTCAGAGAACAATACAGCTTCAGCTGAAAGCACATCACCACCTGCTCAAACAGAGAACAAAGACGCCAAACCGGACTCGTCTCCAGCGTCTCCACAGTCACAATCCACTCCCCAACCCACGCAACCTATTCCAGCGGAGACCCGCGTCGATGGGCCGCCTCCAGGACCACCTGTGCCCAAGCCACGCACCTTACAGCTGGTGATGAATCCTACCGATGGTCCTGAAGAAGTGCAGGTCAGCCTGGTGAGGAAGGACCAGCCCCAGCAGCCTCAACCTCAGACCTCACCCGATACAGTCAGCCCACCACAGTGCACCGTGCAAGGGACCTCAAGTTCAGACGAGTATGGAGAAGCGCCTGAGGAGCACACTTCAAGCCAGATGCTTGCAGTCCCAAACATGGTGAAGCCTAGCAAGGAGAAACCTCGGGACAACGACGCAGACAGCACAAAGGTCTTGTGTGCACATTCAGCAAAGGACAAGGACGAGAGTTCCACGGCGTCAGACGAGTACTACGAATGCAGCGACTCAGAGAATCCCGGCGTGCAGGAGCAGCTGGCCAATGGGAGGACTACTGGTTCGGGACGGTTCGGGGACCATAGCTCTGGGTCGGATTCGTTGAACATGATGGCACGGCTCTCGCAGTCCATGCTGGACCTGAGGCCAGAAAATTGCACAGCAGAGCCGGACCCTGCTGAGAGGAACCGGCTGAACATACAGACCAGGTACACAGGAAAGGTAAGAGAGCGCATGTTTGTTTTTGTAAAACACCGGGAACCTACTAACCCACGAGCAAGTCCTGGCTTTGGGCCAAGTCCACAGCTTCTTTTGTAAAAGTGGAAATGCAGAATCTTTTTTTTTTTTGGTGGTTCTCAAGTTGGTCCAACCAGCGTAGACAGTCTGGGCATCCCTAAGGACTCTAGGTCTCTAACTCTAACTACTCTAGACTACTTTCAGTTTTCTTTTAATAATGAAAGGACTAACTGAAATGCAAACATTAAATTGAGTCACTGACTGGGAATTTTGCAGCCAATATTTAAGTGTTTTCCTGCTCGCTGTGCATGGGCTAGCTTGATGACCGCATGTCCCGCTACGGTATAAAAACAAACCTGTATGTGTGCCAGGGAAGTGTGTTTTTAAATCTGATACGGTATGTTATCTTTTCAAACAGCTTCTATAAACCTGGGTGTGTCCCATATCCATTGGGCTGTGGATGACAGAGGCGCTTATGCTTATGCTTCATGGACCTTGTGCGGGTGCGCGTGTTGTGAAATATGCCCGGGTGTGTCTGCATACGTTCCAGAAGGCTGTTGGCACTTCCAGCAGGTCTAAGCATGTCATAATTGTGAAGAGTTTTTTTACACGGACCTGTTCTGGTTAAAGTTTGATATTGCAGGTAGGGGAACTAGCTGGAAATGTTTGTTTTATAGCGTGTCAGACTTGAAAGAGCGCTGGCAAGTGTTCATGTGATGTCGATGGGACGGCTTTTATTAGTTCTGAAGAAGAATGCACGTTAAACTTCTGCTTTTATAAACTCGTGACTCTGATAAACATGCACATTTCCATATAATCTCTGCTCAGATCTACTTCAACCCACTCCTTAAGAATGATCTATGAATGATCTATTATCCCTTGCGTGAATTTCTGAGGTAAACGACTATGAGTTGAGACCTGCAGTGTTCTTTATTTTTAATTATCTTAATAGAATCTGTGACGGGATGTATGATTTACTGGTTGGGCTGTTTGAACTTGGACACGATAAAGTATAATGACTTGATCATTAGATGAGTCTTACACATAGTTATCAGTTCTGCTCTTGCAATAATTTCCACCAGAAATCAAATATACTTTCAAATACTATGTCAGTGAGCAGACACAATGCACTGCTATGCAAAAATCTGCAAACAAACAACCCACCTATCAGGGCCGTGCATTGGCAAGAACCTGGTGCTACAATCTATATTGTGATTACAGTGGTCACGATTCAATATATTGTGATATATTGCGATTTTTCAAATCCTACTACTAAAACACACCACTATATGGGCAGGTTTGTCAATGCTTACTATAGCACTGCGCCCTTGTGCAGCTTGTTAATGTTGGAGTGGAGCTGAAAATAGATTACAACACTGCCATCTAGTGGTCAGAGGTTTAAACACTACACACAATGGTTCACTGACTGCCAGGAGTCTGTGTATCGATACTGTGTTTTTAAGAATCGATCCCGATATTATCCCGATATTCGATGTATTGATATTTCCTTACACCACCTATACAATAATATTACTGTCTGCTAGGGCTCCTATGGGGTTTTCAGTAGTATGTTAGCACTAAATTAAAACTGATACACATTTTTTGGGCTGTTCAGGATTAAACTCAAATATTTGAGGACTGTTAAAGACATTTTGGGTTTTTATCTTAAGCTTGTAACAGACATTTACATGCACCATTGAATCTGGTTAGTTTGCTGCTTGTATTTAGATTTCGGACCTCCGGTAGACCTGGACTGATGTTTTTTCCCACAAAACAAGTTTCACCTATTGAGGCTGATACCTCTGTCATTTCCTGATTTTCTTGACTTGAAATGGACGCATAGGACCTTCAGTCCAGTACCTGAAGCTCTAACCTAAGTTCTAACCTAACTGGATAGTTTATGTTGAGATAGGTACTGCATACAGAATCCCAGCTTTTTTGTGGACGTATACCTAAAACTAAAATTTTCATTCTTTTTCTCTACAATGAATATTGCATATAACTGGAAATCTTATCTTTTTTGTATTGTCTTTGTACTTGTTCTACTATCCAGAGAAGGATAGGTTCCTCTTTCTGAGTCTGGTTCCTCCCCAGGTTTCTTCCTCTTGATCTAAGGGAGTTTTTCTTGCCACAGTCACCCCTGGCTTGCTCACCGGTGACTTGAGCCCAATTATTTTTTGTGTAAAGCTGCTTTGTGACAACCTTGACTTGATGTGATTTGAATTCCCTACAGGACTACAGGCCTCAAGAGTTACTGAGGCTCATGTTTTGGGGGCCACCACTGGCTACAATGATGGAATTGAGCCAGTTTTAGTGTTTAACATTCTAATAATAAAAAGAAACATTCCTATAGAAACAATCACTTCTACTATCTTATGGGGTTTCCAGTAGTATGTTAACATTAAGTTAATGCTGGTGTACATCTATTGGTCAGTTCATGGACATGTGAAGGTTGGACAGGACATTAATATCATCACCGTATATCCATTTTTGTCCATTTTATGATGAATGGACCAATAGAAATGCTCCAAAATCACTTGGAATAAAATCTCATTACATTAACTTATATTAAAAGTGAAGTATGTTTTTGGCCTCTACTGTAAAGCTACTATTTTAGACTTATGACTAAAACCTGGTTAGACTACCTCTTGTATTCCCAGTTGGGGACGTATCTAGAACTCCCAGAAGGCCTAGAGTGATGTTTTCTCTCATGATGTTAGTCAAGTGAAATCTAAATGTAGGTCTCTGATTCTTAATTAGACCACTGACCAGTGATAATTGCTTTGAGTCTGCTTCGGTGGTCAATAACCTTGAACACATTCAGAAAGCCCCTCACACCAATTTTCCATGGAGAATGCTTTATGATGGTGTTCAGCAGTAATGGATTGTGTGGGATTTCAGTACAGGCTGGTTCTGCTCGGGCAAAACACTAACCCATTTTTGGCCCTTGCTGTTTGGCTGGCCGTGTCCATTAAGGTCCAGTCAAGGTTTTGGCACTGTCAACCAGCTAAAACTGATTCATTACACCATAGATATTTATAGGAAAGCATCCTATCAGCGTTTGTGAATGCTGACGTGGTTTGACACTTGATGTTGTTGGATGCTGTTGGTTTTAGATTATTGGTATTAAATATAGAAAGTTAAATACACCACAGGCCTTTCCGAACGCTGAGCATGTGCCTGCATATTTGGACACTTTGTTCATTTGTTGCCGGTGCAGATGTTTTGAAACCGTCTGGTTGTGCATTTGATTATAGGATTATGTAAGTGATTTCTGGTACCAGTTACTAGGTTTGGCAGCTCCTAGGCTTTCAACATGATGAAGGCTCCTTGGCATACTTTCACAATGATCATAATGAAATAGAAAATGAAAAAGTGGCAGTTCCTAAAATGTAGTCTACTAAGCAATTATATGTGTGTGTGTGTGTTTGTGTGTATATCGTCGCTGTCCAAAGAAAAACATGTAAAACATGATGAACGGACCAATAGAAATGATCCAAAATAGCTTAGGAAAAATTCTGTTTCCATTGACTTACATTGAATATATTTCTTACATATAATATATATAGATATATATAGATATGTTGCAATGTTGCTTCACTTACTTATTTGGGTCATTTGTCTGTATAATAAATCAAAAGTATTATTGATAAGAAAAAAGAATGTAAAATTATATTAGTTGCCATTTTGGAATTACTTGTATGTACAGCCTTTGTTATTTGTCAGTGGTGCCAGATGTGTGGCCGAAACCTTTGGAATTGTTCAGCCAACAAGTGAAAATGAATAATTTATAGCAAACTGTGACGATTTTAATAACGTGGTTATGTGTTTCTAGTTCCGGTGTTCTGTCGATTTGTCCTACCTTGTCGAAACGTCCTACCGCAGCGTACATCTGTCAATCTGTGCTACCTTGGTGGAAAATAATACTGCAAGTGCATTAAAACCACAGATAGGATTATTTGATGGTGTAAATATGGTCATAAAGCAATACCCCTGCTATTTGGTCAACGATTATGAGCTGCCCGAACGCAGACAGTAACATCAGGCTAAATTTAGATAACAAGCTTAAAGAAAACAATTAACATTAAAAAGACGTTAACAAGATGTTAAAACATTAACAACAAGGATAAAATCGATGGGTAGGATGAAATGATAGAACACCGGCCGTACACGTGAACCAGAGCGGAGGTTTTAGTCCTCAGCTCTGGGGCTAAAGCTAACTGCTCTAGTGTAATACACACATTAGCTCCGGGGCTAAAGCTAACTGCTCTAGTGTAATACACACATTAGCTCCGGGGCTAAAGCTAACTGCTCTAGTGTAATACACACATTAGCTCCGGGGCTAAAGCTAACTGCTCTAGTGTAATACACACATTAGCTCCGGGGCTAAAGCTAACTGCTCTAGTGTAATACACACATTAGCTCCAGGGCTACAGCTAACTGCTTTAGTGTAATACACACATTATCTCCAGGGCTAAAGCTAACTGCTGTATTGTAATACACACATTAGCTCCGGGGATAAAGCTAACTGTTCTAGTGTAATACACACATTGTCTCCAGGGCCAAAGCTAACTGCTCTAGTGTAATACACACATTAGCTCCGGGGATAAAGCTAACTGCTCTAGTGTAATAAACACATTAACTCCAGGGCTAAAGCTAACTGCTCTAGTGTAATAAACACATTAGTTCCGGGGCTAAAGCTAACTGCTCTGCTGTAATACACACATTGTCTCCAGGGCTAAAGCTAACTGCTCTAGTGTAACACACACATTAACACGTTACTGTTACACAGAGAGTCTCTCCGGAGCAGCCAGAGCTTCCCGGATATTACTCAGCTTCCAGCATTCGAGACTAACAGAACTAAAGAGAACAGAACAGAGCCGCTGTGTTTACAACCATTACAGCATATCAGCGTCTCTCTGTCTGGCGCGTCGTGCGGGCTGTTTTTTTTTTCGTCTCTCGCGTCGCACGCTGTTTTTTTCCCTCTCGCGTCACGTGCACTGTTTTTTTCCCTCTCTCGCGTCACGCGCTCTGTTTTTTTCTCTCTCTCTGTCTCTCTCTTGCTCTCTCCGAGTGTCTTATCCTCCTCAAAGAACCCTAATTTTACTACAACGCCCGACAAATACAAAAAACTTGACCGTGAAGTGAGGCACTCTCTGTAACTGCAGTAAACATGTCGACTGTGTGGAAGTGTTTTTTAATAACTGGTTAGTTATTGGTATAAAGAGATGTATGTTACACTCTTTCAGCAGTAATATGGTCACACAGTAATAAGGTGTGGTATTTAAGTTTTTGAGGGGCAGATAAAAATAATTAGGTTACCTTGTTAAGTGTTCAGTAAATGATGTTAAGTTCAAAAATGTGGTGCATCTACTTGTTATTACTAGTGTAATAATAGTGGAAAACTTCTAGATATCAGCCCCAAAATTAGCCAAAACAATCGGCAGCATATATCGGCCATCGACCCTGACCTCTAAACATCGGCATTGGCTATAGAAAAACCCATATCGGTCGATCTCTAACTCAGAGCAGAGCGGAGTGTGTTACCTGGGTAGAGTGCTCTGCTGATCATGCCGGGTAGGATGATGAAGATCATTGGCAGCATCTTCAGGTAGCTTGCGAAGATGGACGCTCCTTTAGCGTGGCTCAGGTTTTTGGCCGAAAGTGACCTCTGCACAATCACCTGGAGAATCATGAACACCAGATCTGATTAGAACAGATACAATACAATACATACAATACAAAGTAACACAAATATTTTATTGTGAAAGAAGTAGATCATATCTTGAGCTCCAGTTTGAAGAACATAGTGTAGTTCCAGATTTCTCCTGGACGCCCCTGACATTGTATGAATGTGTTCAGTTTCTTCAGCAGCAATCTTGATTTAGCTTAATGAAGTACTGAGCAGTCAAAGCAGGTATTAGATGAGAACTGTAAACAATACTGGTTTGTTTATAGAAGGAGAAGCTTTGAAAGGGTTAAATAAACACACTGACGTATGTAAAAGCTCTACTTACTGTATTAATACTGTTTAATTTTTAAATAGAATAAGGTCCCCAAACTTAAATATACTGTATATATACAGACTGTTGTTCATCTGTTTCTCTGTATACTTTGTTACCCTGTTCTTCAGCGTTCAGGACCACCACAGAGCAGATATTATTCGGGTGGTGGATCATTCTCAGCATTGTAGTGTCACTGTGGTGTGTGTTGTGCTGGTGTGAGTGGATCAGACACAGCAGTTCTTCTGGAGTTTTTCAAACCCTGTGTCCTGCTGAAGGCCAACTTCTGGCCACTAAGCGGGTTTCCTGACTTTCAGCCCCCAGCTGCCCAACAAGCTACCAATAATATATATATATAAAATCCAATCATGCTTTTATCAGCTTCTAAGAGTTAAAACGTTTTCAGCCAAATCCATCAAGCGCTTCACTAATACCCCCTTGTTCTTCTCTTGCAGGCATACCAGCCCTTCTCCAGATCCCCTGTTCGGGAAGCCTACAGTCGAGCCAAAGTGGTGATCGCCAAACCGGGAGTGTTCCATCGCCCCCCTAAAAGCAGCGGCCACGTGATCGGAGGCCACCGGTACTGGCAGGGCAAACTGTACGCCCCCGAGCGGCCCCAAAACAGACTGCCGCCCGCCGAGGCCAACCGCACGGGCCGCTCCCCCCGCAGGCACGTCTCCCCCTACAGGACCGGAGGACTGAGGACCAGCCAGTCGCCAGCGAACCGCGTCATTCATGCCCACTCCCGTTCACCAGGTCACCACCTCTCCCACCAGCACTCTCCCTCGCCCCGGAGGCGAAATGAGGCGCAGACCCCGCTGGGAATTTCCTTCTCCAAACTGGCCAGCTTCCGGAACATGAGGGGGAAGATGCCGGGAATCATAGGGGGCGTCGGCATGGGGGAGAAAAGGGTCATGCACGGGCACAAGAACAATTGACAGTCGTGATGCTGGAAACGAATGTGTTAATACACACGAATTAACTTGACGCTCTTCATCAGCACAAGCAGATGCTTTGTGCATCCTGGAATGTAGACTGTTTGGGGGGCGGGCTGGGGGGCTGGGGAAGGTGATGGATTTCCGAACTTGGTGAAGGCGACGGCAACGTGTTAGTTTTATGTTTTACACTGAAAAGACCTAAAGAGTCTAAAGAGTTCAGTCTGGATGAACTCAGCACCACATCTGTTGATGTTGTTTGTCTATAGTTCGGTTCTTACTGGACCAGATTTTCTCAGTCGGAGGGGATCGGAATTGCGGAATAGTACTATAGATGTGATTTTCTGATTGGTCATTTTCATGAACGGTGCTTGCAATTCTCTCTTGGAGCAAATCTTGGATTACAGCCTGACAGAATGTATTAGAAGGTTGTTGGTGGGGCAAAATAATAAAGACGTTTTTTTACGCATTCTTGGTTTTTACGAAATCTCTGTTCATACATGCCCTCTCATACTCCCAGTCTGCCCCGTCATACTCCCAGCCTGCCCCGTCATACTCCCAGCCTACCCCATCATACTCCCAGCCTGCCCAGTCATACTCCCAGCCTGCTCTGTCATACTCCCAGCCTGCCCAGTCATACTCCCAGCCTAACCCGTCATACTCCCAGCCTTCCCAGTCATACTCCCAGCCTGCCCAGTCATACTCCCAGCCTGCCCCTTCATACTCCCAGCCTTCCCAGTCATACTCCCAGCCTGCCCAGTCATACTCCCAGCCTACCCCGTCATACTCCCAGCCTGCCCAGTCATACTCCCAGCCTGCCCAGTCATACTCCCAGCCTGACTCATCATACTCCCAGCCTGCCCAGTCATACTCCCAGCCTACCCAGTCATACTCCCACCCTGCCCCTTCATACTTCCAGCCTGCCCCTTCATACTCCCAGCCTCCCCAGTCAAACTCCCAGCCTGCCCTGTCACACTCCCAGCCTGACCAGTCACACTCCCAGCCTGCACAGTCACACTTCCAGCCTCCCCAGTCACACTCCCAACCTCCCCAGTCACACTCCCAGCCTCCCCAGTCATACTCCCAGCCTCCCCAGTCAAACTCCCAGCCTCCCCAGTCAAGATTGCTGCTGAAGGAACTGAATACATTCATACAATGTCTGGGGCGTCCAGGAGAAATCTGGAACTACACTTTGTTCTTCAAACTGGAGCTCAAGATATGATCAACTTCTTTCACAATAAGATATTCATGTTACTTTGTATTGTATTTATGATTATTTACTGACTGTTTGAGGCCTTTCAGGGTGACGAATGAGTTAAAGATATATGAAAACCACTCACTGTTGGTTACTGTTTGCCAACTAACCACTATTAGACTACTGTCAGTTTAACAAATGTGGAACAGATCTGTGAAATTCCATCACTGTTACAGACTAGTAACAGGTTTACACTGTTACAGTTACTGACTAGTAAGTGTTGCAGTATTAAGTACAGTTACTGACTAGTAAGTGTTTCAGTGTTACTGTTACAGTTACTGTATAGTAACCGTGTGACTGTTGCAGTAGTTGCATAGTAACATTGTTTCAGTTACAGTTATTGAGCAGTAACAGTGTTGCAGCAGTATTGCAGTGTTTTATTGCAGTTGCTAGCTAATAATAATGTTACAGTGTAGTTACACTTATTGAATAGTATGCATTACAATTACTGAGTAGTAACAGTATTGCAGTGTTTTATTGCAGTTGCTGGGTAATAGTAATGTTACATTGTAGTTACACTTATCAAATAGTATGCGTTACAATTACTCAGTAGGAACAGTGTTGCAGTGTTACTGTAATATTACTGACTAGTAACTGTTAGTGTTAGTTACTGAATATTAACAGTGTTATTACTACAATAACTGACTAGCAAATGTTGCAGTGTAACTGTTAAATACTGACTTGTAACAGTGATTTATGGTTATTGTTGTTTACTGAGTAGTAACAGTGTTACAGTCTTAATTACAGTTGCTATGAGTAAGTGTTAGTGTCATAGTCATAGTTGCTGAGTAGAAGTACTAATCTGTGAAAAGCAGTCATTCAGTAACAGTAGTTACTGTTCCTTTTGGTTACCATCTCAAGTTGTGTTTGTTCCTACCTGATCAGTGCACCAGTACCAGGTAGCGATGATGCTCAAGCCCAGTGTCATGCCTGGCCAGGGGAGGTCTCCATCCACAGGATCGCGGAACAGGTGCATGGCGTCATGTCGTGGAAGGTGGCAGGTTGTGTTGGGGATGATCTTGGATGGCACAGCTTGCAGATACACATGTTCCAAGTTATTGTAGCCACCAATCTTGTTAAAGGCTAAAGGAGTAGACACAGAGACATTGACGATGGGAGGATTGTGTTGGAGTCATTCAAAATCATTAAAGAGTGAAATCATTAAAATATTTGTGTTAGATTGTCACAATATTACAATATTTTCAATTCAAGTGAAGAAAAAACTAGTACTGTATCCATCTTGTTGTGCAGTAGAGTTCATTCGGTAACATAAATAATTAGTAAAAATATGTTACTGTCACAGTTACTGACTAGCAACATTGTCGCAGTGTTACTATTCCTGTTGCTGACTAGTAAGTGTTACAGTTTTAGTTATAGTTACTAGTAATAACTGTTACAGTTATTAATGGCTAGTAACAGTGTTACAGTATTAGCTACAGTTAGTGATTAGTTGCAGTGTTACAGTTACTGACTATTAACAGTGTTACAATGTTAGCTACAGTTACTGACTAGAAACAGTTTTACTGTGTTAGCTACAGTTACTGACTATTAACAGTGTTACAATGTTAGCTACAGTTACTGACTAGAAACAGTTTTACTGTGTTAGCTACAGTTACTATTAACAGTGTTACAATGTTAGCTACAGTTACTGACTAGAAACAGTTTTACTGTGTTAGCTACAGTTACTGACTAGAAACAGTTTTACAGTGTTAGCTACAGTTATTGACTAGAAACAGTTTTACTGTGTTAGCTACAGTTACTGACTAGAAACAGTTTTACAGTGTTAGCTACAGTTACTGACTAGAAACAGTTTTACTGTGTTAGCTACAGTTACTGACTAGAAACAGTTTTACTGTGTTAGCTACAGTTACTGACTAGAAACAGTTTTACAGTGTTAGCTACAGTTACTGACTAGAAACAGTTTTACTGTGTTAGCTACAGTTACTGACTAGAAACAGTTTTACAGTGTTAGCTACAGTTACTGACTAAAAACAGTTTTACTGTGTTAGCTACAGTTACTGACTAAAACAGTTTTACTGTGTTAGCTACAGTTACTGACTAGAAAACAGTTTTACTGTGTTAGCTACAGTTACTGACTAAAAACAGTTTTTATGTGTTAGCTACAGTTACTGACTAGAAAACAGTTTTACTGTGTTAGCTACAGTTACTGACTAAAACAGTTTTACTGTGTTAGCTACAGTTACTGACTAGAAAACAGTTTTACAGTGTTAGCTACAGTTACTGACTAGAAAACAGTTTTACTGTGTTAGCTACAGTTACTGACTAAAAACAGTTTTTCTGTGTTAGCTACAGTTACTGACTAGAAAACAGTTTTACTGTGTTAGCTACAGTTACTGACTAGAAACAGTTTTACTGTGTTAGCTACAGTTACTGACTAGAAAACAGTTTTACTGTGTTAGCTACAGTTACTGACTAGAAACAGTTTTACTGTGTTAGCTACAGTTACTGACTAGAAAACAGTTTTACTGTGTTAGCTACAGTTACTGACTAGAAACAGTTTTACTGTGTTAGCTACAGTTACTGACTAGAAACAGTTTTACTGTGTTAGCTACAATTACTGACTAGAAACAGTTTAACTGTGTTAGCTACAGTTACTGACTAGAAACAGTTTAACTGTGTTAGCTACAGTTACTGACTAGAAACAGTTTTACTGTGTTAGCTACAATTACTGACTAGTAAGTGTTACGGTGTTAGCTACAATTACTATTGATGGAAATTGATGGAAATAATTGCTATATAAAGGCAACCTGCAGTGAATAGGCTGATCCCAACCAACAAAAGCACATTGGTTCACTGTAGCGGATACAGAGACATCCATGGTTAGATTTTAGATGTTGAGTGAAAATAAGTGAACACGTTCTCTACAAATAAAAAAATTCTGCACATACAGTCACTGTTAATTTGCTAAATTGAACCATAATAGCCTTAAAATGTTGTTGTTTTCTTTACTTGAAAACTTATTTTCAGCTCTGCATTTGCCCAACAAATGTCACACCTGACTCAAATCCACATCCTACTGAAGGACTTCAGAACACGTGCACTGGGTGTGTGATATTAGGGAGCCACTGTTAAGCAGTACAGATGAGAACCCCTTTGTTGTGGTAAGGAGGAGGTGTTATGCTTAAGTCTCAGTGGGCTTATATCATAAATGGGTAAATAAAAACATTATAAACTACAGACTGCACCATTGCTTTGTAAGGGTGAAAGTTGATGGGTGGGGCTGAAATGACTGGCTTTGCTTATGTTGCCTTCAGGGCCAAACTAGAAGCTTTAATGAGGTTAATGAGTGCATTTCTCAAATTATACCGTGTAGAGCTGTGTGTGTGTTCTGTGGGGATCACAATAAGAGCCACACTATGACTGAAAGCAAAACAGTAATGGATAATTCACTTTTTTTGCATTAGCATTGATGGGATTTGAACCCACAATCCCGTGTTGACACTGTACTACATAAATGAATTCACTGTTTTCTTCTTAAATACTGAGGCCCAAAAGCCAGTAACATTGTATTAGCAAAAATGTTGCTGATAAGCAACTTCTTTTTGGTTGTGGCATTGAAGGGATTTAAACTCACAGTCTTCTGATCATAGACCAAATTCTTGGACAGTTGTGCCATAGGACATCCCAGTATGAGCCCCAAAAAACAGTGGATATTATACTGGCATTGACGGGATTCAAACCGCAATCTTCTGGTGACAGACCAAAATCTTGCACTGTTGCGTCATGTGAGAGTTCTCTATCAAAAATGTCAAACGTTGTGGCTGATAATTTATTTTGGGTTGTGATATTAATGGGATTCGAACCCACACTCTCCTGATGATAAACCAAAATCTGGGACTGTTATGCTATGCAAGGCATTCCTTAAGAATCATTGGGGCATTGCTGGGATTAATGTCCATGGTAGTTAGTAACTTCTTTTTAGTTGTGTCATTGATGGGATTTGAACCCCAAATCTTCTGATAATCTTCTGATTGTAGACAGTTGTGCCATGAAGGAATCTGATAGAGGGCATTCCCTGATTGCAATCCAAAGATGTCAATCCGGGTTCAACTGAACACACTATCATGTTAAGAATTACAGAACCCTTTAGCAGGAGGTTAACATGCCATTACATGCTTTTTCTATGAAAAACAAAAGGTAATTACAAGAACCCTAAACTGTGCTGAAGCTTTGAAATTAACAATAGGACTTTCTGATGTTTAAGTATCTTGGAGAACTGTAACAATTGAGAACTGATGGCCATATCAGCCAGTAAAACATTTTAACTCAAACTACTACATAAAACTAAAATATAAAATATAAACATTAGTATCTGTATAAGCTACAATGTTTTTTTTCTCAATCAAATTAGCATTATGGCCTCAAAATGATGTGGTTCAATTAATTATTTTTAGCAATGGCAGCAGACACTGTGGCCAAATGAAGGCAAGAGCCCTTTAACCTTAATATAACAGTACACCAACTCTTAGGTTTGGCAGATGTGCTCTGTTGTATTGTTGACGTACTCTGTCAAAAAAATACAATTTTAAACCCTAAATCTTTCAATGGCTGACTTCTTGTTTTCTGTTTTTGTTCTTGGGTTTTTGGACTAGTCCACTTTTTTATTATGTCTTTTAGACCCTGTACCTCAGGAGCAAGCCTTAGCAGTTGCACTTTTAAAACTGCATAAATGAGATGACCTTTGGTGGCCAAGGCCATTTCAATGACCTGAAAGAAGAGGTCTAGTCATTTTTTTATCTTTTTTTTTAAACAAAAATTTACATTTTATTTGATTGATAGATCAATGGCTTACTCGCCTGAGACATATAGAAAAGATCGAACAGTGAAAACTGACGTTACTTCTATGACAGCTTTAAACAACACTCCAATGCAGCTGTTGGCTTCTGATTGGTCTTATACAAAAGTTTTTTTTCTTTACTCTGATAATGTGACTCATTCTGAGCACGCTAATATGTTTTCAGATACCTGAAAGAAAGTTTGGAGGTGGCACCCAGGGTGACCAATCAGTTGAGATAGCCAATGTCACCCTGGCCAACCCTCTGGCTTTAAGCCATTGTCAATCATACTTTAACTTCCAATATACTGTGAGCATTATATTTATTATTTCTACAGCAGTTCAATCATAAAGTGTATGGTTTCTCATGTAGCACCCTAGCAGAGCGATCTACAGCCTAGACATCTAAAGCCACTTCTCCACCATATGGTAAGGCTCAAGTCTACTTGCTTTTCCAGATCTACAAAGTCGTATCACATTATTATGGCTGGCGGGAGCATGTAGGTGGCAAAGTTAAGGTCTGGGGAATGTTTAGTAGCATTCTCTGAACCCACTTATCCATATGGAAGACATTCACAACCGATTTGGGTCTGAATCCATCCTTGCAGATCACGTACACCATACATGCTGATTGTATTCTCTGGGGCATATGGGATCTTCCAGCAAGACGATACAACACGTCACGCAACTAGAAATGTCCCACACTGGTTGGAGAAGCTGATCAAGATTTCTAAGTACTGCCTTGATTCCCTAATTCCCCAGACTTGAACACAATTGAATCTGTGGGACCACTTGGATGGTGGTGTTGGCTCTATGGATCCTCCTCCGCGTTCCCTCCAGCAGCTGCCAGTTGCACTGCAGTCAGCCCGTCTAACTGCTAGACAGTTACTCTGGATATTAGCCAGTGGTCATAATAATGTGACTCCACTGTGTAGCACCCCCTATATGTAGCTGGTCGCCATAATGTCTGATGTAATGCGAATAATAGAGGCTATAGTGATGATTCTCATCGACCAATCAGTAGCCTGCACCAGCTTTTGGTATCGGCTCAGCTTGCCTGCAACCTCGACAGAGGTAATAATATTACCAGGTACCAGATAAGCCTAATGAAGAACCAAGAAGGGCGAGTGGAGTCGAGTAGAGCTGGGAAAGCAGCTTATGTGCTCCATAAAGACAGATTGGGAAAATTTTGAAAGACATCATTTGTAATATCTCTGCAGGTCACAGTATTTGACAGATTTATCATAATTAGATTTCAAGCTGCAGGTCTGAGGCAGGAAACGGCTCTGAAAGGCTCTGGAAGAGGAACATATGTGATTTTGTGATCTGTGAAATTAAGAGAGGCCGGGTTTGGACGTGATAGAAGACGATTCTTCTCTTCACACTCTCTGTTCCACATGTTAAGTCCTATATAAAGATCTTTTACGTCGTCTTTAATCGCGTCATGGTTTCAAGCGTGTGAGATTGTTCATGGCTGAACAATTTCAGGCCTTATCAGTCCCTTGAGCAGAAGTACGAGAGTGAGCTCAGCTCTAGTTACACTGCGGCTTTCCTTTTGTATTTGGCAGAACTGGTTAAACAGTAAGTTCATTGTAGTTGGCAACCATCCATTGTCAATGTTATTGGAACAAAGAAAGACGACTGCTTACAGCAGTAAAGGTTAGTTCAGAAAATAGCTAACCAATAACTCTAGTTCATCTTAAAACAAGTCAACGTTACATCAGAACCTCATAACTGTACATGTATTTCGTCGTCCATTTTTTGAAAAAGTCTCTCTAAAATAGTAGCTTTGTATGAGAGATTAAAAACTGTATTTCGTTTCAATGCTGGTCAATGGGACCAGAATTATTTCCAAGCTATTCTGGAGCCTTTTCTATTGGTCCAAACATCATGAAACTTTCAGAAGATTTAAAAAAAGAATGATGTAGAAAAATAAAAATAGACAAAATTGGAAATGTTTCTCTTTGGGCTTATAGCTGCTTTTCATATTGTGTGAACACTTAGTGTGAACACTAGATGATGAAATAGATGATACCAGCCAAACATTTTAGTACACTACCAGCCATACGTTTTAGTACACTACCAGTCAAACGTTTTAGAACACTACCAGTCAAACGTTTTAATACACTACCAGTCAAACATATTAGTACGCTACCAGCCAAACGTTTTAGATACACTACCAGTCAAACGTTTTAATACACTACAAGTAAAACGTTTTAATATACTACCAGCCAAACGTTTTAGATAAACTACCAGTCAAACGTTTTAGTACACTACCAGTCAAACGTTTTAGAACACTACAAGTCAAACGTTTTAATACACTACCAGTCAAACGTATTAGTACACTACCAGCCAAAGGTTTTAGATCACTACCAGCCAAACGTTTTAGATACACTACCAGTCAAACGTTTTAATACACTACAAGTCAAACGTTTTAGATACACTACCAGTCAAACGTTTTAGTACACTACCAGTCAAACGTTTTAATACACTACCAGCCAAACGTTTTAGATACACCACCAGACAAACGTTTTAGATACACTACCAGTCAAACGTTTTAGTACACTGCCAGTCAAACGTTTTAGTACACTACCAGTCAAACGTATTAGTACACTACCAGCCAAACGTTTTAGTACACTACCAGCCAAAGGTTTTAGTACACTACCAGTTAAACGTTTTAGATACACTACCAGTCAAACGTTTTAGTACACTACCAGTCGAACGTTTTAGATACACTACCAGTCAAACGTTTTAGTACACTACCAGCCAAATTTGTACTAAAACGTAACGTGAAAACTGCCCAGTCCATCACTGCAGCTTTATTATATTATATTATATATATATATATATATATATATATATATATATATATATATATATATATATATATATATATATATATATATATATATATATATATATATAATGGCCATTGTAAAAATATGAGTTTAAACAGTAAAGATGCATTTGGGTTCACTATTCGCCAACCAACAAGCCACTATTGCCTCTATTATTAGAGGTGTTATAACCACTTATATAATAGGTATCAAGATGTTAATGACCTAATTAATAACAACCAACTACCAAAACGAATAACTGCTGTATAAATGCTGAATAAACCAACTTTCTTTACATTTATCTACATTAGAAATGATAGATAGGATGAAAAGCTGTGCTTCCATATTGATTCACCAAAGTGAACACAACAGTCTCTTTGTTTTCCTTTTTTTTGTCAAACCACACCCATGTTACTAATAGGAGATACCTATCACGTGATATACTCGCTTCTTTATGTTATATTAGTGATCATTGTGCAAATCTGAGGTTAGACAGTAAAGATGAATATAGGTTTAGTATTATAACCTCTTATATAATATGTATTAAGATGTTAATGACCTAATTAATAGAAATTACCAAAACCATTAAATCTTTAAATGAGTAGTCATGTTCTAAAGTAGTACCAACACGTACATTAGATATAACACCCATACAGGACATCTATGACAAAAGATGCTTTAGGAGAACCAGCAGTATCATCACTGACCCCACATAACCCAGCCATTTCCTGTTTCACTCTCTACCATCCTGCAGGAGAACATTCAAGCCAGAACCTCCAGATTCAAGACCATGACCAGACACTAGACCATGGACATCATGCTGGACTCTAACATTCCTTTTAAAGAACTACCTCATACTGCAATATGCACATATGCACAGTCACCTTATACACCAAGTATCAATACACTTACACTAACTGATTCTATTGTACTGTCTTTATTGTCTATAGTCTATTGTATCGTATTGTCTACTTAATAGAATTTATTGAAGTGGACACAACAGTCTCTTTGTTTTCCTTTCTGCCGTCAAACCACACCCATGTTGGAGATACCTATTACGATCTGCCCTATTACCCTTTCTCACGCGCCATTAGCCAAACCTGTTATATCGCCCTGGTTTGGCCTGAAATACTGTTCGCTAAGTCATTGCAAGTTTAGCTTTTCTGTCAGATTTCTCAAAATACATACCACTTGTTTGATATGTTTGGCATTCTGTGTTGCATAGAATGAAGATTTTCACTCATTGGAGTTTCCAAAACAAACAAGACTTTGCATGTTGGTGATCTTTACATTGCTTCCAATGACAGCTGAATAAATAAAATATATTTCACATTATTATTTTAAAATTGAAGTAGAGTTCCAAGACCTGTTCACACAGACAAAAAAAGAAAAAAAAACACAAATAAACATAAACAATGAGAAGATTGAAGTCTTGAGTTTTCCATGAGGGCTCTCTTCTGGGTAATAAATTACTAAGTTCTAATTTGAATAGGAAAACATCTATTTAACCTTCTTAGAAAATTTTAACTGGTAGTGTACTAAAACGTTTCACTGGTGGTGTACTAAAACGTTTGGCCGGCAGTGATCTAAAAGGTTTGGCCGGTAGTGTACTAAAACGTTTGACCGGTAGTGTACTAAAACGTTTGGCCGGCAGTGATCTAAAACGTTTGGCCAGTAGTGTACTAAAACGTTTGGCCGGTAGTGTATCTAAAACGTTTGACCGGTAGTGTTCTAAAATGTTTGGCCGGTAGTGTCTCTCAAATGTTTGGCTGGTAGTGTACTAAAACGTTTGCCTGGTAGTGTACTTAAACGTTTGCCTGGTAGTGTATTAAAACGTTTGGCTGGTAGTGTATTAAAACGTTTGGCTGGTAGTCTACTAAAACGTTTGGCTGGTAGTGTATCTAAAACGTTTGACAGGTAGTGTATTAAAACGTTTGACTGGTAGTGTACTAAAACGTTTGGCTGGTAGTGTATTAAAACGTTTGGCTGGTAGTGTATTAAAACGTTTGACTGGTAG
This sequence comes from Megaleporinus macrocephalus, assembly GCA_021613375.1. NCBI lineage: Eukaryota > Metazoa > Chordata > Actinopteri > Characiformes > Anostomidae > Megaleporinus > Megaleporinus macrocephalus. Next base: position 8,594,288 of record CM038722.1, on the reverse strand, counting down.
TGTACTAAAACGTTTGGCTGGTAGTGTATTAAAACGTTTGGCTGGTAGTGTACTAAAACGTTTGGCTGGTAGTGCATCTAAAACGTTTGGCTGGTAGTGTATTAAAACGTTTGACTGGTAGTGTACTAAAACGTTTGGCTGGTAGTGTATTAAAACGTTTGACTGGTAGTGTATTAAAACGTTTGACTGGTAGTGTACTAAAACGTTTGACTGGTAGTGTACTAAAACGTTTGGCTGGTAGTGTACTTAAACGTTTGGCTGGTAGTGTATTAAAACGTTTGGCTGGTAGTGTACTTAAACGTTTGACTGGTAGTGTACTAAAACGTTTGACTGGTAGTGTACTTAAACGTTTGCCTGGTAGTGTACTTAAACGTTTGCCTGGTAGTGTATTAAAACATTTGGCTGGTAGTGTACTTAAACATTTGCCTGGTAGTGTATTAAAACGTTTGGCTGGTAGTGTACTAAAACGTTTGGCTGGTAGTGTATTAAAACGTTTGGCTGGTAGTGTACTAAAACGTTTGGCTGGTAGTGTACTAAAACGTTTGGCTGGTAGTGTACTTAAACGTTTGCCTGGTAGTGTACTAAAACGTTTGTCTGGTAGTGTACCTAAAACGTTTGGCTGGTAGTGTATTAAAACGTTTGGCTGGTAGTGTACTAAAACGTTTGGCTGGTAGTGTACTAAAACGTTTGGCTGGTAGTGTATTAAAACGTTGGCTGGTAGTATATATATATATATATATATATATATATATATATATATATATATATATATATATATATATATATATATTCTAAGGTAGTACCAAATTTCTTTAGATATGATAGATACGATGAAGAGCTATACTTCACTGAAGCAGACACAACAGTCTATTTGTTTTCCTTTCTGCCATTAAACCACACCCATGTTGGAGATCCCTATTAAATGGTCTAACTGCTTCTTTATGTTAGAGGTGTCTAAGCTAACGTAATTAGAATTATGATTATCATGAAAAAAGTCCCAAACTGATAAAGAATGGTGAGAACATGAAAGGGTTAAGACTTGTTTGGATGGTATCCTTTTGTATGAGAATGGGACATAATGTCAGTTCCCAGCGCAAAACTGTCTGTAAGCATCATATATATATATAACTTTAGAATTTCATTTCATGCAATTCACAAACAATATTGTCCATTTCACAATTAAAGTAAGTGTATTAGATGATTTTTAAAGAATATAAATGTTTGTATTAAAGTCTATTTTTGTATAGAGGCTTATTTTGCATATAGTCCTATTATCAGCAATTCTCAGTCCTCTGTCTAAATCTCCTGGTACGGCCACCAATCCAAGTTAAGGATGTTATTGGACTAATTGGTTGTTAGGACACTCTTGATCAATTGTGATGCACAGCTGAAAAACATTCTACTAATAAGTGAGTATAAAAGGGAGAACAACATTCTAGGTTAGTTTAGTATCTGAAGCGTCAACAGTTGATGGCTTGCTGACCGACTAAAAATTACCAGAAAGAAACAACTTTCTTTAGAGACCCGTCAGTCCATTGTTGTGTTAAGGAAGGAAGATGCTCCATTAAAAACAAGAACATTTTACTGTATCTAGGTGAAAATCTGTTGGGTAATAAAGACGTTATGGCCAATTTAATTGTGAGAACTCATCATATCTCAATACAAGTATACTTACAAGAGAAGCTTGACCGCCTATAATACCTCAGCCGTCAAGGCAGCATCTGTGCGTTTATATCTTTGCCCCGAACCACCGTCTGCTATGCCCTTGCGCTTGAAAATTGTTTTTTTTTCATACCCACCACCCCCCCCGACAGTGTAATGAAATATCCGCCCATACCTGCAGTGAGGCCTGTGATGATGGGATACATGTCGTGTTTGACTACCGTGTGATTTGTCTGTTTTTGGTGCTGCTGGCTTCTATTCCATAATCCACGTGCAGCGGAGGGCATGTCAGTGCAGTGGAGCTCATACCTCATGCACTATCATGTCACTGCGGTGTTGCCGTGTTAATGCATTTGCACGGTGCCTAAGGGTGCGCATGCAGGCTTACCAGAACATACATTCTCGATTTCCCAAATCTATCCATCTGTCATCATTCAAAGAACCACCTTGTTTAGAACTAGTGTTGTGTTGCTGTATTTAAACGTCTCGTCATCTGCATTAGTGTGTAGCTTTGTGCCGGGACTAAAACGGGTTTGTCCATTTACAGCAATTACAACCTTCAAGAAAATGGCCCATAATTACTATACGGTCATGTGCCAGTGTTTGAACAGGCCCATTTAAGCGACGCCTTGTTTGTCTAAGTGAAAATATACTGACACATCCTCTATAGAGAAAACACTTACTGCATAATGTTTATGCATTTGTTGCATATATATACTATATACTATATATATACACTACCGCTCAAAAGTTTAGGATCACTTTAGAATTTTATTTCATGCAATTTACATGCAATTCACAAACAATATTGTCCATTTCACAACTAAAGTAAGTGTATCAGATGATTTTTAAGAATAAAAATGTTTGTATTAAAGTCTATTTTTGTATAGAGGCTTATTTTACATATAGTTCTATTATCAGTAATTCTCAGTCCTCTGTCTAAATCTCCTGGTACGGCCGCCAATCCAAGTTAAGGATGTTATTGGGCTAATTGGTTGTTAGGACACTCCTGCTCAATTGTGACACAGTAATTAGCACAGTAATTAGTATTAGGTTTAATAACTTTTAAACTGTTATTAAACCTAATACTTTTTAAAATGTGTGCGTCGGAAGATCTCCAAAGGCAGATCAGGAGTGTACAGATTCAGGAGTGTGGCGCGCACACTGGCGAGGTACAAAGCAAGATGTAGCAGTCGGAGTATAAAGCAAGTCAGAGACAGGTTAATTCAGATGGTTCATTCCACAATGGACATTACTAAGAACAAATATCGTTCCAGGCTCACCAGCGAGCTCCTTTATGTGTGTATGAGAATGGCCCTGACACCATTTCCGCCCAGATTTAAAGACAACCAATAGCTCACTTCGCTCACTAAGCAAGAGAAAGCGTGAAAGAGGAATACAAGACGGAAAAAAACGTTTAAGATGTAAAAGAAGTGCGGTTTTATTTACTGTTTCTATGAATAAACACTTTGTAGCCCTTGTTTTTATTTGAAATGAGTAGAAAAACACTTACTTTAAGTTTTATAAATAATTTATTCAGTTCAGCGTTTACATATACTGAAATATACTGAACGGTATGTGTAATGTGTTGGTGTTTCAGTAGCTGATGGTATAAGATGCTGATACTAGACTACTTCAGTAAACAGGATACACCACTGAATCATAACACAAGTTAGAAATGATGATGGTCCAGACCTTGGCCTGAGGAAATTTGTAACATACTAAAACTGTAACATACTGAACTCTAATTAAATACCCCTTATCTAGAGCACTTTATTGAATTCATTTGGTGTTCTATGTCTTATACAGGACTATACAAAGGTTTTAGCCACTTGGGGACATTGTTATATTTAAAAAGCATTTTTTGTACTAGAAAGAAAACATATTTCAGCAGCAAAACACTTTATTTTAAAATTTAAGCAGTATTAATACAGTAAGTAGTGCTTTTACATACGTCAGTGTGTTTATTTAACCCTTTCCGAGCTTCTCCTTCTATAAACAACCCAGTATTATTTACAGTTCTCATCTAATACCTGCTTTGACTGCTCAGTTCTTCATTAAGCTAAATCGAGATTGCTGCTGAAGGAACTGAGCACATTCATACAATGTCTGGGGCGTCCAGGAGAAATCTGGAACCTAACTTTGTTCTTCAAACTGGAGCTCAAGATATGATCTACTTCTCTCACAATAAGATATTCATGTTACTTTGTATTGTATGTATGATTATTTACATCTGTTCTAATCAGATCTCATGGTGAAGATACACTTATTTATCAGATGAAGACTTTTAAATCTTCAGCTTAGGTGTCTCAGACGTTTGTAGAGTAGTGTACGTTCAGAGTCTGAGGCAGATGTTGCTAACAAACACCAGATCTCCATGATCCGGGTCTTCAGAAATATTGCACAGACTTGTTTGTGTCGTTTAGGACACAGTCCAAGACTTGAACTATAAACCAGAACAGACCTGCGGGCGGCCGTTTCAGACGACCCGTCTGTATCCACAAACCGCCCCAGGAGTATTAATAGAATGAGTGACCATCATAAATACAGAGGAGACTGAATGCCTAAATGTAAATGTGTTCTACTTTCTGCCCAGTGGGTGCTGGGACAGGCTCCAGCACCCACTGTGATCCAGAAGGATAAGTGGTTTTGAAGATGAATGTATAATAATAACCTGAATGGAATTGACTGACCTGTAATGGTGAGGATGACTGCACCAATGATCATGATGAAGGTCTGGAGGGTGTCGGTATAGATCACAGCAGCTAAACCACCTAGAGGAAAAATTCAAAATGCTGTCATTCCATGGATGTAGATGTTGAAACAAGAATTAAACCACAGGTTTAAATATTAAAATTGATAGTCCAAAACGACATCACACATTATATTAAAGTAGACTTTTATTTGTAGAACCAAATTAAAAATATTGCCGGACGGATCGCCATCAGTAGGGAAGCGGCAACGGGTGGCAGTCATGGTGAAGGTAAAGGAGCTTCTCAAAGTTCTCGGGGATGACATCATTAAAGAACACATAAATGGAGAAGCTACAGAACCATAGCCAAGACCTTGAAGACCTTAAACATCTCAAATGGTTCAATAATATGTTAATGGAACTGTAGACAGGTAAACCATGGTTGATTGCTCTCAGACTAATAAGGAGGGTGAGTTTATATGACTCTGTACTCTTTGGGAATGATGTATTCTGGTAAGACGAACTTTTAGAGTGAAGAGATGATCCCAAGAACCTCATGCCCATAGTGAAGTAGGAAGGTGAGATGTGAAATACAGCGTGGTCCAGGCCACCCTTATTAGTCTACTAGACCTCCTGAATGTACCAAAATTCTTGGCGGGGTGGTGGATGATAGGGCTCTCTGAAAATAAACCTATTATGCTTTCCATTAGGGGTAAAATCTGCTATTATTTTGCTTCAACTGCTTCACTCACAACACGGCAAGCTTCTAACTTCCTCAGGGTGGCGCTGTAATAAATAGGTCCACCTACTTCCATAGCCTAGCAAGTGTAAATACACCAAATGTCTTAACCCAGTAACTAAACAGAAGATTTGCAAGATCTTAGTTATTGTGTGGACAAGCTACAAAACTAGAAACAAGCATTTCCAGAAGAAGAACTGTTCAACCAAACATCTTGAAGCTACCATCAGCTCCACTATGGCAAGTAAGTTTGCAGCCAACACTGAAACACCTCCAAAAAACAGGGACTATTCTGCACACTGAATGGAGTGATGTACTAAGATTGTTAATTTTAATCAGCTGTGAACAAAGAAAACAGAATGGATGTGTCAACAACCCAACACACAGGTTTTCACATTTAGAGTCCAGCAGAGGGAACATTTTAAGATTGTCAGTTGATCACTGCATAAAGTAAATCACAGCTTCCAATAAAAAAACATGTATGTTCAATTTTTGTGTACTGTCTATACGAATGGACCAATAGAAATGCCTCAAAATAGCTTGGAAAAAAATCTGGTTCCATTGACTTAAATTGAAAGTAAAGACAGTATTTGTCCCCTCCTGTAAAGATAATATTTGGAGATACTTGTGGACAGCAACAAAAATACATCTTGTTGTAGACAGAAACTGTAGTTGCCAATCTAATTTTTAAACCTAAATCTTGGTTTATGCTTATGAATATAGGTTTTTGAATATATTTCATGAGTACAAAGTCATTCGTTGTTTGATAAACTACACATGCACACACCTGCAATGGTGTAGAGTGCGGTCACCACCAGCATGAGGACAGTGGAGAGGTAGAGGTTCCAGCCCAAACATACCTGGACAAAGAGGGCTCCGGAATACAGGTCAGTCTGCACAAACCACACAAAATAATGAGAAATGAAGATTCAGAATATAAATCTGACCTGTTTACCATCATGATACTCATCATATCATATGACTTAAAAGACTAAATTCTTGTTTATACATAAAGACTTACTTATAAAAGGTTTTCTGCCAATCAGTTATGTGACAAATATATTATTGACCAATAATATTAATAGCCTGTGTACAGATACACTGTAACACTACCTTCACCTACCTGTGCACAGGTAAACTGTAACACTACATTCACCTACCTGTGTACATGTAAACTGTAACACTACCTTCACCTACCTGTGTACAGGTAAACTGTAACACTACCTTCACCTACCTGTGTACAGGTAAACTGTAACACTACCTTCACCTACCTGTGTACAGATAAACTGTAACACTACCTTCACCTACCTGTGTACAGGTAAACTGTAACACTACCTTCACCTACCTGTGTACAGATAAACTGTAACACTACCTTCACCTACCTGTGTACAGGTAAACTGTAACTCATTGACTCCTCTGGTTTACACTGAAATTGTAATATATACTCAGAAATAACATGCTTTTCTCCTCTTATGGTTTTGAACAGGACCAGATACAGGCGCGCTCTGCATGACAGCACTGGTTTGCTATGCGTCTGCGGCTGAGCGTGTGAGAACACTCACTGAGATTTTGGTAAACACAGACAACATCAGGCTCAGAGCTGACAGGTACATGCGAATCCGCTCCCCCCCAAACCGCCGGCCCAGATACTCCGGCATCGTGACAATCTGAGAAGAACGAAGAGAGAGAGAGAGAGAGAGAGAGAGGGGAGAGAGAGAGAAAGAGACAGAAAGGGAGAGAGAGAGGAGAGACAGAGACAGAAAGAGAGAGAAGAGGAGAGAGAGAGAGAGAGAGGGAGAGAGAGACAGAAAGGGAAAGAGAGAGGAGAGACAGAGACAGAAAGAGAGAGAAGAGGAGAGAGAGAAAAAAGAGCAAGAGAGAGAGACAGAAAGAGAGAGAGAGAGAGAGAGAGAAAGAGAGAGAGAGAGAGAGAGAGAGAGGAGAGAGAGAAAGAGAGAGAGAGAGAGAGAAAGAGAGAGAGAGAAAGAGAGAGAGAGAGAGAGAGAGAGGAGAGAGAGAGAAAGGGAGAAAGAGAGAGAGAGAGAGGAGAAAGAGACAGAAAGAGAGAGAGAGAGGAGAGAGAGAGAAAGGAGAAAGAGAGAGAGAGAGGAGAGAGAGACAGAAAGAGAGAGAAAGACAGGAGAGAGAGAGACAGAAAGGGAGAGAGAGAGGAGAGAGAGAGAGACAGAAAGAGAGAGAGGAGAGAGAGAAAGGAGAAAGAGAGAGAGAAGAGAGAGAGACAGAAAGAGAGAGAAAGAGAGGAGAGAGAGAAAGAGACAGAAAGGGAGAGAGAGAGGAGAGAGAGAGAGAGAGATATGTTTTGACTGAAAATGGAATTGATTCTTAAAAATTTGCCCTAATTGAATGATTAAAGTCATTCTGGAGAAACTTGAGTCAGACTGATTTACAGTCGGAAGAGTTTTTTTTTGTTTTGTTTTTTTCTATTTGCATTGCAAAACACTTTTTAAATATTCAGTATTTATTAATACAGTTAGTCATGCTTTTACATGCGTCAGTGTGTTTATTCAAAAACAACCCAGTATAACAACCCAGTATTATTTACAGTTTTCATCTAATACCTGCTTTGACTGCTCAGTACTTCATTAAGCTAAATCAAGATTGCTGCTGAAGGAACTGAATACTTTCATACAATGTCTGGGGCGTCCAGGAGAAATCTGGAACTACACTTTGTTCTTCAAACTGGAGCTCAAGACATGATCTACTTCCCTCACCATAAGATATTCATGTTCATTATATATTGTCCCAAATCCCCTAAGTGAGTTTATTTGACTTTACTTGACAAGTGGTCTGATGATTCAGGCCTACAGTTCGGTGGTTATAAGCTTCCATACTTACATACAACCTAAAGAAGCACACTTAGACACCAAACAAGTCTTGTCTGATTATATATGTGTATTTTCTTCAAAAAGATGAACCGGACTGCATAGCGAACACTGCCAACCAATGTAAAACTCAAAGTGAAAGTGCTAACATTAGCAGGTTTGCTGTGGGAGTATTTGTGCATAAGACTTACCCCAGAAGACACATAAACTGGAACAAAGATCCAAGCAAGAGCCAGCAAGACATATGTTGCCTAAAAAGAAAAGGGAGCATGTTTAAAGGCAGGTCTCCCCCTGCTGTTCGAAACACAAATACACAAATACACATGTGTAAGAAAAGTACATTGTGTTGAAAAGGCAAATTAAGCAGAATATATAAGATGTGTTGATTAAATAGAGGTTATCAATTTGAACAAACAGCTCAAGTAAACAGAAACATTTGGCTTAATTTAATAAATAGTTTATGAAAAAACTGGTACATTTTCTTCCTAAATACATTTAGAAATATCTAAATACAATGTTAGTGTGATGTGCAATGTGTTATCAGCACTATTTATGCTTAAACGTATATATTTGTATTTTTGTTACAGGTTTACATATTAAATAATTATATATATTACATTAAACACAAATATTACATATTACATTAAACACATTAAACACAAATTCTTTCATTATAGGTAATTTTTTTTCTCTCCCAAAAAGTTGCCATTTTGGATATTTATAAGGCATTTGCATACAATAAAAATAACAAAAATTTGGTAACACACTGTGGAAAAGGCTGCATGTGGTAAAAAGCAATTGAACTAGTTTTACTCAACCTAAAAATGACTTTGATTGAAAGAATCATTGATTAAAACTACAACTTTAGGTTAAATAAAACTAGTTCAATTGCTTGTTACCACATACAGTAATATTTTTAGGTTGTACCAACAAACCACTTTTATAATACTATTTTAAATCATTTTAAATTATTTATCAAAGTTTTTTATTCAGTGTGCATTAAGCTTGGTTTATTTTGACCTGTATTAGTGAATAATTAGATATATATTATGTGAAAATCAATAATAATAATTGCAGTATTATCTACAATACCACATAATAAACACCTTATTTACATCTTTTTAAGTAACCCATTAAGGAGTCATCTAAATTTACACAATGTACATAGTCAGTTAGCAACCTATATGTTGAAGACAAAAAGTTGGTAAAAGTTAAATTTGCCTGTTGTTAACAACGCAAAACAGGAAAAAATAAAACTTAAGACTACATGGAATGTGTTGTTTTTTAAAGAAAACATTATAAATAGGTAAATAATTTCTGATGTAATTAGAATGAACTGTAAGAAAGTCAAAAATCTTGTAAAGACAGGACAGGTGGCTCATGTACACTGTATGTCTATAGACCTAGGAAGGGAAGACGGCGAGCTAGGAGACTCACATTCCATTCAAAACCAGCCACAGCGATGCCCCCTGCTGCCCCTGTTCCAGCAAGCCCGATGAACAGGCCAGATCCCTCACTGCTGGCGAACAGTGATGCTCCAATCTACACAACATTCACATCGGTAACATCTGTAGTCACTAAACAATATCTTATAAATATTAAAGTAAAAGGCAGAAGATATGGTTAATAACGTGTAACCTTGAAGATGTTATCGTATAACATTTAGGTTTTTTGAGATTCAACATTAAAAATAATTTTAAAAATATATAAAATATAATTATTAAAACAATGTATATTGTATATGGCCCAAAATATGTGGACACATGACCAATTATATGAGGTTGTTGGACATTCAATTCCAAAACTATGCATTATTATGGCGCTCAGCTATATCAGCTTTCACTCTTCTAGAATGGCTTTCCACAAGATTTGGTGCTGGCCTTCCCTAAACTGGGGTTGCACAGTTGGCACCATATAATTGTGTAAAATGTTTTGAGATGATGTAGCATTAAAATCAACCCTTGCTGGAAATAAGAAGCCAAACAGCACATTATTATTTTCTTATTTTTCATTTAAATAGAGAGACTAGATTACAAGTTTGAAGGCACATGTGATGTTAATTCCAGGACACACTTTAGTTTAACACATCCAAATCATTTTAAATCTTTTCTAGCGGTACCATCAATTTGTCTGGACTAGATTCATAAGTTTGTTTTTTTAATATTCTGTTGAGCCACAATATAAAAGCAATGTCTGATTTTCATTAGTGGATTTTCAGTAAATTTGTATTTATTACTACTTTTGTCAGTTTCAAGTTATTTCAGTGACCGTTATGGGTTTTTCTTATTAGAAGGGTACCCACAGTTTAATTCAACTCAAAAAGTTATGCATTTAAACTACTATATAAGGTTGAATAAATCTACTTACTACAAGTATTGTTTTATGTTGGACCAACTATTTTTAACAATGTGGGAGGGGCAGAACAAAAAAAACAGTCCAACTTTATATTAATTGCCTTTAATAACCGTGTAGTTACACATTATCAATACATGTAAACAGTATGTTATAGATGAAAGTCATTGGAAAAGCTCATGTGGATGTTGAAGTGTACAAAAAATGCAGGTAATAACAATTCATATAATGTCCACAAATAATATCTACCTGGTGGTGGTCCTATTGGGCTCCAAACTATACAGAGAAACAGATGGACTATAATCTGTAATTGTAGAACCATAATGTAGTGCTGATAAAATGGACAGTGAGCATAGATACAATGTAGGTTTACCTAATAAAGTGGCAAGTGAGTGTCCATTGTATAGTGATTCTAACCTTTTAACCCTTATTTGCCCCGAAAGCTGAAACTTAAACCATATTGACTGAATTGGCCCATTGAATGCTTGCTACAACAATAAGGCTGTATATCCTTTGTTCAAAAAGCCTAGACGAATATGGATTAACCAAAATCATCAACAAACCCACACCATGCAAAGGTTTGAGCGCCCCTGCTTGAGTGGCATAATGCATTGTTGATCTTCTAGGTGTTACACAAATAGATTTTAGGTTAATATATCTGATGTTTTATGTTATTTTTTCCAATAACTTCATGAATCTGTGCAGATAAAATACCATATAGGTCAATGTCCAAAGAAGAACATATATTGCCATTCTTGTCGATTTCTATTCTGCTGTTTACGTTATGTGAGAATTTCATGGCGAATGGAATAACAGCAATACTTCAAACAAACTTGGAAAATGGAAATGGAAATTTGGTTCCATTGACCTGCATTAAAATGACAGTACAATGTTCACCTGGATAGTTGCCATTTTGGAGATGTGCCACATACCAAGTTCTATATTAGCCAGATAAAAAAGAGGGCTGTATAGATAGATTGTTGTACCCAAAGAATTGTATCTAACTTTAAATTGCAAAATTCTAATCAAGCTAAAGGTCACTGGAGCAATACTATACAATAATTTATAATAATTTATAATAATATGGAACTGTTATCTTCTACGACTGAAGGTATGAAAGACCTCAAGAGTACTACCAGCACTGTGACAGCATTGTACCTAAAGTTACTAAGTTAAAGTTTTCTTCTAAAAGTATTCAAAGCTTTTGCTGTAACTTGCCAACTTTGTTTTGTAAATGAGTAGCTACTCCCAAATACTAGTTGTCATTTGGGAATAGAAACTGGCTTGTGTTAGCTGCAGATATGTACATGTAGATGGACTGTTCAATCATTCACTGCTCAAAAATAAAATTACTGATTAAACAGAACTTACACATTACAGGACTTTCAAAGAATAACTAGTATTTAATAGCTTGTACATCCTTCATATTTCCTAAAAAAATGTTTCCTTATTGTCCTCCAAGAATGTTATGTTGATTTCACTTACGGGCCACCATGCCATGTCTCTGCCAGCCAGGAAGTAGCCATTAAGAGTGTTTCTGCTTACTCTGCAAGAAGACTGACAAACACACACACACACACACACACACATTAAATGGTAATGTATTTCCCATATTAACACCGCATGTGTGAAAGTTTTATAGCCCCATAAACAGCTTCCCAAAAGAAAACTCTGAATAACTAACAACTACAGTAAGGCCCAAAAGCTTGGAATTACTTGTCATGATTATGTTTTGGTAATATGTATACTTTAAATCTAAATGATCTAAAATAAAGAATAATAGATACTTACAGATATACACTACCAGTCAAACGTTTTAGTACACTACCAGTCAAACATTTTAGATACACCACCAGTCAAACGTTTTAGTACACTACCAGTCAAACTTTTTAGATCACTACCAGTCAAACGTTTTAGATCACTACCAGTCAAACGTTTTAGATCACTACCAGTCAAACGTTTTAGTACACTACCAGTCAAACGTTTTAGATCACTACCAGTCAAACGTTTTAGTACACTACCAGTCAAACGTTTTAGTACACTACCAGCCAAACGTTTTAGCACACTACCAGTCAAATGTTTTAGAACACTACCAGCCAAACGTTTTAGTACATTACCAGCCAAACGTTTTAGTACACTACCAGTCAAACGTTTTAGTACACTACCAGCCAAACGCTGTAGTACACTACCAGCCAAACGTTTTAGTACACTACCAGTCAAACGTTTTAGAACACTACCAGTCAAACGTTTTAGTAAACTACCAGTTAAACGTTTTAGTGCACCACCATCGAGATGTTCTAAATCACTATCAGTCAAACATTTTAGTACACTACCAGTCAAACGTTTTACAACACTACCAGCCAAACGTTTTAGTACACTACCAGCCAAACGTTTTAGCACACTACCAGTCAAACGTTTTAGATCACTACCAGCCAAACGATTTAGTACATTACCAGCCAAACGTTTTAGATCACTACCAGTCAAACGTTTTGGATCAATACCAGTCAAATGTTTTAGTACACACATTTTTACTTATTAACTAGTTACAACCTCCTCTAATTATTTTTCATTAAATTCATATGCAAATTTTGAAACACCACCAGTGGCATAGCATGTTTTGTTGATTTTCTAAGCGAAACAAATGACCATGTCCTTTACAATGAACCCTTAAGCAAGTAATTTCAATATATTCTATTTATATCCTAATATAAGAAAATTTGAAAAGTACACTGCAAAATGTGCTTCACTGCTACTACCTAAAAATGTCTTAATGTGGTAACGAACAATTGACCTAGGTTTATTCAACTTTGTTCAAAATGATAATTCATTCAAACTTAATTTTCAGATTAAATGAAATTAGTTTAGCTGCTTGTTACTACATGAAAACATTTTCAAGATTGTACCAACAAAGCATGTTTTAGTTACAGTGTAAGTTTTGCATAAGCCGCATTTTATGTTATTTTTTTTGTAACATGTTAAATACAGCAAATAAACGGTGCGCTGTAACAAAACAGTGGGGCTTAACTTAAGAAAATTTAAGGGCTGCCTTAAAATTTTAAGTTATTCGAACTTCTGGGCATAAATCACATATTCTTGTCCTGTTAACTTATTCTTTGAAATTCAATTTACTCAAAATTTCAAGGCAGCATGGAGACCCACATTATTTTTTTAATACAAGTTAATACTTAAAAAAAATCAACATAAAATTTGCTCAATGTTTTGCACACTGCTGTATAAAAGTTTATGAAGATTTTGAATAAAAGGTAATATGCATCCAATATTTTTAAAAATGTAACCGCACTATTAAAATTTGGGGGTTTTAACTTAAGAAATTTGGTATCTGGGCTGCCTTAAGTTTTTGAGTTATTTAAATTTTAAATAATACATTTACTTTATATTACTTTCAAATTACTTTGATTTGTATATTTTAAGTATTTTTTTAAGTTGAATGAATCAAGATCACTGACTTGTTACCACATGAAATAATGTTTTTTAGGTTGTACCAAAGAAGTGTGTTTTACAGTGTTGCTTACTGTTGGGAATTTCTAAAAATGGAAATTTTAAGGCAGCCCAAAAGAAGTATTTTTGCATTGAAATTTGACCGAATTGACATTAAGTCTTTTAATACAGTGCGCTGTAAAACATACTTTTTGGTACAGCCTATAAAAATGGCTAGTAATGTAGTCATGTAGTAAAAAGCAAGTGAACTACATTTATTCAATTTAAAAAAATGTTCAATTCTACGAATCTTTAATCAGTTTTTTCTTTCAAGAAATTTGTATTATATATGAGTTATTATATAATATTATTAACTTGTTTATTACCACACAATGTAATTTTATGTGCCAAAATGTATCATTTAAAGCTCAAATAACTCAAAAACTTAAGGCAGCCCGGACACTAAGTTAAAACCCCCACTTTTTTATAGTGTGGTTACCTTTTTTTTTTTTTTTTTTTAACTTTTTTTATTCTTAAAAATTAAAACTTTTGTCTCCATGCTGCCTTATAATATTTAATTAATTGAATTTCGAATAATGTGGTAACGAGCACTTTTTACATTGTGTTATTTCCAGTTTGTCAATGCTAAGATTGAGTTAATCTAGTTTCCCGGACCCAGATTAACCTCAGGCCTAAACTAAGCTCAGTGGTTTGCCATTGGCCCTGCTTTTCAGCCTAAAAGTAAGCTTAGTGTATTAATATTAACTTCTAGTGACTAACACACCATGCTGAGAGATTTTCTTACCCATATTCCAACTGCGACATTAAGCAAGAAGTACGCTCCGATCACGATGATGTCGGACACGCTAAAAGACTGCGAAAGAGCGAAGAATTTAGTGGTAGTGTTAGCCGCCATGTCCCCCTGTCCCTGCGCCGACTGCCAGGCCAAGTGAAAGGCAAATGGAGGGAGAGCGCCGGACGGCCGCGTAAGTGAACTGATCATTAAACACATCAGGTTAATGAAGCGACTGTGCACTCACGTAAGAGCAGATTCAGGAGAGGCCGAGAGAGGGAGACAGATAGAGAGACCCTGGACACTCGCTGGGGCCTTCTGCCACACACACACACACACACACACACATCCTCCCACACACAGACGCACATCCAGAGCATGCCTAGAGTGTGGTACCCCATCATCTAATGTGTGTAAGGGAGTCGAAATAACATCTCCAGACACTCTTAACAAGGTCAATGATTTACTCACACAGTCACCGGTACTCATCCATTAACACACACGTTCACCATTAGCATTAATCTTACACAGAGACTTACACACAAACACACACACACACACACACATGTAGCAATCCCGGCAACAGCACATATGTTCTTCAAATCTGATTCACTTTTTAATTTGATTACAAAGCAGAGATTCTGAAAATGGACTGAAAACTAATGTTGTTTGTATGTGTGTGTGTTCTTGTAGAGGTATAGTTGTGAGGACCACATGTCCTCACTAGTATAGTACAGTATGATTTTTTTGTCCTCACTTTAGGACATGTCATTTTCTCCAAAAATCAAGTTTTAAAAAAAAATCTAATAGAGCAGAACATTCGTTTTTGGGGTACTAAGGTTAAGGTTAGGGATGGGTTTAGATGTAGGTGTAGTATTATTTAGTTATAGGACAACAAAGATCAATAGAAACCTATGGATGACCTCACTAATATAGTAAGACAAACGTGTGTGAGTGTGTGTTCTTGTAGATGTATAGTTGTGAGGACCACATGTCCTCACTAGTATAGTACAGTCTGATTTTTTTGGTAAAGTGAGGACGTCCTCACTTTAGGACATGTAATTTTCTTCAAAAATCAAGTTTTAAAAAAAAAATCTAATATAGCAGAAAATTTGTCTTTGGGATACTGAGATTAAGGTTAGGGTTAGATTTAGTTGTAGTATTATATAAAGTACTAAGGTTAAGGTTAGGTTTAGGTGTAGGTGTAGTATTATTTGGTTATAGGACAACAAAGATCAATAGAAACCTATGGATGACCTCACTAATATAGTAAGACAAACGTGTGTGTGTGTGTTTGTGTTTTGCACAAAGTATCCTCCGCCCTCCTGTTATGTTTTGAGGAAGAAGAGAGTATAGTTTTTAATATTTTTTAGAGAATGACCCCCCTTTGACCCCCATTATACACATAAAGTGTTAATTTGGCCCAGCAGAGAGAATAATGTAAGCAATCCTGCTCAGTGCCACCAGAGGTCCCTCTCCTCTGTATACTAATAAGCCTAGAACACACTACACCTGTCTCTCATCACCTGCTTCCTACAAAACCCCCTCACTCCGTCACCACAGTGCCTGGCATTGTTTGTACCATCCGTATGTGCAAACCAAGCCTCTTGGTATCGCTGTCTGGCTAAGCTAAGCTAGGCCAACGCCTTACCCAGCCAAGCCAAGTTGAAGCCTAGCAAAACCCAGCAAAACCCCAGTTTCCTGGCTATCACGCCTTCGCCCAGCCCAGTACCCTGCTCATTGCATTTCACTGTTGGTTTCAATATAACAGCCTGCTTATGGATCATACCTTTGTTTCTGAGTCTAGTGAATCATTACAAGAGGAGGTTAAACGTATCAAATTTGGACCCCAAATTGTTTTGTTTTCTTTCCAAATTGAAGACACAGTGTGGCCAACAACACACATACTTTACATGCACACAGAGACCACCAACATGACATGTTGTGTTGATTTTCTAAGTGAAAAACAAGAAAGCATGTCCTTTACAGTGAAACTGTAAGGAATCAGACTTGTGAGAGGAAATACGATCCATGTGCAAGGCTTTAATACTCAGAGTGAAAAACAACAATAATAAAGAGTTCAGAGCTCGCTACTGCGAGGAGGCCAGTGAGCAGAGATGAAGAGGCCTGAGGCTGGCTGCGAGTTGGTCCATAGAGCAGGCTTGGTGTTGGGTATGGTCGCTGGTGTTGCCTGTGCCTCTTAAGCTCCCCTCTTGGTCGCCTGGCGGAGCTGGGGGAACCAGAGCAGATCCTCGCGTCTTGTGTGATGGGAGAGACAGGAAACCGCCCTTCCGTGAAGGTGGTATTCCAGTGTTCTGCGCTGAGTGAAACAGTCATTAAGGGGAACCAGCCGCAGCCGGGGCGCGGACTCGCTACAAAGAACGGGTCCGGAAGTCCAGTGGTTAACCAACCTCACTCCTCGGGGACACCAGTATGAAGGCTCAGCCGCTTGGAGGCAGGGCGGAGTGTGTGGGGGTTCTCCTGGGTTCCAGGGAGACTGACCGAGTCCCGCTGTAAGGAAACCACGCTTGGTTGGACCTGGGGAGAGACTGGTTAGACACCGACCCAGTAACCACGGACCGGTAAGCTCTAATCCGAACAGTTTCTGTGTCAGAAGTAGAAACAGAAGCAAGCAGGTGACTAAACACCTCAGCTGAGGAGCTACAGGTGTGCGTGTTCAATAGGGTTCAGGTGAGAGGGCATGTGAGTGAGTGTGCCCTGTGGGCGCTTAGGGGCGGTGCTTACCGAAACACACAATTTCAATCTATTCTATTTAGAAGCTTATAAGTCATATTATAAGTTATAACTTAGAAGTCATCAAATAAATAGTGCACCAAAATCTGAAGAACATTTTGTTAATTGCAATGCAATGTTAATTGTTAATTGCAGTTTTATTCAACTCAATTTTATATTTGAAGTCATGCTCTTTTCTTGTTTCTGATTTTTAAATAAGTGTTGGAGAGTAAAATAGATGTTTGCATTAAGCAGCATCCCACCAAATTCCCCCTGGAAAAAAAATTAAATGTAATATGCATATAAAATAATATGCAATAAAATAATATAGCAAAAAAAAAAAAATAGCAAATATGTTGAATGTCTAAATTTTTTAGTAAACAGAAAAAAAAACACTTGATTACAGTACATATTGGCTATACTGATACCCAAGACCATTACTGGTGAGGCTTATAATTGAATATAACACTGTGTAAAAATGATCAGTTAATTAGTGTATTCTACGTGATTCTAAGTTAATACATTAAAGCATAATACATAAAATTAACAATAACCATAAAATTAGAATTTTTGTTTCTTCTCCTATATATATATATATATATATTTTCCAAATCATTTAAACATGACAGCTGACATTTACTTTGTGTAATTTTAGGATGAATGGACCAATAAAAATGCTCCAAAATAGATTGTAAAAAAATCCATTTCCATTGACTTACATTGAAAGTAAAGACAGATTTTGACCTCTCCTGTAAAGTTACCATTTTAGAGAAGTTTGTTTTCTCTTGGACAACAACTATATATATACTCCTGAGGACGTTCTTTAACACAGTGGTGGCATCTGCCATCTTTTACAGAGTGGTCTATTGGGGCGGCAGCATCTCGACGGCAGACAAAAAAAAATGGTAACAAGCAATCAACCTAGTTTTATTCAACTCAACTTCATATTTGAAGTCATACTATTTTTTTTGTTGGAGTTTCATGTTATAAACTTTTATACTTTTTAAACTGATACTTAGCATTTAAGTGTTGGAGAGCAAAATAGATGTTTGTATTAAGCAGCATCCCACCAAATTCCCCCACACACTGACAGAAAAACACTAAATATAATATGTCTAGGTTTTTTAGTAAACAGAAAAAAACCCACTTGATTACAGTACATATTGATTATACTGATAACCAGTACCATTACTGGTGATGCTTATAGTTAAACATAACAGAAGGGTTAACAATGTGTACTGTGTACTGTTTATTTATCTATTTTTTGTACTGAGTGCCTTGCTATCTCTTTGCTGCTGTAAATTTCCCCACTGTGGACTAATAAAGGATTATCTTATCTTATCTTATCTTAATAAGTGAAATTATAAGTGTGGTAGGTCTGATACAAGACTGGAGAACAAGGAGGAAATGAGGCGCAGGGTGAGCTTTTATATGGGTCATTCTACTGAATTGCTTCAAGTACTGTTCAACTGACTAAATTCTTTATCTTTGAGTGCCCCTATAGCTTAATCATCTCTATTTTATTAAATTAAATGATTCAACATTCCATTTGGTCCCTACCATAACACTACTGAAAAAAGTCCATTAGTGACACTTGTAGCTCATTCTAAGCAGAACTCATGAACGCTGCCCAGTACATGACCAGCAAGCACTGCTTTGAGAGATGTACACACATTAAATCATAATGCCTTTCATTAAAACCTGACTGCCTGAGAGTGAATCTTAGTTCATCAGTCTAGAGAACGTGTTTTCACTGCTCCAGAGTCCAGTGGCAGCATGCTTTACATCACACCCCCGCTCACTCTTGGGATTGCACCTAGTTTGTGTGCAGTTGGTCGGCCATGGAAACCCATTTCATGAAGCTGATGACGGACAGCTCTTGTGCCGAGTGATGCAACAGTGGATAGGTGATTTTACATGCCACACACTTCAGCACTCCGCCGCTCCACTCTGTAAGTCTGTATGGTCTACCGCTTTGTGGATGAGCTGTTGTTCCATGTCGATGTTTCAATTTCACTATAATACTTGACCCGGTCAGATCTAGCAAGGCAGAAATTTCCCAACCTGACTATGTGACATCTTATGATACTACCAGTCCAAACTTTTAGATCACTATTAGTCCAAACGTTTTAGGCCTGTTTTCAAACGTTTGTCTGGTAGTGTATCTAAAACGTTTGACTGGTAGTGTACTAAAAAGTTTGGCTCGTAGTGATCTAAAACATTTGGCTGGTAGTGATCTAAAACGTTTGACTGGTAGTGTTCTAAAACGTTTGGCTGGTAGTGTATCTAAAACGTTTGGCTGGTAGTGATCTAAAACGTTTGACTGGTAGTGTATTAAAACGTTTGACTGGTAGTGATCTAAAACGTTTGACTGGTAGTGTACTAAAACGTTTGGCTGGTAGTGTTCTAAAACGTTTGGCTGGTAGTGTTCTAAAACGTTTGACTGGTAGTGTACTAAAACGTTTGGCTGGTAGTGTTCTAAAACGTTTGGCTGGTAGTGTTCTAAAACGTTTGACTGGTAGTGATCAAAAACGTTTGACTGGTAGTGTATTAAAACGTTTGACTGGTAGTGATCTAAAACGTTTGGCTGGTAGTGTTCTAAAACGTTTGGCTGGTAGTGATCTAAAACGTTTGACTGGTAGTGTACTAAAACGTTTGGCTGGTAGTGTTCTAAAACGTTTGACTGGTAGTGATCTAAAACGTTTGACTGGTAGTGTACTAAAACGTTTGACTGGTAGTGTACTAAAAAGTTTGGCTCGTAGTGATCTAAAACATTTGGCTGGTAGTGATCTAAAACGTTTGACTGGCAGTGTACTAAAACGTTTGGTTGGTAGTGTTCTAAAACGTTTGGCTGGTAGTGATCCAAAAACGTTTGTCTGGTAGTGTATCTAAAACGTTTGACTGGTAGTGTATTAAAACGTTTGACTCGTAGTGATCTAAAACGTTTGACTGGTAGTGTACTAAAACGTTTGGCTGGTAGTGTTCTAAAACGTTTGGCTGGTAGTGTTCTAAAACGTTTGGCTGGTAGTGTATCTAAAATGTTAAACTGGTAGTGTATCTAAAACGTTTGTCTGGTAGTGTATCTAAAACGTTTGGCTGGTAGTGATCTAAAACGTTCGGCTGGTAGTGATCTAAAACGTTTGACTAGTAGTGTACTAAAAAGTTTGACTGGTAGTGATCTAAAACGTTTGACTGGTAGTGTACTAAAACGTTTGGCTGGTAGTTTACTAAAATGTTTGGCTGGTAGTGTTCTAAAACGTTTGGCTGGTAGTGTACTAAAACGTTTGGCTGGTAGTGTACTAAAATGTTTGGCTGGTAGTGATCTAAAACGTTTGACTGGTAGTGTATCTAAAACGTTTGGCTAGTAGTGTACTAAACGTTTGGCTGGTAGTGTACTAAAACGTTTGACTGGTAGTGTATCTAAAACGTTTGACTGGTAGTGTACTTAAACGTTTGACTGGTAGTTTATCTAAAACGTTTGACTGGTAGTGTATCTAAAACCTTTGACTGGTAGTGTACTAAAACGTTTGTCTGGTAGTGTATCTAAAACGTTTGACTGGTAGTGTACTAAAACATTTGACTGGTAGTGTACTAAAACTTTTATACTGTGTATATAGTGTATATTGTCACTATCCAAAGATAAACAAAATAGCAACTTTACAGGACAGAATAAGAACCTTGTTTACTTTCAATGTAAGTCAATGGAAGCAGAAATATTTCCAAGCTGTTTTTAGCATTTCTATTGGTCCATTCATCATGAAATTTACAAATCAAGGTAAATGGCATATCCTGAATTCAGATGATGTAGAAAAATAAAAGTTGCCAAAAATGGAGACACATGTTTTGCTGTGGACAGCGACAATATTCATTAGTTATTTATAAGGCATATAACATATAGCTTACTGACTGTAGCCCATCAGAACACCAGGACAATCGCAGGTTCACTGCTAAGCCCTTCAGATTTGAACCACAGGTCACTGATGTTTCAATGTGTTTGGCTGGTGGACTATTCTCAGTCTAGCGGTGACCTTGAGATATTCCAGCTACACTGTTGTGCCCAATATTCTTGTGCCAGCACCACACCACATGCTCTATCACAACTATTGTGGTGTCTTTAGCCCACCACACATATGATGTCTGGTCAGAAGAGGTCCTACTGAGGGCCAAGCAATGTCTGAACAAGTTAAATAAATGTTTTGATGATATTCTGAGTAAAATGTACCACATGAAACGCTTCCGTTCCACCTTAAACAGCCCTGCATTTATATTACGACACCTCCGTTTCTTTTCCAGACTTTCTTGTTCCACCTTTACTGGTGCAGTAGTTACTTTCCAACACCACAGCTTCTTTTTCAAATGTTCAAATGTAAATGGTGCTGCAGTTACAGCTCAACACCTCAGCTTCTTATTTAGATGTTCCTATTTCCACCTTAAACTGTACAGTAGTTACATTCCAGCATCTCGGCCAAACTTTCACAGTACCCTAACCTTAACCTCATCCTAACTTTAACCTTACCCAAACCTTAACCCCATCCTAACCTTAACCTTACCCTAACCTTTACATCATCCTAACTTTAACCTTACACTAACTTTAACCTTAATATATCTTAATATATCCTTACCCAAACAATACCCTAACTTTAAACCTTAAACATATCCTTACCCTCACTTTAACCTTAATCCCTAACCTTATCCTAACATTAACCCTATCCTAACCGTAACCTTATCCTAACTTTAACCTTACCCTAACCTTAACCCCATCATAACTTTAACCTTACCCAAACCTTAACCCCATCATAACTTTAACCCTACCCTAACCATAACCTTATCCTAACTTTAACCTCACCCTAACCTTAACCCCATCATAACTTTAACCTTACGCAAACCTCAACCGAACTTTCATTTTACCTTAACTTTAACCTCATCCTAAACTTAACCTTACCCTAACCTTTACCTCATCCTAACCTTAACCTTACCCTAACCTTTACCTCATCCTAACTTTAACCTTACCCAAACCTTAACCCCATCATAACTTTAACCCTACCCTAACCGTAACCTTATCCTAATTTTAACCTCACCCTAACCTTAACCCCATCATAACTTTAACCTTACCCAAACCTCAACCGAACTTTAATTTTACCCTAACTTTAACCTCATCCTAAACTTAACCTTACCCTAACCTTTATCTCATCCTAACCTTAACCTTACCCTAACCTTTACCTCATCCTAACTTTAACCTTACCCAAACCTTAACCCCATCATAACTTTAACCTTACCCTAACCGTAACATTATCCTAACTTTAACCTTACCCTAACCTTAACCCCATCATAACTTTAACCTTACCCAAACATCAAATGAACTTTCATTGTATCTTAAATGTATCTTAACTTTAACCCTAACCTAATCCTAAAATGAACCTTACACTGACCTTAACCTTAATATATCTTAATATATCCTTACCCAAACAATACCCTAACTATAAACCTTAACCATATCCTCACCCTCACTTTAACCATAATCCCTAACCGTATCCTAACATTAACCCTATCCTAACTTGTAACTTTATCTTAACCTTAAACTTTTTCTAACTTTAACCTTAATTTTATCCTCATCCTAAATTTAACATTACCCTATCCCCATCCTAACTTTATCTTTACCCTTAACATTATCTTAACTTTAACCTTAACTAAGCCTTAACTCCACCCTAACTTTAACCATAACTTGGTCTAACCCCACTCTAACTTTAACCTTACCCTAGCCTTGACCCCACCCCAACTTTAACTTTACCCTAGCCTTGACCCCTTCCTAACTTTAACCATAACCTAGTCTTAACCCCATTCTAACTTTTACCTTGTCCTAGCCTTAACCCCATTCTAACTTTAAACTTAACCTAACCTGGAGTTCCCTAACTTTAACCTTAGACTTAACCTCATACTAATTTAAACTTACCCTTAATCTTATCCTAACTTTAACCTTTTCCTAACCATACCCTTATCCTAACGTTAACCTTACTCTTAACCTGATGGACCAAGTGGCCACTTCATGTTGATCTACCAGCTTAATCTGCTAAACCAGTCTGAGCTGGCCAAGCTAAGGTTTTTTCATGAAAGTCTTGAAGAGCTCCCTAATAATGCATGAAGATGCACTGTGCATTGGATTCCTAGACCAGAGGAGCTCCTTCAGAACATCTTTCTGAATAAAGAACATAGATGTAAAACTCCCAAGCTCCATGATCCAGAGTTGCAGTGTTCCAAACTGACCACGGGGAGGAGCCGCTCCTCCGCTAACGCGACTGAACAGAGGGCACCATTAGTGGTGATTTTCACTTAATGAGTGATGGAGGTTAGACCACAGCCCGAATTAGACATCTGCTCCAGTTCTACTGACACCCTTAGGGAACGACGCATGGCATCACAAGGGTTTTAATGTTAAGACTGTCATCCAACCACCACCTTAAATGTCAAGGAGAGACAGTGAGATGGAGTGAGCGAGCTGGAGATGGACAGAGGCAGAGACAGCCCAGGCTCGTCACATTGACGTGACAAAATAGTTACTGCTGCAGTGTTTGGCTGGACTGCGTGCGCATGTGTGTTTATTCATTTTCAAGTCCTCTGCAGTTACAGACTGCAGAAATGAGGGATGCTTGGAAATCACACTGAATATTTGGCCACCGATTCTCTCCAGTTTGCCAACACAAACACACACAGACACATTTGTTTCTGTGTGCTGTGGGGCCCTAGACTTCCATTCACTCCCTGGAGACTAACCCAAACCCTAATCAGAGCACTAATGCTGTGGCCCAAGACTAACTGATCTTAACCTTTACCTAGCCCTAATCTAACCCAACTTTAGCTTTACAGTAAAAGGTAAGGGGTCCCATGGTAGGGACCAGCTTGTGGACCCCACACGAACAAAGGTTCCCAGGTTGTGAGTATATGAACAGGTCCTGGTCCCCACAATGTGACATAGACCTGACACACACACACAATCTTGTTTCTGTTAATTGTGAGGCCGTTACATACGTCCATTCATTTCCTCACAACCCAAGTCTTAATTAAAACTGCTACCAGTCTAATCCAAAACCTAAACCTAACTCTATGATTAACCTTACCCTAACCGTACCCTGATCTTAACCTTACCCTAACACTAACTTTACTCTAAGCTTAACTTTACCCTAACACTAACTTTTTTCTAACCTTAACTTTACCCTAACACTAACTTTATTCTAACCTTAACTTTACCCTAACACTAACTCTACTCTACCTTTAACTTTACTTTAACACTTACTTTACTTTAACATTAACTTTACCCTAACACTAACTTTACTATAACCTTAACTTTACCTTATCACTAGCTTTACTCTAACCTTAACTTTTCCCTAACACTAACTTTACTTTAACACTAACTTTAACATTAACTTTACCCTAACACTAACTTTACTCTAAGCTTAACTTTACCCTAACACTAACTTTTTTCTAACCTTAACTTTACCCTTACACTAACTTTACTCTACCTTTAACTTTACTTTAACACTTACTTTACTTTAACATTAACTTTACCCTAACACTAACTTTACTATAACCTTAACTTTACCTTATCACTAGCTTTACTCTAACCTTAACTTTTCCCTAACACTAACTTTACTTTAACACTAACTTTAACATTAACTTTACCCTAAAACTAACTTTACTCTAAGCTTAACTTTACCCTAACACTAACTTTTTTCTAACCTTAACTTTACCCTTACACTAACTTTACTATACCTTTAACTTTACTTTAACACTAACTTTACTTTAACATTAACTTTACCCTAACACTAACTTTTTTCTAACCTTAACTTCACCCTAACACTAACTTTACTCTACCTTTAACTTTACTTTAACACTAACTTTACTTTAACATTAACTTTACCCTAACACTAACTTTACTCTAACCTTAACTTTACCTTATCACTAGCTTTACTCTACCTTTAACTTTACTCTAACACTAACTTTACTCTGACTTTAACCTTACCTTATCACTAGCTTTACTCTAACCTTAACTTTGCCCTAACACTAACTTTGCTCTAACCTTAACTTTACCCTAACACTAACTTTACTCTAACCTTAACCTTACCCTAACACTAACTTTACTTTAACCTTAACTGTACCCTAACACTAACTTTACTCTAACTTTAACCTTACCCTAACACTAACTTTACTTTAACCTTAACTTTACCCTAACACTAACTTTACTTTAACCTTAACCTTACCTAATCTTATACTTACTCTAACACTAACTTTACTCTAACCTTAACTTTAACCTAACACTAACTTTACTCTAACCTTAACTTTACTCTAACCTTAACTTTAACCGAACACTAACTTTACTCTAGCTTTAACCTTACCATAATCTTAATTTGAATCCTACCCTAACCTTAACAATAACTACTACTAATCTAACCCTAAATGTAGCCTTATGCTAATCTAACACTGACCATTATCTCCTCCTAACTTTAAACTTACCTTAACCTCAATCTCATTCTTACTTTAGTCTTAACCATACCCTAATCTTAGTGCTACTAATCTAACCCTAATCTTAGCCTAATCCTAACTTTAACCATATCCTAATTTTAACCTTAACTTCATCTTACGCTTAACCATAACTACTACTAATCTAACCCTAAATTTAACCATATTCTAACTGTAACCATAACCATATTCTAACTTTAACCTTACCCTAACCACAACCCTATTCTAACCGTAACCTTATACTAACGAAATTTCGCTAAATTTCCTTCGGGATCAATAAAGTATCTATCTATCTATCTATCTATCTATCTATCTATCTATCTATCTATCTATCTATCTAACTTTAACCTTAAACTCACCTTAACTGTAATCTTAACCTCATCCTCATCCTAACATTCCCCTTATTCTAACCGTAATCTCATTCTAACTTTAATATTAACCTTAACCTTACCCTAACCTTAACCTCATTCTGACTGTAATCTTACTCAAACCTAAACCTTATCCTAACTTTAAGCTTCCCCAAGCTTGACCTCTTTCTGACTGTAATCTTCCTCGAACCTAAACCTCATCCTAACTTTGACCTTACCCTTAACCCTGATCTTTAAATACAATGATTTACACTGTGGTCCCCACAAGGACGAAAGGTCCCCATGACGTAGTATATGAACAGGTTTTAGTCTTTACAATCTGACCCACACACACACAAACACACACACACACACACATACACACACACTCTCTCCATCCCTTCCTCTCTCTCTCTCTCCCTCTCTCTCTATCTGTCTCTATCTATCTGTCTCCCTCTCACACACACACACACACACACACACACACCGCCACCACCACCAATATTAATCTGTCAAGATCATCGGGGAAAGGGGCTATTTGGTCACACCCCCCTGCTGCAGCACCATAAATTTAACTAAGCAATCACACACATACACGCGCACGCACGCACACACACACACACACACACACACACACACACACCGCACGCACGCGCACAGAGGGCAGCGCTCCACACAGTCACCGCGGATTACAACCTCCAGCGTCCAGCTGCCTGGATGTTTACGTAACGGACCGTCTCCTCACCAGCTCCGGGTCAAACGACGCACGTTCGGCACCACAGCGCGCGCCTTTTTTTATTTATTTGTTTATTTATTTGTTTGACATTCCTCTCCCGTTTTCTGTTTTTCGCTTTGACACCGTAAAAGGACGCGGGGTCTTCTCTTTAACCCACGGAGCAACCGGACCACGCCGGCACGAGGCCGGTGCTCCCCGCCAAAGAGGGAGTGTTTAATTAATTAATTTATTTCTTTATTAATTTATTTATTCTACGTTGTGTGTGTGTGTTTCGGGCGAAGACGCGAGCGGGCACGAGAGCCGGCAGCCTGATGGCGTTTTGACCCGTCTGCGCGGTTGCCTGACCATGAGCCGCGCGGACGGCCAGCCGCACCGCCGCCCGCCCCTGCCGAGGACCCCGCTCTGGATGTAGAATCGCCGAGAACCGCGCGCGCGCGTGTGTGAGTGTGTGTGTGAGTGTGCGTGTGCGCGTGTGGATGGTGCGTGCGAGCGGACAGCATGGGGAAAGATCAGGAACTCTTGCAGGCGGTGAAAACCGAGGACCTGCTGACCGTCCAGCGGCTGCTGCAGAGACCCAGACAGGGCAAATCCAGTGAGTAGAAGCTTGCACACATGCACGCGCGCGCGCGCACACGCACACATAGCCTAACACACCCACCGCGCAGATGTTTAGGAAAGGAGCGCTCGTGCAACGCAACGCGCCTTGCACACGCGTAGCTGCGCACAAACACGCACGCTCGGTATTGCTGTCTCAGTGGGGACGTGGGCTTGACTTGCTGTACCCTCGTCGCGAGGACGCAGTGACATTCCGCGGCACCTACAGAGAAATAGCCACGTTCACGCAGAGCCTCGCTCTCTTTTGCATTCACAGCCTATAGGGGTACACAGACCACCCTTCCCTCACCCTCTCTCTCTCTCTCACCCCCCACCCCCCACTCTTACACACACGCCCATCTCTACAGGCTACATGCCGAGGGGGTTAAGGCTGTAGGTTTTCAATTTGGAGTAAAGAAAGAAAAAAAGAAAAAGAAAATAGCCCAAATCCGCTTTGATGTCCAGATCAAAGCACGGAGCTAATGCAGGTGGTCCCAGATCTCACTTGATTAGAGAGAGACAGATCAATGGAAATGAAAAGTCAACCCTATGTGGATCACTATAACGTGCATGCACTATTTCTATTAATTAACATTTGCTGTGTTGCTTAGTGATTATCACCACTCATGTTTGGCCCTGATGTCATTACTGGGCATAGCTAGTGCGGGACAGGGGTTGGATGTGTGTGTCGGGGGGGTTGGCTCAGAGGGATGGGGATTATTGGTAAGAGTCGCCAGATGTCCATCGTAATGAAGTGTGTGCGTGTGTCGGAGGAGAGAGAGAGAGAGATAAAGAGAGAGCCGCCGCTCAGCTGTTTGGGCGTGTATCCATGCTGACGTGGGCCGCACAACACAAACCCCCCCACCCCCCCCCACCCTACCGCTACCTTCCATTGCCTTTTTTTGACGTCACGCATCCATACGCCGTCGGCTGAGCGCGCGCACACACGTGCCTATAATTGAAACACAGTTACCACCTCCGGTGCCGGGTAACATCCCAGGTGGTGGCAGGAATCGTTCCGTGCCACGGTAGGAGGAGCTGCTAGAAATGGAAACAGGCCACGCTCAGTGTGTGTGTGTGTGCGCGAGAGACTGAGTCGAGCTCTGGCCCTCTTTTTTTTTTTCTTGTTCGCCGTGCAAGATCTGTGTCACCTTGAGCATCTGCAAGAGCCCAGAGGTAAATAAAAGAAACGGGGGTGCAGTTCGCCGGACACATCGCCAATCGTGTCAACGTCAGAGGATGTGGTGCCTCGCAAGTCGGTTTCCGGGGCGAAAGTTGGCACGCGTGACACAGTTTGGACGCAGTTTCATCTAGTTCCGGATAATCGGCCCTCATATTTCTTAACGTAGCCCGAGAGTTTAACAACAGCCTCTGCGGACCTGCCCTAGTCCTGCGACTCATTTTCCTCCCGTGATTGGAATTCAGCTGTAGACGCATCCTGAGCCCAAGGTCACTTCATTTAACCACTACTAATTGAATTATCGCCTTAATTGCAGTCCCTCCGTCCCCTTTCCGTAATATCCTGTTGCAGGATCTTGCCCTCAATCTGCTCTATTACTTGATCGGCTGGGTTCACTCTTGTCGGTTCATTTAGAAAGCTAACGGTCGTTGAATCTGAATGCTCTAACAACGTATCAACGTACCCTAGTTAGTCGATTCAGCTACTTTGAGCCCTCGTTGCTGACTCAGGCAGGCAAACAGGTTGATTTATCTCCAAGCATTGCCAATAAAGTAGGACTCTCAGGAGCCTGAGGGTACCATCCCCAGTACCAAAGCCTTCCACCACTGGGCAGCTGCATTCTCTAGAGAGCTAGAGCACCAATGATTACCTTTGGAATGATGCTCCTTGGAGTGAGGATTGTGATGAAGAACTAATGTCAGTACCAGACCTCAGTAATGCTCTTCTAACATCTAGTACAGTGGTCACCAGATGCTTCCTACAGAATCTTGATCTGACCTATCGTGAATCCATCTGACCCAGGCACTTGTAAACTTCTAAAGAAGGTGGGAAAGATTGTGGTTGGAACTACTCTACATACAATGTAGATCTCCAGGACTGAGGAACACCAGAAGAACGAAAGCTATTACTGCAGCAAAGTGGGTACAAACTCCAGATGCCCAGGTCTGTACCCCTTTCAACCTTTGTGGTCTGCACAGGGTTTGTTGTTCATTTTTGGGGTCTTCCTGGTTCTTAAGCTGAATCCATGTCAGCATCTTAGAATTTAGAACCACTGACCATTTGTGTTTGCATGTAGAGAAATTTGACCTCCGAATTGAACTCATCCATACAGTGAAACACCCACATTCACAAAAACTCTAGCAGGCATATCCACAGTGCCCCAGGAATGGTTGAGGGTTATCTACCTCACTCAAGGGTTCTTCAACCTTGTATTGTCGGTTCAGGGGATTGAACCAACAACCTTCCGGTCACAAGGCTGGTTTTCTAACCTGCAGCCCATGACTGGAACATGTTTTTCTCACTAAGACCAAGTAATGCTCACTTTATTATCCCTGCAATTCTTTCGTCGTTCTACTCAAGTGTGCTTTGGAAAGACATAACTGACCTTTGAAGGCTTTAATCTTCCTAAGACGTGTAGTCGCTCGTCCGTGGGCGCCCAGGCACGTGGCAGATGGGGCAGAAGCAAGAGAGTAAACCATTATGAGAGTCGTCGGAGCTTTCCTTTCTGTTGTCACATTTGCTTGCTTTTCTGTAATAACTGAAAGGACTGGAGATTTGTCAGCCTTTCTCCTTTGCGTCCGTGGCCATGTACCAGCGCAAATTTGCCAGCATGAAATAAGTTCCGAGCTTTAGGACCCTCCGCAAATCCTTCCTGAATGGCATAAAGCTTAGAGATGCTTCAAGTGGCAGACTGGAGCAAAATATTCTTTCAGAGACGTTCGGCGTCAGGACGTGACTCAAATGTAGTTTTTTTTTCTTTTATAAGCCTCGTGTGACCCCTTCTTCCCAAAATGTATTAAGAGCAAAGGTCCAAAGAATATGAGGAGACAGTGGGGCTTTCAGATTTCTTATCATCATTAAGGGAAATCGATCAATGAAATCATTAAGTGTTGTAAAAATTCCATCCCTCGTCGAACCTGCCGCCCACTCTTTAACACTAATGCAACCAATCTGGCCAATCAAGGGCCTCTCAAGAAGTTGTTTAGGTGGGGCAAGTGTGGTTGGAACTAGACTCTGCAGGAAGGTATCTCCCCAAGTCCCAGATTGGTTACCCCTTGAGAATGTTTGAGGGCTGTTTGAGGTGTTTGAGGTTGCTGCCTTACTAGCTAATCACATTGGCTCAATGCAGGAAGCCAGATTTCTACTATGAGGAAGCTAAATATATCTGTAGAACCTTCAGATCTTTGTTACAGTAAAGACTGTAGATTGTTGACAGTGATTTCCAGCTGTACAGGTTCAAGCCAGAGTTTTCTAAAGAAGAGCTACGCCATTGAGTGTGGCAAGCAGAGATTGCCTAGCTAATATTCAAACTCTAGAACATCCTGAGGTTGTAGGGCAGCAGATGCTCAGCCATATGCAATACTACTGTGTCCCGAAGACGAAAGCATTTGCTGTCATAAATGGGGTCGTGTGCAGTTACTGCTGGATGTGGATAAACGCAAAGGAAAAGTTAACATGTTAGCTATCCAGCTGGCTAGAAACTGTATCTTAGGTTTGTACATATACATGCAGTGTGTGATATTTCTGGCAGAGGGGTTTAACTAATATTAATTTTTTCCATATTTTCTGCACTTGGTGTGTTGCATTCTATACAGTGGGGCTCTATATTTCTGCATAAGTGTTACCTAAAACATTGTACATTATACATTGGTCATTTAATCATTGGGGAAAATCAAAAGTTACATGTCTGTGATTGGCAAATTCATGTAAGGTGTGTAATCCTCCAGGATTAGCAGGTAATTTGAAGGTAGAATTGGAGTCAAATGGTTTCCTCAATGGGTTTAAAATCGGGTGTGAGTAGCCACTGTGTGGTATTTAAAGACCAGCAATCTGTAAAAAGTCTCACATGTTTGTGAAAGGGGTTAGGACAACATCTCTAAATAGTTTAGACTCCACAGTCAGACAGATTGTATATAGAATAAATTCAAGAGAATTGTTACCCTGCTTCAGAGTGGTTGACAAACAAAGATAACTACAAAGTCAAGTCGCATTATAGGCTGCAAAGTTAGGAACACACTGAATAACATTGGTGTGCAAGAAAGGCTTACAAGGAGAAAGCATGAAGAAAGAATGTTACTGCCCGTCTGCAGTTTGCTAAAGATCACATGGACAGGCCAGAAGGCTATTGGAACAATGTTTTGTGGACAGAGGTGAACAAACTGGCTTCAATAAGATGTGGTATGTCTGGAGAAAGGACAACACTGCATTCCAGCCTAAAAGTCAAATCCCATCAGTGAAGCATGGTGGTGGTAGTATCATGGTTTGGGCCTGGATTAGGCCAGGATTGCTTACCATGATTTATGGAGCATGAATTACACCAGCATCTTTTTCCTGGGCTGGATCTTAAGAGCATCATGAGTCTTGCATCAAGACAACAACCCTAAGTCCTTCCACCAAAGACGGTTAAAGTAGAATAAAGCTCATGTTTTGAAATAGACAAGTCAAAGTTCTTAATCCTATATGGCCAGCAGTTCACATGAGAAAACCCACCAACATTTCAGGGTTGAAGCTGTTTAGTAGGAAGTTAATAATGGTATAACTGGATACTCTTTGTTTTGTATGAAAATCTGATTATATTTAAGGTTTATAGAAAATTCTAAAGGGTTGTAAGCTCCAGTGTAGAAGTCTAACGACTATACCATAATTGTCGTCTAGCAATATGAATATCTTTATATGCCTGCAGACTAGTGGAATAGTCCACCATGGTAGGGCTTTTTGGTGGTATGATGTATTTGAAATAGGCATGATGGGTGAAATCTGTCCAGATTCTCAAGCTGGGGGGGCAGAATATTCAACATGGCCAAAATGTTCTGTAGGAGTACAGATTTTCTCTACAACTCAAAAGTATAGCTTTTCATTTTAAATCATTTGCCTAAAAATCTCTTCTTATGCTTGGAAATACATATCTATTAGTATGTTGTGTCTGTATAAGGCCTGTGTTATGTTTATGTGCTATTTCTTTTCTTTATCGTAGTACCTCGAGGGTGACTGTTCCCTCACTTTTAATAGAAGTGAATGGAAACTGATGTATTTCCAAGATATTTTAAACCATTTGTAATAGAAATGTTTAAAATTTGAGATACATTTTTGAAACAGGAAAGCACAGGAGGTATAAAGCAACCGAATGATCTTTATAACACTTTAAATATATATTTGTATGAAATTCTTTGGATGAAAAGGCCATGAATTGCATTGAGAGCAGCTTCAGTCCAACCTGAATCACCGTTATCAATATGTAGTGAAAAATACAGCATAAAAAAAAAAACGTTTCTCTGAGGGATGAAGAGAACGTACAATCCGTCCTTCACAGCGTCTGTTAAAGGTTCAGTGATGTTTTGCTTCAACACACATCAGGTCATTTCACAGCTTGCTGTAACTGTCATTCTGGTGAATGTTGAACTATTTTAACTGTTATTTGCCTCACGCTGTGGTGAAAGCTCACTAATCAGAGGGTTCTTTTATAACCGAAACTCGCTGCTAACTTATGTGACTCACTCGTATTATGACTTCATGCTTATCCATTTCTGTTATTTTGTGGCCCCCACAACTGACCACCAAAGCTTCTGCGGCCCACGAGAAGACAACATAATTTCAAATATACACTGCCAGTCAATCGTTTTTTATTCAAACTGAATATATATGTTGTTGTTTTAAAGACATTTTAATCCGAATGTGTTGAAAGACATGTTTAAATAGTGAAGTGGTGGCCATGTACCAATATATTTCTAAAATAAACATTTTACTGTGTTTAAATACTATCTCAGCATGTACTCACATGAAACAATACAAAATAAATACTGAATTTTTAATTAAATAAATAATATAAAGATAAGAGCACGATGAAATAAACATAAATATATAAATAATAATAATAATAATAAAAAAAAAAAAATATATATATATATATATATATATATATATATATATATATATATATATATATATATATATATATATATAAACAGTGGTGTGCATGGAAGGGTTACAAAGAGAAAGCATTAAGAAAGAATGTTACTGTCCGTCTGCAGTTTGCCTAAGACCACGTGGACTGGCCAGAAGGCTATTGGAGCAATGTTTTGTGGTTCAGGGAAACATGGTGGTGGTAGTATCATGGTTTGGGCTTGTATTTTAATAGTAATAATATTAGTGAATAACTGTGAAGAGATCAAAACTATATAATAAGAGATATTGAATTATTGAAGCATAATAAAACATCTGGTTGTGTTTAAAGAATGGTTATAGTTAGAAATGAGCTCATTTGCTCTGATGCAGGTTTACATACTTTGAACATTCTGACCAGCAGCTTCATGAGGAGCCACATGAGCTGCTTCTCTAACAGGACTGAAGAAGATAGTGTACATGCTAGGATCACGCTGAGCTGAGTTTTGGGGTTTTATAGCTCTTATAAAAATATACATTGTCATTTTTTAAAATTAAATACAAGAAATATTAGAAATATTTTTGTACATGGGTTCCAACTTCACTATTTCAACTCATCTTTCAACACATTCAGATCAAAATATATTATAATTACAAAAATATATATTCAGTTTGGTTCCTCGCCTTCGCTCAATGATGCTGGCTATGGCTTCACCCCCCGTCCGTGACCCGACTAGTGGGAAAAAAGAAAAAGCTAATGGATGGATGGATGGATGGATGAAAATTCAGTTAGGTGTGTTCACCCCTTTTGACTTGTATCGTACATAAATATGCAATATAGAAACTGAGAATTGGCAGCTGTGTGTGATGTCCTTGTTGCTATAATAATTATTAATAATTGATATTAGTAATCATACATTATACAGAATTTGTTATTGTTTAAAACTGATTTAAATTGACTGTTTTTATGGTTTTGTTAGTTTTATACAAAACCTTATACACTACTGTGCAAAAGTCTTGGACAAATAAGCTCATAAGTGTATTTTCACCACCAGGTATCATTAGAACAGATGTAAATAATCATACATACAATACAAAGTAACATGAATATGTTATTGTGAGAGAAGTAGATCAGATCTTGATCCAGTTTGAAGAACAAAGTGTTGTTCCAGATTTCTCCTGGATGCCCCAGACATTGTATGAATGTGTTCAGTTCCTTCAGCAGCAATCTTGATTTAGCTTAATGAAGTACTGCGCAGTCAAAGCAGGTATTAGATGAGAACTGTAAATAACACTGGGTTGTTTATAGAAGGAGAAACTTGGAAATGGTTAAATAAACACACTGACGTATGTAAATAAGAGCTACTTTTTAAATATAAAAAAAAAAAATGTCCCCAAACGTCTTGCACAGGACTGTATATCATTCAGCATGACTCATTATATGCATATGGTTCTATCTAGACGGAATTGTTATGGAGCTCTTCTTTCCAGGAGTGATAATTGGTCTGAAGCTATCTGTAATCTGTGGAGGGGCTCCAACGAGCTGCTGTAGACTCGCCGCAAACGTGTCTAGACTCACATATGCGGTCCCAGTTGGTCCTCTTGTTTGGACTTGAGCATCGACTCTGTTTCGACTAAATAGAAAAAAAAAAAAGAAAAAAAAAGAAAATGTAGCCAAAGTAAACAGTCTGTTTGCTGCTGTTAGCATTTCCTCCTGACCTCTCCGTGCGTGGCCGTGCATCTTTTTTCCTTTTTTTAATTTTCAGGGCCTTTTATTTTACTCGAGACCCCCCGAAACACCTCAGGAGAAAGGAAAAGAAGAGGGACTTTTCAGGACAGCCTTTACGATTCTTAATGTGAATTTCCCTCATCAGAGAGTATCCGTTTATCTGTCCCGCTGCATCCTCTCCGGGCCTCTCTTCTGCTTAGCACGCTGTGTGTGTGGTGTGTGTGTGTGTGTGTGGTGTGTGTGTGTGTGTGTGTGTGCAGTGTGAGCTGGACATTCCAGAGCCAGCGAAGAGTATACGCCAGAACACATCAGCTCAACCACCCGTGAACATCAATGCACTCACAGAGAGAAAGAGAGAGAGAGAGAGAGAGAGAGAGAGATAGAGAGAGGGATACACAGTGATACACAGAGAGAACACCAGTGAATTCACCCTGAAGGAAAGCGAATGTGATCGGGACACTGTAGACGCAAACTGCCCCATAACCTGGGCAGGATAGCTGCTGCTGGTTTACCAAAGACTGAATCATATCATCATATCATCATCCATCTGAAAGGTTGAGTAAACACATTCCATCCATTTACATGGTCGAGTCACATTATTATGACCACCAGCTCATATCCAGAGTAGCCGCCGTGTGCAGCTAGACAGACTGGGAGACTCAGTAAGGTCCTGGTAGGTGGTCACAGGTATCTGGAGCCTTGTAGACTACAGTGCAGCCCACAGCTGCTGGAGAGAGCGGGGAGGAGGATCCATAGAGCCAACACCGCCATCCAGGTGGTTCAACAGATGCTCAACTGGGTTCAAGTATGGGGAATTAGAATTAGGGGTCCAGGGTAGTACTTGAAGGCTTGGTCAGCTCTTCCAACCAATGCTGGACGTTTCTAGTCGTGTGACGTGTTGCATAGGTGGATCCATAGAGCCAACACCAGCATCCAGGTGGTCCCACAGATGCTCAACTGGGTTCAAGTCTGGGGAATTAGAGGTCTAGGGTAGTACTTGGAGATCTTGGTCAGCTCTTCCAACCAATGCTGGACGTTTCTAGTTGTGTTACGTGATGCATTGTCCTGCTGGAAGATCCCATCCGCCCCAGAGAAGACCATCAGCATGTATGGTGTACGTGATCTGCAAGGATGGATTCATAGCCAAACTGGTTAAGAGTGTCTTCCACATGGATGAGCTCCTCAAAAACATTCCCCAGCACACAAAGTATGAATAGTAGTGTGACTTCTCTGTGTATATTGATTGCTGATTAGTGGTGAACTTCTGAGCATGAGAGTAAAAGAGCAAGAGCTAACCACAAGTTCACCCTTGCCCTTCACAAAGCAACAGCTGACCAGTAATTTCTGATAGGGCTGTGCAATTTAGGAGCAAGCCTTCTGGCCTGCTAGCTAGTTAAGACCTGTCATAACAGAGCCCCCTATTTCGCCTACCGAGGATATGGATGGTGATGAATCTTTTATTGAAGCTGAGCAGTTGGAAAAATAGGTTAGCGCTGTTAGGGGATGTCCAGGGTGTTGCCTGCCCTCCGCCCAATGAGCACTGGGAAAGGTGCCTTTTTCATTTTTTATTTAAAATATTGTTTTATTTCTCCCTAAAATATTTGAATATATTTAAATACATTTAATTGCAGAAAGGGGTGTTAGGTTGATTGGTCACTCTAAATTGTGGATAGGTGTGAGTGTGTGTTGGCCATGCGATGTACTGGTGACCTGCCCATGGTGTACCCCACCTTGACCCAATGACGCTATGGTTGGCATATATATATATATATATATATATATATATATATATATATATATATATATATATATATATATATATATACCAGCTTATCTGCATGAGTCGCTGTGCTAGCGATGTGGGCGGCAGTAACATTTTAGCAAATCTCAGCACTTCCTTTACTCTAAATTTGATGTTGATGGTGTTTGTCGCGTTGCGAGTGACACAAAAGATGCTTTAAAATCTGATTTAAGCATCCAGACTGAGGCGCATCTATGAGAATACAATCAGAACCACATCAAACTACCTTCAAATGTGGTTTGGGTCAAATTTGCAAAACATAAATTGGATTGTACGTAAATCTGGATACAATCTGCGTGTGTCAAAAATCTGATTTGGGCTGGCAATCTGGACGAGGCCTCAGAAGAGTGATGTGTGGTTCCACTTGTAGGCAAATTTTAACTACGTAATGGTGTAAGAGCCCAAGTTCAGTGATGTATTACCAGCTAACGTTTATAAACACTAACACAGGTGAAAAATGGTTCTTAGGGAAAACTCAACAGCGTTAACAGCTGCTGAGGATGAAGACTTTGGCCAGACGCTACTTGTGGACGCCGGCCAACAGACTACATAGTAGACTGACTCATATGGATAAGTTGGCCGTTGACACAGAGTGAAGACTACTGACTCAGGTTGCTTCTGCTGAGAGCATCCACACAGTCTACAGGTGCATTTGTTAGCTTACAGTTGACGTACATAGATAATTTTGCCCTATAACAAAATTGCAGCTTTACAGGAGAAGCCAAAAACCTTCCTCACTTTTAATATAAGTCAATGGAACCAGAATTATTTCTAAGCTATTTTGGAGCATTTCTATTGGTCCACTCATCACAAATTTTTCACACAGTCTAAAGGACTGCTGTGACATTCAAATGGTGTGGAAAAATAAAAATCGACAAAAATGATACAGATACATGTTTTTCTTTGGGCAGCGACAATATGGGTGTGTCTCAAAACCTAGTGAGCTCCTACATAGGCAGCATTTTATGTCATAGTATGCGCTCCCGACATGTAGACTGTCCCAATACTTACATACCTTAAACATGCTGTCTACTGAGAAACCTTATTTAGGTTTATATCGAACGCTATCTCAGCCGCTAAGACAATCCCATGATGCAACACAGGCAAAGCGTTAACCATAGTATCCAACCAATAATATCACAATATTTCATGGTATTTTTGTGATAACAATACTCTTGGCGATATGACAAAACACTGAATTAAAAAAATATATTTCAAGAAAACACCACTGCAACAAAATGAAAATTAAATTTTATTATTGCATACGATATGATATGGCACACCCCTAACTGAGACATTAAAAAATACAAGAATTTTCATCAGATTGTAACAGAAATCAATGATCCAGAATGTCGCGATACTAAATAATGCACTCCAAATATCTCCATATATCCAGGACTGAAGTAAAGTGAATGATACTGAACAGATAAAATCTGTCTCTTGTAGATATATAATGGGAAATGAGAAAAGTGTGTATTATTCTTTTGCTAAAAACAGTAAAAGTAGTACCCTGATGTGGGATGGGTGATATGGCACGATATTTCAGGGTATAATATTGTTTACCATATTCAAAAATGTTGGCGATATTATTGTGTACGATACAATATGGCACACCCATAGTTGACCATTTTGCAGTTTTATGCTTGAGCCATTAGCGTTAGAGGATTTTTAGGCCTCGGGCTATTGTTTTGAAACAAGCCGTGATGCAGTCTCTCTCTAACTAGAGCGTCTCAGTAATCTGTTTTATGACACCCTCACTAGAGGTGTGTCTCAAATCCTAGTGAGTGTGTAAGTAGGCTGTCTAGGTAGCAGCTGTGTAAGTATCAGCGTTCTCTCCTCATCTCTCCTCATAAAACAAATTACTGAGACGCTCTAGTTAGAGAGAGACTGCATCACGGCTTGTTCCCGCCCACTGCACTCGACCAGTGGTTTAGCTGGTTGCTAAGCTACCGACCGACATCCAAAACAATAGCCCGAGCCGTAAAAATCCGCTAGCATAAATGCTAATGGCTCGCGTATAAATCTGCTAAATGGTGAAGGACTCATTACAGAGTTGATAATAAAAAACTGTTTTGTGTGATTATATGACCAGAAACACATTAAAACTCCAGAGAGAATCAAAATAACTCACATTTTAAAACCACTTCACTGCTCGTAGATTAGCCTGCACTGCATCATGGGATTGTCTTAGTGACTGAGGAAAAGTTAGATGCTTCCTTAAAATCAGGTCTAAATAAGGTTCCTCAGTAGACAGCATGTTTAAGGTATGTAAGAATTGGGACAGTCTACATGTCGGGAGTATACTATGACGTAAAATGCTGCCTATGTAGGAGCTCACTAGGTTTTGAGACACACCTTAGGTGTCTGTTAACCTGAGCTAACAATATGGGCTAGAGGTCTATGTCACCTTATGTCAGGCTTTGTTTTTTCGTTCCTAATACTTAAAGTCTGGTTCATTATAACTATATGCTCTGTTTTTGAGCACAACAGCTTCTCAGCGTTAGCCAAAATGGCTGAGAGAGCGATGAGGTCACCTGTAATCCTGGATAAGATAAGCTAAGATACGATAAGACAACCTTTTATTATCCCACATGGGGAAATGTGTATGGTTACAGCAGAAGAATAGCAGCAGAACAGATACAGGACAAGAGGATGACCACTCCACAACCCTCTAGCAATGGCCAGTTAACACATTCCCTATCCAAATCAACCAACAAGTCAGCCTGGGTCAAGCAGAGCTGTCCAGGTTAGTGCAGCATCAGGTATAGCTCGCTGACCCCTTTCTTGGAGGCTGAATCATAAGAGACTTGATTAATGTGCAGGTTCGAGGTCAGCTGACTCATGTGCTGATTCAGCCCTTGTCGTTTTATTTGACTGACAAGGTTTTGGTGAGTGCTGGCCAGAGAACTGTTTGGTGTACACCGATCAGCCATAGGCCATTTCTTTGAAACCATACAGACACAGCTGCGTCTGATCCAGCACAACACCAACACTAACACACCACCGTCATGTCAGTGTCACTGCAGTGCTGAGAATGATCCACCTCCCTAATAGTACCTGCTCTGTACTCTCTGCCAAAATGCACCTGAATGTTATTGTAGCTGCAGTCCTGAGCAGTGAAGTGCAGCTCTCTGCTGACTGCTGTCCATGGTCCTGAACATCTACGAGAGTTACAATGAATGGAAATGTTTATGTTTGTGGCGGTATGGTGGTGTAGTGCTTAGTACGGTGGTGTAGTGCTTAGTACGGTGGTGTAGTGGTCAGTACGGTGGTGCAGTGGTTAGTATGGTGGTGCAGTAGTTAGTACAGTGGTGTAGTGGTTAGTACGGTGGTGTAGTGGTTAGTATGGTGGTGTAGTGGTCAGTACGGTGGTGCAGTGGTTAGTATGGTGGTGCAGTGGTTAGTACAGTGGTGTAGTGGTT
Organism: Megaleporinus macrocephalus; assembly: GCA_021613375.1. Lineage (NCBI taxonomy): Eukaryota > Metazoa > Chordata > Actinopteri > Characiformes > Anostomidae > Megaleporinus > Megaleporinus macrocephalus. The sequence continues at coordinate 8,553,838 of CM038722.1, read as the reverse complement.
AGTACGGTGGTGTAGTGGTTAGTACGGTGGTGTAGTGGTTAGTACGGTGGTGTAGTGGTTAGTACGGTGGTGTAGTGGTTAGTATGGTGGTGTAGTGGTTAGTATGGTGGTGTAGTGGTCAGTACGTGGTGTAGTGGTCAGTACGGTGGTGTAGTGGTTAGTATGGTGGTGCAGTGGTTAGTACGGTGGTGTAGTGGTTAGTATGGTGGTGTAGTGGTTAGTACGGTGGTGTAGTGGTTAGTATGGTGGTGTAGTGGTTAGTATGATGGTGTAGTGGTTAGTATGGTAATGTAGTGGTTAGTATGGTGGTGTAGTGGTTAGTATGATGGTGTAGTGGTCAGTATGGTGATGTAGTGGTTAGTATGGTGGTGTAGTGGTTAGTATGATGGTGTAGTGGTTAGTATGGTGGTGTAGTGGTTAGTATGGTGGTGTAGTGGTTAGTACAGTGGTGTAGTGGTTAGTATGGTGGTCTAGTGGTTAGTATGGTGGTGTAGTGGTTAGTATGGTGGTGTAGTGGTTAGTACAGTGGTGTAGTGGTTAGAACATACACACTCCACACAGAACAGCCCGGACTGGGAATCCAACCAAGATTGACTTGCTGTGAGGCGACACCAATGTGCCACCAAAGTTTGTCTACAGTTGAACTTAAATAATTAATATTATCAGCATCAATATCATATTTTAAAATTATAACCCATACAGATACTCAAATATCAAAATTAGTCCAAATTCTCACCACTAATGTAGATTTTCAGAAGCAAATATCTGGCCATACTAAAGTATCCAGGCTAAATAGCCAATAAACATGGGTCTAAATTCTCTTAAACAGGACCTACTTTTCTTTTTCCCTGATTGTTTTAGTATGTTGTAGCTGTTTATACTTGCAAACAGTCTCCAAAATTATAAAAGCCCAAGGTAACATGCCGGAGGGAGAAACCCTCTCCCACAGAAACCACTTTTCTCAGCTGCCTCGTTGGAATTCCAGCCCATTTCTCTGTTACAAGGTGACATCATCTCGTAACCCAGTCCTTATTACCCACATATCAGCAAGCTTGGCCTGTCCTTACACAATCCACAGAGAGCTAAAGCTGTAAAAGTGACCACTCTGAAATGTCCAATCTATCTTGCGAGGGTGGCTCCACCAACTTGTTAGGCCAGACTTTCAGGACCAATCAGAGCACACTGCGCTCATCTGGAGGCGGGTCTTAAGACACAGGAACTCTAATTTATTAATTTTTTTCTATTAGAAGCCAGAAATAAAATTATGAGCATAATAACTTTCCATATAATTGAAAATGTTCACAGTGGCGAATGGAAATGGTGATGCTGAATTGGTGTGTGCATGTGTGTTTAGACATGTGACAAGGCTGGGTGACATACTGCAGTGTGATTTATCCTCTAAGAACCTGTGGATGGTGGATATGACAGTGTGGATGTGTGCTCTTGTAGGAGGAGGGGTAATCCCAGCAACTCGGCTGAAGTATCTCTTACTCAGTTGGAATTATAAGATTCACAGCTAGCAGGAGAGCGTGACATTGTTCTCCTCATCTCACATACAAACCTGTTGTTTGTTGTGGTTGTTTGTTGGTGGCTTTGATTGATAGATCTGCTCACTACATTAAAAGAGTTTTTCAGCTTAATCTCTGTATGTTTCATCTCTATTGGACCATCAGCTTACATCAGAAAACTATTGATGTAAAACTGTTTTGCTGATTATATTTAAAATCTTGTTTCTGGAAATTTCGGATGGAAGCGAATGGGTTACATTTTTGAAATTCAGGAGTTGGTGGTATCTGTGGTATCTAGTTAGGCATAGCTAAATAAGCTCTTCTTTTGGTTAGGACATCAGGAGCTGTGGAGAAGTCTTATTCCATTAAATGAAGCACCAGCATAATGAAAAAGTAACCCACTTCCAATGGGGGAATCAATTTCACTGTAGACCTTCTGGAAGTTCTAGAGTGGCGACTTAATTAGTAGGCTGTGAGATATGGAAAGCAGCTCAATACCAGACGTCTGCATTGAAAGAGTGACTTTGAAACGGCTACAAAAGCTAAAATATACGTTTAGAGATCCTTGGCAAGCTTTTAGTTAGACATGAGATGTGTTATAAATGCTATAAATATGTGTTTAATCTAGAAATGTCAAGTCGTTTAGTTTGCAGATAACTTAGTGTTAACAAACTACAGCCCCAATTCCAAAATGTAAGTAAAAAACAGAATGAAAAGAAGTGAAAATAATATAAACCCTATATTTAATTAGAAAAAGGACAATGATGATATACCATACTGGTAAATTTTCTTGTTTTTTTTAATATGTGCTCATGTTGAATTTAAAGGCAGCAGCATTTGGGCTCACGTTGATTTACACCCCATCACCTCTTTATTTAACAGCAAGCATTGTTAGAACTCAGAAGAGAAGTTTTTTCCCCTTTCTCGCTTGTTGTTGAATTTTAGCTAATAAACATTGTATCATTTGTCAGATGTTTCCAGTAGGTAACAGGTTTGGACTGCAGGTAGGTCAGTTCAGCATCCAGACTCTTTCACTACGGAGCTATACTATTGTTATATGTGCAGAATGTGGTTTGTTGTCTTCCAGATTTAAACTAGACCTTCCCTGAAAAAGACGTCATCTAGAAGGCAGCATATGTTGCTTCTAAACCCGTATATACTGTTCAGCGTTTATGGAGCTTAACAGATGTGCAAATCACCCAGGACATGTGCACTAATCCCTCAGCCCCATACCATAAAGGAGGCTGGCTTTTAAATGACACCAAGCTGTATTAGTAGCCCATGGTTTCATAATATGCCAATGTTTCCAATAGATAAGAGGTCTGGACTGCAGGCAGGTCAGTTCAGCACCTGAACTCTTTTAATACGGAACTATGCTGCTGTGATACTGTGGTTTGGTACAAGATGTCATCTAGAAGGCAACATATGTCACCTGTATATACTGTTTAGCATTAATGGAGCTTAACGGATGTGCAGGTCACCCAGGCCATGTGCAATAATGCCCCCAGCCCCCTCGGCATACTTTCAAGGAGGACGGCTTTTGAACTGATAACAAGCCGGACAAGTAGCCCAGAGTTTCGTAATATGCCAGATGTTTCCAGTAGACAATAGGTCTGGACTGTAGGCAGGTCAGTTCAGCACCCAAACTCTTTTACTCTGGAGCTGCTGCTGTAATACTGTGGTTTGTTGTCTTGCCGATTTAAACTAGACCCTTTCTGAAAAAGACGTTATCTAGAAGGCAGCATATGTCACTCCTAAACCCGAATATACTGTTCAGTATTAATAGAGCTTAACAGATGTGCAAGTCACACAGGCCATGTGCAATAATGCCCCCAGACCCCCCGGCATACCTTCAAGGAGGACGGCTTGTGAACTGATTAGTCAGATTAGTAGCCCAGAGTTTCGTAATGTGCCAAATGTTTCCAATAGGTAACAGGTCTGGACTGCAGGCAGGTCAGTTCAGCACCTGAACTCTTTTACTTTGGAGCTGCTGCTGTAATACTGTGGTTTGTTGTCTTGCTGATTTAAACTAGACCCTTCCTGAAAAAGACGTCATCTAGAAGGCAGCATATGTTGCTCCAAAACCCGTATATACTGTTCAGTAATAATGGAACTTAACAGATGTGCATATCACACAGGCCATGTGCAATAATGCCCCTTCCCCTCTCCCACCATGCCATCGAGGAGGCTGATTAGTTGCCCGAAGTTTCATAATGTGTCCAGTATGTAAACAGGTCTGGACTGCAGGCAGGTCAGTTCAGCACCCGGACCTTTCACTAAAGAGCTTTACTGCTGTAATTAGGGCTGGGTGATAAACAATAGCGTTTCCTCGATAGAACTACAAGATGTAGTCAATAGAAAGTCGATAGAATTAAGTTCCGCTTTCAGTGGGCGCGGCCACCTTAGCGATGCATCGACACACGTTATGCTAATCGACGTAATTTGGTAATCGATAAAGATAAATATGTAAATTGTTGGAGTTTGAGTGAGAACGCTGAGGCAAAGTTCACTTTATAACCAAAAATCCCGAGTAGGAAACTTTATTTTCTACCGAAAACAGAATCACTAAACCAACTCCCCATTTGAGCCGATAGAGAGTCGACTCACCACTATGAGTGAACAGAGTTCTTTCCTCAGCCCGAGCTTATAGGGGCAGCAACAGCCTGCTTAACACAGTGTCTGTGTGAATACTGTTGATACTAATACTGCCCTATATATGTATGTATGTGTGTGCATGTGTGTGTTTATTACAGTTGTGTAATGGTTTATAGTACATTTGTCTATTTGTATGAAAATAAGTCAGAGGATAAAAAACTATTTAAGATTTTTTTTTTGATATTTAATTTTTAAAAGTGATATCTCACTTAAAGTAAAAAGGAAAGTGATTTGATTTATATTGTGATATATATCAATATCGACTGATATGAAAAAAATTATCGTGATAAGATTTTTTCCCATATCGCCCAGCCCTAACTGTAATACATGAAAAATGTGGTTTGTCGTTTTGCTGATTTAAACTAGAACTTCCCTGAAAAAGACGTCATCTGGAAGGCAGCATATGTTGCTCCTAAACCCATATGTACTGTTCACAGTATATATATATATTAGCCCAGAGGACGCAGTGTGCATGGTTTTCGAAAAGACATTTTGATTCCTTGGACCCCTTTTCCACTCAACCTTAATCCATCTTAAATGAGCTCAGGTCCAGAGAATATGTTGTCCTTGTCATAAGTTCAGTTAAATACATTCAATTAAATATAAATTTTGAAAACAGGGTTGTACCAGAATCCCATGGGGCGCAAGCAGAAATTAGGATTATGGTGGACGTGTCTTAGTTTGTCTTAGATTTGCTTCTGCTGAACATTTCAGTGCTCGAACGCTGACAACTGAAACGGTTAACTGAGTGCTCGAGTACCCGAGCACGTCCCTGACACACATGCGCACTCCTACATGTCCTCAGAGCTCAGCACGAAATTGACAGTCACGTGTGTCACATGCGAGGTCAGAGAAGTGGAAAAAAAGACCCCCCCTCCTCCTCCTCCTCGCTCTCCCTCCCTTTGTCTCTCTCTTCACACAGTCAGCCCGGTCAAGCTCGAGGCCATTGCTACTTTATCTGGACATTCACTAAAGAGAGAGATGGTGGGGGCGGGGGTTGGTGGGGGGGGTCTGTAATGCAGCGTACATGTGTAAATATAGCACAGGCTTTTCTTTTTCCTGCATTGAAGAGGCTTTGGTACATGTAACCTGACGCAAGGATAATGTGCATACAGCACTGGGCGACTGTAGAGAGGGAGATTCCACCAAAGTTTTCAGAATTTCTGCAGAATTCAGTCATCGAGATGCTGTGATCGGTTGCTGTGAGAGAAACTTAATCTCCTCAGGTAGCCAGTTTGTTTACTATCCAAAACCACACGTGATGGTAAAACGATGGTAGATTGCAAGTATAGTATTCCTTTGGTTATTGGGGGTCTTATTGTACTCTGCATATATGTTTCCTTCATAAAAATAAATTTTAGGCCTTGAATTATTATTGAAAAAAAAATATTGTACAAAAAAAAGTCACACCTGATGTTAAAATAATGGTAGATGGTAAGTGTAGGTTTTCTTTAGGGGTCTTTGGGGGTCTCTGCATGCACATTTCTTTAATAAAAATACATTTTAGGCCTTGAATTATTATTGAAAAAAAAATATTGTACAAAAAAAAGTCACACCTGATGTTAAAATACTGGTAGATGGTAAGTGTAGGTTTTCTTTAGGGGTCTTTGGGGGTCTCTGCATGCACATTTCTTTAATAAAAATAGATTTTAGGCCTAAAAATTCTAAAAGACTGCAAAAAAAAAAGTCTCACAATGTTTGTCACCATGTTCTGTAATAGTGCGTGGGAGCTTTAAAAGGCATTAAACTCTGGGTTCTAACACTCGTTCCTTACCTAATAAGCAACATAAGCATCTGCTTAGTCCCCCCCCGTTCCCAGGTGGCCCCTTACCAAATTCTGTGTCACTGCTGTATCGTCATGTTGTGTAAGGTACTTGACTAAGGGCAAAACAAGCAACTGGTTGTCGCTTGTCTGTTTTCACACTCATAAACTTGAGGGACGTCCCATTCTTAACCATAGGGTTTAATATGATGTTGGCCCAACCTTTGCAGCTATAACAGCTTCAGCTCTTCTGGGAAGACTCTCCACACAGTTTAGGAGAGTGTTTATGTGAATGTTGGACCGTTCTTCCAGAAGATCATTGGTGAGGTCAGACACTGATGTTGGACGAGAAGGTCTGGTACACAGTCTCCGCTCTAATTCATCCCAAAGGTGTTGTATCAGGTTGAGGTCAGGACTCCATCAGGCCAGTCAAGTTCTTCCACACCAAACACGCTCCTCCGTGTCTTTATGGAGCTGCTTTGTGCACTGGTGGGCAGTCATGTTGGAACAGAAAAGGACCGTCCCCAAATTTGCCAGACGGAGAAACGTGATTGGTCACTCCAGTGAACATGTCTCCACTGCTCTAGAGTCCAGTGGTGGCGTGCTTTACACCACTGCATCCAACGCTTTGTATTGCGTTTAGTGATGTAAGGCTTGGATGCAGCTGTTCGGCCATGGAGACCCATTTTATGAAGCTCTCTAGGCTCTGTTCTTGAGCTGATCTGAAGACCACATGAAGTTTGGAGGTCTATAGAGATTGACTCTGTAGAAAGTTGGTGACCTCTGTGCACTATGCTCCTCAGCATCCGCTGACCTGCTCTTTCGTTTTATGTGGTCTACCACTTGGTGTCTGAGTTGCTGTCTGTCCCAGTTGCTTCCTGTTCCAACATGACTGACAGTCCACTGTGGAATATTTAGTAGTGAGGAAACTTCACCACTGGACTTGTTACACAGGTGGCGTCCTATCACGGTACCACGCTGGAGTTCACTGAGCTCCTGAGAGCGACCAATTCTTTCACTAATGTGTGTAGAAGCAGTCTGCATGACTAGGTGCTTTGTTTTATAAACCTGTGGTCATGAAAGTGATTGGAACACCTGAGGTCTATGATATGGATGGGTAAATGAAACTCATAGTAGTCAGTGTTAGCACTATATAAGCCAGGAAGATGAAGGGCCCATAGAAGACTTTGGAAAATTCTGGAAAATATAAACACACTGAATGGCTTTCTTTACATTTAAACCATTTCATTATGCAGACATTTTGGTGGAATTCCTCTTTAAAATGTTGAGTTAAAAAAAACCCGTTCAACTTTATACATTAAAGCAAAGCCACAATCCTAAGACATCCCTTTCCAGCACTGTAACAGCCCTTTTCCAAATAATCAAGAAGCAAAATTTCATTTATATGTTTACAGCCGAGTGTGCAGGCCTGAGAATGGAGGCGGAGTGTGTGTGTGTGTGTGAGTGTGTGTGTATGTGTGCTGTTCAGATTACAGTGCTTGTCCCAGATTATGTTCCAGAGCAGGGAGATTAAATGACGTTAAAAAAAATCAGGGTGGCATGCTAGGCTTTTATTTTGCCTTTTTATTTTTTCTATAAATACATATGGGCAGTAACATACACAGTACAAACAAAACACTATGCATACTATACAGCTGTTAAACATCACATCACCGACTATCTAAAACCTCTTAGTTAAAGAAATTATGGATGTTGTAACGACAGTAGACACAGTACTTACCTGGTTCCTGTGGAAATGGAGACCAAGGGTCCGAAACAGTGTTAAGAACATTATTAAAAACATATGTGTGTTAAGAACAAGTGTTAAGAACATATCATCGCATATGCATTTGCATCATTGGCATTGTACTCATGCATATGTTTAATAGAACACACTTTGGTAAACATTAGTGAATGTCAGTACTGGGACAGGGGAGACATTGTAAAGACAGTGGACGCAGTACTTACCTGGTTCCTATGGAGATGGTGGCATGTGAGCCACCCAGACCCTTAAGGTCTAGGTCCTAAAATGCATAATTGTGTATTTGTGTAAACATTAGTGAGTGTAAATATTGTATACATTGACTTGAACACTTTAGTTGTGCACCGGCATAGAACTAATAGAACTAATTACCAATTGGTGGAGTCCAGGGGGAGCTTCAAGGCAGGTGAGCACAAAGTTAGGGAGGACACATAGTCTGGTATAGTCTGAGTGTTAAGGTACTGAGGGACTGGAGGTTACTCTTCTGGGGTGTGTAACGTTAAGTACTTCGTAACTTCATACTTAAGAACATTCTTAAAATTACGATTTTTTACCGACAGCCTTTGTAACTAACGTAGTATGTAAAGTCGTTCGTAAATGTAAGAGTAGTCTAACCCACTCGTAGCTGGGTAAGTTCTCCTTAACGCGAAGTTCACATGCAATTCTGTCTCAAAAACAAAAGAGGGCGCTAATCATCCTTTTAAAAACACATTGTTCTGTGCATGAACACTACACATATTTATACAAACATGAATTCATGAAGATTTAAAATCACTATATATCGTATATAACATCCAAAGTCAACAAATATCATATCCAAGAGTTTGAATTATGTAAACAGTAAACTTCTAGAATAAACAGGTGTTTGCTTGTATCATGATGTAGTGGGAAGCAAACTTCCTACCACTCTGAAGGTCCTGAGTTCAATACTGTACATAAATGTACATTTTACTTTTGATTTCAAGGTTGGAATCATCGTAGTCACGTGAAACAGACAGTTTAAACTGCTTAAAGTACAATACTTTATTTGTTGATATTCCAGTGTTACAGTTGTAGTAGTAAATTGATACATATATTATTTTCTAAAAAAATATTTCATATTGGCTTACTAAGCTTGTTATCCCTTAAGCAATCAAACTAAGTGATCAATTATGTGCACATGTAAATTACATGAGTATGTGGTGAGTATGTGGTAAACACTATAGGCACTTATGTTCCTAGCAATCTTCTCCTATTTCTGCTATTTCTCTTTATCTATAGATCTTCCCCGAGCTTTGGAAAATAGTATGTTTAGTTTTTTTCTCTATTTTTTCAAGCGTTTGGCTTTTAGTTCATCCTGAGAAAAATTGCGTTTGCGTGGCAGGTGTGCCGAGCTAGGAAGATTAATCGCCGTGCTATAGACAACAATTGCAAACAAATTGTTTTCATTTTTTACATAAAAGTAATGTAAATCCTTATTTGTTCTTTTTTATTATATTCATTTACATAACGATACATTTGTGGCATAATAATGAGGAAACGTATGTTAATGGCTGGTTCAGTTCTCGACTGGCAGTTCCTATTTAGCGCTGGCACGGGGGGTGGAGTCAACAAAGAGCTACTTAAAAATAGTTCGTAAATTAAAGTTGTTCGTAAATCACTAAAATCAGTCGTTATTGATTTTCGCACTCCTGGATGTTGTTAATCCTACAAGTGTAAATGTGTTCATAGTGTATATTCTGTAGAATTCTGTAGATATCATTTTCTTTCATTTGGTCGTCTCAATAAACACATTGGAAAACAGAAACCTACCTGCCTTCTGGGCCTCTATTTACACCTCATCGCCAGCTCTTAGAGCCCATTCAAGCATATTTTATTGGATGCGCTATTAAAGAAAAGATAACCTATTATTCTTTTTCTGTTTTTCTCTCCTTCCTTTAGTGTGTGGTAGAATTTTTTCAATATAAATGCTCTGCAAAGTTATAAAGCCCATAAATGCCAGATGAAGAAACTCCAGTTGGAATTCCAGCTCTTTTCTCTGTTACAAAGTGACATCATCTCGTAACACAATCCCTATTCACCACCTACTGGCAGACTTGGCCTGTATTCGCACAACGCACAGAGAGCTACAACCGTTAAAAACTGACCACACGTCCTGCTCCAGTCCAGCTTGTGAATGTGGGTCTACCAACTTGTTCTACCGGACTTTCAGGATTGGACTCTGACTCAAACTTATATAACAGAACTGTAAGAACAGCCACAGGGATTGTGATGATGGAACCTGACACTCTAGCGGTTCAACGCAGTGGGCGAGATGACCAATCAGAGCACTTGGTGCTCATTGGGCAGTGTGGCTTAAAGACACAGGAGCCCTAAAGGCTCATTTATACTCTTTTTGCATTTCAAACATTTTAACTACCCATATACCTTCTGTTGGCATGGGTGTTATGTAATACATTCACTAGAGGACAGCAAAGATTTGAAAGCTTTGGACAAGAACAAACATGGCACTCTAGCGGTTTAACGCAGTGGGCGAGATGACCAATCAGAGCACTTGATGCTCATTGGGCGGTGTGGCTTAAAGACACAGGAGCCCTAAAGGCTCATTTATACTCTTTTTGCATTTCAAACATTTTAACTACCCATATACCTTCTGTTGGCATGGGTGTTATGTAATACATTCACTAGAGGACAGCAAAGATTTGAAAGCTTTGGACAAGAACAAATATGGCCACAGTGATAAAAAATATATATAAAAATATATATATAATACAAAAAAAAAACTAAAGAGCCTCTTTCAGAGAGAGGGTGAATACAAATATACAGTATAACACACTATAATATACAGTATGAGGTTATAAAATATTAGTTTTTTCTTCTTCCTTTAGTGTATTGTAGCTTTTTTTGAACAGAACAGAAAAGCCCAGCGTATATGCCAGAGAGAGAAACTCACAGAAACCATTTACCACAGTTACCTGAAGAGCCTTGTTGGAATTCCAGGTCTTTTCTCTGTTACAAGATGACATCATCTCGTAAAACATCTCTGGTAGACGCCAAACGTAAAATTATGAACCCTGAAAATGAGTGTAAAATTAAAATTCTGATTTAAACCAGATATCCAAAAAGTTTGAAAGCCACATCGCAAAATGATTACAAATATGTTTGTATGCCTGAAACTTGTTTTGCAATAATTTTAGCATAAATGACCATACTGGGCACTGCAATGTCAAGTAATCCCATAGAAAATGCTGTTTGTTTCAAACATATTCTCATGATCAACAGTACATACATAAACTTAGAAGACACGTGTATGTTTACTGATGGTTTTGCATAGTGAATATAAATTGCTGTACATACATTGCAGCCCCTGGTTCCTATCATGCCACCACAGTTGGAAGCATGCAACTTAACAGGACAGGACAAAAACAGTCTTTACTTTCAATGTAAGTGAATGGAACCAGATTTTTTTCCAGGCTATTTCAAAGCATTTCTTTTGGTTCGTTCATCTAGAAATTTTTCACACCATGTAAACGGCAGCTGTCGTGTCCAAATGATGTAGAAACATAAAAATTGACATAAATGGAGACATAGTTTTCATAGCACAGCAATGATGTGATGCTGTTATTCAGTATACAGCCATATTTACATATCACCCCTGGTCAAATACCATGTTTGCAAATTCATCACCTTATTTTTAGTACTGCGTCTTACATACTAAATGACCTTGGTTTTGATTGGCTGCCATGTGTTGTGCCTCATTCAAAACATGAGACTGAAACACACCTTATAACTTCATTATGAATGGCTGAAGCTGTAGGCTGAATAAACAGGTAGATACACTATATTGCCAAAAGTATTAATTCACCCATCCAAATCATTGAATTCAGGTGTTCCAATCACTTCCATGTACCGTGATAGGATGCCACCTGTGTAACAAGTCCAGTGGTGAAGTTTCCTCACTACTAAATATTCCACAGTTGACTGTCAGTGGTGTTACAACAAAGTGGAAGTGAATGGGAACGACAGCAACTCAGCCACCAAGTGGTAGAACACATACAATGACAGAGCATAGTGTGCAGAGGTCGCCAGCTTTGTGTAGAGTCAATCACTATAGACCTCCAAACTTCATATGGTCTTCAGATCAGCTCAAGAACAGAGCGTAGAGAGCTTCATTGAATGGGTTTCATGGAATGTGTTAAAGCGGCGACTGCAAGCTAGGCCTTCTTGTCCAACATTAGCTCACGGTTTTCTCTGTTATGATGGGTCTACAGTGTAGGCTCTTGGTTTATGGAATTCCAGCATTGCATATCCGCCATCTTTCATTTGAAGGATTTTTCTCTGGTATGCTAGTCAGTACTCGGCAGACGCATTTCTATTCAGGTAACTGAACACAGTTGATGAAAAACGGATTATGGTTACATGCGTGTTAAACGTGGTCAAGCTCCGTCTCTGATCTCTGGTCCGCAATGCATCCTGATCTCACCGACCTCGAGTTCTTACAGTCACGTCACATCTAAGCATGATCCGGTCGCATGCTAATGCTAAACAGGCCTGCTGCATATCGTGTCTCCATTTTGGTTGATTTTCCTTTTTCTACATGATACTATCATTCACATTAACCAATAGAAATGCTCCACAATAGCCTGGCTAAAAGTCTGGTTCCATTGACTTCCATTAAAATAAAGATTGGAGTTGCCATCTTGGAGATAGATACCTGTTTTCCCCATAGTCTTTTCCCAATCAGATCTTGGGGCATTCATTTGACTCCTCGTAAGCAGTCCCTGACTTCATGACTGAACTGTTTGATCAATTCTTGTAACCACACGAGTGACTTTAATCCATCTCTGCTGGAATGCTGACTCCTCTGAAAGTTGAACGGAAGTTCACGGGTCTGTGGTTCATGGACATGACACACAGCTGATGTAATTTGGCCCACACCGTTACTCCTTGCTGGCTCTTAATGCTATGCTAATGCTGGCTACATCTTACTCAGTGCCCTCCAGGGGGGTGGGGGGGAAGAGGGGGTGGCGTGTGAAAGCTCAGTTAGCCATGCTGTGTGCACTGTGTGTCTCTTAGTCCTACATAAGTATCAGTAAGCATGACTGATTGGTCGGGCTTTTGACCTGCGGCAAGTCTTGTATATCCGTTTAGACTGATTATGCTTTGATGGCGGTTAAGTGGAGCTGGTGGAGCTGCTCAGATCAATACTATTGGAAAAAATTCTATATATGATGTTATTATTCGGTATTTGAATGTTAGACTGATTGTTAACGTTAGCACATGCCGTCCAGCCCCTCATATATATATATATATATATATATATATATATATATATATATATATATATATATATATATATATATATATATAGACAGAGTGATCTGTTGGAAATATGAAAATGTTTATATACTACATGCTTAAAATAGTTTTTCAAGGGTTCCTTAGTAAAGACAAACATTTTATATAGAACCATGAAAGAACCATTTGGTTGATTAAAACAAACCCCTGTAAACCTTTGAGGCCCAACCTGGGTCAAAAGACTGAACTCTTGGAACATAACAGAACAGATGTAAATAAATTCATCAAAAAGATACTCAGCACTACATACAATAACATAGGAAATGAATACGGCTCAAGTTTGAAACATGTTGTGCATTAGAAGGGGTTTGTTTGGCTTGTGCATCAAAGGGTTAAACATGCAAAAGGCTCTCCAAGCATTCATGATTTATATGAATAAATATAAATCAGTGACTGTGAAGCTCCACCACTGGACTCTAGAGCAGTGTAAAGCTCCACCACTACATTCTGAAGCAGTGTAAAGCTCCACCACTGCACTCTGGAGTTGTGTAGAGGTCCACCACTGCACTCTGGAGTGGTGTAGAGGTCCACTACTGGACTCTGGAGCAATATAAAGCTCTACCACTACATTCTGGAGCAGTGTAAAGCTCCACCACTGCACTCTGGAGCAGTGTAAAGCTCTACCACTACATTCTGGAGCAGTGTAAATCTCCACCACTGCACTCTGGAGCAGTGTAAAGCTCTACCACTACATTCTGGAGCAGTGTAAAGCTCTGCCACTGGACTCTGGAGTGGTGTAAATCTCCACCATTGAAGTCTGGAGCAGTGTAAAGCTCTGCCACTACATTCTGGAGCAGTGTAAAGCTCCACCATTGAACTCTGAAGCAGTGAGTATATGTTCTCTGGAGTGATCACTATTTGCCAGTCTGATGGATGAATCTGGGTTTGTTGGATGAATCCAGGAGACACTACCTACCGGAATACACAGTGCCGACACTGTTGGGTTTCATCAGGGTTTTCTTTTGCTCTGTCCCTTAAATACGTTGAGTAAGAATGACTTAAAACAAGCAAAAAATGGCCTCAGTAAGCCTATAATGTTCAAACACCAATTACAAAACGCCAAACTGTAGATAGACTGATCACATTTAAGCTGACTTGGCAAGAGATCTTCCCGTTATTTGATTCATAATTAAAACAATCTGTACCCGGTTTCTAATATAACAATCAGTGAATGGCCTTGAGTTCTAATTAAGAATTATCGGCTGATGATGAATGTTCTTCGTTCTTCGTTAATTAATTATTTATTTCCAGAGAAAACGACTGCTTTTCAGGAAATCCTGTGTGTTCACCGTATGGTCTGGTCAGATCCCATGGTTTTGTGGATAAGAAAGATTCAGGACTACATGCTTACTCATAACACACACCGAACCACTACCTGTTTGCTATAATTATATGACCATGTACAGCTGGACCTTCTTTCATATGTAAAAAGCAATGAATGGAATCTATGGTGGTTCTGAGTGTTTTGAAAAGATCTCACACGGAAGAGAAAAACAAAGTTGGCCTCGTTAGACAGAAGCCTCAGGGTGAAGTACCCTATTTTTGGGTAACCAGGCAATTTGGTGTTTATTTAGATCTATTATTACTGGCCTTACCGCTGCAAGCAGACGAGCGCTGACTGACTACAGCAGGTCTCTGAAGAGTTTCCAGATCCGGAGCCTGTGATTACTTTTACGTAAGCCTGAGCGGATATTGATCAAATTCAATATCACACAAATTCAATTCGAATTCAACATCACACTCAATAATTCCGTCTGAGCCGTGGATCAATTCCATATTTCACTTTTCTGCACGCAGGGTTGCAGATTGGTGGCTTCATCTGTTTGCTGGTTTTTATTGTTTTCCTGGGATACAAACACTCAATAGGCACTTTCAGTTCACAGCGGTCCTTTTCCTGCCATCACCAAACTTGAAAAGGGAAGTGATGCCATAACATGAAGGTGTTATGGTACATAACAATGCAGCGCCAGGAGCACCAGAGTTTGCCCGGAAGTGGACCCCAGACCACGGAATTTAAAGCTTAGACAGTCAGTTGTGTACATGGAATATTTTAGAATGACTATATGTACCTCACCTGCTCATCTCTTCTATAAATACAGATTCAGAGCTGATAAAGGAATGACAGAAAGCGAGCACATCTCCAAACAAGTTCTGCAGAGAAGAGATGTCAGTTTGTTCCGTCTTTGGTCCATGTAGGTTTCTTTGGTCTGTGTTGCTTTTGTACTTTAAATGAAAAAAGTATTTGCCAAAAGTATTTGGTTGTCTTCACTTGCATATGAACTTGAGTGACGTCCCATTCTTAATCCATAGGGTTTAATATGATGTTGGCCCAACCTTTGCAGCTATAAAAGCTTCAGCTCTTCTGGGAAGTCTCTCCACACAGTTTAGGAGAGTGTTTATGGGAATGTTTGACCGTTCTTCCAGAAGAGCATTTGTGAGGTCAGACACTGATGTTGGATGAGAAGGTCTGGCTCTGGCTCTAATTCATCCCAAAAGGTGTTCTATCAGGTTGAGGTCAGGACTCTGTGCAGGCCAGTCACAGTTCTTCCACACCAAACTCGCTCCTCCATGTCTTTATGGAGCTGCTTTGTGCACTGGTGGGCAGTCATGTTGGAACAGGAAGCAGGTCATCCCCAAACTGTCTCCACAAAGTTGGGAGCACGGAATCTTTTGGTGTTCCTTTTACTGGAACTAAGGGTCCGAGCACAAATCCTGAAAAACTACCCCACACCATTATCCCACCAAACTTGTCCTGGCAACTGTCAAACCCAGACTCGTCCATCGGATTACCAGACGGAGAAGTGTGATTTGACATATATATATATATATATATATATATATATATATATATATATATATATATATATATATATATATTGATATGTGTAGATTTGTGTAGACAGTGACAATGTATGTAAATACTTTATAACTTTATTTTTCTAAGCTGACTATAACATTAGGAATTCACTAATTTGTAGTTAGCTGCAACTGTGAGTGTAAGCAAACACAGAGGATCCCTCAGTGGAGTGAATACTGCAGCTCTACCTGCTTTAAAAAGCCGTAAACCTGGAAAAATCTTGTGTAAATTCATTATTCTTGGATATGTTTGACA
This sequence comes from Megaleporinus macrocephalus, assembly GCA_021613375.1. Classification (NCBI taxonomy): domain Eukaryota; kingdom Metazoa; phylum Chordata; class Actinopteri; order Characiformes; family Anostomidae; genus Megaleporinus; species Megaleporinus macrocephalus. The sequence continues at coordinate 8,537,702 of CM038722.1, read as the reverse complement.
TTACATCCTCAAACACAGTGTATTTTACTGGTATTGTTACTGGTATAAGTTTTAGAACTTGAATTTGAATTTATTCTAAATTGAGCTACTTCCATTCAAACTGGGTGCAAGATTTCCATCCAGAAGAGTCTTAAAGCCCTTTGTTTACAGATATATTGTCCTCTACATGGTGTACCCCACTTTTGCCCGATGATGCTGGGATGGGCTCCAGGCCCCACATGACCCCGACTAGAGGGATAAAGTGGAAGATGATGGGTGGATGGATGTTTTTCTTTGGACAACGATGATATGAATTTACTCTATACATTGATAGGAACCCAATGGAATACCATATGACATTTTGATAACATTTTAACAACATTGTATCAAAGTAGACTAAGTTGTGACAATGTTGTGTATTAGCTAGAATGTTAATCTCCAAAAATAGAATAGATAGAAGCGCAAATAAATATAAATTGTTCACATAATTTGCAAGAAAATTATGCAAGACACCTTTAAGTGTTTTCTCTGTAGACGACGTGTTAACTTATTTTCACTTCAGCAAGATCTGCACTCTGACAGGACTTTTACACACGACTGCGTCTCTCAGAACCGCTAAAATCGAACATTAGGACTCAGAACCTGACACCAGCGCGTCTCAGTTTCAAACCCAAATGTCAACTCACACAATGTGTACCATCCTGAAGCCTGAGCTGACACCGGGCAACTGATCGTTATCATGGTGATTAAGGTCAGGGTTTCCATGGAAACAATCTCCTATGAGTTTGCAGCGATAATGATATGAATAATTTATCAGACTGAACGGATTATCATTCTGCTCCCAAACACCACATGCTGAGTGTGTAGATGTGTAGATGCATATGTGTGTGTGTGTGTGTGTGTGTGATCTGTCTTCCTGGAACTTTTTGTCTATGCGACTGACTCCACCTCCCCAAAGTTACCATAGAGATTTGGTTTTATAGCAGCTCTAGGTAAGGAGTTGCCATGCTATGTTTTGCAGTTCATGTAGCACTAATTGTGTGTGTGTTCACTAGTGTGTGCGTGTGTATGTATGTGGGTGTTTCACTGCCCCCTAGCGTGTGTGTCCACTAGTGTGTGTGTGTATGTGGGTGTTTCACTGCCCCCTAGTGTGTGTGTGTGTGTGTGTTTGTGTTTGTAGGTTGGTGCGTGGGTGTTTCACTGCCCCCTAGTGTGTGTGTCCACTAGTATGTGTGTGTGTATGTGAGTGTTTCACTGCCCCCTAGTGTGTGTGTTTATGGGTTGGTGGGTGGGTGTTTCACTGCCCCCTAGTGTGTGTCCACTAGTGTGTGTGTGTGCATGTGAGTGTTTCACTGCCCCCTAGTGTGTGTGTGTTTATGGGTTGGTGGGTGGGTCTTTCACTGGCCCCTAGTGTGTGTGTGTGTGTTTGTGGGTTGGTTAGTGGGTGTTTCACTGGCCCCTAGTGTGTGTGTTTGTGTGTGCTCGTTTGTGGGTTGGTGGGTGGGTGTTTCTCTGCCCCCTAGTGTGTGTGTTCTCTAGAGTGTGTATATATGTGGGTGTTTCACTGCCCCAGTGTGTGTCCACTAGTATGTGTGTGTGTGTATGTGAGTGTTTCACTGCCCCTAGTGTGTGTGTGTGTGTGTGTGTGTGTTTATGGGTTGGTGGGTGGGTGTTTCACTTCCCCCTAGTGTGTGTGTGTGTGTGTGTGTGTGTGTGTGTGTGTGTGTTTGTGGGTTGGTGGGTGGGTGTTTCACTGCCCCCTAGTGTGTGTGTGTTTGTGGGTTGGTTAGTGGGTATTTCACTGCCCCCTAGTGTGTGTGTGTGTGTGTGTTTATGGTTTGGTGGGTGTTTCACTGCCCCCTAGTGTGTGTGTCCACTAGTATGTGTGTGTGTGTGCGTATGTGAGTTTTTCACTACCCCCTAGTGTGTGTGTCCACTAGTATGTGTGTGTATGTGAGTGTTTCACCACCCCTAGTGTGTGTGTGTGTGTGTGTGTGTTTATGAGTTGGTGGGTGGGTGTTTCACTGCCCCCTAGTGTGTGTGTGTGTGTTTGTGGGTTGGTGGGTGGGTGTTTCACTGCCCCCTAGTGTGTGTGTGTTTGTGGGTTGGTTAGTGGGTGTTTCACTGCCCCCTAGTGTGTGTGTGTGTTTGTGGGTTGGTGGGTGGGTGTTTCACTGCCCCCTAGTGTGTGTGTGTTTGTGGGATGGTTAGTGGGTGTTTCATTGCCCCCTAGTGTGTGTGTTTGTGTTCATGTGCGTTTGTGGGTTGGTGGGTGGATGTTTTACTGCCCCCTAGTGTGTGTGCTCTCTAGAGTGTGAATATATGTGGGTATTTCATTGCCCCCTAGTGTGTGTGTTCTCTAGATTGTGTATATATGTGGGTATTTCATTGCCCCCTAGTGTGTGTGTTTACTAGTTTTTGTATATACGTGGGTGCATCACTGCCCCTAGTGTGTGTGTTCACTAGTGTGTGTGAGTGTATATGGGTATTTCACTGTCCCTAGTGTGAGTGTTAAGTAGTGTGTGTGTATGTGGGTGTTTTACTGCCCCCTAGTGTGTTTGTCCACTAGTGTATGTGTATGTGATTCTTTCACTGCACAACAATATATGAGGCAAAATTATTGGCACTGTTTCAAATAAAACCAGTGACATATTTACCACTTTATAATAATAATACCACATTACAATAAGGCTGCTCTTTTAAAGCAATCATTAATGAGATAATAACCATCTCACAATCATTAATAAGCATTAATAAGCACATAAACATAAAATGCAACAGTGATAACAGTGAAGCCCCATTTAATTAGACTGTTGACGCTCAGATTTTGATGTTTACTGACCTCACTTTGTCTTTCCCATCAGTTAACATTAACCTCATCAGCCCTAATACATATTCATATTCATCAGATATGAATATGGAGCTCACTGTTGCCCTTGTTTTTAATGTGCTGTAATCGCTTATTCTACTTTATAAAGTGTAATAATATTGTAATAAACTCAGTAGCCTTATTCTAAAGTAATACCATACGAGCTTACACACATACACAAGTCCATCAACATGGATGACCTCAAATGAGGTAAAAGGTTGTGGACTTATTAGAACACTGTTACCCTTAATTACACTTTACCCTTTGATGCACTAGCTAAGCAAACCCCTTCTAATGCACAACATCATCAAACTTGACCCGTGTTCATTTTCTATGTTATTGTATTGTAGGTATTGCTGAGTATGTCTTTGATAAATCTATTGAAATCAGTTTATTTTAGTATTTAATGTTCCAAGTGTTCATTAAACATCTTGGTTTTGATCTTAAATCATTATTTTAATTCTTATTATTTATTTATGTTTATTTAATTCATCTTATTTATTTACTTCATGTTTCTATATAATTCCAACTGCAAATGTCTACAAATGTCAACAGTTCCATAGTGAACACATAAGGGGTAATTCTGGCCCATGTTGTGTGTTAGAAGGCAGTGATACAAACATGAATTTTATTTAAAAAATAAACATAAAACTGAAATCAGGACCTTTAGTGGGTTTGGGCGATTTGGAGACATCTCTGGTGCAAATGTACAAAGAACATTTTGTATTGTGGTTTGTGTTTCAGACCCCTTTCTTGAGGGGATGAATCTGATGATAGTGAGAATTCAAAGAGAACTCAGTTAAAACTTGGTAAAGGATGTGAATGCTTGAGCTTCTGTTGTCATCATATCTTTGTAATCATTGTAATGTGATTTCACATTTGAAACGTAAACATCAAGCTGGACCCTTGTTTTGTGCATCCACCAAATCTGATCAGATCATACTGCTCGAACGTACAGTGAGGAAGATGTTAAAAGAATCAAAGAGGAATCCAAAGCCCAGAACCTCACAGTGTTGTTGAGTTCTTATATTGGAATCAATGCTCAGATGCCACCTCCATGACCAGAAGCTCCAGAGTTCAACAAATTAAGCCTTTTCTAAGAGCAAGACCACTTTGGTCTTTGTAAAATGCCAACTGGAACTACAAATGGAGTTTTCAGATCATGCCATTGGTATTGGCCACATATGGCTTGAAGAAGGGAATGCATATTGAAACATGGTGGTAGATCATTGATGCGTAGGTGCTTGCCAATGGGTGGAATTCTCGGAAAGATAATATCTCTAAACATACATCAACATCTACACAGAAAGGAAGGAACACAAAACCTTAAGTTTTTCAATCTCAAGTTCTTTGGAGAACCTGTAGTGTGTACTGACTATGGCAGTTTACAAGCAGAGCTCCAAGAATATCAGGAAATGTGTGAATCTTCTTCATGGAGGAGAGGTCCAAAACCCCCCAACCAAGTGTTGTCCAATTTTGTGAAGCATTTCAGAGAGGGGGTCATTGCTGTTAGTCCTGCCAGAGAACAAATAGTATTCCTAATACCTGTATTTTGGAGATCAGTCCATAAAGACCACTTTATTGGCTGATCCCAGCTGGCAAAACCAACTTCTCTTCTGACACCATAGCAATGGCCTAGCAATTCTTTTGTGTGTGTTTTTGTATACACCTGGTAGACCCGCCCTCCATTTGTGTGTTATTGCCATTCAAATGTGCAACTAATGAATTGTGCTGTATGTTGGGGATCAACTCATAAAGACCACTTCATTGGTTGATGCCAACTGACAAAACCGATTTACTGTTTGTACCTTCTTGTCTTCTGATACTGTAGGAATGTCCTAGCAGTCCTTCTGTGTGTTTGCGTGTACACCTGATAGGTGTGCCCTCCATTTGCATGTGATTGGAGTTCAAATGTGCAACCAATTAATTGGGCTGTATTTTAGGGATCAGCCGATAAAGACCATTTCATAGGCTAAAGCCAACCAATAAAGCCAACTTACTGTGCATACCTTCTTATCCTCTGACATCGTAGCCATGGCCTAGTAGTTCTTGTGTGCGTCCGTACCATAGCAATGGCCTAGCAACCCTTGTATGTGTGTGTTTATGTTTACACCTGGTAGGTCCGTCCTCCATTTGTGTGTTGTTGCTGTTCAAATATGCAACTAATATATTTGAGCTGTATTTTGGGGATCAGCCCATAAAGACCACTTCATTGGTTGATGCCAACTGACAAAACCGATTTACTGTTTGTACCTTCTTCTCTTCTGACACTGTAGGAATGTCCTAGCAGTCCTTCTGTGTGTTTGCGTGTACACTTGGTAGGTGTGCCCTCCATTTGCATGTGATTGGAGTTCAAATGTGCAACCAATTAATTGGGCTGTATTTTAGGGATCAGCCGATAAAGACCATTTCATTGACTAAAGCCAACCAATAAACAAACTTACTGCCCGTACCTTCATATCCTCTGACATCGTAGTCATGGCCTAGTAGTTCTTGTGTGCGTCTGCGTGTTACTGCCATTCAAATGTGCGACCAATTAATTGTGCTGTATTTTTGGGATCAGCCCATAAAGACCATTTCATTGGCTAAAGCCAACCAATAAACAAATTGGTTACTGTCTGTACCAGTGGCCTAGCAACCCTTGTATGTGTGTGTTTGTGTTTACACCTGGTAGGCCACCCTCAAATTGTGTGTTATTGCCATTCAAATACGCGATTAATGAATTGAGCTGTATGTTGGGGATCAGCCCATAAAGACCACTTCATTGGTTGATGCCAACTGACAAAACCGATTTACTGTTTGTAGCTTCTTCTCTTCTGACACCATAGCAATGGCCTAGCTGTCCTTCTGTGTGTTTGTGTGCACACCTGGTAGGTCCACCCTCCATTTCTGTGTTATTGGCTTTAAAATGCGTGACTAATTAATTGTGCTGTATTTTGGGGATCAGCCCGTAAAGAGCACTTAATTGGCTAATGTATCTTAATCAATTCCAAATTAATTAAGCTGTAACCTCCAAGTATGAATAATAAGAAGGCATTTCCGCACGCCGAGTGGATTCATAAGCATGTGAAACATAATAAAACAATTATCAACGCCCAATGTTCGTGCACTCGCGCGCGCAAATGAATGAATATCGGTGGGGTTGGGGTTTGGGGGGGCGGAGGTTATAGAGCAATCGCCATTTCAAGGTTATTTCTCGCCGCATTTGCGTACTTTTCATTCTCCTGATTTTTCTCTGTCTTTCCTCCACCCCACTCCACCCCCACCCTCTCCATCCCTCTCTTTTTCTGTCTCACACTCCCTCTGAGAAAGCTGCCATCTGGACCACTCTCATTTTGGACACACACACATACACGCACAGACGCGCTCAGTAAATCTGGCATGCTGCTTTCACATCTGGAGATAAATAAATAGAGCTAAAGAGACGGAACGGTAATGGAATCTGATTGTAAAGAATACGTTTTAATACATTACTGTTGGTATAGCTCTTTTTGTGTATTGTGTAGCAGTCTTTACTCTGATTCAATCTGTGTGATAGTATATGTGTGTGTGTGTGTGTGTGTGTGTGTGTGGTTGGGTAATGAGCAGCTGTGATAGAGGCTTTGCTTGTGTGTAATTAAGAGCACGTCAACCTGTTGGTCCAGGGGATCCCCTGCACTTTCAAAAAAATGTAGCAATATATATATATATATATATATATATATATATATATATATATATATATATATATATATATATATATAGTCGCTGTTGCATTTTTGCAGATTTTGGAGTCTTTGAACACGCCAATGGCCGCCGTTTACAAAGTATGACAGCTTGAGCATGGAACAAATTCTGGTTCCATTGACTTACATTGAAAGTAAAGTCTGTTTTTGATCTCTCCTGTAAAGTTGCATTTTTCAAAAATTTAGGATCAATTCAATTTAGAATTTCATTTCCTGCAATTTTCATGCAATTCACAAACAATATTGTCCATTTCACAATTAATGTAAGTGTATCAGATGATTTTGAAAGAATAAAAATGTTTATATTAAAGTCTATTTTTGTCATCAGCAGTTGATTGCTTGCTTCTTTAGAGACCCGTCATATATATATAGGCTACTCCATTGAAAACAAGAAAATCTCACTGTGATCCCAAACTTTATATATATATATATATATATATATATAGTCGCTGTCTGAGGAAAAACATTTATCTACATTTTTGTTGATTTCTATTTTTATACATCATTTTAAGCAGCAGCTGTCGTTTACATTGTGTGAAAATTTCCTGATGAATGGACCAATAGAAATGCTCCAAAATATATACAAGGATATATAAGATATATAAGGCTGATGGGTTTAATGCTGACTGATGGAAATTAGGAGCTTTAACAGAATAAATGAATGTGGATTCACTGTTATTCTTAAAGCAGGTAATGATTGTAAGGTGTTTATTATCTATTTAATAGTCATTAATAAAGTCAGTTTAATAATTCATAGACGCTGTATAAGGGTAGTTTTATTTTTAAGTGGTACCCAATGGCATAGATTTGCTCCTGACATTGGTGGCAACCTATGAATCTACCACGCCACGCCCAGTCCAGTCCCCCACTACACGCAGTGTTGTTTTATCTCTTCTCCACGATAAAACGATAAAGGACTGATGTACTACATATGCTATTCTACATGCTTTTTACCTAATTACAATAAGAAATTAGAATTTAATTCATGGATTATTTAATGTTGAACTAATGACTGACAAAGAAGTAGTTTAGACTTCAGTGAAAATGAAACAGGTCTCATACATCAGCACTAATAAAAGTAGATGGAGCTTCATAATCGCCACAAAACCAACAAAGTAACAATCACAGAACAAACAATCTCACTCAGTGTGTCAATGAAAGCCCAGCTAACAAAAACAGGTCTCATACATCAGGGTTAATACATGGAGTTCTGCTTAACTCGGTGCTGTCCACAAAATCAAAGTAACAATCCCAGAAACAATTCAGTCTTTCTTAATTTCTTAATTAAACCACAAGACATAGACTCGATTTAATCAGTTTCTAACCAGTAAACAGTTTACATCTAAAGATTTATCAACATTACTTCAGCCGTAGTGTAACTGACATCTCTAATACATTAAGATTAATTATTAAAAGTATTCAGAGCTACAGACGATGTTAGCCTGCTGTATGCTGTGCGCCAAAGCCTAGCACTGCTATTAACGTTATTTTGATGGACTCAATTCATTAGCGAACTTGACTTTAAGTGACTTGTCCATTTCTTTGAAAAATAACTTTACTGCTGCCCCCCTCACTTGCTTTTCACACATATATGCCCCCCACGTTGCACCTGAGTCTTGCACAGTGCGTCTCATATATGACTGGAAAGTTCTCCTTCTAGTTTTAGCACTGCTAACAACCAAACATAGCTACAGAGTCTCACGTGACAGCAGCACAGCCAATCACACCTGCCATATGACTCGAGTAGAGAATGTGATTTAACCCTTTCTGCACCTTGAGGTTAATCAGACGTTGACAGATCAGGGTCGTTTTTTCAGAGGGGATCAAATTATTGGTGGGGACAGTTCAATAATTACTGGAAATTGGTCAGGACACTTGAGTCCATGCTAATTCTACACCTTTCAGAAATGCCTGACAGGCACTCGCGCTATATAACATTTTTTTTATAAAAACAGATAAAAGAAAGGAAAGCTTTGTTAAAATCCAGACTTCTATTTGATATTTTGAAGTTCTATTTCCATATGGGATATTATCTCTGGCACACTGTAACAAGGACCATCAACGTCTTAACAACCACCTGGGATTTTGGGCGGTTAGGGTTAGGGTTAGGGTTAGGTTAGGTTAGGGTTAAGGTTAGGGTTAGGGTTAGGTTAGGGTTAAGGTTAGGGTTAGGGTTGTTGTTGTTATGATGCATTATATCATAAAATGCTTTTCTGATCACATGGTGTATGTTGCCGGTACAGAACTCTGACCGTCATGCTTCCCGGATCAACTGGCTTCTTAATACCTGTTTTTCCGGGCTCGGTTACTCTTACAGACTCATACAACCAGTCATATGACCCACAATCAGAACTCATTCATTGGTTTCCAGTCACCTGAGTACCAACACTCCACACCTGCTTTTCTTTTGTACTCTCTTTCCAAAGTTCTGCCTTTGTTTCTGCATCTGCATACTGAGCGTTTATTTTCTGCTGATCGTCTGCTTGTTTTGACCCTCTTTCATTTTGGTTTTTGCCCTTTGGCTAAGGCTGTTAGTTTGCTTGCCCTCTAGTTTTTGCCAGCCTTTCAGTTTCAGTAGAAAGTGAGCATAATTAGTTCTGGTTAACTGGATTTACTGCAGTGCAGTGTAAAAAACATTGTAGTTGTAGGCTTATTATTATTATTATTATTATTATTATTATTATTATTATTATTATTATTATTATTATAGTATCCGCAACACTAGTTCTATGTTGTCTGTTCCAACCTATTAAAGATGTTTTACCATATCGACCATTGCTACTGAGATTACAAATCAACTGGCTAGAGCAGCCCACATAGCAAGCAGGTCACCTGGCTTGATAAGATTGGCACTCTGCTGACTATATACCAGTGGCGGTCCACCCTCAGACCACCCAGATTATTGTCCTGTATAAGTCTAGTTTTTAATCCCATCAAACAGATTTTAAGCCTTTTATTTTGGAAAACAAAGGAAGACAAACCACTCATTAAAAATAAAGACTAGGATTGTGTTCAGGAGGTCTGAAGGTCTGAGAAGCTCTGAGAAGCTCTGAGAAGATCTGAGAAGGCCTGAGAAGGTCTGCCACTGTATTCCATTTGGCCTGTCTGACCTGTATGCATCACTATGTCATTCAAATGTACCAGCAATATGGGACTGTTTATGATGGATATGATGGGACTGTTTTAGCTCACTTCCACTTTCCACAAAGACTCAGAGTCAGAGACTGACTCTACCTGTGCTGTTTTTAAAGTGTTAACCATCCAGACTTCAAACAGAGACTCTCTCACCTTTATTCTGAACTTGGTTTAATAAACTGTAAATACTGTTTGACCAGAGGAGGATGGGTTTCCCATTGTGAGTCTTGATTCCTCCCAGGGTTTCTACCTCCAGTCATGAAGGAGTTTTTGCCATCTCTGGCTTGCTCACAGGGGGATACACACTGTGACTTCAGTTTTTTATGTTCTTCTGTAAAGCTGCTTTAAGACGACATGGTTGTAAAAAGTGCTTTACAAATAAGCCTGACTTGACTCGGCCAGGACGTTATCGCCTGGGTTTGGACAGATTTCCTTGGAAGGTTCCGTAAAACAGCAGATTCTGTTGAGCTATAAACTTTATGATGACCATCTGTTTAAAAAGACCCAGTTTAACAGATGGGCATGGCATATTTACAACTACTGATATTCAATAAAAGATTAAAAATTCATAAAAAACAATTAAGTTGAACATTATAGCTAGGGCTGGGCGATATGGGAAAAAATCTTATCATGATAAATTTTTTCATATTAGTCGATATCGATATATATCACAATATAAATCACTATTGCCTTTTTACTTTAAGTGAGAAGTAAATATATTAAAATGTATTTTTTTTTCTTAAATTGTTTTTTATCCTCTGATTTATTTAAAATGTACTATAGAACATTAAACAACTGTATTAAACACACACACACACACACACATATATATATATATATATATATGTGGCAGTATTAGTATGAACAGTATTCACACAGACACTGTGTTAAGCAGACTGTTGCTGCCCCTTTAAGCTTGGGCTGAGGAAAGAACTCTGTTTATGTTCACTCATAGCGGTGAGTCGACTCTCTGTCGGCTCTAATGGGGAGCTGGTTTAGCGATTCTGTTTTCAGTAGAAAATAAAGTTTCCTACTCTGGATTTTTGGTTATAAAGTCAACTTTGCCTCAGCGTTCTCACTCGAACTCCTACAGTCTACATGTTTATCTTTATTGATTACGAAATTACGTCGATTAGCATAACGTGTGTCGATGCATCGCTAAGGTGGCCGCTCCCACTGAAAGCTTGGATTTATCCGGAGCGCGAGCTGCAGCTACAAACAATCACTCACGTACATCTAAAGTTGTGGGAGTATTTTACACAGAAACACAACAGTGTGGTGCTCTGTCAGCTCTGCACAGTGGAGATGATCACAATAGTACAACTGCTATACCCGAGACCTTGAAGCTCAAACACCCCGCAGAGCTTCATCAACACAACAGCAGGACAGCACCTGTTAACCTGTTTATCTCATCTTAGCAGATTATTTTAAGATTATTAACACGTGTAACATGTTTCTTTCAGTAGTAGTTTAACGTTTTCTGTCGTTGTTTTTTCTTATTTCATTCTCTCTGCTCGACTGTGACGCCTGCAGTAACTTATTACGAGTACGTGGGTTAAGCTGCCGCTACATCTACACACTGTGCTGTGTCGCTTCAACCAAACATGAAATGGCTGGAACTCTAGTTCAGCCACCTGATTGGTTTGAGGGCGTGGCTATTCTCATTCTCACTGGCTGTTCGTGTTGTCTCTCAAAACATGGACGGAGCTTAATTCTATCGACTTTCAATCGACTACGTCTTATAGTTCTATCGAGGAAACGTTATTTCGTTGTATAACCAACTTTGTTGATGATTTTCTGAAAAGTTTTCTGGAAGAAAGAAAGGAAAAAAAAAGTAGATTGGACTGTTAGTGGATAGTGAGCAATGCAAAGTGGAATTGTGTCTAATACTCTGAAACACCGGTGGGCCGCTTAAACACCGGTGGGCCGCCTGGAAAACACTGGGCAAAAAGGCAGTGGGCTGCCAGAAGTGTGCCGCTACCCTCTTGCTATCTGGGATTTATTAAAAGCCTAGGACTCTGTAGCAATGGTTTAGCAAAACCTTAGCAACTACCTGGGAACACATATCAAAAGCCTAGCAACATCTCAGGAAACACTGTGAATATCATTGCAGTGGCCTAACAACACCTTAGCAACCACCTGGGACAGTACAAGTAATTAATATAAGGGAGGTCATATTACTGGAGAAAGAAAAACATCCTTTCTGTCGGTCTATTATCAATTATTACTTTTATTACAGCTTCCTTCTGTTCCTTCTGAGTTTTATTAGAACCTCATTCTGAATATTACAATATAAACTAAAAACAATGTAATAAATCTAGATGTCATTTTGGATGCATGTAACATTACATTTCACATATACTTATTTAAAAACCTGTTGGACAGAGTCAAAGAAAAAAATATTTATTCAAGATTCAAGAGTTTGATTGTCATATGCACAGCAGAACAGACAGTTACACTGTACAATGAAATTCTTACTTTGCTGTTCCTCCATTCACCAATAGATAAGATAATAAAAAAAAGAAATAATAAAAAATATATACAAAATATACAAAGTATAATAATAATATAAGTTGAAGTAAATAAAAGTATTTTTTATATAGTTAAAAAATTAACTATACATTAATTTAAATACTGTTAAAAAGATGTATTCTAAACTTTTGTATGGTGCCTGTAAAAATGGTTGTATTGGTGGTTAATGGTTGTGCTATTGCTAATGTTCCACACTGATTTTTAGACTTTAGGCCACATTTACTTTGAAGCAACCGGATCTAACTGCCTGGGTCTACCATGTGGCCATGAGGGACAGGGATGCAGTCTCACTTCCTGCTCTAGAATGTATAAGGGTTGCCAAAATAAGGCTCCGCCTATAGACTAGAACTTTTTGTGTATTCGTAGAGAAATGTTGTGGGACAGTTTTTGTTATATAAAATTCAACTTCAGTTCAATAGAATCCAAAAAGTTTTAAAATGCTGAATAAAATCATAAACAATATAAAATAACCCATAAAATATTATTTTTACAAGTGTATAAATGTATAAATGTATGGGTTTTGGGTTTGGGGACCGCCCAATAGGAAATGCACTGTATATATTGATAGTTAACTTATTGCAGTCGTAGTTATTTGCTATGGAGTCCGTGGTCTGAATATTTCAATCTTATTTATTTATGTGTTTGTTTATTTATTTATTTATTTATTGGGTGCTACGGTTTCTGCACATTTGATAGGATGATCTTTGTAGATGCTGGAAAAGTGACGCGTACTATAATATTTATTTTTTCCCTCTTTCTGCTTTTTAGAGCTCCTGGGTTCTGCCAAGCGAGTGAATGTGAATTTCCAGGATACAGACGGGTGAGTTTGAGTCATTTGATTAATATTCTAAACAAAATACACGCTGATTAGCCATAACATTAAAACCACCTCCTTATATCTACACACACTGACCATTATATCAGCTCCACTGATTATACAGGAGCTCCACTTACAGACTGTAGTTCATCTGATTCTCTGTATACTTTATTACTCTGTTCTTTAATGATCAGAACCCCCACAGGACCCCCACAGAGCAGGTACTATGTGGGTGGTGGGTCATTTTCAGCACTGCAGGGACCCTGACATGATGATGATAGTGTGTGTTGTGCTGGTGTGAGTGGATCAGACACAGCAGTGCTGCTGCTGGAGTGTTTAAACACTGTGTCCACTCTATTAGACACTCCTACTACTTGCTGGTCCACCTTGTAGATGTAAAGTCAGAGACAGTAGCTCATCTGCTGCTGCACAGTTAGTGTTCCTCTAGTCCTTCATCAGTGGACACAGGATGCCGCCCACAGGACACTGCTGTCTGGATAGTTTTGGTTGGTGGACGATTCTCAGCAGTGACACTGAGGTGTTTAAACAGTCAGGCAGCAGCACTGCTGTGTCTGATCCACTCAAACCAGCACAACACACACTAACACACTACTACCATGTCAGTGTCACTGCAAAGGAGATAAACAATGCAGTCTGTAAGTGTAGAACTATATATATATATATATATATATATAATTGCAACCTATTCAATTATATATTATTTTTTATTTTCAGGATTTTTATATTTTTCCTAAGCCCATAAATGAAGTAATTTGTGTGGTGAACACCTTCACATGCCTGAGCTTGTATCTGAAGTGAAATTCAGTGAATTCCTCGTCAGAAGCGACAAGCACAGTGTGCTCAATGGTGTTAGCCAGCAGGACATTAATGTGAAAATTAGATATGCAATTTAAACTGATTGGTGACACATTTCAGCATCTTTAGGGTGCAAACAATGTAGACGCAGTCAAAAACACCTGTTACGCATCCGAGGGATTGACAATCACAGCATTAATTGCACTCTTGCAAGTGATAAACACTCTAGGTGTTGTTTTAGTCAATATTTTAATGCATATTATCTAGAGAACACACTTGTTAAACCCATAGAACTAAAAGCCTCTGCTAAAGTCTGAGTAGACTGATAAATCAATGTGATGATCAGTTATTAATCTCAGTGTTACTGAACTCTGCTAAAGCCTGGGTAGACTGATAAATCAATGTGATGATCAGTTATTAATCTCAAAGTTACTGAGCTCTGTTAAAGTCTGAGTAGACTGATAAATCAATGTGATGATCAGTTATTAATCTCAATGTTACTGAGCTCTGTTAAAGTCTGAGTAGACTGATAAATCAATGTGATGATCAGTTATTAATCTCAGTGTTACTGATAAATCAATGTGTTCAGTTATTAATCTCAGTGTTACTGAGCTCTGCTAAAGTCTGAGTAGACTGATAAATCAATGTGATCAGTTATTAATCTCAGTGTTACTGATAAATCAATGTGTTCAGTTATTAATCTCAGTGTTACTGAGCTCTGCTAAAGTCTGAGTAGACTGATAAATCAATGTGATCAGTTATTAATCTCAGTGTTACTGATAAATCAATGTGTTCAGTTATTAATCTCAGTGTTACTGAGCTCTGCTAAAGTCTGAGTAGACTGATAAATCAATGTGATCAGTTATTAATCTCAGTGTTACTGAGCTCTGCTAAAGTCTGAGTAGACTGATAAATCAATGTGATCAGTTATTAATCTCAGTGTTACTGATAAATCACTGTGATCAGTTATCAATCTCAGTTTTACTGAGCTCTGCTAAAGTCTGAGTAGACTGATAAATCAATGTGATCAGTTATTAATCTCAGTGTTACTGATAAATCAATGTGATCAGATATTAATCTCAGTGTTACTGAGCTCTGCTAAAGTCTGAGTAGACTGATAAATCAATGTGATCAGTTATTAATTTCAGTGTTACTGATAAATCAATGTGATCAGATATTAATTTCAGTGTTACTGAGCTCTGCTAAAGTTTGAGTAGACTGATAAATCAATGTGATCAGTTATTAATCTCTTTTACTGATAAATCAATGTGATCAGATATTAATCTCAGTGTTACTGAGCTCTGCTAAAGTCTGAGTAGACTGATAAATCAATGTGATCAGTTATTAATCTCTTTTACTGATAAATCAATGTGATCAGTTATTAATCTCAGTGTTACTGATAATCAATGTGATCAGTTATTAATCTCAGTGTTACTGAGCTCTGCTAAAGTCTGAGTAGACTGATAAATCAATGTGATCAGTTATTAATCTCAGTGTTACTGATAAATCAATGTGATCAGTTATTAATCTCAGTGTTACTGAGCTCTGCTAAAGCCTGAACAGACTGACATATGAATGTGATCAATTATTAATCCCCGTTTGTTCATATCAATCTCAAACCAGTCTTCAGGAACCATGAGGGCATGGTGTTTATTGTTGCTCAATTGAAACTTGCAACACAGATTTAGACCACAAATATGGACTATGGGGGTCCTTGAAGATCATTTTGTGAACGATTGGGTCCTCAAATTTACCACTGAGTATCAAAAAATGATTTTGACTGATGATTTTGATTTTCATCTGTCATCATTTCCTGTTTTTTTAATTTTCCTACAAATTTCGTTCATCATTTTTATCATAGAACATAGAAGGAGAAGCTTGGAAAGGGTTAAATAAACACACTGACATGTAAAAGCACTACTATTAAAGCACTATATACTGGTTGAATATTTAATAAATAAAGTGAATAAATAAAAATAAAAACTTCCTGTCTGGAAATAATAGTTTCTTTTAATATAATAATGTTCCCAAGTACCAAAAATGTTCAAATATGATGCAGGTAGGATGTCATGTTGACCACTGTGTTACATCACCTTTCCTTTTAACAGCTCTTAATCATCGTTTGGGGACTGAAGACTCAAACTGTTCCAGATTTGAAAGTGAAATTTTCTACCATTCTTCTGTTATACAAGTCTTCAGCTGTGCAACCATATGGGGCCTTCGCCGTCATATTCTGAGCTTAATAATACGCAACATGATTTCATTCAGAGACAGAAGAGCACCTGACCCTCTGATTACACGGCCGTGATGCGGTAATGCCCGCTGAAGGTGGTTTGGTGTTGTCATGTTGAAATAAGCATAAGCATATCTCATAGAATAAGCATATCTATCAGCATTAACAGTGCCTCCACAGAGGTGCATGCCACCCACTAATACCCCTGAATACCAACCTAGACAATGACGTTTCAACTTTACGCTGGTAACAATTTTCACCCCTAAGGACACAATGTCTGTTATTTCCATATTAGTTAACAAAAAATATCAAAAATACATATTTCTACTGGACATCAGTCCATTTCACCTGAACTCAAGCCCAGATAAATCAGCAGCGTTTCTAGATGTTTAGTAATATGATTTCCATTGTCCGTAGTTGAGTCTCTGTTACAAGGTGACATCATCTCATAACATGATTCTTCATCTTGCAGCACAATCCTTATTGGCCACCTTTAGGTGCAAGACTTGTGGCAGGATGCTGTTACCACTTTTAACTGTTCTGGTAGTTGGTCAATCAGAGCAGGGTGCTTGAGCTGATCAATCAGAGCACACTGGGCTCATTGGGAGGTGGGGCTTAAAGACACAGGAGATCAAACTAAGATTTTCAGACAGATGGTAAATATGGATATATAGTATGAGAAAAATAATATGTTCTGGGAAAACATGACGCGTGTAAGTCTATTCTAGTAGATGCACAATGTTTCTAGTCATAAATTTCCACTGTATATATATATATATATATATATATATATATATATATATATACACTGCTCTTAATGCAGGTCACAAAATCTACATAATGTATATAATAATTCTAATTGATAATATATAATATAATGTAATAATATAATTGAACTGTGTTTGCATGTTATTGAACAAATTCTTTATCTAATCTCTAACACTGATCAATTTTGGTTTTGGAACACATCATTGGCTCCATAATTTGATATCTCACAAGCTGTCACTTACTATGCAGTGTGAAATGTGCATGCAGTCTTGAAGTTGATATTTTTCAGCACTGGTTGAATTATAATTGTGAATATTTATGTGCAAAAATCTTGGTACCGCTGGTCAAATGACTTGTTTTGTTGGATTTAAGTGAAAATTAAATAACACATCCTCTATAGAAACATACTTTACTGCACAACTGATTATGTGCTAAATTTAACAACTTTGTAAAAACAATAGGACATAAACTGTGGCCTGTTGAAAAGTTCATTTTAATTTTATCTCTCATTTTTCACTCATTCAAATTTATTAAATTCTGTTTACTTTATTCCTCTAATTAATAGGTAATATGTTTCATATAGCACAGAAAGGAGAGGCTTGGTCTGATCAGACTTATTATTTCCTATTAGTTGTTTGTAATATTGTCTTGCTTGTCTTAGTTTATTTTCCAAGATAAAAGTCATTTAAAGTCTTATGTATTGTATGAACAATAAAAATCTGGGTAGTCCAAGGGTGAACCAGCTGTGGCAAACAGTCAGTGGGCTGTTGACTTTATCAAGCCAGCGAACAGATATATACTGCTATTGATATATTTCAATATGTTTACTCTAGACCTGAATGGAATAAGTAGAACTTATACTACAAATTGAAGGAAACCGTATTTAAGTTTAACGTATTTGAGTCATTTATTTTCACTTAGAAATTCCATAAAAATTGTAATTTGATCAGGGATGTCTATGCGGCCTGCATGTGGCTGAATATGATCGCATATCATAGCTGCGTGTCGTCAGCATAGCAGTGAAAGCTAATGCTGAAACTACGAATTATGTTTCCACGAGGCTGCGTATATGGTCAGGTAGGATCTCTAACCAGGACAGAGCCTGTCCTGTAATATCAACCAGATTTTCCAGCCTATCAAGGAGGATCTTGTGGTCTATGGTATCGATAAACACAGCAGCTGCCGAGCACACTGTGGAAAAACTTCACGATGAATGGACCAATAGAAATGCTCCAAAATAGGTTGGACTCAAATTCTGGTTCCATTGACTTACATGAAAGTGAAAGACAGTTTTTGTCCTCTCCTGTAAAGTTATTTGATTTTCATTGGACAGACATATATATATATATATATATATATATATATATATATATATATATATATATATATATATATATATATATATATATATAATTTAATATAGTTTTCTCTACGCCGAAGAGAAGGTATTTCGGGGAATTTCTATTGAACGTACAGAACCTCTCTTAAAAAACTCCCACCGTTTCTTCTTCGCCCTGTCTGTGTGGAAGTGGTCTCGTCTTGCACTGCCTCCACAGTCTCCAGCGGTACTGCTCTGAAAACTTTCCGAAAACGAATGTATGTACGAAATGAACGCAGAGTACAGACAGAAGGCTCTGTGCGTATCCGTATGTAACGTTGAGCCTTTAACATGTTTCTTTTAGTAGTGTCACATGACTACGCATTGCTTACCATTTCTTAATCGTCCAGTGTAGATACCTGAGACTGGTCTCGATACCGCGGGAGCTTTAAAACACACGTAGCTGCTTCTCAAACCACTCTCTGCCAAAATATATATAGTCCACAAACTGTACGAGTTCTTGTGTGTGGGGCTTGTAGGCTACGTGTCATTTGTGCCTCTAAATGTCGAGTCAGAGTGTAGACATTTAGTCTTTAATCGTTTATAGATCACTTACGTTTAAGCTACCCTTATATATATATATATATATATATATATATATATATATATATATATATATATATATATATATATATATATATATATATATATATAGGTTACAAATCCATAACAAAGAAAAAAAAATCCTAACACACTTATATTAGTCATTAGATTAATTGACTAATTGAAAAAAATATCGTTAGATTAATCAATTATGAAATTAATTGATTAATTCAGCACTATATATATATATATATATATATATATATATATATATATATATATATATATATATATATATATATATATATGGGCATAGTATTTTTTTGAGACTGCTGAAAGTGTTGTATGTTACAACATCCTCACAAAGAAGTCTGATAAATGATTTACTATGTGACCCCACGTTTACCCGTTTGGGTTGATAGTTTAATGAATGGATGAATGATGCAAAGGGGTTTGACTGATCCATATTAGGAGGCAGCAGTGTGTGTGTGTGTGTGTGTGTTGCTGGCGGCTGTGTGAGAGAGAAAAAGCTCTTACTCATGGAAGTAGGTCAGAGCTTCCCGCTCAGTTTGGCAGTGAGGGAGCGAGGGAAAGAGACCTAGCTGCTCTGAAGTGAACAATACTTACGGGCTGTCTTAACTGCTGTATGATGGAAAAGCGTAAAATTGCATTTGTAGGACTTTTAAAATGTGTGTGTGTGTGTGTGTGTGTGTGTGTGTGTGTGTGTTACAGGTTCTCAGCTCTTCACCACGCTGCTCTGAATGGTAATTTGGAGCTGATCTCCTTGTTGTTGGAGTCACAAGCCATTGTTGACATCAAAGACCAGAAAGGTGAAACCACATTCACTTACACCCACATACACATACACAACTGTTTTCCTGTCTTTTCAGGATGTGATATATTCATTTGTAAATACATATATGATATAATATTTCCATATACAAATAACTATTAAACCATCTTTCATCGATGTAGTAAACAAAGGCATCTAACATTAAATGTCATTGTTGGCAGAGGGGTATTAAACTGCTATGGGGGGATAATTTGGGTCATTAGGTTCACAGAGGGCTGAACAGTTTGGAAAACAAATGGATTTTTCTCACTAATATTGCAACTGCAATGTCATTTGTGATTATTGTCTATAAATTAGAGGCTCTTTGGCCAACAACATCATATTATAATTTATTTCTGCCCTGAGGCATGCATGCAGAATGCAGTACACCAGACCACCGGTTAGTTTATACCGATAACATAGAGTCTGGTTGTTTGATCCAACTCATATGCAGGTGGATCACAAGCCCTACGTTAAAAAGCTCAAGAAGACATAATTATTAATATAGGTTATGATTGAAATCAGAGCTTTTGTGATTTGAAAATTGCTGTCCAAGCGATTAAAAGCCAGAGGTTCAATCAACTGAATGACTGCTGTAAGTGTGGTTGACCTTCACCGTCAAAGTTTAGTCTTTGCTACACTCATTCATTAGTCTTTGCCATGTCTCAGTCAAATGAACACCTCAGAAAATTTTCCAATGCTCAGGAGAATATGTTCCAAATCTATTTCTGATGAGGTAATGTAATGTAGCAATGAAGGAAATTCAACAACATCGTTAACCTCCCTGGATGGTCATCCAACAAAAATGACTACAAGACCAGAGCATAGAATATTTTGGGAGATCCTCAAAGAACCCTATGGTAATGTATAAAGGTCTTCAGGTCTCACTTATGCTGGCTAAGGTTAGTGTTCAGGGGGCCATAATCAGGCTAACATGTATTGTTTGGAGTGATAGCATGGAGAAGTCCTATACCCTCCAGGAAGAACATTTCTGCCTGTTTAAAGCTTTTTTAAAGACAACCTTGTTGATCCAGAAGACTGCTGAAATTATATATATATATATATATATATATATATATATATATATATATATATATATATATATATATATATAAAAAGGCAAAATGGATCTTCATGACTGGACCAACTAATTGTTTTTTGATGGAGCTTCGTTTTCTGGATTGTTTCAAAAAAATCTACAGGAGAATTGACCTGGAGTGTTGAAGCAGTTCTGTAAGGACCAAAAATGTGTAGGGAGGTTCACATATGTTTTCTAACAAAGACCTTTACTGTTGGTTTGGTTCTTTTTAACTATTGATGAGTTAAATGAAGATCTGTTGATAATGTTAAGACAGGTTTATATAGAAACTCACTGAATGATAAAGGGTTCACAAAGTTTCAGCAGCACTACGCTACTGGACTATATACTGTAATGCCAAACATTTGTGGACACCTGACCATCACACCTATGTGAGGTTACTAGACATCCCATTTCAAAACCATAAGCATGGCCCTCCCTCAATTCATCCCACTTTTTTCAATGGTGTTGAGGTCAGGACCATCTGCAGGCCACTGCAGTTCCTCCTCACCAAACTTATCCCACGTCTATTTGGACCTTATTTGAGGGACACAGCCATGCTGGAGCAGGAAAGGGTCTTCTCCAAGCTGTTACTACAAAGCTTATAATTCCATAAAATGTCTTTGCAGGCTGTTGCAGTCATAGTTCTATTTTCTAGATCTAATGGGGTTGAAAAATAGCCCCAGCTCATTATCCTTCCTCCACCAAACATTACTGTTGGCACTATGCATTCCAGGAGGTTGTGTTCTCCTGGCTACCTCTAAACTCTGATTCTTCCTTTAGACAGGCAGATGCTAATGTAATATTCATCACTCCAGAGTCCAGTGGCAGCATGTTTTACACCACATCACATGACACACATGGTTTTGCACACAGTAATCTCAGGCTCGTGTGCAGCTCCTCAGCTATGGAGACGGTGCAACGGAAGTTAGGCCACTTTTAAAGGGCTACAAGTTCCAGCACTTGGCGGACACATTTCTAGCAGAGCCAGAGTTTCACAAATTGACAAGAGTGACATTTGAAAAAGTCAGCTCCTCTGTACAAACTGCTCTACAGCCAATGGGTTTCAATTTTATTCACCTGCAAACAATGCATGTGGTGTCCGTAACCATTTGGCCTTATATAGTCCCTTATTATTTCTAATAATATGTCTTTTGATTGTATATTTCTTGATTGTGTGTCAATTTGATTGTATATTTCAGGATCTAAATTTACCCCTTCCTTTAACCTCATTTAACCTGCTGTGGTTATGTAGGAAGCACTGAAGCTTTTTTTTATAGTGAAAAACATTGCATAAGGATTACAGTGCAAGGAGTCCTTTGTTCCGGCAGTGTTCTCTTCAGCAGCGGAGGATAAAAGATGAAAGAGAGCTGTAGGGTGAAAAGAATTATTTGTGAAAGGCATCATGTTGCTCTACCTCATGTTAACTACTCCCCTCTGAACGTTTGTAACTGTTCCCTCGCTTCTCGTACAGGGATGCGGCCGCTACACTACGCCGCCTGGCAGGGCAAATGCGAGCCGATGAAGATGCTGCTAAAAGCAGGATCGTCGGTCAACAGCCCATCAGATGAAGGACAGATTCCACTGCACCTCTCGTCCCAGCACGGCCATTATGATGGAGTGAGTCCGCAGAAGCACTTAGGTGTTGATCAACCGAGACATTAATGCATGAAAGTGAGAACTAACGTGTAAATGCACGCAGACACTTAAGCGATGGTTTGGCTGGAAATCAAATTTACTCTAATTTTCCTTTAGCCTAAATGCAGCCAATGGGCTAAGACTTGTTTGGTGTCACTGGCTGGATTCCACAAACCTAACAAGGCTGGCCTCATGTCCTCCCCTCTGCTTTTGATTTGTTACCACTGCCTGTGATGTTGGCTTGTATGGTGGAAGGTGGCTTTTGTGCCAGAGGCCAAGATCAATGGTTAATCAGATGGATCAATAACTTAGTTTGCATGCAAACAACAGTCCGACAAAGGCCTAGGTCTGAGACAATCGACCATTCACAATGATGAACTAAAACATTCTGACCACCTGCTTGCTGTGCTGGGCAAAGGTGTCAAAAGTATTCATATTCATTACTTAGGTAGAAGTATAGATACT
Source organism: Megaleporinus macrocephalus (assembly GCA_021613375.1). Taxonomy (NCBI): domain Eukaryota; kingdom Metazoa; phylum Chordata; class Actinopteri; order Characiformes; family Anostomidae; genus Megaleporinus; species Megaleporinus macrocephalus. The sequence continues at coordinate 8,514,894 of CM038722.1, read as the reverse complement.
AGAGGTGTGCGATACTGCAAAATTTGGTATCGATCTGATACCAAGTAAATACAGGGCGAGTATCAGTATCAGTGAATAAAATAAAGTAAATTTTTGTAGCAGCTATTAACTATTTATTATAATAATAACAACTGTATTTATATTATTAATAACAGACACATTTTATAATTATTTGGTTTGTTTGTATTGTTGTTATTTTCATAAGGCAATCAGTCATGTTTCAGAAACAAAAGAATTGTGATCCAGATGGAAATGTGTCACATTTCAACTCGTTGCCAGATAAATAACAATTAGAGCATCTGTAAACATACGAGCTGGACATTTATAAAGTTTCTAAGGAGAACTAATTGTTAAACTATAGCTGCTGCTAGCGCTAAGCTGCTGAGCCAATGGGAAAATGCTAATCTCCTGTTGCCAAGCAGCGACGTCATGTCTGTTTACAAACTTTGAAAGGGTCGATAGCATCTCTTTCACAGTTAAAACAAGAGTTATTATAAAAGTAATGTTACTTTCAACTCTATTTGAGATATATTTCCCTCCTCGTTCTTTCATTTCTTATGTAGCTCGAGTTCTTTTCCATGTTGTTTTAGTGTTTACAAATTTGTGGTGTTGCCACAGCACCAAAGAGGTGGGCAAGAAGAGCAATGTGAGACCTAAAGGCATTTCTCCGTTCTACTGAATGTAGAGGAGAGAAATGGACACTAAAATATCGATCCCATCATGCTAGTATCTATCCAATACCAATACAAACGCTGGTATAGATAATATCGATATTTGGATCGATCCACCCACCCCTAATAGATACTAGAGTTTAAAAATACTTCAATAGAAGTTAAAGTATCAACTCAAACTTTTTACTTCAGTACTGCTTTCAAAACTACTTATAAGTATAAAAGTAAAAGTAATGTAATAGAAAAAAATCCATTAAGGATGAAAGCTTAGGCTGCACCACAGGGGTCTATAGTGCACTAGCCCACCTCCCCAATAAAGATCATTCTTCTAAAAGAATACATTTGGGATATACTAGGCTTCCTGTTTCAGCCGCATAGACGCCCATTGAAAATTAATGTAGGTTATTAAAATGTAAATATATTAAAGAAGCATATCTGTGTACTACTGAGCATTAACATGTGTTTCATGGAGTGGAAGATATGATACTAGTTGTCTATAAGTATTGTAATGAAGTCAAACTTCAAAGTCATGTTATCAATAATCTTTACTAGAATGTAAATGTACATAAATGAAAATGAGCTGAAATGAAATAGGAGTAACGAGACTATGTTTAAAATGTAAGGAGTATATAGTACTGATAATGGAGGGTAAATGTAAGGAGTAGAAAGTACTGATAATGGAATGTAAATGTAAGTAGTAGAAAGTACAGATAATGGAGTGTAAATGTAAGGAGTAGAATGTACTGATAATGGAGTGTAAATGTAAGGAGTAGAAAGTACTGATAATGGAGGGTAAATGTAAGGAGTAGAAAGTACTGATAATGGAGTGTAAATGTAAGGAGTAGAAAGTACTGATACTGGAGTGTAAATGTAAGCAGTAGAAAGTACAGATAATGGAGTGTAAATGTAAGAAGTAGAAAGTACTGATAATGGAGTGTAAATGTAAGGAGTAGAAAGTACAGATAATGGAGTGTAAATGTAAGCAGTAGAAAGTACAGATAATGGAGTGTAAATGTAAGAAGTAGAAGTAAAAATTATCTGAAAAATAATTACTTCAGCAAAGTATAAATAACCAAAATTTCTACTTAAGTAAGGTAACGAGGTATTTGTACTTTGTTACTTGACATCTCTGGTGCTGGGCAACCAAAACAAAACTCTTGTCCTCCAGGATAGGGCCTCTACAAGATCTCTGGCACTAAGACATTCACAAGAGCCTAACAGATCCTGAAAGTTTTGTGGTGGAGCCGCCACTTACTAGTCTTGTTCTTCCAGCAGATCCCACAGATGCTCAATCAGATTGGGGTCAACATTGATTTGGAGGCCAGGGTGATATCTTGAATTCTTTATCAGGTGGCATCAGAGTATATTGTCCTGCTGAAAGAAACCTCTACCATGTTGTGTAGGGATGTACCTGGTCCCCAACAATATTTAGTTAGCTCATTCCCTTCACCAGCCTACTTCCCAGAGTCCATACTGGTGCCATCACTTACCTGGGTAGATAACCCAGGTAAGCCTGGCCCTCTCAATGGCAGCCAAAAGTAAATGGGACTCATCAAGGTCCAGTTCCAATGCTTGCATGCCTAGTGTAGTAATCTCAAATAGACTTGCTTACGTGGTGTCTGGCATTGTAAGACTATCTGTTATCTATACAAATGAACAAACGCATGTAATATATCTAAAATTAGACCCAGGTATGGATTTTGTATATTTTGCCCATGTTTCTATATACCAGTGTGTTCAGACTGTATCTGAAACCACATGTGTGAGTCTAGTTGAGACTGCTGAACAACACAGCATAGTTTGAGGCATGCATGAGGTCATGTAGGCCCACAGTTTGCAAAAAGCAAATAGTGGCTCTTAGCTTGCACTTGGTTAGGTACCTTGGCTGTGTAGCACCAGTTCATAACTAAATAAGCAACCTTCAGACTCTGAACATGTCTTGGCTAATTGACTGCATTCAGGCTAAAAGGGGAAAAGGATGTAAATTTGTTCACACTGCTATGTTCACGCGTGGCCACGCTCACACACTGCCATGTATTGCTGTATTTTGCTTGTAGAGCGAGATGCTGCTGCAGCACCAGTCTAACCCCTGCATCCGAGATCACGCGGGAAAGACCCCTCTAGACCTGGCCTGTGAATTTGGACGAGTCTCGGTCAGTTATTCTGGACACTTTGCCAGCAACACTAGCTATTGAGGTCACGGCAGTGGAGAAAAGCTGAGCTGTGTGTGTGTGTGTATGTGTGTGTGTGCGTTATAGGTGGTGCAGTTGCTCCTGAATAGTAATATGTGTGCTGCTATGCTGGAACCCAAACCCTCTGATCCCAACGGCATCAGCCCGCTCCATCTGGCTGCCAAGAATGGACACATCGACATCATCAAGTAAGAGCGGATTGTAACAAAACTGATGGTTATGATATCACAGATATCTGTTAGAGCAGATAGTATATATACACCAGCTCAGCACTGGGTCTTTAGCATTGCTGGTATGATGTAATCATGATATTAGGAGACCGTTCGCAGGGATTTAAGCTGAAAATTGATTTAACTCTTTCAAATGTCTGATGATGTAATACTGGTAATATTTTAATGTATTGACAAAACAAGATAAATTGGTATTGCAAATATGGGAAATGAACTATGGTGGAAAAGTGATGCAATTACACATACATTTATGGTTAGTTTTTATATCTACAAGAATTAATGTTTTTATTTACAAGAAATGAACTAACCAAAGTGAAGTACAGCAACCAGTTATATACCAGCGGTAGGTCCAAATACGTTCAAGTTGGGCTACTAGAATTTAAGAATTTAACATAGTTTTAAGGTAGCTTGAAATTTGCAAATAACAAATATCATTTAAATAGCTAGTAGTTTTTGACGTCCGGTTCCACAAGAAACATTACATCCCTTTATTAATATGATGGCTTTGATTTGTATTGATTTCATTGATTGACTAGGCCTACGAGCCACAGATAAGCAACACAACACAGACAGGAATACAAACATTTCTCAGTTCAGTCACTCTTGGGCTCATGGCTAATATATCACTACAACTAGACCTCGTTCCGGTCGTTCAGCTAATTCCAATAGCGATTGATTTACTGACCATTCATAAATAAAGTGCATCAACATATTGTTAGCAGCGAGTCGGAACATGGAAATAATTCCAAACAGCAGCAGGACAGAATAAACACACATACAAGAGCTGGACGCTTGAGGACGCAGCTGTTTATAAATAGAACCAACAAACGTTAAAATTAAACTTACATTCACAAACCTACTGGTGCAATTAGCTGCAGAACTTTAAAGAGTTCATATCGTGAAACACTAAGTAAGTTTTCTAGTTTTTGTAAGCAAAATAATAAAGTAATACTTTGTAGATATTTTAAACAAATATTGCAAAATTTCCAATTGTACAATATCAGTTTAAAAGCATATTTATAGTTAATTATATACCAATTATATATTTTTTTGAATTTATAGTGAAAAAGAAAACACAACCTCACATAGAAAATAACATTGTAACATTTTTGTACTTATATTTGATATTTTATACCCCAACCTTAAAATGAAAAAGTTCATAGCATGATACACTAAGTTTATATCTTTTACATACTTTTTATATTTTTTAACAAACATTTCAGAATTTCCAATTGTACAATATAAGTTTATAATCATAATTGTAACTAACTACACACCAATAATGTATATATTTAAAAAAAAATTTGAAGTGAAAAAGAAAACACAGCCTAACAGAAACTCACATTGTGACATTTTTTGGTACTTTATATTAGATTTTTTATACCCCAACTTTAAAATTAAACTTACATTCACAGACTTCCTTGTGCAATTGGCTGCAGAACTTTAAAAAATATCATAGCATGAAACACTAAGTACGTTTTCTACTTTTATACACTTTTAATATAATTGTACAATACAAGTTTATAAGCATAATTTTAGTTAATTATACACCAATAGTATATTTTCTTGAAATTCAAAGTGAAAAAGAAAACACAATCTAACATAGAAACTAACATTGTAACAGTTTTTGTACTTTTTATTTCATTTTTTTATCCCCCAACTTTAAAATTTAACTTACATTCACAAACTTACTGGTGCAATTGGCTGCAGAACTTTAAAAAGTTCATAGCATGATACACTAAGTATGTTTATAACTTTTACATACTTTTTATATATTTTAACAAACATTTCAGAATTTCCAATTGTACAATATAAGTTTATAATCATAATTGTAGTTAATTACACACCAATAATATATATATTTTAACATTTTTGAAGTGAAAAAAAAGAAAACACAGCCTAACAGAAACTAGCATTGTGATAATTTTTGGTACTTTATATTAGATTTTTTATACCCCAACTTTAAAATTAAACTTACATTCACAGACTTCCTTGTGCAATTGGCTGCAGAACTTTAAAAAATATCATAGCATGAAACACTAAGTACGTTTTCTACTTTTATATACTTTTTATATATTTTAGCAAACATTTCAAAATTTCAAATTGTACAATACAAGTTTATAAGCATAATTTTAGTAAATTATACACCAATAGTATATTTTTTTTAAATTTTAAGTGAAAAAGAAAACACAATCTAACATAGAAACATAGAAACTAACATTGTAACAGTTTTTGTACTTTTTATTTTATTTTTTATCCCCCAACTTTAAAATTTAACTTACATTCACAAACTTACTGGTGCAATGGGCTTATGCAAAACTCATTAGGCCTCGTTTTAGTTGCTAGGACTGGTTAGGCATGTCAAGTATTATCATCAGGACTTGAAAGCTAAACCAGAGCTTTAATAAACTGTGTTAGCTTTCAGGTTTAAGCTAACACTCAACAGCCATGGGCTCCTCTGGGCGGCTGAATAAGGACCTTAAAAAATGAAGCTACTTGGTGTCTTTAAAGGTGCTATATGTTTATAGGTGCTATAAAAATATATTGAAGTGCTTCCAGCTCGCAGTTTCCATTGTGTGAAATGTCAAGTAGAAGCAGTGCTTAAGGTGAGCTGTGGAAGTGAAGGCAAGATCTGCAAGAACTTTGAAGGCAAAGCAAAACCCCCATATGATGGCAAGGAACCAGCAGTAAGGTTTAGCTGACCAATAGTGGTGGTGTATTCCTTATTCACTAGACTTTTCAGCCCCTCTGAGGCGCCAGCCTTACAGCTCATCAATCTTTTCTGCTTCTGCTGCTGCTTATCCCTCAGCGGTGCCCCCACTGCTAAAGCCTAACCATTGTCAGCTGCCTCTCATTAAGGCACCGCAAGCACCTGGCCAAGATCTGGGCTAATCTGCCTTCCCATCACTGCCCCGACTCCTCAGTTTATCCATCGGGATTAAACATCAGGAGTCGAATAGTGGCCTCGCTGTAAAACAAAGGCAGGGCACCATCCTTACCACTGTTGTGTCTGGTGTTTTAAATAGAGTGGCCAGTAAGTAGAAGTAAAAGGTTGGTGTTTCTAATAAAGTCTCCAGTGAATGGAAATACAAGGTAGGTGTTTCTAATAAAGTGGCCAGTAAGTAGAAGTACAAGGTAGGTGTTTCTAATGAAGTGGGCAGTGAGTAGAAGTACAAGGTAGGTGTTTCTAATGAAGTGGCCAGTTAGTGGAAGTACAAGGTTGGTGTTTTTAGTAAAGTGGCCAGTGAGTAGAATTACAAGGTAGGTGTTTCTTATGAAGTGGGCAGTGAGTAGAAATATGAGGCTGGGGTTTGTATACTATTATTGTACTATTATTATTATTACTACTATTATAGTTATTATATTATTTGATGAAGATATTTTTATTTGATAAACTAATCACAGCTGTTTTCTACAGAGAAGCTGTAAGTCAGCCAGTTTGCAGGGAGGAAAAACCTGCATTTTCATTTCAGCACTTGCGTAATGAACTAACCAATGGAAACCTAGCTAATGACACCACGAGGGACAGTTAAGGGAAACTGAAATTGCTGTACAGTGACAAAGTGGACAAGCCTTTCGAGACCACAATTATAGGTCAAGAGTTTGGAGTTTATGTCTAGACAATTTATGAGCTACCTCAAATCTCCACCTTGCTCAGAGACATGACCTACTAAACCTGGTAATTAGCTGAAGATCTGACCAGGTGGAGAATTACCTAACTGTGCTGGAGTCCAATAGAAACTATTTGTTTCTAATAAAGTGGCCAGTTAGTGGAAGTGCAAAGTCGATGTTTCTAATAAAGTGGCCAGTTAGTGGAAATGCAAAGTCGATGTTTTTAATAAAGTGGCCAGTTAGTAGAAGGGCAAAGTGTTTCTAATAAAGTGGCCAGTTAGTGGAAGTGCAAAGTAGATGTTTCTAATAAAGTGGCCAGTTAGTAGAAGTGCAAAGTCGGTGTTTCTAATAAAGTGGCCAATTTGTGGAAGTGCAAAGTCGATGTTTCTAATAAAGTGGCCAATTAGTGGAAGTGCAAAGTCGATGTTTCTAATAAAGTGGCCAGTTAGTAGAAGTCCAAAATCGATGTTTCTAATAAAGTGGCCTGTTAGTAGATGGGCAAAATGTTTCTAATAAAGTGGCCAGTTAGTAAAAGTGCAAAATCAATGTTTCTAGTAAAGTGGCCTGTTAGTGGAAGTGCAAAATGTTTCTAATAAAGTGTCCAGTTAGTGGAAGTGCAAAGTCGATGTTTCTAATAAAGTGGCCAGTTAGTGGAAGTGCAATGTCGATGTTTCTAATAAAGTGGCCAGTTAGTAGAAGTCCAAAATCATTGTTTCTAATAAAGTGGCCTGTTAGTAGATAAGCAAAGTGTTTCTAATAAAGTGGCCAGTTAGTAAAAGTGCAAAATCAATGTTTCTAGTAAAGTGGCCTGTTAGTAGAAGTGCAAAATGTTTCTAATAAAGTGTCCAGTTAGTGGAAGTGCAAAGTCGATGTTTCTAATAAAGTGACCAGTTAGTGGAAGTGCAAAGTGTTTCTAATAAAATGGCCAATTAGTGGAAGTACAATGTAGGTGTTTCTAATATAGCGGCCAGTTAGGAGAAGTGCAAAGTCGATGTTTCTAATAAAGTGGCCAATTTGTGGAAGTGCAAAGTCCATGTTTCTAATAAAGTGGCTGACTAGTGAGAGGAAAACCACTGTGACATCTTTGTGACTGACTTTATCAAGTAATAATCTCTGATACATTACAACTGGTGCTATCACTGGGGCGGATCTTCCAGCTGATTAAATTAAATTACTTAATTCTTATACGCCCCCCTGTACAAAGAGATTATCTCATAGCCGGGCTGCAAGATATCATTTATTCGTTTTATCACAGTCTTGGTCTTTACAGAAAGCTACACTGTCTCACTGTCTCTGTAAGCACTTAGTAGAATTAAAGTATTCATCTAACCCAACAAATGAAAGTTCTTTTGTTCAATGATACAGGCCAATCTTTAATCTGTCCACATTATAGATTATTAATAACTGCAGGTAATTGATCAAGCTTTGATCGTTGAGAGACATCAATAAACCAATCTCCACCTTTGCTCCAGATCTGGGAACATCTACAGGTGTTCCTGTCCATCCTTCCACTGTGAGAAGCCACCCCTGTCCACCTCAGAGGATGTGTAGCTATTTAAGAAGCTCCTCACTGAGAAAATAATGAAGCTACTGTTGTTCTCAGACAGAGTCCAGAACCTCTACATCACTGAATGTGTTTTGGGTATATCTGAATGCAAAGCTAACTTCTAGAATGGGATAGAAAACATCCCTGCAGATTTCTTTGGAAACTAAAAGTTGGTACACAAAACCTTGAGGCTAGTGGGGTGTTGTAGTCCAGCAGGGTGAGCAGCAGGGTAGAGAGGTAATGTTGTTTTCTGCAGTGAACCAAGTGTGCACACTCTGAAAGGTGCCGTGGGGGAGTTTTCATTAGTGCCTCCGATGCACTCTCAGTCACTCAAACACTCAGTGTCCTCATTTCTTGGTTTTGATGGACGCTGCTGTCACTGCACGATGACACATATTGTTAATTAGTTTTACATGTCATGACTGGCAGCCCAGTGTGCGTACTTGTGGACTGGTATTGCAAAAAATGTGAGAACCAATTCCATTAGTACATTTCTACAAGCACCTGTTCTGCTGGCCCTCACCATTTGATGTACATCTGATATAGGCCCTGATATAGGCCTTGGCTCCTACTCTCAGCTGCTGTGCATGGAAGAATATTGTGCTGACTTTGTTCACTAACAAGCAGGTTACCCAGCAGCAATCCATGACTGTTAATGCTAGGCCTTTAGCTGAGCCTCAGCAAAGGGGCCCATTGGGTTTTAGGTAGTCTGATAGCACTAAGCCGATGGCAATTCACATAAACAGCTCAAAACAAGACTAAACTAAAATTCTATCCAAAATAATATACTAAAATACTTCACCACTCAAAACTCCAGAGCCTCAAGATTGCCCCAAAGATTCAGTAAATCTACTTGAACTCTCGCATCATACACTCGAGACTTAGACTTAGACTTGCACTTCAGAGACTTGAGAACTGACTGAGCCTTGCATCTCAGCGACAGGAGCCTTGAGGCTTGCACCCCAGAGGCCCAAGGTTTGAGTTGGAGACTTGAGACTTGACTGAGACTTACCAGTCAGAGACTCAAGACTTGACTAAGACTTGCACCCCAGAGACTGGAGGTTTGACTCAGGCTTGCCAGGCAAAGACTCATGACTTGACTTGGATTTACACCCAAGAGACTGGAGGCTTGACTCAGACTTGTACCTCAGATTCTTGAGACTTGACTCAGATTCGCCAGTCAGAGACTGGAGACTTGATTCAGGCTTGCACCCCAAAGGCTCAAGTTTTGAGTTGGAGACTTGAGACTTGACTCAGACTTACCGGTCAGGCACTCAAGACTTGACTAAGACTTGCACCCCACAGACTGGAGATTTGACTCAGACTTGTACCTTATATACTTGGTCTTTGACTTAGACTTGCAGCTCAGAAACCTGAGACTTGACTCTGACTTGCACTTCAGAAACCAGAGACGGGACACAAACTTGCATCTCAAAATCTTGAGACTCAACTCAGGTTTGTTCCTCAGAGACCTGAGCCCTGACTCAGACTTGCACTTCAGAAACCTGAGACAGACTTGTACCTTAGAGACTTGGGATTTGACTTAGACTTGTATCTCTGAGACTTAAGACTTGACTTAGCCTTGCACCTTCGAGACACGAAGCTTGACTCGGACTCACACCTGGGACTAACACTTGCGATTCATATAGGACTTGCACCTCAGACACTAGAGGCTTGACTTAGACCTGACTTGTGACACCTGACCCAAATAGACTTAGGATACAAAGCCTAGATAATCAAGAACCAACTCCAACTCATAGCCTACAGACTTGAGGACTCACATTTGAATCCCAGAGAATTCCGTATCCCTTTTGAATTGACTCTGACTCTCATTTCAGAGACTTAGGGATCAACCTTTACTTTCATGTCTGAGATATACTTTAGACTTACACTTCAGGGGATTTGAGACAACGACTTGGACTTGAACCTCACAGACTTGATGCTGGACTCGATCTAGCACCCTGGTGAGTCAGACTATCACTTCAAGCACTCAAGAATTGGCTTGGGTTTTATTCCCAGCTATTAGGGTCTTGGAGTTGCAGCCCAGAGACTCAAGACTCGACATGAGACCTGAATGAATCGACCTGTGAGAATCTATTGTAGTACCCTTTATTTCAGAAGAAGCCCTGGATGAGCATGTATCTACAAACCTTTGGACATACAGTGTACATGCCTGTTACAGGTTGCTGATCCAGGCCGGCATAGATATAAACAGACAGACTAAGTCTGGCACGGCACTGCATGAAGCCGCCCTCTGCGGGAAGACGGATGCTGTACGGCTACTTCTGGATGTGAGTATCCTTGGTAACCTTTTTAGTCACGGTGTTCTAACAAATGTTATTATATATTTTCTGTATTAATATGGAAACTCTGTGTGTGTTTGAGTGTTTGTATGTGTGTTTTATGTATTTATGGACCTGTATGTATGTAAATTGTGTGCATGTGTGCGTGTGTGTGTGTGTGCACGTATGCTTGTGTGTGTCTATTTCCTGCCTCCTGCAGAGCGGCATCAGTGCCAGTGTGAGGAACACGTACTGTCAGACGGCGCTGGACATTGTTAACCAGTTCACCACCACACAGGCCAGCCGCGAGATTAAACAGATGCTGAGAGGTACGGAAAATCTGAGAAGCTCCCCTAAAGACAAACTAACTACAGTGTACAGAACTAAGGAGGGAATTTTTACACATTTCCTTTTGAGAACAAGGTTTCTGTATATCCCTAAGTCTTACAAAAACCTACAAAATAGATTTTGAGAATTTAGGACCATACAATTTTTTTAAATAAACCAAATTTCAATGAACAGTTCGGGGAGTCATATAAAGCCTTGCATTGTGTTTAACACATCATAGTACGCCACACGTTTTCTACAGAAGACTCCAAGGCCAGTCTAGCACCCGCACTCTCTGATTACACAGTCATTGAGTTGTAATATGTGTAGTTTGTCTCTTGAGGTTGATCATGTTGAAGTAAGCATGGACATCCATAAAAAATGGCTGTATATCTTTCAAGGTTAATGGTGCCTTCACACATGTGCAGGTTATCCACTAATAAAACCGACTCTAGATTTTGAACTTTACATTGGTAAAGTGGTACGCCTTTTTCTTCTTGGTCTCAGAAATCTAAAAAGTTGACTCAACTGCCCATTTCAGATTAGTGCAGTAAAGTCAGTAGCGTTTCTGGGCATCGTTGATATTTGGCTTTCATAGAGTCTTAACTTGCAGCAACAAACAGTGATTGGAAACGATTGATAGGGATCCTGATAGTGATCCTCAATGATAGTCATCACCAAAGCAAGCCGGTACCATCTTTAGTTGTTCTTAAATAGTTTTGGATGCATTTTTGGCAAAGTGGTAAGCCTTGACCCATGCTTGCTCATGAAGTACTGCTTTTCATAAGCAAGAATGGGTTTTCTGGACGTTTACCAATATTCCTGGTCTTAAATCACCCCATCCCACCTTCTCCACAACATCCTTCAGCCATCAATTTCTAAATGACCAAACATTCACAAAAATAATGAAGCTGATAAAACATCATAGTTATGACTGGGTTTAATAGTAGGTGAATAAATGTTATTGATTATTAATTAGGTCATAAACACCTTAAAACCAATATTAAGTAGTAATAACACATGAATAAAAGGCAATTGTGGCCTCTTTGTCAAATTGTCAGCCCACACTCATCAACACTAATATGGCTTCTACATTATGCATGTTTTAACAGTTTATTATGATATTCTAATTAGTAACCATAATCCCTTTAGTCTTTATAATATCCCTTATTCTGTGGTACCTTGTTGAATACAACATGTATTTATTATTGTCAATAATACATAATCTATTAATATGGTAAATGCATAGTAGAGTTTTGAATAGTAGTATATGCAGTATAACCTTTATGACTATATAGTAATAGTTTGTTTATATACATGCAGATGCCTCTGCTGCCATGCAAGTGAGGGCGCTGAAAGATTACTGCAACAACTATGACCTGACGAGCCTCAACATCAAAGCTGGTGACATCATCACGGTAAATACCCCCAGTGCAATGGAGCCAGTATGAAAGAAAAAATTGTGACTAAGCAAAAATACTACTGTGTTCTTATTAAGTCTACAAATCACTGACCTTATAACCTTATTAGTCTTTTAGTATAGTATTAGTATATTAATACATTAATAGATCTAAAAACATTCTGATTACACAAACTAGTACTGGGATATAAGCAATACAAGCTGTATACGCTTATTATATACTTTGTAAAAAAGTCTGTTTTGGCTGGGAAAGAAATGGATGCTTACATAATTCAATATTTCTATAATTGATTTAACATCCCCACTCCTTAAAAATCTCATTATCAACAAGATCTTGGGTAATTGACCAGAAAATGGCCTTTCAGCATTTCAGCCGGGCTTTTGAAGCATATCAGCTCAGAGCTACAGCTCCATCTGCTGGACTGCTTCATTCTTAAATGAGTTTTGCTTAATGCTTTTCCACATATGGGTGTTAAAAATGTCCCCAAATGGCAATTAAAACCGTTGGAATTAGACCCCAGACTCTCAACTGTCTCTGGTTACACATGTACATAAAGTAATAAAATACACAAATATGTTCTGTTCTAGGAAGTCCTACAAGTACTGATCCACTTTGGTTGAAAACATAAAAGTAATAGTGACTATTGCACTATATGGTCAATAGTATGTGGACACCTGAGCCTGTTGTGCATCCCATTCCAAAGGCATGTTCATTAATGCCCCTATTTCTGGCTATAACAGTCTCCACTCATGTGGGAAGGCTTTCCACAAGATTTAGTCAATAGAGCATTGGTCAAAGGACATTGATTGAGGAGGCCTTGCTCATGCTCAAGGCTCCAAGTGGGGTTAAGGTCAAGTTACTTAAGATCTTAAAACCATAAAAACCATGTTATTATGGAGCTTGATTTGTGTTGAAAGAACAGCCACAGACTCATTATTCCTCCTCCACCGTATTTTACTGTTGATGCTATGCATCCCTTTGAATAGCAGCGTTCTCCTGGCCTCCACCAAACCTTGATATGTCCATTATATGACGCCACACAAGTGTAGTGTGATTCAAAGTGGGACAGCGTTCCTTAACAGCATTCCAGCCGACACTTGGCATTGCACATAGTGATCTTAGACTTGTGTGCAGCTGCTCAGTCACAGAGACCCATTTCATGAAGTCCCCAAACCACACTTCTTGCATTGATGTTGCTTCAAGAGGTAGTTTGGAATTCTGTGGATGCTTCCATTTCCATTGGAACTCCTCAAAGCCTCCATTTCACAGTCGTAGCACAGTTAATTAAAATCACCGAGCTCTGAATATAATCCATTCTACAGTGTTTGTATATGGAGACTGCGGAAAGGCGTCCACATACTTTTGGTCATGCAATGTACAAGATATACATATACTGCAGCCACTGGATGTGGATGAAAACTGAACACTGTATTCACCCTGTTCACATGGCATCTTCCTTTTCATCCTAAAAACCCTTCCTGAAGTAAACAAGGGTTAGATAAATATAGTGCAGTCAAGAAGTAGGATAGGGACTATTTTAAACAGGCTACAGTGTTTAACCCAAATAGCCTTGAATCTAAATTTTCCAGTCATGCACAGTGGTGACGGCATGTTGAAACTATTAAGCTCCTGGGCAGTAGAACGGCAAATACTGTTGATGTTAATTCACCGCAGTAGTATTCAATAATATGAGATTTTGACCATTTACATTAGTGTATCATGCAAGAATTTATAGTGTCAGTCGTTTATAGTGTTAAATGATTTTTTCTTTAAACAGAGACTAGTATTAAAATTTCTTTATGGCACACAGTGAAAACATAAGCAGCAATAGTATTACAGTCTACAATATGTTATGTTTTTGCTATACACTGACATAAATATATATGGGTCAGAACATGAATATAAGCTGTTATTACTTGATATTTACATCCAGGACATGGCCCCAATGGTGGCAGACCCCCTTATTAAAAACAGAGCAGAAGTATATATATATATATATATATATATATATATATATATATATATATATATACAGATTTAACCTAATTATCTGGTTGCAAACCCCTTGTATGCAAGACCTGCATCAATACTATGACTCTATGAATCACCATACTTTTTTCTTTTCGAACATCTTTTTCTATTTGTTGTCTATTTTGGGGGTCAGTCTCAATTTGCTCTTCTCTTAAAGAAGTGAAGAGCAAGCTTACCTGAGTTTGGTCAGCTGCATGCTCAGTTTAGGTCTATTGATTGACTTTGCCAGTTTAAGACCTCAAACTTTTAGCTCTGATGAAGTTGTGTTGCTCTGTAAACTGACAGACAGACTTAATTCTGCTGCTACCATCATGAGATACATCATCACTAAAGATTAGTGAGCTCGTTCCAGAAGCGGGCTTGTAAAACCAAGCCGTGAAACTACCTCCGCCATGCTTTTATGTTTTGGACTGTGAGCAGATGGTTTATTATAGTATCTTAGTAGAAGAGCTTAATTACTTGCTGCACTCCTGAGCACTGCACGTTTCCAGGCTTTCCAAGCTCCACCACCTTTGACTGATCCTGGTTCTGTTCATTCTTCAGGTCCTAGAGCAGCACTCCGACGGCCGATGGAAGGGCTGCATCCATGACAACCGCACGGGAAATGACCGCGTCGGCTACTTCCCGTCCAACATGGTGGAGGTCATCAAGAGGGCAGGTGTGCCATTGCGTCATCACATGACCGCTCAGGACATGTGACATACGCTGTTGTCCTAGTTCTGCACTAGCTCATCTACATGGTACATGTAATACACCAGCGCTTTGTGTGTGTGGTCAAGTGAGAGAGAGAGAAAGAAAGAAAGAGAGTGAGAGAGAGAGAGACAGAGAAAGAGAGAGAGAGAGAGAGAGAGAGAGAGAGAGAGAGAGAGAGAGAGAGAGAGAGAGAGAGGTGTCTGGTGTCCCGGACATAGATTAAAGCAATAAGGAATCATACATGCCCCTGTACTTAAAAAACTCTTGATATTCACCTGTAGTAGTAGGAGAAGGCAGTGTTACAGTTTACCTGTACACAGGTGTGTGAAGGCAGTGTTACAGTTTATCTGTACACAGGTAGGAGAAGGTAGTGGTACAGTTTACATGTACACAGGTAGGTGAAGGTAGTGTTACAGTTTACATGTACACAGGTAGGTAAAGGTAGTGGTACAGTTTACATGTACACAGGTAGGTGAAGGTAGTGGTACAGTTTACCTATACACAGGTAGGTGAAGGTAGTGTTACAGTTTACCTGTACACAGGTAGGTGAAGGTAGTGTTACAGTTTATCTGTACACAGGTAGGTGAAGGTAGTGTTACAGTTGACCTGTACACAGGTAGGTGAAGGTGGTGTTACAGTTTACTTGTACACAGGTAGGTGAAGGTAGTGTTACAGTTTATCTGTACACAGGTAGGTAAAGGTAGTGTTACAGTGTATCTGTACACAGGTAGGTGAAGGTAGTGTTACAGTATACCTGTACACAGGTAGGTGAAGGTAGTGTTACAGTTTATCTGTACACAGGTAGGTGAAGGTAGTGTTACAGTTGACCTGTACACAGGTAGGTGAAGGTAGTGTTACAGTTTACTTATAAACAGGTAGGTGAATGTAGTGTTACAGTTTACCTGTACACAGGTAGGTGAAGGTAATGGTACAGTGTATCTGTACACAGGAAGGTGAAGGTAGTGTTACAGTATACTTATAAACAGGTAGGTGAAGGTAGTGTTACAATTTATCTGTAAAGAGGTAGGTGAAGGTAGTGTTACAGTTTACCTGTACACAGGTAGGTGAAGGTAGTGTTACAATTTCTCTGTACACAGGTAGGTGAAGGTAGTGTTACAGTTTACCTGTACACAGGTAGGTAAAGGTAGTGTTACAGTTTATCTGTACACAGGTAGGTGAAGGTAGTGTTACAGTTTATCTGTACACAGGTAGATGAAGGTAGTGTTATGGTTTATCTGTACACAGGTAGGTGAAGGTAGTGTTATGGTTTATCTGTACACAGGTAGGTGAAGGTAGTGCTACAGTTTATATGTATACATGTATAAATATACTTCAATTATACATTTATGTAATTGCCCCATAGCTTGTATGGTAATCATTTTGAGTTGTCATTGTTTTCTAAGCACAGGGAAATGTAATAAACTAATTTCTGTAACTGAACATAAACTGGAGATGTGGTAGATGGAGGTTAGGTTCCTAACGTGCTTTAAGCCTAGTTCAGTAATAACTATGATAGTGCTTTGAGAATCTGTGTCTGGGAAGTTGCGTGAGAGCTTTTTTTTGCCCTGTGTGTTTGTGTGCGTGCGCACGGGTGTTCGCTCACTGGCTCCAAGTGTCCGACACGTTCACCGCGAGTCCAGTGATTTTAATTAGAGCGGTCAGCAGGATGGGAGGAGAGAGAGATGGCGAGACAAGAGCGAAAAGAGGGCAGATACGATGGGAAGTAGTGGCTCATCTATCTACCACTGGCTTGTCCGTCTCCATCCCACTGTGTCATCATTTCCATGCTCTGGTTTTCCCCCCACTTGCTTTTCTCTATCATTCACATCTACAAATGCACACAACACGTACCCACCCACCCCCCCTGCACTGCAAGCCTACTGGCAGACATGCACATGCACAAAAATCCCATACATGCCTATATATGTGGATGAATAACACATATATAGTAGGGCTGTCAAAGTTTAATCACATTATTACGTGCAGTTCATCATGATTGGTCTCATTCGCTCACGTGTTTGAGCCAAATAAGTCTGAATGGTTACCTTCAGCAATATAATAACTTTACACAATCCTGAATATTAAAATCACAGGTAAACACAGTTTCTGGTTTATATCCGTATCCCAAGCACAACAGTGTACACTATATGGCCAAAAGTATGTGGACATCCCTCCTAGTTATTGGGTTTAAGTGTTTTCAGCCACACTTACTGCTAGTATGTGTATAAAACTGCCCAAGTACCTAGACCAGTGTACCAAGCTGTGTTTAGAAGCAGTAAGGAGTCAGGAGCTTCATGAAATGGGTTCTATACCCAAGCAGCTGCTTACAAGTCTAAGATTACTATGTGTGTTGCAAAGGGAGAACACAGTTCATCCATATCCTGTGAACACAACCGTGTACATTATATGGCCAAAAGTATGTGGACATCCCTCCTAGTTATTGAGTTCAAGTGTTTTCAGCCACACTCACTGCTAATGGGTGAGTGCCCAAGTAGATAGACCAGAGTTCCAAACTGCCTCTGGATGCAATTATAGAACAATAACTGGGAGTCATGAGCTTCATGGAATAGGTTTCAATACAAAGTTCATCCATATCCTGAACAACAGTGTACGCTATATGGCCACATGTATGTGGACATCCCTCCTAGTTATTGAGTTCATGTATTTTCAGCCACACTCATTGCTGATAGGTGTATAAAACTGCCCAAGTACATAAACCAGAGTTCCAAACTGCATTTGGAAGCAGCTTTGCAACAAGAACTGTAGGTCAGGAGCTTCATCGGAATAGGTATGCATCCCCAAGCAGCTGCTCCACAAGCCTAAATTTACTATGTGTGATCCAAAGGGTGAACAAAGTTCATCCATATCCTGTGAGAACAATAGTGTACGCTATATGGCCAAATGTATGTGGACATCACTGCTAATTATCCAGTTCAGAAGTTTTTCAGCCACACTAATTGCTAGTATGTATATAAAACTGCCCAAGTACATAGACCAGAGTTCCAAACTGCCTTTGAAAGCAGTTCTGCAACAAGAACTGTAAGTCAGAAGCTTTATGAGATAGGGTTTCATACCCAAGCAGCTGCTCACAAACCTAAGACCACTATGTGCAATGCAAAGGGTGAACAAGGTTCATCCATCTCCTGTGAGAACAACAGTGTACACTATATGGCCAAAAGTATGTGGACATAGTATGGAGTTATGGAGTTGAAGCGTTTTCAGCCACACTCACTGCTAATAGACCAAAGTTCCAAACTGCCTTTGGATGCAGTAAAAGAACAGGAACTGGGAGTCAGGAGCTTTAAAAGATGGGCTGAGCAGCTTTAAAAAAGCCTAAGATCACTATGTGCGATGCCAAGCATCGACTGGCGGAGTGCAATTGTGTTATCTAGAGTGATGAATCACGTTTCACTGTCTGATGGACGAGTCTGGGCTGAAGTTGGCCCCTGTGCACAAAGCAAGGTCAATAAAGACACAGCTTGATGAGTCTTGGTTGCCTGCACAGAACCTAAACTTAACCCAGGAGTGTCTGAAACTGAACAGGAGTGTCTGTTGTGAGCCATTTCCAGCCTGACCAATATTCTTTTGACTGAATGGGCATAAACTTCCTACAGACACACTCTAAAAATGTCTGCAAAGGCTTGGAAGAAGATTGGAAGCTGCCATAGCTGCAAAGAGGTTGCAACTCTAGATTCATATTCTATACTCACCAATGGTTTAAGAATAGGATGTCTAACAAACTTATATACACTGATAAGCCATAACACCTCCTTGTATCTACACACATTGTTTATTTTATCAGCTCTATTTACACATACAGGAGCATTTTGTAGTTTGACACATACAGACTGTTGTCCATCAGTTTCTCTGCATACATTGTTACCCTGTTCTTCAATGATCAAGACCCCCATGGGACCACCACAGAGCAGATATCAGGGTGGTGGATCATTCTCAGCACTGCAGTTACATTGACGTGGTGGTGGTGTGTTAAGACTGTGTTGTGCTGGTGTGAGTGTGTTGTGTCCACTCACTGTCCACTCTATTAGACACTCCTACTACTTGCTGGTCCACCTTGTAGATATAAAGTCAGAGACAGTAGCTCATCTGCTGCTGCACAGTTTGACTGGATGTTGCTGGTTGGTGGACTATTCTCAGTCCAGCAGTGAAACTGAGGTGTCTAAACATTCTACCCGCACTGCTGTGCCTGATCCACTCACACCAGCACAACACACACTAACACACCACCATCATCTCAGTGTGTTATGTGACCATTAAAGTAAAGAGTGATAAACAATGAATGCAGAGAATCAGATGAACTACAGTCTGTAAATAGTTTATAGTCAGTGAAGCTGAAAAGATTAACCCTGTGTGTAGATGTGAGGAGGTGCTGTATGAGGTGTATGTATGTTAACTTACTTATAGGTGTGCTGGTGGTGGACTGTTTACTGTCACTGGCTGTTGGTGAACTGCAACCAACGCAGCTGCAATAGATGGAAGAACTGAATCTTCATTCCCAACATTGACAGCATTGTGAAGTCACAGTGACGCATTGTTACACCCCTAGTAGACACCATATACAGGCATGTCACTGACCCTACCAGGGCTCTGACCAGGACTTCCAGGTGTGCTTAGTTAAATGCTCAGCTTGCCTACTATTATTTAAAATATAAAACAAATCTTGAAATAA
Organism: Megaleporinus macrocephalus; assembly: GCA_021613375.1. Taxonomy (NCBI): domain Eukaryota; kingdom Metazoa; phylum Chordata; class Actinopteri; order Characiformes; family Anostomidae; genus Megaleporinus; species Megaleporinus macrocephalus. The sequence goes on along the minus strand of CM038722.1, from coordinate 8,495,202 downwards.
TCTTTAGTCAATTAGAAAATAGTAAATAATTACAAACACGGTAATAGAAAGCTTATGCCTGGTTTACACTACACAACTGTTTGAGTGGTCAGGTCTTTGTGCCATTCACACTACATGACTGGTTGGGCTGTAATCACGAGTTGTTGTGGCTTTCACACTACTTGACTGATCGGCAACACGGGCTCACGAATTACACAACTTTCACTCTGGAGAATCGCCGACTCATCTGCCGTAAAAGCTAGCAATACCACGTTATTTCCAAAATGGACGTCAACAAACCAGTAGTACAAGTTGTTACTGCATTGATTAGCAAGAAAGAAGAAAAAGTTACGAAGATAGATAAAGGCACGGGGCCCGCAGGGGCTGTCTGTTCTTCAGAGAGAGTTGGAGGTACATTTTTTATCAATAAAAACGTATGTGTTGCCCGCAGCCGTAGAGCTATAGAGATATATCTCACGTCAAGTCAAGTTTATTTATATAGCGCTTTTTTACAACGATGTTGTCTCAAAGCAGCTTTACAGAGTTTTGAAAACAGACAGCTACAACATATATCCCCCAGTGAGCAAGCCAGAGGCAACAGTGGCAAGAACACCTCCCTCAGACTGGAGGAAGAAACCTTGGGAGGAACCAGACTCACAAGGGGAGACCCGTCCTCCTCTGATCAAACAGTATCTACAGTTTAATAAACTAAATATCAAAGAAAGAGTCTCTGTTTGAAATCTGGATAGCAAAGCTTTAGAAGCTGCACAGGTAGAGGCAGTCTCTGACCGAGGCAGTCTCTGACCGAGGCAGTCTATGACTGAGGCTCTATGTAAAGTGGGCGTGAGCTGAAACAGTCCCATCCTATCTCAATGTGGGTGCATCTGGATAGCACAGTGATGTAACTGAGGGTGTAGCAGTTGACACAGATGGACAGGTGAGCTGGCTGGTGGTGGTGGGGAGGAGGCCCTGATGGTCAGTCCTCCAACAGCGTTCAACAGACAGGAGGACAGTCATTACCTCTACACGATTCCATTGGCTGTAGCTAGACGCTGCTGTTGACTCACAGTCGCCAACTGGCCTAGATATTAAACATGCTAGATGTTTGCTGATGTTTGCTGTTTGCTGTTTGCTGTTTGCGATTAGTCGGCGAGCACTCAGCGACAGGTCGGCGAACGTCTTTCAGCAGTTCACACTACACAACTGAGAAAACGCCGAGTGGTCGCCGATTTGCCTCCAAGCAATCTACAAAAAACTGTCGGCGACTAAAAAAACAGGCTAAAATGGTGTAGTGTGAACTCGGCATTACCTGTTTAATTGAGATTGAAGCCCTTTACTTTAGCACATTGATCTTTTGGCATTTTATATCAGCAAGCAGTCTCTGGTTTGATTGCCAGACAGACTCTCCGAGGCTGAAAAGTTGTTTCAACCTTCTTCAGAAGGGCTTTCTCTACAATTGGAAAAAACTATTCTTATCTTTGCAGCATGGTGATGTAGACGTTAGCACTGACACCTCACAGAAAGACCAAAGATCCAGGGTTCGATTCCTGGTCTGGGCTGCTCTGTGAGGAGTTTGCATGTTCTCGTAGGTTATTAGGTGAGTAGGTTTCCTCTGGGTATTCCGGTTTCCTCCCAAATGCATGTTAGGTTGATCCGTTACTGTAAATTGCCCGTAGGAGCGAGTATATGTTGGCCATGCAATGAACTGGCAACCTGTCCATGGTGTACCCCGCTTTCACCTGATGACGCTGGGATTGGCCCAGCTAAGCCCTCGAGCTGATGAAACATCCTAAAAACTTCAGGACATCACCAAAGATGTCCTTACTTCTGTTTTGCCTGTGTTGTAACTTCTTTCTTGCCATCAGAATGAAAAGGGAGGCAAGTTCAGAGTATAAGCTTTATTCTTGAGAATATCGCGGTACAGATATGCTCTAACAGGTCTGAGAATGGTCTACTATGGTCTCCCTTAGACTCGGCAACTGCACAGTCTTATAGACCTGCCCCCATGTTCCATCTGTTCCCCGTCTGGCCAAGTCATGATCTCCTGGCTTATGACAGGCTTTGCTGAACCATAAAGTTCTCAGTATTTGGTGTGCCAACCATCTGTATAATCAAGCTTTTTAACATATTTATATAAATATTTACAACACCTGTTTCCATAGTTTTATTCAGTGACAGGCAGCAGAGTTGGCTATAACTAGCTTAGTGATGTTACAGTTATCTACATGTAAAATGGTGATTTCTCCTTTGAGGTTTTCTTCTAACTGCTTTTTATCCCCTCTAAATAATGAAGAGATAGAGCTGAGCTTGTGGCTGTTTAATAGAAAGAATCACATTAGCAAGTTCAGCTTTAAAGCTATTTAAAAGATGAGCCATTATTAGGAAATAGAAACTGAAACTGCACTGCAGTAAACAGTATGGAGCACTGTAACGTCCAATTTATCACACTTTTTATTTTATTTTAGTAGAGGTAGCCTGTCTGGAAAACCACATATTTACCCCTTGTGAAAAAGAAGTATACATAAGAATCAAAAGAATAATTGAATATAATTTCAAAATTTAAATATACTTTTAGTGCTATTAAGTACACAGTAGGGTTACCCAGGTGAAAAAAAGTACACTGAATTATACTTAGTCTATACTTTTTATGTGCTATTTTTGTGTACTATGTACTTAGTATGCTAAATAAATATCATAGTGATATAAAAATATATGTAATTAACTAATTGTACTTAATTGTACTATTTTGAGAGACCGCTATAACACATTTAAATGTACCTAAGTACATCTTTTTTCCACTAATTCAGTATTTTTTTAAGTATTCTTCTTATCAACTAAAATATATTCATGAATGTCTTTAGAGTGTATTTACATTGCATTGTTTAGATATCGTTATTGAATTATAAATACATTTCTTATATTTTATTAGTAAACTAACAGTTTAATCTTAAAAGCAAATTCAAATATACTCCAAGTTTATACAAAGTATATATTTAAAAAAAAATACTGAATTGGTAGAAGAAGATGTACTTAAGATGCACTTAAATATACTTAATGGTGACTCAAAATAGTACAATTAAATATATTTAGTTGCATTTAAGTACATTTTATTAGTGATAAAACCAACGTGTAGCATACTATATACAAAGTTAGTACATGAAAATAGCACAGTTTCAGTACATCAATCATGAGTGCATTAAAGTATACTAAGTGTGCTTAAATATAGTATACTTCAGTTTACTTTTTTTTCACCTGGATCATCATGCAGCAGGCATTACAGTTGATTGTTGGCTTCAGTAGAGTAGTGTCATAAACTAAGATCAGATTCTGTAAAATATGACAACATTTCTAAATTAAGGCAAGATTTGCTTCTGTAATACGAATTTACTAATTTTTTTTTGGGCCGTCAGATTGGAAGTTTAATCAATCCATGCAATGAAACACCCACATACACACACACACACACCTGTCTAGAGTGTTGGGCGGCCTAGTCCACAGTACACGGTAAAGCGGTTGGGGGTTAGGTGTCTCGCTGAAGGGAACCTTTGCCCCATGACTGCCCCATATATATATATATATATATATATAGTCATATGCTTGAACACACTCTGTGAAATCCTTGAGTTTTTTTGTTTTTTTTCACTTAGAAAATCAACAAAACATATTGACATTGCACACAGTGGTACCAACAGCTGTTAAAAGTTAAGCACAACTAATAGACAATTCAAGAAAACAAAATATTGTCTGTTGTTAGTAACTGTAACAGGTAACTTGTAGCCTCTCACTCTCGTTCATACAGCGTGTGGATTCTTGTTGCAGTGTACACTCGGGAGTGTTCCACTTTGCTTTTGTTAGTTTGCTGCTTGTTGATTTCTCCAGAGGTTTTCTCCGGGCAGCTGGGATGGATAGTTTAACATGTCAAACTAGGCAAATGCATTAACAGCATGAAAAATCAACACACAACACAACTTTGACTGCCCTAATATATATATATATATATATATATATATATATATATATATATATATATATATATATATATATATATATATATATATATTAGTATATACTTCCATGCATTCCCCCCTTTTTACATGCACGAGGCACGAAATGTTAAATATCTTTAGAGATGATTTGCATACACAGTGCATTGTAAGTGTTTTACGTTGGAATGCTTTGCATGGCAATGTTTCTTTGTTGGGCTATTTTACTGTTACGTGTACACAAAGTTCAATGTACATGCTTTGATTTTCTCCTTGCATGCTCTGTTAAGCTACTTTTAATTTGATAAGTTGATAGTATCTATAAAGTGAAGTGCATAGAGTTAGCTATTTTTGCTTGAACATGTTTTTATTTTGTGTTTCCTTTCCTGTTGTTTTGTTGTTGTTCTTGTTGCTGTTTGTGTTTTTTTGGTGTGTTCTTGTTTTTGTTGTTGTTGTTGTTCCGTTGTGCCCAGGACCCTCTACTCAACAGTATCTTAAGATACAGATCCGTCCGCCGGCAATTGGCTCAGTTGCCATGGTGAACGGTGACTCCTCCCACATTCTCTCTCTGCCCCTGACTCCCCCGCCCCCTCCTACCCTGATCTCTCCCCATCAGCCCCTCTTCACCTCATTCGGGTATAACACACCCACCTGCAGCTCATTTGCGTATGAACCGCCCTCCTCCCGCTCAGAGGAGCCGAAAAAAGAGACAGGTACAAACACACACACGTACACACACACACACACACACACACACACACACACAAGTGCACAATACACAGCCCTGCACTGTCACTGGCATACATATACACATATGAAAGAATACGCATCATAACTTCATCTTTACTCTCATCTTTGAGTTTTTCTCATAACTAAATATTCCATACATATTCTTTTAACTAAGTTTCAAGTCTCTGTTAGTTTAACTACCTTTACTGGCCACTCTAATAGCAAAACATACCTAGTGGCCCATGGGAGGTGTACAGTTACAGACTATAATTTGTCTGCTGTCCTCTTTCCCTTTTTGGTCAGTTTCAGGACCACTGTTGAAAATGGACCTTAGCAGTGACATTTGTAACCTGCTTACCTATATATATATATATATATATATATATATATATATATATATATATATATATATATATATATATATATATATATACTACCGCTCAAAAGTTTGGGATTACAGTGAAGTGTTCTTGTTTTCAATGGAGTATCTTCTTCCTTAACACAACAATGGACTGACGGGTCTCTAAAGAAAGTTGTTTCTTTCTGGTCATTGTGAGTCGGTCAGCAAGCCATCAACTGCTGATCTTCAGATACTAAACTAACCTAGAATGTTGTTCTCCCTTTTATACTCACTTATTAGTAGAATGTTTTTCAGCTGTGCATCACAATTGAGCAAGGGTGTCCTAGCAACCAATTAGCCCAATAACATCCTTAACTTGGATTGGCGGCCGTACCAGGAGATTTAGACAGAGGACTGAGAATTGCTGATAATAGGACTATATGCAAAATAAGCCTCTATACAAAAATAGACTTTAATACAAACATTTTTATTCTTTAAACATCATCTAATACACTTACATTAATTGTGAAATGGACAATATTATATATATATATATATATATATATATATATATATATATATATATATATATATATATATATATATATATATATATATATTCAAAAACATTACATTCATAATGACAAATTGACCCGCAGAGTATATATATATATACTCACAAACAAGCAAAAGCAGACTACATTATACATTCTCAGAAAGATGAAATATGAAAACATATGGTACATAAAACGTTTTAACAACTATTTAATAAACATTTTCTTCAGAGAGGGTAACCAGTATTTCAGACAACCTAGAGTGGACATGGGTCAAATTGACCCGTAACATAATAAGAGGGATAAATTACATTCTGGTAAAAGGGAACCCTGGGCAAGACCTCTCACTGCCACCAGAGGGAGGCAAATTGCAGTCTCCACAATCCAAAATATCTGGCTGAGCTCTACTTAAACAGCTCTGCCGAGTCTCTTGGTTTGGAGTTCACGTGCTGGTGTATCTTGCTGTTAACTTGTTCAGCTTAAATGACTTTTCGCTATGGCTCCAGTACCTTAGCCGCCAGATCCCATTGTCCTCTGCTCCTGGTGCCATCTTACCCCAGCCAAGAGTATCTGTGGCTTTGGGCATTAAGACATGCTTGTGGTTAAAAATGTACTTAAAGTGTGGGGGCTTTTGTAACCTCAAGCATCCCAGTCATCTTCCCAGGCAAATCTATCGTGGTCCCAGTGTTGAGGCATGTAACAAGGCATGCCTCAGGAATGACCACACATCCAGGCTTCACCAGAACCCTGGAATTGCTTCAGAGGCGCATCTGGTGGTCAAGGATATATGCGTGTATGTTCCAGCATCTTTAGTATGTGCCGAGAACAAAGACCCAGGGATGAGATTGGCAGGTCTTTCCTGTCCCCTCTTATATGTGGTCCCACTTGTCTCTCAACTTTGCGACAGGCCTGCCAGTCTTGCAGGGTAATATGGTGGTCTTGGTAGTAGTTGACCACGTTTCTAAAGCCTGCAGGTTCATACTCCTGGGACTCCTTGCAGCCAAGCAGACTGCAGAGCTGTTACTGCAGTATGCGGCCAGGATTCATTGAAGTCCTCAGAATTGCTCCTGCTCAAGGTGCAGTAAACAAAAACGATTATTAAAAATGAAAATAAATGTCCATACACTGTTAAAGCAAAGCTCTCCCATTTATTATATTTATATTATATTCATTTTCTAATATTTATTAACCCAGGGTTTAGCCTCTGATCAGGACCCCTGTGTACCAGGCATTCACTCTTGAGGGCATCAGTGAGATTGTCTTTGGGGTTTTAGCTGCAGACTAAAAGCCAGATGGGTGGTCTTAACTAAGACCTAGAAGAAGACCCTCCATGAGTAGAAGACATTTTAAGGGGAAAGAACACATCCACAGCTCCAGGGTCCCAGCAGCGGCACCGCTGGTTTACAATTGCTGGTGCTTCTGGAGACGGGCACGTGCCACCCTGCTGGTGGCGTCCTTTGCTTGAGAATGAATTGGAAACTGCTGCCAACATCAGGGGCTGTCCTTCCACCCCGGGCAAGGTCTGGCTGCCAGCAAAAGATCTCCTCCTGCATCTTAAGTTGAGAAACCTAGCTCAACAATATATGGAGCCTTCAAGATCTGGAGACCCATATTGTCTACAACAGTCCCATTTCTTGAGAGTAGTTTTGACCCTTGTCCCGCACCTTAGGCTTGTCCTCTGTTGCTTACTGGCCATTATTCTTTCCTAGGCCCCTTAACTAATTTCAGGCACCCAGTCTTTTTAACATCATTGCTTAATGACCCTTGTAACAGCGGCTACTGCATTAACACTTATTTGTTTCTAGTGACCATAGCCATCTCTAAAGTGGTCAGTGCTTGTTCTTATTTCAGTTGGCGTCCATTCTTACCACAGCAGTGACTCTGACATGACGGTGGCAGGATGGTATGTTCATTGTAACTATGTGTACTTCCTATGTACACCAGTGTCACTGCTAGGTTGAGCAAAACTTTCTAGCTAAGAGCAACTCTGTAATGGAAAGTTGACCATGGATGAGGATGGCACATGGGCTACAGTCTTTAATTGTACACCAGCAGGGGATGGGCTTTTAACGAAGTGGCCAATAACTACTTTTTATATTTTAAGGTCTGCTTCTAACAACTATTATGTATCAACTATTAGGAAGCATTTAAAAATACCATAATAAATACAAACATAAAAGTTATAAATGTGTCAAAAATATAATTTTATTATGGGTTAAAAGAGTTTTGTGCATATCAGTCATGAAGCATTCAGTTTAATTAATTGTAATATTTTCAATTAAAAGCATAATTTAAACATAATCTTCGAGTGACATGGATTAAGGAATATGAACTGGAATGAATGATCTAAACTCCAAGACACCCAAACATGATATTAAACATTAATGTTTATTAATTTGCAGATACTTGAATACTGTCATTTTACAATAACTTTAAAAACAATTTACAATAAAAATATTAAATTAGTTAAATGACAGTATTTTAGTGTATTTTGCTGAAAAGGTCTGGGGTCTAATGCCCTTTTTTAACAGTTTGTAACTTGGAATATGCACTAGAGGTCTGACAGTGGTTATTATTTTACTTATGGGCTTCTAATTTAGGTCTTATACATGTAGATAGTTCTTATTTCTACCTATTTATTGGTAATGTGTAAGCCATAACTGTTATATATTAATAATTAAGAATGGATAGGTTCCACAAATTCATTAGCAAATACCGTTTAAATGTATTTTATTATTTGCAGACTATCTTCGAGTAATTTATTAATATTTGTAAGTTCTTACTTTAACTTCACTGATGAATTGACTGACTTTAGGATTAACTGACATTTGACTATCATTGGTAGAAGCTAATGAATGTCTTATTTAGGTCCTCAGCTCACTTGATTTGAAGTTAACATGTATGAATAGAGTTGCACTTGAAATAAGACCATATATTCACATTTGCTATCATGTTTGCTCACTGTAAATATTTCTTGATTAGCATTTTACATAAACCTATTCTAATTTTTTTAACTGAGAGATTCCAGTTCACATTTAAATTTAAATCAACAGTCAAAAAAACTCAATAACAATAACTGATTTACAGATACTACCTTACTAATACAGTTGTACTACATTTCTAAACCTGCCTACAAACGATATGTTTCTATTTATTAGGGCATTACTAATTACTTACTCATTATTAACTGCATGTTAATACTTCATTGACTAGTAAAGAAGCAGATCTTGCTACCAATGTTTCACATTTTGGTCTCTATAAAGCTTAATCTACATTCTCCATCACCTACAACTATTGCATTATTTAAATTATGGTAAAGAAATGACTACATTTGTCCTGCATAAACTGCCAGTGGTAGTTTTTCTCTATGTTTACGGTAAGAATGAACTGGACGAATTTGTCTAGGTCAGTTGCTTTGCTACATCAAAATAGTCAGGCAACGACAATGGTTCCAGTTCTGTCAAAGAAAGCAACCTTCAATTACAATCAATCAGATACTACTAAGACACATTTCCTGAAACACCTAGTCTTGTGAAGCCAGTCATGAGAACTTCTGAGATAAATGTGGCTGGGAATGTAGACTTATTAGGGTGGAACAAATGTGGTGTGAAACCAGTCCAACGCTGCACGAAGGCAGGGCTCAAAGGAGGTGGCACTGGTGTGCTCATCAGCCTTGGCTGATGTTCAGTAAGCCTGTTGTTAGCCCGTCCATGGAATGTAGGTTATAATGGCTGAAACGTCCCACCAGAAATCTACAATTAAGTCTGTAGATGTGTGTTGGAGGTAAAATAAAAATGCATTTAAGAAATATAAATGTGTGTTGGGGGTAAAATAAAAATGCATTTAAGAAATATAAATGTTGCCCCTGGCAGTTGAGAAACCAGACTCTACTTTAGTCTTAAAAGATATCACTGGGCTCGTGAAAGTAGTAGTAGCTGAATGAGGCCTCATCCTAGTTGTGATTATACTAAATGTAACATATTGAAAGGAAAATAAAACATTAAATTGGCAAAAGCACATATTTTATGTTTCTTTTCCAATTAAGTCGTTCATATTTTAACAACACATATTTAACCAAACACTCCACAGAAGCCTTAACAGACAGATATAATGTTATTATAGCCTTTCAGCTCACTTTCAAAGTTCCAGGTTCTGTTGTTTCCAGTTTTCAAAGTATGCTGGAGAATTTTCAGGAAAAGTCCAGTTTTAGAAATTGGTTACATTTTGTAGACAAAAAGTCCAGGACACTGACCGGACACTGGGGTGGTCAGTCCATTATTCTGAGAACATACAGAATTCTTCATTTCCCATCTTTCTTGAATTTTAGACAGAAATAAATAGAAATAAAATAATTTTAGATAGAAATAAATAAAGAAATAATAATACAATACAGTCAGCAGTTTGTTTAATGTATTTTAACTTAACATTAGAAAATGTGTATATTTAAGAAAAGATAATAACAAACGATGAAAGACTTCATGAAAGCATATGAATGTGCTGGTTTGAAATAAAAAAAAAAGGTAAGTGTTTGTCATTTAAGATTGAGGGTTGAGGCCTTATAGCCAATATGCACATTGTTATGAGGCTTGTAAATTATAAGGTAAATCAAAACAAGCTATGCTTACACTTACTGGGGCCTCCTAGACATTCTATTCAGAAGCGTCTATGTAAAGGAAGATGATAAAGAGCTAAATCACAGCACAACACTCAGTGCTTCTCCAAAATGACCTGCCATCCATCACAGAATAAAAGATTATTGTAAAAAATAATGGTATCACCTTCGTTAGCGTTGTACAGTTAGAAATGAGTGCTTTTGTGTGCAACAGCAAAGCATGCTGGGCCTGGATTATGCTTATTGTTGGAGCTGTCAGAGTGTAATAAATGAGGTTGTGTGGTACGTTGGCTTGCTTTTGTTTGAATCCAATGTTGCTGTACACTGTTTACATCAGCTTCGTGTTGTTTAATACGCGTTATTGTGAACGACAGCAGCTTTTTAAATGCCCAGTATGAGTAACAGCCAAGGCTTTGGTTCGAACTGCATATATTAATTCCAATATTTTCATTCCAGGGATTTTTTTTATTGTTAATGCGAAACATACACTACCAGTCAAATATTTGGGTACACCTTACTGAATATATATGTTTATAATTATAAAGATAGTGAAGTTGACGAATATATATACCAATATATATGAATATATATAAACCTCCAAAACTATGTTTTAGAACAAGATCTCAGCATGTACACTATCTTCTTCAGTCCTGTTAGAGAAGCAGATCATGTGGCTCCTCATGAAGCTGCTGGTCAGAATGTTCAAAATATGTAAACCTGCATCAGAGCAAATGAGCTCATTTCTAACTATAACACTATAAACATTCTTTAAACCTAACCAGATGTTTTATTCTGTTCCAGGAATAATTCCATACCTCTTATTTAATAGTTTAGATCTCTTTACAGTCATTCACTAATATTATTACTAGCGATGGACCGATCAGTGTTTTTGAGGCCGATAGCCGATACCGATCGCCGATCGAGGGCGGGGCTATGAGCCACAGCAGGGCTATATGTAGTTATTAGCGCAAGCAAGTCATGAAACATGATCTAAACTGGTTTATTACCATTTATAACGAGCTCATATAAACAACATAAGATTTGTAACAAAATTAGCAGTAAATAAACAAAGTAAATCAAACAAATATCCCCAATACTGCAATCAATCAATTTGGACCCTTAATTTAAAACGAAAAAGGCAAATTAAATACATGCAGTCAAAACTGCAGTCATTAAACGCAGACTTTGGTTATTTTAAACAACAATCTGCAATCATTAAATGTAAATCTTGAATTGCTGCTGCTGTTCTGTTCGTACCGGTCAGATCTGGTCTACACGGTTTTCCGGGTTGTTTGTTTTGTGCTAGCTGTGGTGAACACCGTGAACTGTTACTCGCAAGGCCACTGCTTTAGTCAGTCTGTAGAAAATGAAAGGGTATATATTTCCACCTAGTGGTTCAGATAGGAATTGCAGGGAGCTGGCGGGAGGGGGTTTTAAGGAGGTCTCCTCTTCCTGGATGAAATGCTAGCTGTAAATACAGAAATTAGGCTCATTTGTTTAACGCCATTGACCGACTCTCAGGATCGGCTAAATTGGAGAAATATCGGCCTATCACCGATATATAGCCGTTTAATCCTTCCATCTCTAATTATTACTATTAAAATAGTTCAAATAGGACAAACCTGGGCAGGTGTGTCCAAACTTTTGACAGAGTGCAGTTCTTCACTCCTTCTTGTATATAGTCACTGTCCATAAAATCTCTCTCTTTTTTAGCACAGCAAAAGTCAATTCACAATAAAAGTAAAGAGCGTTTATGTTTTTGGACGGTGATGATATTTGGTACCCTACAATCACGAACAAACAAACTGGCTAATAGGGTCAAATCCTCCCCCCAGTGTAGTAAAATGTATATACAGTACTGTGCTGTAGTTTGAGGCACTTGGGGATTTAATTATATTTCAAAAGCTGTTTTTCCAGACAGAAAGCTTTTATTTGCTTTAATATGTATATTTTTTAAATATACAGTTTAATATAGTAAGTAGTGCTTTTACATACGTCAGTGTGTTTATTTAACCCTTTCCAAGCTTCTCCTTCTATAAACAACCCAGTATTATTTCCAGTTCTCATCTAATACCTGCTTTGACTGCTCAGTACTTCATTAAGCTAAATCAAGATTGCTGATGAAGGAACTGAATACATTCATACAATGTCTGGGGCGTCTAGGAGAAATCTGGAACTACACTTTGTTCTTTAAACTGGAGCTCAAGATATGATCTACTTCTTTCACAAAAAGATATTCATGATATGTTGCATCTGTTCACTTATCTACTGATATCTGTTCTCTTTACTAGTAAAATTAATACATCAATTAATAAGATAAAGGCTTTTAAACAATCAGTATAGGTGCTTAAGACTTTTGCACGGTAGTGTATATGCCAAATTGCTCCAATTTGAAGATTTAAAAACACTAAAGAACATTTCATTAGTGCCACAGTCTTATATGATAACCTACTTACTCATTATGTTGGCCAGTGTGTGCTTCAAATAACTGCTAGTGGTTATATTTAGGACGAAGATAATATTAATAGTGCTAGAAGTGACCCAGCTTCAAAATTGACCACTTTTACAGTGAGTGTGTTGACATTCTCCTTCTAATTTACAATTATTATTATTATTATTATTATTACTATTATTATTATTATTATTAGTAGTAGTAGTAGTAGTAGAGTAGTAGTAGTAGTAGTAATAGTAGTAGTAGTAGTAATAGTAGTAGTATTAGTAGTAGTAATAGTAATAGTAGTAGTAGTAGTAATAGTAGTAGTAGTAGTAGTAATATTAGTAGTAGTAACAGTAGTAGTAGTAGTAGTAAATGTATTTTAAACTTCTTATAAACAAACAAAGTAAGTTTGCTTTCAGTACTTTTATGTCCTTATCAGTAAAATACTAAACACCACTATACTTAAGTTTACTTGGCTTAGACTGGCAAGTATACAGAAAAGACAAACTATTTTTGGCCTGTGCTTGTTCTTTTTATTTTGTGTACTTTTCACTTTGTGTACTCCTTTGATTTAGATATACAACTTGAGGTTTTGGTTGATAAAGATTTAGGAAGAAAAGAAATATGAATCTTGAGTATGTCTTATTTCTATATACCAAATCAAATTAAATCAAATTTATTTGTATAGTGCCTTTAACAACTGATGTTGTCACAAAGCAGCTTTAGAGGAATTTAATGATAAGAAAAGTTCAATAGAGCATAAATAAGCAGAAGAAGAAAATAACAATACAGAAGGAAATCATAGATATTATAGAAAAAGCATAGAAAACGCCCCTTAGTCGACAGTGGCAAGGAAAATCTCCCTCAGAGCTGGAGGAAGAAACTTTGGGAGGAACCAAGACTCACAGGGGGGTGGTCCATTGGTTGGTCAACTTACAAAAAGTGATATTATGATCTCTCTTAATATAATGCTCTGTAAAGATCCTGGCATGCCAGTTTGTTCTTAAATCGGAGCTTTTAAAACATAGTCCTGTCGCAGTACTGTGCAAAAGTCAGAGACCACTCTTCATATATTCTTCCAGTAAAAACAGCCAGTAAGATCAAGATGATCTTCAGCAGTTCATATTTCAGCATGTTTAAGAGAAAGTTCTATAAAAACCCTCAACAGCTCAACATGTATCTTCATTTTTGTCGATTTCTGTTTTTCTACATCAACTAAATGTCAGCTGTCGTTTACATTGCATCAAAATTTTAGGATAATTGGACCTACAGAAATGCTCCAAAATAGCTGGGAAAATATTCTGGTTCCATTGACTTACATTAAAAGTGAAGGCAGTTTTGGTTCTCTCCTGTAAAGTTGCCATTTTGAAGATAGTTGTTTTTCATTGGGCAGCGACGATATTCAGTATTTGGTGTGTCCACTCTATATGGCTGTTACAGCTTTTCAGGTCTCTTTTCAGGTTTCAGATTTTATTGGTACCAGTTTTCCGTCTGCTTGTGATCTGAGTAGTCTGAACACATTCAGGGATGTTCATGTCTGGACTGTGGGGTGGTCAGCCCATTGTTCTGAGAACACCAGCAAATCACCTCTCCTGATGTGTCTGTATCTTATTTTCTTAGTGAGGAGCTTCTTGAACGAATACACATCCTTTCAGACCCATAATACATTCTCACAGTGGATGGATGGACAGAAACACCTGTGGCTGTTTTAAGATCTGAAGCAAGTAGTGGAGCTCAATTTTCTCCTCTAACTCAAAGATAAAGACTTTAAGGAACAGTTGAGGGAAGGTTTGTTGGTCTACAAAGTCTTTCTTAGTGGTTCCAATAAAAATAATTGAGTTTGCTTTCAGTTATAATGGAAATACTAAACACCACTATACTGATGTTTATTTGGCTTAGAGTGAGAAGTATACAGACATGTCCTAGTATATTTGGCCTTTACTTGTTTATTTTTATTTGTGTAGTCCACTGGTTGGTCTACTTAATGTACAGTTAAATGTACACCAATCAGCCATAACATTAAAACCACATCCTTGTATCTACACACATTGTCCAGTTTATCAGCTCTATTTAACAATATAGGACCACTTTGTAGTTCTATACCTACAGACTCTCGTTCATCTAACTTGCTGCAAACATTGTTCCACCACAGAGCAGGTACTATTAGGGAGGTGGATCATTCTCAGCACTGCAGTGACACTGACGTGATGGTGGTGTGTTAATGTGTGTTGTGCTGGTATAAGTGGATCAGACACAGCAGTACTGCTGCTGGACTGAGAAAGGTCCACCAACCAAACAATAGCTGGGCTCTGTGGTCCTGTGGGGGTCCTGATCATTGAAGAACAGGGTAATAAAGTACACAGAGAATCAGATGAACTACAGTCTGTAAGTGTAGCTCCTATATGGTCCGTGGAGCTGATACAGTGGGCAGTGTGTGTAGATATAAGGAGGTGGTTTTAATATTATGGCTGGACATGGGTTTGATATCCAGTCCAGGAGACCAGAGACTGTGTCTACATGTTCTGGTTGGTATCGTTTTTTCCAACCTTATTTTTCTTTAGGCTTAATGGCTGTTTTGACCGTACGCTCAATAAATGAAGGGTGGTCTTGACATTTGAACAGTACTACAGATCTATACCCTCACCAAATAGGAGTAGGTATAGAATTGTAATGGAAGACATATGACACTGGTTCTTTTCTGGGTTCCTATTGATTACTCAAGCAGGACACTACACTGCACTCTGGACATTAGTAATATTACTCTGGGTGAAAACGACACTTTCATCAATGTGAACTGTTCCCAAATCTCTGGCTCTACAGTTGCTCCATTTGATCTACCCCAGACAATTCCCTGCTATCTGCTCCCTGACTCTTTTACCAGCAGACTGCTGACTTCGACGCCTTGTGAGTTTGCGTGTATGTCTATGTGTGTGCGTTTCAGGCTCCAGAGGCTCCGTGTCAAGCCCCCATGGCTCTCCGACTCTAAGCGGTCAGCAAAGCAGTGCCAACGAGGAGATCTGGGTACTGAGGAAACCTCTGGCTGGTAAACAGTTTCCTCCTTTTGTTCTCTCTCACAGCCCCAGTGCTTCTCCAGTTTGCTTGTTTGTTGTTTGTTCTATTGTTTGTTGTTCTATTATTGTTATTATTATTATTTACAAGGTGGCGGCAGTGGCGGAAGCATGGGCAGTACAGGCAGCCTGACCAGTGGCCGTTCGTCCATCAGTGGGCCAGTGGACAATGCCAATGCTCACCTCACCAACTCACCCGTGCCTGTGCCAACTACTCCAACACACTCGCCAGCGGTTAACACACATGGTCTCAATGTACCAGGACTACATGCACAGGCGGAGGGGGTGAAGGTGAGACAGCGGGCTTGCTTAGGTGGTCTCAGCACTTTTTTTTTTCAAGGTTTGATACAGATCTGGTACGGGACGAGTGAATTGTCGAGAATTGACCCCTTTTATATCTGTGTTTGTTTGTGTGTGTTGCAGTTGTTGGCCACAGTGTTGTCTCAGTCAGCCAAAGCAAAAGAGCACCTTCTGGAGCAGTCTCGTTCTGGAGACCACAGCCCAGGTACTGCACAATATGTATACAAAATTCATACAAATTTGTTTTACCTAAATAATAATCATTCAATTTATTACTCTTGTTGTCTTTAGTCCCAACCTTACCACTGTACTTGTTAGGGTTGGGTAATATTCTGCAAGTTAGTTCTTTTTTGAAGTATTTTTGTTGTTTATAGGGGAAAAAGAGCCTAATTGTGCTCTTTTTAACCTCTGTAGTTCATAACTTGGCCACTCAGTGGCACTGTTTTTTTTTCAAACACATCTTCAAAAGTATTTTTGGGAATTTTTATTGATTTACTATATATATATATATATATATATATATATATATATATATATATATATATATATATATATATATATATATATATATATATTCCTATTATTATTGATGTCCACAAAACATGAAGGGAACAAATATGTGGTCTTTTTTATTATTGTTTTTACATCATTTGAACGTTTCATTTTCATGAACGTTTCATGAATCATTTGAATTATATATATATATAATTGAGGACATTATTATATTCAAAAACTTTTCCAGACAGGACACTTTTATTTAGTCAGCAAAACACTTTATTTTTTAAACGTTTAAACAGTATTAATACAGTAAGTTGTTCTTTTACATATATCAGTGTGTTTATTTAACCCTTTCCAAGCTTCTCCTTCTATAAACAACCCAGTATTATTAACAGTTCTCATCTAATACCTGCTTCAACTGCTCAGTACTTCATTAAGCTAAATCAAGGAACTGAATACATTCATACAATGTCTGGGGCATCCAGGAGAAATCTGGAACTACACTTTGTTATTCAAACTAGAGCTCAAGATATGATCTACTTCTTTCACAAAAAGATATTCATGTTACTTTGTATTGTATGTATGCTTATTTACATCTGTTCTAATCAGATCTGGTGGTGACAATACACTTATTGATCAGATAGTCTTTTAAACAATCAGTTTAGGTGCTTCAGACTTTTGCACAGTAATGCAGTTTTAGAGAATTTTTATTGATCCCGATCATAAAATTTGAAACAGTGTAATATACAATGTAGTAAAAAAAAAAAAAAAAAAAAAAAAAAAAATTATATATATATATATATATATATATATATATATATATATATATATATATATATATATATATATATATATATACTTTTTATATTTAAAAAGGGCAGAAAATTAACAGAACGTCATTTGACTATTCACTGTCTTGCCATAGAGTTACAACACCTTTTATAATGCCGATGACCTTCACTAGTGTGTCATAAACACCATCATATCATGTTTTACTGAAAAGCCCTTGTGTTGTCGTGTGTCACAGCTTCCTCACAGCTTTCTCAGAGCGCACCAGGTGGCCCCCGACCAGAGAAGAAGAAACCATTTGTGGATCCTTTACTGCAAAGGAAGGACAGCACTATAGCAGAAAGCAAGGCAGGTGTTTGTGTCTTCGTATGTGTGAACAAAACGGTTCTTAAATATATAGTTCAAAAAGAAACATTAGAACCTTCACAAACTTTTTTTTTTCATGAGAGATGCTGATCTCAAATCTGTTGAACCCACTGTCCGACACAGTCCCACACCAGGACACCTAATCCAACTCATGTAGGGCTGCTTAAGTAGCCACTGGGGCAGAGAATGGAGCTCAGGAGCACTGGTTCTTCCGTTCCAATAATAATTTTTACAAACCGTTGTCATTTGTCCTCGAGGAGTGCTGACCCTTTTAAGAGCCATTTCATTATTTTATTAGCTCGACTGAGGCGAATTTGATGAGCCCTTGGAGGGCTGAGGAATAAAGTGAGTGGCGGCAGAAGTTGTACAGAACTCGTTGCGACCTGAACCCTAAAGAAATGGAGGGCAAGGATGTTTAGAAGACGTTGTCTGTCGGTAAACTAGTTTAAAACTACTTTAAAACTACTTAATATTTCAAAGGAACATCAAATTTACTGGGTTCTATTATACAGGACTGCGGATACAATGCCACCACTTAACTCTATTAGCTAAAGGCTGGACAATAGAGGTAGTATGATATCTTAGTTGAAAGCTGTGTCAAAGTTGATCAATTGCTCAATTGCTGATTCCTTGACCAATTAAAATGATTAATATTTCAAAAGAACCTACAATTCACTGGGTTATATTCATATAGGACTGCTGATACAATGGCAACAAGCTAGACAGTGGGGGCTGCAGGATTTCTGAGTGGACAGTTGTGAGATAAAAGTCATCTCAACGTAGTTCAATGCTAAATTGTTGAGGACGTCATGAATACAGAGCTAAGGTTTTAAAATCCTTGACCAATTAAAATGCTTTATATTTCAAAAGAACCTACAATTCACTGGGTTCTATTTATATAGGACTGCTCATGCAATGTCATCAATCTGCTAACTAAAAGCTAGACAGTAGGGGCTGCATGATTTCTGAATGGACGTGGAAAATCATCTCAATTGCTCAATCGCTGCTTGACGTCATGAATAAACAAGCTAAGGTTTGAAAATCCTTGACCAATTAAAACTTTAAAACTACTTTAAAATGCTTAATATTTCGCAACAACATTCAGTCTATAATATAGGACTGCTTATACAATGTTTACATTTGGACGGTTGGGTCATGTCCACATCAAAATTTTGATCATTCCGATGTGCCTACCAATGGATACGTCTTCAAAATGACCAATTTAGACATGCTAGCATTTGATTGCTGTGAAGGAGGGGGCTATTTTGAAAGACCATAAAACAAATGCAAATATTGTTCTTAAAGCCAGACATAAAGGAGGCGAGAGCTGGTTAGTTTGCTAAAACTAAGTTCTCAGGGCTGTCAGTCCATAAACCACAAGCATGGCCAAAAATTGGATTTTTAGACTTTCAAACTTTCCTTTCTTTCCTACAGCACCAACACGCGTGACCTAATTCTCTCCATGCCAAAATAATGTCAAGTCAGTCTGGTTGCTAGCAGGAGTTTACATAAAATGGGTGAATGATAAAATTAATTTATTACAAAGATATACAAGATAAAAACCCAGCCTTGTCACCCAGGTTGTGCATCAAAGAGTTAAAGCAAGTTGAGGCCCTGATGCTTAGCATAGAGTAGCCCGCCATCATCATCATCATCATCATCACACATATAGCATCTGTTCAAAAACCTTTATTTATTTGGTACCTGTATTATATTAAAACTAAAACCCCTTCAACAGTATTTACCACTATCAGCAGAAAATGCTTGCTCAGAGATCAGAGGGTTAACAAAAAAAAAACAAATCCAACCCGGTCCTGTAACAAACCTGTCCTGAAATAGCCCTTATTCCCTCCGTGTGATATGGTGTTGTTAGCTGTGTCAAGTATTAGAGCAGCTTGAGCGCAACAGCCTATTTTAGATGTTCATCTTAAACCTCCAGGGAGCCTAAATCTCTGCTTTCTTCCTAAGTAGGTTAATGTTGCTCTTGTAGACCCACAGTATGCATGTACAAAGTATGTCCGGCAAACTTCCCAGTGCTCATTAAACGACCGCTGTACTGTAATGTCCTTATTTGGTGTTGATTGGCGCTTGGATAGCCCTCAGACATGCAGTACCGTCATCGGCCACAGGGCTGACGTGGCTTCTCCCCTCTATATATCATATATATGTAGTCCACTGTTTCTCTATATACTTTGTTGTCCTGTTCTTCAATGGTCAGGATCCCCACAGGACCACCACAGAGCAGGTACTATTAGGGAGGTGGATCATTCTCAGCAGTGTCACTGCTGGACTGAGAATCGTCTACCAACCAAAACTATCCAGACAGCAGTGTCCTGTGGGCGGCATCCTGTGTCCACTGATGAAGAACTAGAGAACACAAACTGTGCAGCAGCAGATGAGCTACTGTCTCTGACTTTACATCTACAAGGTGGACCAGCAACTAACATACCACCACCACGTCAGTGTCACTGCAATGCTGAGAATGATCCACCTCCCTAATAGTACCTGCTCTATGGTGGTCCTTAGGGGGTCCTGATTATTGAAGAACAGAGTAATAAGGTATACAGAGAATCAGATGAACTACAGTCTGTAAGTGTAGCTCCTGTATGCTCAGTGGAGCTGATATAATGGACAGTGTGTGTAGATACGAGGAGTTGGTTTTAATGTATCACACAAACATTGTGAATACTTTTGAATGTGTTCCCAACAGAAAAGTAGCACAGTGTTGGTATCCATGGCTACAGAATGACATATAGGATGACTTCCAAGCCAACAACATCATTCTGTAGTGTCTGTAGTGTCCACAGTTTGCTTGCCTGGCCTTTCAACATAGACATCTGCTGCCACCTAGTGGCCTTACTGTGTGTTATATGTTGTATATTTCACACTTGAGCCTCTTCTCTGTTCTTCAGTCCTCACTGCTGCTGACTAGAACAACTTTGAATTGTTGTGTGTCCTGCAGAGTTCAGAGGCAGTCGCTGAATGGCTTACTAGTGCCCAGCTGCAGTTTTACACTACTAACTTCCTGACTGCTGGATACGACCTACAGACCATCAGTAGGATGACTCCAGAGGTATTACACCCCCGTGCACATACACAGATATACATACATTTATAGGTACCTCTCCATTTGATAATAAGTAGCTGTTCTTTATGATAATTAAACATATTAGGATGAAATGATCAATAAAAACAGTCCAATTTACTTTGATTTAATGTTAACATTGTTTTAAAGTGGGTTTGAGTTAATAAGACTACATGCTACTCATGCAAGACTGACATAAAGACAACTGACATAAACCTGCAAAGACATTCTACCGAAGTCCATCCCAACCCTAATGCCTACATTTTAATTTGGAATAAAAAAAGTTTCAGTTTCGCTTTTTAAAATCATAATTTTAAAAGTGACTATTCTTCATGTGTCAAGTGAGACTGTGTCCCTGTATCTTTGTGACCACACTGTTGTGAAGTAACTGTCGCAAAAGTCTGAAATTCAGTGTGCAAAATCACAAATGGTCACTACGAAAACACATATTTTGTGCAATTAAATACACGTTTTTGTATTTTAATAAAAATATCATGATCGCATATGTGTGCGGTGCTTGTTGCACTGTCATGTACAGGCTACCATTCTGCTTAAAATGATCTGCTAAACGTATTAACACTGAAACAGTCACAACTGGAACATCTGGTTTTGAGGTTTTTGAGGGTTTATGAAGTGTTGAAGGCCTAAGAAGTGTTGAGGGCTTATGAAGTTTTGAGGGCTTTTGAAGTTTTGAGGGTTTATGAAGTGTTCAGGGCTTATGGAGTGTTTAGGGCTTATGACGTTTTGAGGGTTTATGAAGTTTTGAGGGCTTAAGAAGTGTTCAGGGCTTATGACGTTTTGAGGGCTTATGAAGTGTTGAGGGCTTATGGAGTGTTGAGGGCTTATGAAGTGATGAGGGCTTATGAAGTTTTGAGGGTTTATGAAGTTTTGAGGGCTTAAGAAGTGTTCAGGGCTTATGAAGTGTTGATGATTTATGAAGTGTTGAGGGCTTATGAAGTTTTGAGGGTTTAAGAAGTGTTGAGGGCTTATGAAGTGTTTAGAGCTCATGAAGTGTTGAGGGCTTATGAAGTGTTGAGGGCTTATGAAATGTTGAGGGCTTATAAAATGTTGAAGGCTTAAGAAGTGTTGAGGGCTTAAGTTTTGAGGGCTTATGAAGTGTTGAGGGCTTATGAAGTGTTCAGGGCTTATGAAGTGTTCAGGGCTTATGAAGTGTTCAGGGCTTATGAAGTTTTGAGGGCTTAAGAAGTGTTGAGGGCTTAAGAAGTGTTCAGATCTTATGAAGTGTTCAGATCTTTTGAAGTGTTCAGAGCTTATGAAGCATTCAGAGCGTATGAAGTATTGAGGGCTTATGAAGTGTTGAGGGCTCATGAAGTGTTCAGGGATTATGAAGTGTTGAGAATTTCTAAAGTGTTGAGGGCTTCTGAAGTGTTCAGAGCTTATGAAGTGTTGAGGGCTTATGAAGTGTTGAGGGCTTATGAAGTGTTGAGAATTTCTAAAGTGTTGAGGGCTTCTGAAGTGTTCAGAGCTTATGAAGTGTTCAGAGCTTATGAAGTGTTGAGGCCTTATGAAGTGTTGAGGGCTTATGAAGTGTTGAGGGCTTATGAAGTGTTGCCAACAAATCTATTTCACATTAGTACAGTTTTATGGATGTGAAGTTACAAACGCTTGAGTTTGTCTTCATAGGACCTCACAGCAATTGGGGTGACAAAACCTGGACACAGGAAGAAGATGTTGTCAGAAATCAGCAAGCTGAACATCCCTGATTGGATACCTAAAGAGAAATCGGTAAGAATCTCTTACACTTGCTTTGTTCAGTCTTTAGTCATAGTCATAGTATGTACCTGTCATCGTACCACCTGTAGAACCCCTGCTAACCAGTTTTCCTCTCCACGTAACTGTAGACCAGTCTGGCCGAGTGGTTGTCGCTGATCGGACTCAGTCAGT
Source organism: Megaleporinus macrocephalus (assembly GCA_021613375.1). Lineage (NCBI taxonomy): Eukaryota > Metazoa > Chordata > Actinopteri > Characiformes > Anostomidae > Megaleporinus > Megaleporinus macrocephalus. The sequence continues at coordinate 8,472,557 of CM038722.1, read as the reverse complement.
ACTACCAGACTCTGGTTCAAAACGGCTACGACAACATGGACTTCGTCAGTGACATCACCCTGGAGGACCTGCAGGAGATTGGCATCACCAAACTGGGTATACAGCTTGAACCCGAAACAGCACTATATATATATATTCACAGATGTGCTTAGTGTGTGTTGTGCTGGTATGAGTGGATCAGACACAGCAGTGCTGCTAAAGTTTAAACACCTCAGTGTCACTGCTAGACTGAGAATAGTCCACCAACCAAAACTATCCAGACAGCAGTGTCCTGTGAAGAGCCTCCTGTGACCACTAATGAAGGACTACCATCTCTGACTTTACATCTAAACGGTGGATCAGCAAGGTAGGAGTGTCCAATAGAGTGGACAGTGAGTGGACACAGTGTTTAAAAACTATAGCAACACACACTAACCCACCACCACTGTCACTGCAGTGCTGAGAATGACCCACCACCCAAATAATACCTGCGCTCTGTAGTGGTCTTGTGGGGGTCCTGACCATTGAAAAACAGGGTAACCATGTATGCAGAGTATCAGATGGTCTACAGTCTGTAAGTGTAGCTCCTATATGGTTAGTGAAGCTGATATAATAGATAAAGGTTACAGCTGATTGGTGTAACTATACAGTTATACTACAGCTATACTGCTTAGGCTAGCTAACAAACTAACTGTGATTGTATACAGTATATAAGCCCAGTGCTTAGCTAGTGGCTATAAGCTTCCAAACCAAACCTGACATTTTGGGGTAAAGGCAAATTGTGTAGATGTTTGGCCGTAGCATGACAAACCCCTGTCTGTTTACATCCTCTGGACTGCAGGACATCAGAAGAAGTTGATGTTGGCCGTTAACAGACTGAACGAGCCGCAGAAAGAGGAAGAAACTCCTGGCAAGCAGAGCCAGTCCGACGAAAGCACAGATACGAAACAAGCTGCTGCAGACGTGATCAGTAACGTCCCGGAGGCCAAGTCCACCCCTGCACCAAGAACACGTAAGGGATCAGAGGGCCGTGGATCTCCCCGGCACTCTGCTCAAGGGCGGGGGATACAGAGAGCCAACGCCCCTCCTCCTCTCAAGAAACCTGGCTCGTTCGACAGCCCCAGCCACACCCCGCCGCACACGCCCACTAAAGGCAAAACCTCCTCGCCTCACACCAACTCCCCCACGCACACCCCTGGCTCGCCCATGAGAACGCAAAGCAGGCCGAGGGGTCCCAGCGACTCTCCCCGGGCGCATCCTCACAGTCGCGCCGTGCCGTTACTCTGTCTTCCGCCTGAAGGTGGCACCGCCGACGAGGAGGACCAGACTCCACCTTTGCCTAGACGCATCCCGCGCAGTGGGACCCCTGCAGTGTCTGAACTCTCCGAGCAGGTCAGAGACGAGCTCCCGTTGCCCGATTCCTCTGTGAAGTACGCCACGCTGGGCAGCGTCAACCGAAGCAGTTCGGCTAGAGACCCCGGAGACAGCCTTGATGTCAGCGCGGTCAACCGTAGCCAGTCGTTTGCTACAACACGCCCTCGCAGGAGGACACGTCCTCCCACCCCACCCAAGCGCTCCTGCTCCTCCATCTCCACCGGGAACCTTGCCGACGAGGCCGCTATGTCTAAGGAAAGCAGGGCTGGCCGAGGCGAGCACAGTGATTCGTTCCTCAGTGTGACCTACAGGGAGCGCCGCCGTAGCGACTGCGGCATTGCCTCAGAATCCACTTCGTCGGGGGGCAGTGTCAGAGATATTGCTGCCATGCTGGAAATGTCCAAGTTAGGAGGCGGAGCCAAAGGCAACAATTACCTGCAGGTGACTAAATACTACCTACACAACTTTTGACATATGGTTCAAACAGGCATCAATTGCAGCTACGATAGGTTTAGTCTGAAGTTTGTTTCTAGGAGTTACGAACTTAATGCCACTAACAAGACAGCTGAAACATTTTCTATATCTTTCTAATAACTCACAAACTAATTAAAAACAAGCATCTTCAAAATGCCAACTTTACAGGAGAGGCCAAAAACCTGCTTTACTTTTAATATAAGTCAATTGAACCAAAATTGTTTCCAAGATATTTTGGAGCATTTCTATTGGTCCATTCATTACGAAGTTTTAACACAATGTAAAACACAACTCCAGAGCTCCAATTATGTGGAAAACTAAAATTTGCAAAAACATGCAGACACATGGTTTTCATGGTTAATTGTTTTCAGAAGTGTTGTAAAACAAACAGCCTGCGAGGCTTATGGAGGCGAACCTGCTACACAAAAGCACATTTACTAGGGGTGTGTTTAAAAAATCTATTTTTCGATTCAAATCGATCTTCATTTGAATAATCCGATATCGATTCGTATAAACCCGAGATCGACCTTTAAAATTTGCATTCCATAAAATTAGTGGCATGGCTGGAGCACAAGTAAATGCGCCCCAGAACTTGAAAGCAGATGTCTGGCTACATTTTGGATTCAGAAACCATGACAGTATATAAACATATAAACACTAATGTTTTTAGTAATGGTAGGTTGAGTGTTCCTTGTACATTTACCACATTAGTTCTCTGAAAATCTCTTTTCATATTCAAACAACACATATTATTGTAACTGAAATATCCCTAAATGAATCAATATTGAATCAAATCAAATCAGATTGATCCGGAAAATCACTATACGTAAGCGATACCCAGCCCTAACATTTGCATTCGTCTGTTTTACCGCTCGTGTAGTGAGCGCCAACTCCAAGTTACAAAAACTGCCACATTGGCTCCATTGGCTTCTGTAGGAGCTCCTCCACCTTCTCCACTGACTAGCAGAGAGCAAGTCACACGTACCAGATCCATTTACCATCGTCATATATCCCAGCATTCTGGGATCTAGAACTCTGCAGTATGTTTTTTTGAAGTGCCGATTTCAACTTTTCTATTTGACATTTTATTATCATATATGTAGATCATGAAAAAAAATTGCAAGGAACATTACATGATGGAAAACACTTGAAAATAATTTGCAAGATACCATAATGAATTTAAATTAGATTGGAACAAGGCTAAAATGTGGTATGGGCAAAAGTTATAACATATTTCATTTATTCATAAATTTTTTTTGGTTCTTAATAAGTTGAACTCCATTAAAGTATCTAAAAAATGTCCACATTTAAGTGTGTTGCTTTTGAAGGATGTGTTGAGTGTTATTTGAATTAAAATTTTATTCTACGTTCTATGTAGAAGGTTTGTGACTTTGCCCATTTTACATGCCCATTTACACCCTATGATTTGGTCCCAGAATGCAGGACTGTTTTCCCCTTAATGCTGAGCTAATAAATAATTATATAAGCTCTGCTCTAATTGGCTGGTTTACATTATAACACTATGATAATCACACAGAAGCAACATAGACCAAATAAAAAGAACCTCAGGGTAAATAAGCTATACCTCATTCTATTTAGTTAGTTATACTAGTTACTTGGAGCTGCTAGTATCTAAGGTTACCTATACTAGCTACTCGCTTTCATCTGGACATCCAACACAAAGTAGATTAAAGGTGTCTCTGTGAAACTTTCAGTTTAAGATGATCTGCTTCAACCAGCACACAGTGATCCACTCACACAGCATGGCTGCTACTTATAGGTCACTGCTGGGGTTGGGATGCTAATAAAGTTGAATGCTGAGCTGAAGCTGCTCCGAGTGTTTGAGAAACTATCTGGAGTGAAATATACAGACTACAGAATTAAAGATGTGGGGGCTGAAGTCCAGCAACTGTGCTTGCAGACAGTTTAAGGGGTAAAGGGTAAAAGAAAAAAAATTGCAGACCGCTCAGGAATATTAGCAATAATTTATAAATATGAATATGAACAGAAAAAACATTGTTTGAGGTTCATGGTATGTACAGTTTATGTACTGATCACTCCTTGTTCAACTATGACAACATGAATATAAATATATATAAATACAGTTTTCCATTCTTTGGCATCTTTAATGTATGAGTGTTGCAATTGCCTCTACTCTTCCACACACACCATGTAACGGCAGCCTAAGGCATGAAAATGATCCCATGGGCATGACTTAGTAAGGTGCTAGAAAAAGATAATTAAGTTGTAGACCTGATCTAGTAAGAGGTTAGAATAAGATAATCACTTTGTAACCATCAGTAGTCAGTCATCTAAGTAGTACACAATCTTTAAACGCATTGCTTATTTACCCTGTTCCTCAGGCAAGTCCGGACCTCCTGCGGCGCAACCGCGATGCTCTGAGCTCAGATGAAGATATGCAGAGCCGGCGTCGCACCATCAGCGGACCCGTCCCTAGTTACACCGACACCCGGCATAACGACGCCCGAGAAGCCGACCCTACTTTGCGCACTTACATCGCTCAAGCAAACATAGAGTCCTCACGAATCGTGGAGGAGGCCGTGCCTCAGAAACAGGCACCAGTGAGGCAGGCACCAGAGCCCCGCCCTCGCTCCATGCTCAGTCACCTGGATGGAGGGGTTTCCTCCCTCCCTCAGGAGGAGTGGTCGCGAATGGACGCCACAGCAACGTTGAGAAGGCCCCGGCCACCCCACGACCCAGATGGTGAGCGGTTCCAACTGACCGAGACCAGCACAATCCGGCGCCGGCCGAAGGTGCTAGCGACTCCGCAGAGGAACGAGGCGGAGAACGGCCCAGAAAGCACCCGCAGGAGGCCCGTGTCCGAAGCCTGTGCTGGGGAAGGTGGCGAAGGGGAGTTGAGGCCCGATGATTTCCGGAGAGTGCTAAAGCCTCCAGTTTCCCCCAAACCTTCGCTTGCCCTCAGGAAGCCTGATCCACCAACACCCACCAGGAGAGTCCCCCTTCCTGGACCAGAAGGCCAGCACAGCCCGGGTAAGACTGAAATATTAACTGATCGGATGGTGGTATGTGTACACTTTATTTGAATCAGATATGTGATCTTAGTCTTGGTCTAAACAATTTGTCATATTAATTATTTATGTTATTGTGTGTGTTATGTAAACAAAATTATTTAGAGGTTTGGCATGAAATGGTTCAGTGTAGAGGTTCTGATGGCGAGGATAGGAAACGGGTCAGAATGTCTAGAGCCATGGGTGTACATTTCATTTCATTTCATTGAGGGAAGCCAAGAACAGCTTATGGGGTTCGAGGTATCTTTGTCTGTGGTGATAGGTCTGTGTGTCCGCCATGTTTAAACCAATCAAATCTAGGTTTATTTGTCACATACATAGTCATACACGGTACAACTAGCAGTGAAATGCTTTTACAACTGCCCACTTACATGAACCCATTAAATAATATAGAGTATAAAAATATCTGAAAAATCAAGGAATGTATATAAGAGCAAGATAAAATAAACATAAAAAGTTGAAGTATGTTATGGTAATATATAACTGAAGCGTAATCATAATAATTATTATAAAAATAATAACAAGAAGAAGTAATTCACACAATTATACTGTAGAAAACCAACAGAAGTGTGCAGTGGGGATGAGGGTTGTTGAATAAAGTGCAGAGTGCAAAATATGCAACAAGTGGATAAAATGAATGACTAAAATGAATAACAGTACAAAGACAAATACATTATCAACAAATACACATGTATTAAGTTATGATTGTATTGCATTCTCATTACGAAATTGGACATATATTCCTTATCGCCCAACTGATTTTTTCCAGATTTGTTTTGTTATGCCCCTCAGACATTTAGACATATATTTTATGCTTATTATTATTCAAACATATGATTTACATAGTGCTATATTTGTAATGTGTCTCACTTTCCTATAACATTTGATTAAAGAAGGTGATACAGCCGTAAATAAATAATAATGTAAATAATAATGTATTTTGCACTTCTGGTTGGATGCTAACTGCATTTTATTGGCTTTGTACCTGTACTCTGCACAATGACAATAAAGTTGAATTTTATCTAATCTAATCTAATCTAATAAGAGTGTCCCCGTGAGTTTATCTGATGTTTATAGGCAGTGAGAGACACACAACAGTCATGTTAGAATCTAGATTTAAAAAATGGTAACATTAGTGTTAAACTTGCAGCCATCAGCAATAACATTAAAACCATTGAAAAATATATATAGTATACTTTAATTATGTTTTAAGTCTGGCAGCGATGTTGATCAACGCATACTATAAGATCTTTTTATATTACACAACTGTGCAAAATGCCTTATCTTAACAATAAGTGTATTTTCAGCAGTAAAACCACCAGATATGAATAGAACAGATCAAATCATACATACAATACAAAGTAACATGATTATGTTATTGTGAAAGAAGTAGATCATATCTTGAGCTCCAGTTTGTAGTTCCAGATTTCTCTTGGACGCCCCAAACATTGTATGAATGTATTCAGTTCCTTTAGCAGCAATCTTGATTTAGCTTAATGAAGAACTGAGTAGTCTAAGCAGGTATTAGATGAGAAATGTAACATACTGACATTTATAAAATCACTACTTACTGGATTAATACTGTTTAAATGTTTTAAAAAATTGTAACTAATTGTAACTAAAAAAAAGTGTTACCTCTCTGGAAAAATAGCTTTTTAAATATAATGTCCTCAAATACTGCAACATACAAGTAGAGTATTGTATATATCTTTGTTTACAGGGTGTCTTTCTGTGTTTTCCCTATGTCTACAATGCATGTGGTGGTAAAATTATTTTGGATGCTATTTCATATGGAACAATTTTCTTGAATGTGTTAAAATGTTTTAGACCAAAACTATACTAATAATATATTGTAGCACCAGTACAATGCATTTGCAATTTTTTTGTTTGATAATTTCCTGCTTCCCCCTGCGGACATTCTTATTCACATCTGTTTAAATGTTTAAGACTCTAGAACAGGGCATTTTACATCTTAATTGTTAAGTTATGCACAAAATTTTGTCATTTACTGTGTTCTGTAAACTTACCCTTTCAGAGAAATTAGTTTTAACAGTGATGATAACAACTTCTGTAATGTATATTTAAACATAGACACCAAGCTCTCTAATAAGTATTTAGGCAAGAGTTAAGTATTTTGCCTACAGCCAATATATTTTATTATCTCTCATATTACAATCATTTTTATCTACTTTTGAAATGTATGGCATTCTGGAAAGTAATCATTTTCCATTAGTGTTTCACTGTTTATCATCTTCCTATTGTTTATTAATACTATCCTTAGTTTATTAATATCTTTTTCTTTTATCTATGTGTTTTTCTTTATTACTAGAATCATTTTAAACATTACTCTGTACCCAAATGTTTTTTTTTTGTTTTCCTGATTGTAAAAGGGATTAAATATGACCTTCATCGCTAATTTTACTGCACAGTTAAACATCCTAAAAATAATACATCATAAAATAGAACATACTGTTCTATAAATATATAGCCTATAAACAGGAATTTTGCATTAAATGAACTATGTATGTGTCTTGTATAGTACCACTAGTACAGTGGCATCATATTGGACTGTCTCTTTCTGTCTCTTTAGTGGAGGTCAAAAAGGTCCCACCACCAGTGTCTCCCAAACCAAGTCCACCACCGACGCTCCCCAAACCAGTGAAAATAAAGCCTGTTCAGACCCCAGGATCAGCTCCACAACCACAAATACTCAGCCCACCCAGTGCTCTAAACACACACATTCCCTCCCCTACCAGTGTTCTCCCAGAGCCACTGGAGTATTCCACCCTTAGCCCTGTGATTCCAAAGCCAATGGAGACTCATACTCTCTCTCCACGGGCTGCGACTTCCCCTGCTCAGAGCCCGCAGACACCCCAAACCCCACAAACCCCCCAGACCCCATCCACCCCTGGGTCTGGCTCGGCGCCCGTCAAGCCCCCTAGGTCCTCCATGGCGGGCCTTTCTGTGGATATTCCCGGCCCTCTGGAAGTGGAGCTGGCTGGGGTGGAGGCCATGCAGCAGAGGCTCAGAGAGGTGGAGAGACAAAGAGAAGAAGAGGAGCGAAGGAAGGAGAGAAAGGAGGACAGAATGGAAGTTAGGAGAGCTTCCGGAGAGGGATTTGGAGGGAGTGACGTCACAAGGTGTGCTGACGGGTCAGGGCAAGTTGTGATGAGGAGGAGGAAAGTGGGTGTGGCCAGGCAACCGCAGGTTGAGGGTGACCTTGAAGGTCTACGGCAAGATGGAAACGTGAGAGCGGAGGCCACCCAGCAGGGAGTGCTGGAGGCTGAAGTAAGAAGCTTGTTTGGAGGCCATGCATCAGACGACATGACCCAGTTCAGGCTGGAGGAAACCAGTGCTTCCCTGGCTGCTGCTCTGGAAGTGGTGGAGGAAAAGATCAAGAAGGAGGACAAGTACGTAAATCCTTTCTTTTAGCTTGAACATCTGTGAATTATAACAATAACTGACGAAAAGGTCACCAAATGTTTGGTTAAGAAATTTGTGCAAATTTAACAAAACCAATAATTGCAAGGTTACTGGTTCAAATCCCATGACCTTAAGGTAACTAATCTTCCAATGAAGGCTTAATGGGGTGGCCAGTAGCCTAGTGTTAAGAAAAGTGTGGGTTCAAATCCAAAACCAGAAGGTTGTGGGTTCAAATTCCAAGAATGACTGGGGAATAATGGATTGTGCACTTGGGCAAGGCACTTAATCCCATGCTTCCCCAGGTGGTCTTGCTCTACTGGTAACACAGTTTGGCAGCAAAATTACACACTTACAGTGCCTTGCAAAAGTATTCGGCCCCCTGAACTTTTCAACCTTTTGCCATATTTCAGGCTTCAAACATAAAGATATGAAATTGTATTTTTTTGTGAAGAATCAACAAGTGAGACACAATCATGAAGTGGAATCACATTTATTGGATATGTTAAACTCGTGTTAATACTGTGTAGCGCCACCTTTTGCTGCGATTACAGCTGCAAGTCGCTTGGGGTATGTCTCTATCAGTTTTGCACGTCGAGAGACTGAAATTTTTCTTGTTGGAAGATAAATCTCCATCCCAGTCTCAGGTCTTTTGCAGACTCCAACAGGTTTTCTTCGAGAATGGTCCTGTATTTGGCTCCATCCATCTTCCCATCAATTTTAACCATCTTCCTCCTTGAGATGTTTAAAGCTTGGGAAATCTTTTTGTATCCAAATCTGTCTTTAAACTTCTCCACAACAGTATCTTGGACCTGCCTGGTGTGTTCCTTGGTCTTCGTGATGCTCTCTGCGCTTTAAACAGAACTCTGAGATGATCGCAGGGGCATTTACAAGGAGACTTGATTACACACAGGTGGATTCTATTATCATCATCAGTCATTTAGGTCAACATTGGATCATTCAGAGATCCTCACTGAACTTCTGGAGTGCGTTGGCTGCACTGAAAGTAAAGGGGCTGAATAATATTGCCCGCCCCACTTTTCAGTTTTTTATTTCGAAAAAAAGTTTAAAATATCCAATAAATTTCGTTCCACTTTAAGATTGTGTCCCACTTGTTGTTGATTCTTCACAAAAAAATTTCAATTTCTTTTAACTTTATGTTTAAAACCTGAAATGTGGTAAAAGGTTGAAAAGTTCAAGGTGGCCGAATACTTTTGCAAGACACTGTACCTTGTAGAACTAATAGTGCACTTTAAATAATCTTAAGCATTTGCTTATTTAAATCCAAACAGTGACTTTTTTGACCAGCCGTATTACTTACATATTACTTAGTTCCCAGCAGGCTTGGTTCTCTAGACAGCACGGCTATGTGTACAGTTTGCCAGGGGGGAGGTATTTGATGTTGAGCATGGTGAAAATGTAGAAATTAGAATATTGTCCTCTCACAAAGTTCAGAAAGCTCAAATTTGGATATATCCAGAACCTCTTTAGACTCCTTCAATTAAAACCCTAAAATTGTTTCTCTCCAGTTCGGTGGTGGAGAACAAGACCACCGTCAACATTCTGGATGACATCGGGAGCATGTTTGACGACCTGGCCGACCAGCTGGATGCCATGTTGGATTAAAAAAAAAAGAAAAAAAAGCACAAGACAGAATCGCCAAGCCTAGACTTCCTTTGGTCTGTAGATGAGCACCAAACCTGCTCAAGCTTAAGCACATGCCGGTGAGCTGAGCAAGTCCAAATTAAAAAGGGTTCCAACAAGAAGCAGGTGGAGATGCTTGGGTGTGGAGCCCTTGAGTTTCGAAGACAAAGAGCTTTGGAGTCCGGTGGTTGACGTAGGCACCCGGCGACGTCAGTACCATCCTGAGTGTCTCTCCTGCCCTTCTTCGCCCACGTTTGTCCCGAGCGCTTGGAGCCACGGCCCTCAGCTCGAGCTTGGAGCTACTGACTGCTATCATGCTGCTTCCAGAGATAAGCACAATTTAATGCTAACAAGCTGTTTCAAATCCATTTAGGTCCAGAAACACGAGCATCGTGTCCGAGTGTGCGTTTGTACGTATGTGTGTACCGTGTGTATGTGTGGCCTTGGTGTTTCCTTTAACGGTGTTCTGGTCCGATGGCCGATGTGTACTTGTTTTTAAACGATTAATGGAAACATTTATTGTGCTTTCTGGGAAACCAGCTGACGGGTGGCTCGTGACTGACCGCAAAGGGGAACTCCAGACGACTTTGTCCTGTCCTTTTCTCATCGGGACGCCCCGGAGAACATTTTGCGTTAACTCAAAAGCAAAAGTAGGAACCCAACTGAACGGTCTTGGAGAAGACCAGCCTGGTTTTATTCCTGATCTGTGTAGTTCCCTTTTGTCCAGGATTTAAAGAAAAAAGAGGACATTGAGATAATATCGTGATATTTCCGTTGTTCGTCGTTGTTCGTGTGCGTGAATGTGTGACCGTGTTTAATTGTGTCGTTTCTTTCGCATTGACAAATCCCACTTTTCAGCAGATAAGAGTGGTGTTATTCATAGATATAGGCTGAATGCAGAATAAGATGCTGGACGACCGTGTAAATACGACATATAGATAAACAGTTGCCATTCATAGAGTAGAATTCTGAACCTGGAATGCAGCAGGTGTCCGCTCAATCCCAATCAATGTGATCCAATGACTAAAGTTGTTGTGCTTGTGCGCGAGAGTAAGAGTTCAGTGTGTATGTGTATGTTTGAGAGACCAAATGAGAGGATGTGTGTGTTTTGGCCAACACGCCGGCCCATTAAAGAACGCCTGCGCTCACGTTCTGTAACTGCACAGAGAAGAAGTCGTTTTTACTGACGGACGACAAGATGGCACAGTCTACGGAAGTGACCATGAATGACGTAACTTAATGTGAAGTCGCTGCAAGACGCTTAAAATTACAGAGCAATATTTTCTATCAACTCTCCACGTTGATGATTTAGTTTTATAAATATTAATACGTCAAAGCCAGACATCTTGGGTATAGCAGACCGCCGAGCGTAACATCATCCCCAACAGTCATGACAATCCTCTATCATGTGCTTGATTATCTGCAGAGTCTATGAGATGGACATTAGAGTATCGAAAACCTTTTATCATGTAAAATATATGTAATATTCCAGTTGTTATTTTGTGTAAACGCTCAACTGGCTAATGTGTTTGACCCTGGTGACCCTTGCAGACCTCTTCCATGTAAAGAGCATTGAGAGTATGTGGAATTATGATAAATAAACTTTATGAATTACCAATACAAGTGGAATTGATGTTAACTGGTTTGTGAATTATGTAGAAATATGTCTGTTGGAAGGTTAGCTGAAGTAAAACAACTAACAGGTAACACTTTAGTTTATGGTCTGCCTATTAATGATTGCTTGATTGTTAACATGCCGTTTATAAAGACTTTGCAAGTATTAATACCCTAATAAGTTTAAAAACTTGTCTGTAGTACGTTTAGAAATGTGGTACAAATGTATTTCTATGATGTGTAAGGCCTGCTGTGAATTAGTTATTAAGAGTTTATTATGTTCCTAAGTTACATTAGTTAGGTGATATAACAGTGATATTAATTAGGGAATAATTACAGACACCAAACATTGTATTAAATGTAAGTTTAAGGTCTTTTTTCAGGTGCAATTATATTTATACAATAATTTAATGGTTTGTAGATTGTTGGATTTGGAATAATAAAGTGCTGTAGCTTATGCACACTGTATTTAAAAGCAAGTCAAGTGAGCTGAAAGCCATCTAAACAGACATTCATCAGCTTCTACTAATATTAGTCAAATGTAAGTTTTTGTAACTTGTTAAAGCCTAAAATTCTAAAGTTGCACTAAAGTAGGTACTAAAGTTGGAGCTTACAACTATGTTAATAACCTATGATCTGTGGTCTGCCAATGATAAAATACGTTTAAATAATATCTCTGCTAATTCATTTCTAAGAACAAAATTAAGGTGGAACTTATTCATTCTAAATAATCAATACATAACTGTTACTACATGCTTATGTTTGATCTACAAATGGTTGAGTTTACTAATCTATAAGACATTTATTTATATGAATTTGCAAGACCATAACTGAAGTAGAACCTAGTAATTCTTAAGAACCACTTAGTAACACTTACTAAGTGCTCATAAATATAATTTACAGATTATGAACTGGACAATAGTTTTCAGAAAAATACAAAAAAAACTGTAATTTAACTAAATGTTGTATTTAAAGTTACTGTAAACTTACAGTATTCGAGTGTCTGCAGTAAGAAACTTGTTCATATTTATTGTTAGAAAATTATAATTAATTTACATTTAATTAATTATTTAACAAAAGCTTTATAACTAATTTGCAGAAAACCGATAATATAAGTACATTTATAACACATTTATGAGCTTGCTTGCAAATGTTATGTTTCAATGTATTTTATTATTATTACGTGTTTAATAACAGTTAATAAACTGTTAATGAGCAGACCTTAAATAATGTGTTACCGAGCTAGCATTTTGAGCTCTACAATGACAGCTTGGTCTTTTGGTTCCATTAACTTACACTGAAAGTAAATAAAGTTTTTGGTCTCTGCTGTAAAGTTGCCTACAAGACCAAATCAGGCAAGTATTCAGATTTACAAATATGTTACAGCATATTGTAAATGCATTCCAGGCAAAATTACAGGTATTAGGCTATGAAGAACCAATTGGGTGAACCAGTTTGTAACAGCGCACCCTGTGCTACACCAGTGCTGCGTCCACAGATTAAGGGTGAAGCAGGTAAATGATCACAGCACAACAAGTTTATTTTCAGAGTTTAGATTTCATCCTGGTGAAATTTAGAAGGAGCATTTTCATGTCATATTCTTCTTCTTCTTTCGGCTTATTACCTTCTACAGGGGTCGCCTGTGAGTCAACTCGCATACTAGAAGTGTTTTACATCGGATGCCCTTCCTGACACAACCCTCTCCACGTACCCAGACTTGGGACGACACACACTCACGCACACACTCGCACCTACGGGCAATTTAGAGTGACCAATAACACACCTGTATTTGGACTGTGGGAGGAAATCGGAGTACCCGGAGGAAACCCACTCAAGCACAGGGGGAACATGCAAACTCCACACAGAACAGCCCGAACTGGAAATCCAACCCAGATCATCTTGCTTTGAGGCGACAGTGTTAACCACTGCATTTTATGTCATATTAAAGTGTACAAAAACAATTAAAACAGCCCCTCAGTGTGAGTGGTCTTGTGTTTTTATAGTGTTGTCCACCTGCACTTGACTTGATCCTCTGGAAATGATATGTAACCCATGCAAGAATGACTGAACTGAATGCTCAATGTACACTTAGAACCAGAACTGGACAGTGTCTGGTCAAAACTGCATATGTGATCACAGGGCTATACTGACGGTGCATGGTGAATCTTGCTGTTGTTATGTTAAGCCTCCCATGGGTCTCTGGGCATTTTTCAAACTGTCAACAACAACTACAGATAAGGTTAAAAAGAAATTTTAGACACTCCTACTACTTGCTGGTCCACCTTGTAGATGTTAAGTCAGAGACAGTAGCTCATCTGCTGCTGCACAGTTCGAGTCCTCTAGTTCTTCATCAGTGTACACAGGACGCCGCCCACAGGACACTGTTGTCTGGATAGTTTTGGTTGGTGTATGATTCTCAGTCCAGCAGTGACACTGAGGTGTTTAAACACTCCAGCAGCACTGCCTTGTCTGATCCGCTTACACCAGCACAACACACACTAACACAACACCACCATGTCAGTGTCATTGCAGTGCTCAGAATGACCCACCTCCCTAATAGTACCTGCTCTGTGGTGGTCCTGAGCATTAAAGATCAGGGTGAAAGTGAGTAAACAATGCATGCAGCAAATCAGATGAACTACAGTCTGTAAGTATAGAACTACAAAGTTCACAAAGTGGACAGTGTGTGTAGATACAAGGAAGTGGTCAAGTTCACTTTATTGTCTAGTTCACACTACATGATTTTAGCCTGATTTTCCATTTGCTGACTGTTTTTTGTAGATCAATGACAAAAACTTCTGCTCGCAAATCGGCGACCACTCGGCGCTCGCTCAGTCGCGTAGTGTAAACTGCTGAAAGACGCTAATCGCAGATGCCCAGCAAACATCTAGCATGTTTAATATCCAGGCCAATCGGCGGCTGTGAGTCAACAGCAGCGTCTAGCTACAGCCAATGGGATTGTGTAGAGAGAGAATTGCGTCACTGTTCACGCAATCTCACTGTGGCTGCAGGCGACACGTTAATATTGTTGATATTATTGAGATTTTTACCTCCAACTCTCTCTGCAGAACCGACAGTCCCTGTTGGCCTAGTGTCTTTATCTATCTTCTCATCTATATTCGCTCCCTTTTCTTCTTTCATTTGTCGCTGCAAATCAGTACAGTGACAACTTGTATTGCTTATTTGTTGAGGTCCATTTTGGAAATAACCTATGTTCTACGTGGTATCGCTAGTTCTCACATATATTTAGTTCTAACGTGAGTTTAGTTTTCCTGTGTTTTACACAAAAACATGTTTTTGGACAGCAGCCAGAGGAATTGGCGATTCCCCAGAGTGAAAACTGTGTAATTCGTGACCCCATATTGCTGATCAGTCATGTAGTGTGAACGGCACAAAGACCTGACCACTCAGACAGTAGTGTAGTGTGAACCAGGCATTAGTTTACTGATATTCAGTTGACGGTATACACAAACAGTTTCGGTTTGCTCTACATGCACAATTTTGGAAAGAGTGATGAAAGAGTGAATCCATAAAGTATTTATTGATAAACAGTTTATTGTTGGACCCAAACAGTGTTGTGGTAGCTCTTTGAGCAGTTTTAAATTAAGGGTTTAATATTAAAAGTGCAATCATAAGTTAGCAATCATAAAAACATTTTCTCACACAGAGTGAACAGTAATCTACTCTTTTTGTTTATGATGATTATAGAATAGCCCCTGAGTTACAGCGCATAATGTGGAAACAGCAGCTGGTTTGGATTTGTCTGTGCATGTGTGCGTCAGATAAGAAACGAGGGAGGAGGGGCGAGAAGTGAAAGTGAAAGAACCTCCAGTCTCATGTCTGGGAATTTCCAGTGTATCTGTTATTTGGAGCTGAGACATCAGTGAGGTAAGTGCCATTGCTTAGTGTGTTTAAGAATGGAAAAGAAAAAATCTTATAAAGATTCATCATAATTTCGGTGCTTTATGAAATACATTTTCAGGTAAATGTCTTTGCAGGATTTAGCTTTTCTGACTATCATGCATGTTTCAGCCAGTAACTGTACTTCATCACTATTACTGTTATTACCATCAAAATGAAGAGGGAGACCAGTTCAGCTTTATTCTTAAAGATACTGCAGTACAGACATGATCTGCACAGTCTTATATGCCTGCTACCGTGTTTCACATGGCCCATGTGACCTGTCTGGCCAAGTCATTATCTCCTGGGCTTGGGACAGATTTCCTTGGGAAGGTCCTGGTCAATTTAACAAACGTCTACAGACCTCCATAAACTGAAATACTACAAATCACAAGAGCTTACTAGGTGATTTAACGTATCTGTGCATTTGTTTAAGTTTTCATTTAAAATGTGTGAAAATTTGTTTTGCAATCGTTTTTTACATGCATATAGTGGTATAAGTTTAAATGTCCACTTTTTGACACACAGTGCACAAAGTACTCTCATTTTCACTTAGATTTTATACTTTCTCTGTCCTTTTTCCACCACTGTGCTCAGCTGACACTATCTTGAGCATCAGTATCATCCAGAATTTTGTCCATTCATTTTAGTCTAGGAATAACTTTAACATCTTATTGCTTTTCAGTGCAAAGGTTTGTGACCAAGGACAACAATGGGACCAAAGAAATCAAAACCACAGCCCCCACCAGGTTAGATGACTTCATGTAAAACAAGAAAAAGAGTTTATATCAGTCCAGTTTTAAAAGAGCTGCACTGACTACCCGTATCTATTAAAGTCTATTAGAACAGACTTTAAAGTTCTGTACTCGTCTATAAAGCTCTAAATAATCTAGAACCTACTACATCACAGAACATCTCTCTGTTTATGTTCCAGCTGGAGACATTAGATCCTTCTGTAAAAACACCTTCAGTAACATACAGAGAACCTGGAGAGAATCTTTCAGCTCTTCTGCTTCTAAACTGAGGAGCTCAGTCCAGCTTTTATTATACAGTCAAGCTCAGAATCACTTTTAATAAACAATTAAAAACGTCTCTCTTTAAATTGTCGTTTGATTAAAACATCTTAGTACTTATAAATTTGAATTTTGTCTTTGTCTAATTAAGACTAGGTTATTACTGTCTGTAGAGCACTTTCAGCTGCCACTGGCATGAAAAGTGCTCTATAATTAAAGATTATTATCATATTATTATTATAAAAAAGGGTAGTTATTATTATACAGATCCAATTCTAAAAATGTTGGGACAGGAGCATGTTAACCAATGTCACCTTTCCTATTCACGGCACCTAATAATCACTGGGGGGCCGAAAATACAAATTTGCACCAGTTTCAGCAGAAATCTTTTTGCTATTCTTCTGTTATACAAGTTTTCAGCTGTGCCACCACATAGGGCAATCGTTGTATATTAAGTTTAATAATGTCACTCCCAGGCAGGCCAGTCCAGCATGTTGATGTAACACACACGCAGTTTCCTGGCATCATACCCTTGAACAACACCAAAAGCTCAGCCTTGGCTGTAAAGACCTTGGCTGTAAAACTTTATGCTGGTAACAATCCGGATAGTGTTTTTCCTCCTTGGTCCAGAAAACACAACATCTACTAAAAAAAGATGACTCATCAGACCACAATAAATGTTTCCACTGAGCATCAGTCCATTTCAGATAAACTTGAGTCCAGAGTGCATGGTATATTGTATAGACTTCACACTTGGCAAAGTGTTTCAAGCTCATGCAGAGAAACATATCTCAGAATTATGCCAGATATTAATGTAGTGCTGTCTGAGAGATTAAAGGTTACCGGCATTCAGTTGTCTGCCTTATCATTTCTGCAGAGAGATTTCTCTGGATTGCAATCGTTCACTGAGGAATGTTGTGTTGTCTTGACCCATCGTCTATGTTCTATGCACTCAAGCATGATAACCTCAGCTCTTTTGAACATTCCACAATGGTCCTAGTCTTCAATTGGCTTGTCCCAGCTTTACTGGAAAGTGTTACAGACATCAACTTCAGAATGAGCACATATTTATAACAAACAATGAAGTTCATTAGATGTAACATCAAATATCTTATATATTGTTTCTATTCAAATAAATATACAATTGTGAAAAAAGCAGGTTTTTACTACCTCAGAGTTCAGTTGGCTTGTTTTACAGCATCCGAGCTAGTGCTTGGTATTGCACATAGTGATATTAGGCTTGTGTCCAGTTGCTTGTGAAGCCCCCTATATGCATTTCTGGTGCATCTGTTTCATCCAGAGGCAGGTTAGAACTGCAACAGTGTTTTTTTTTTTTTTGAGATGCTAAACTTGCTGTTTTAAAGCCTAACCTATGAGTTAAAATCCAGTGTGACTGGGTTAGCTATACTATAGTCTTTTTCTAAACCACATGTCAGCTGTATGGCTTCCAGCTGTATTTCCTGTAGAGGATGTATTACCTTATTTTTATTTAAGAAGTCAACAAACCTTCTTGTATCTACACTCATTGTCCATGTTATCAGCTCCACTGAACATATATGAGCACTTTGTAGTTCTACACTTACAGACTGTAGTTCATCTGTTTCTCTATATACTTTGTTACTCTACAATGATCAGGACCCCCACAGAACCACCACAGAGCAGATACTATTAGGGAGGTCAATCTTTCTCAGCACTGCAGTGACACTGACGTAGTGGTGGGGTGTTAGTGTGTGTTGTGTTGGTATGAGTAGATCAGACACAGCAGTGCTGCTGAAGTGTTTAAACACCTCAGTGCCACTGCTGGACTGAGAATCGTCCACCAACCAAAACTATCCAGACACCAGTGTCCTGTGACCACTGATGAAGAACTAGAGGAACACAAACTGTGAAGCAGCAGATGAGCTACTGTCTCTGACTTTACATCTACAATGTAAACCAGTTGTGTTTAAACACTCCAGCAGCACTGCTGTGTCTCATGCACTCACATCAGCACAACACACACTAACACACCACCACGTCAGTGTCACTGCAGTGCTGAGAATGATCCACCACCCAAATAGTACCTGCTCTGTGGTCTTCCTGTGGGGGTCCTGACCATTGAAGAAGAGGGTAATAAAGTATACAGAGAAACAGATGGACTACAGTCTGTAAGTGTAGAACTACAAAGCTTTTCTATATGGTCAGTGAAGCTGATAAAAACAAAGGAGGTGGTGTTAATACTACAGCTGATCACTGTAAGTAACAATGAATGGAAAGTACAAAGGAATCCCCTTGTGACACCATTTCTTGTGGTCAAAATAAAGTAATACAAAAGGGTAAAATAGTGACTTTAAAGTGTGATTTGACAGGTGCTTCAGCAGGGCTAGGCTGCTGTTGCTTCTAGATGTTTCCATTACAGAATAATAGTACTTCCAGTTGGCCAGGGCAGCTGTAGCCAGACAGAACTTTCACAAACTGACTTGTGTCACAGTGACTGAGCTCATTCTGCAATTTTGTTCTTACATTTTGATATACATAGTACTATTGTGAAAATGTACTGTGCTGTGCAAAATTTTAGATATTTGGGGACATTATTATATTTAAAAAGCTAGCTTTTACAGATGGGAAGATTGTATTTACTCAGAAAAAACACTATAATTTTTAAATATTCAAACAGTATTGATACAGTAAGTAGTACTTTTATATGTCATTGTGTTTATTTAACCCTTTCCAATCTTCTCCTTCTATAAACAACCCATTATTATGTACAGTTCTCATCTAATACCTTCTTTGACTGCTCAGTACTTCATTAAGCTAAATCAAGATTGCTGCTGAAGGAACTGAATACATTCATACAATGTCTGTCCTCAAACTGGAGCTCCAGATATGATCTACTTCTCTCACAATAAGATATTCATGTTACTTTGTATTGTATTTATGATTATTTACATCTGTTCTAATCAGATCTGGTGTTTTTACTGGCGAGAATACACTTATTGATAAAATAAAGGCTTTTAGGTGCCTAAGACCTTTGCACAGTGGTGTAATATGAACACAAAAACTAACATGAATATGAAAGAGAGAATAGATGATTAAATGTTTACTTATTTGCATTTCATAAACTACATTGTGAAATTCATAATATACATTTGCTAGTCCTCCCTATGACTCCCATGTTTTTGTTTCACAGTCTTTGATCAACCATGGAGAGAAATGGACTGGAAGTAAGTAATTGCTATAGTGACTAGTTATATTGAATATCTGGTACTAATTGTGGTTGTGTGGTCACGTCAAGATGATCTGCAACAATGATTCGCAAACGTTCATGCAAGTTGTAGATAATTAAGAAATATGTAAGCAGTCAGCCCACGCCACCTACAGCCAGTAGGGGGCCTAGGTGCTGTGCCAGGAGTGCTGCAGGTAGCACTTCTCGAAACTCCAACTCCCAAAAGCCACTGCACTAATCAGTGCTGAGTTGTCACACCTGCTGGGCTCTGCAGAAAAGCTCTCTGAAGCAGTGCAACAACTTGTTTGAAGAGTAGACGGTAAGGTATGCCTGCTGAGACAGGTGAAAAAAAAAAGAAAAGAAGCGCTAGAGATTGAATGCCCCCCCCCCATCCCCCCAACACCCCCAGTTAGGTTTAGCTTTTTAGAATCTTTCTAATTTAACATCGAGTTCAGCTGAATATAATACACATTTAGTTGAATTTTACTTGAAGAGCATCTACAAAACATCTGCTGTGAACTATAAAAAAGAGGGTTACCTGATTCTCAGATTTATAGATATGTGGCTTATCCAACTGTAGTGTGAGAATTTGTCCAAATTACATTTTAGTTTTGGGTCTGTACTTTTATCAATTATTAATAATGACTAATACTTTCTATGAAAATATGAGGAAGAACTAATAAGAACTTTGCGAAGTGTGGACCACTAAGGCAGGGTAAGGAAGGGAAACTCAGCTAGATTTCTGGGTGGCTTCAGCTGCTGAGAGTTAAAGCCATGCCTCAAAACCTTCAGCTTAGAGAGAAGCAAGCATCTTGTGTGCCAGTCTGAAGCTTTTGGTTTGGGAATGAATTTCCGAGAGTCCCTGACAAGAAGGTGTAGAAGCTATGCCGATTCTGAATGAATATCCTGAGAAATGCTCTGGAGGGTAAGCACTGAGAGAGAGGACGTCAACCAGTGGAGTTATATGATGGTCCCGGATTCTGTGATGAGCAGTGGGTCTGTTGGTCAAGCATTCTGGGAAAGCCTCAGATTGAGGTGCCGTACCAGGTGTTCATATGGACTGAGTGGTGATTTGTGGTGCGTTTGATGTTGATTGTTAAGAGTATTTGAATCGAAGATGGAAAGGTCCAACATAAGCGGGTAAATGGAGGTGTTGGATGAGACTGAGAGTAATGTAAATGTTGAACAGCTGAGAAAGCCAGAAGAAGGTTAAGAGGAAGATGACTGAGTGTGAAAGAAATGGTATCAGAGTAGTATCCTGCATAGAGTGTCTGTAGGGGCAGTGTCTTTAAATATCTGAAGTGATTGGTCAAAGTTGGGGTGGAAGGTGAAGTTCTGCTTTTTGGATTCTTTTGAGGACAAGAGAAACCTGGGAGTAATTTGAGGAGGAATGCGGTGACCCAGTTATTAGTATTGTAATTTATTGCTGCCAGGTATACTCGTAAGGTTAAGGAATGGATGGAGTAATGTGAGTTGGCTGATGTCAGGAAGGCCACAGTTATGGAGAGGTCATCTAAAGTGAAGGCTATATTGTGCAGGGTGTTGAAAATCTGAAATAATTTCCAGCCTGATTGGGATGCCCAGCAAGGTAGTCAGGGCAAACTCTGAAACCGTGAGGGATTTGGAGGAATGGGGTCAAAAGGCTTTAGAGTCAATGACACCTCACGCTTTAATAGTATGAGGAGCAGAAGGACCTGGAGAGGGGAGCAGCAAAACAAGTACTTATTCAATAAAAATAAAATTTACTACTTCATGCATCATTTAATGTAGATAACTGTGATTAAATAAAAAAACTGAATCTTTGGAGGTGCTAGTTGATTATGCAGGTGGGCACTGGACAGCAGGAGCTCCATGGTGGGGAAAAACTGGTCCAGAACGCAGTCAAACAGGGGTACCCAGTCATGGCAGACAAAGCAGCAACATCAGATCGCAGGATGGGTAGCCGTTCAGCATCACACCACAAGGGATGGGCAGTTGTTGAGCTCAACAAAGAAGCACGCAGATAGTTACCTTAAGGGTAACTGAGAATAGTGTATGCAGCAGTAACTTTGGCAAGCTTGGCTATTACAGCATAGCTAAAAGGTAGAGTCAGAAGGTAACAATGACATGAGGGCTCCCTGAGATTTTAGCGTCCCTCCACTTTCAACAAACCTGAATGAGCGTGTGAGAGCAGCGAGACCAAAACAACAATGTTCTCAGTTTACCATAACACTCTCTGTCAGTGAACCCAGATCTGCACCTTTTATCTAATAGGAAGGTGGTATGGAAAGCCCACTACATCACTGGGGTTCAGCTTCCAAAATTCCTGGATTTATACACCAGCCACTGTCTTAGGAAGATCAGAAGGATTCTAAAGGACCCACCCAAGCCACTGCCTGTTCCCACAGCTGCAGAACAGTGAAGCCCAGTACCTTTGACTTTTCTAAGCCTCACGAGAGAAATGGATTTGAGGATTGAGAGGGTCATGATAGTGAGTGGTCTGCATGAACACTCTGAGGAAATCCAGGTGAATATGTTCATGGGTTGGCTCTGGGCCTGGCCAGGTCCTGGCCACCAGAGGGCAACGCAGAGCTACCAATTTGTTGGGCTATATAAAGGCCAGCAAGGAAGACAGGAGTTGCTGGGTCTTTGTCTCACCTTGAGCCTTAGAACACAGCCGATAATTTCGGTAAAGGGCTGAGAGTTTTTGCACTCCCCCTCAATTGCCTCTCAAGCCACTTGCAAATTCTGCTTCCCTTTTCCAAAAAAACCAAAACAAAAGCAAATAAATTAATTAATAAAAAAACAAACAAAAAGAAACGAAATAAATAGCAGGGCTTCTGTTACTTAATATTTCTTTTGGGAAAACTCCTTTTCTGCCTTTTGATTTACCTTTCTCCTCATTCTTTTGAGGTGGCCAGTGTTTTCCCCTGGGATCCTTTGTTCTCCGTTTCCTGCCCAAACTTTTCTCTAAAACAGGTGTTTTGTTTTGTTTTCTTCCACACCTCTTTTCGGGCCTATTGTTTTATGAATTCAGCCAGCAAGTGGGCTGGGCAATAGATTAGAGTAGTGGTAATCCACTGGACGCTTAGCACAGGGGCCTGGTGCTGTGACACAGGCATCTTGGCTGCCGATTTTGGCTCTGTGGATAGAATACAGGGGTCAGTCGGACAGGGGTCAGTTGGAAAGTTGTGAAAACTCAGAAAGACAAAATGCTAAGTAACAAATGGGTAAACCCAGCAAAATGCAAATTGCCCAGTACCATAAATGTGGTAGCCCTCCATTCCATCCGAAGTGTATGTTAATGCAGCAAAATGTCATTTTCCGCTGTGGGGAAAAAGGTCATTTCAAATTATTTACAAAATCAAACAGCATGATGCTGTTTTCCCAGGGGACTTTGCAGACAATGGTGAATCGTGGGTGGTTGACATTATGGTAAACATTATGTTTTCTTTAAGACTGACACAGGGCCAATGTGATGGTCCTTCCACAAATCCTGTTCAGCATGGCCTCTGCTAGGACCAGGTCAGATTTCATTTGGTGTTGTCGGTGTCACAATCCTGTTGCTAAAGAGGAGAGAAAAAGAGGCTATGAAAGACGTGTGCATCAGTGAAGCCTGCATACTGCACTGCCAGGCAGAGCAGCTATCTCAAAGTTTGGGTTGGTTGCAGGTCTATCAAGTTGAACCCAGAGGCTGTTATAACTCCCAGCAACGTCAGAGAGAAGCTGGCCCCATATGGAAAGGCTGGGAATAGTTAGCAGAGTAGAAGAGCTGACAGACTGGTCTGCTGACATTGTTGTAGTCACTAAAAATTGGATGCCAATATGGAACTGCCTGACAAACAAATTCCACTGATTGAAATGTCTGCAAGTTCCCTTTGGCTGACTTTTGTTCAGGAGGTTGCCCTTCAGCCCCAGAACACTTCCAGAACTGTATGGCAACCAAGGTTACAGATGGCTTCAAAAGCCTCGTCACATGGATGATGTTCTGGTGTGAGATGGAAATTAGGAGGCGCATGACATCCACCAGCATGCCACGTTCTAGACGATGCAGAAGGATCACACTCAGCCTTGATACATGTGACCTGTCTACACAACAGGTAAACTCTCTGGGCCATGTCATTTCAGAGAGTGGAATCAGTCTCGACCCTAAGAAAACAGGGGCCATTAGCAAGATGAAGGAAACTTCCAGTGTCAGCGAGCTCAGAAGCTTTCATGGAATGGTTAATCAGCTGGGAAAATTCATTCGTCCTCAGTTGGCAGAAAAAACAAGGCACTCAAAAAGAACAGCTCTGTCTAAGGCACTGGTCAAAGCTTTCCAGAGACAGGTTTAAACCAGGCTTAGATACTAAGACTGTGATGAATCCAGGTGTAAACACTCAGACTGTGATTAATACAAGTTTAGATACTCAGGCTGTGATTAATCCAGGTTTAGGTATTCATACTGTGATTAACCTATGCTTGGATACTTAGGCTATAATTAATCCAGGTTTAAACACTTAGACTATGGTTAGTTTAGGTTTAGATACTCAGACAGATTAAGAGCATCTAATAAGACACATTTAATTAGGCCAGGGACAAAATATCCAGTAATCACATTTATACATATAAATGAATGTAATGTAAACTGAATGTAATTCTTAAAATTATTTCAACTTGTTTGTCTTAAACAGCCAAAAGGAACGCTTAGAAGAAGAGTTAACAAACATCCAACTGAACCATCCAGATCTGAGGCGTTTCCGAATCCTGCTACATGGACCAGTAGGAGCAGGAAAATCCTGCTTCATAAACTCAGTGCAAAGCATCTTCGGTGGAGAATTAAAAACGAGGGCAACTGAACAAGCAAATTCCAAAAAAAGTTGCACAAAAGTTGTGAGTATATTCTTGTAGGTAACACTCATGTTCATAAGGCTATGTGACACCTATAGGCCTTCAATGCCAATGGACATTAACCTAAATAAACATTTATAAACTCAAAGTATTAAGTGCCAATTTTTCATAAAGGCCAGTGTCAAGTGACATTTGGTTGTGTCATAAGTATTCTGGGATGAAATGACACACACAGCTGACTTTCATTTCAGAGTTTATCTCCTGTTTTTAATAGGCATATATTTATATACCATACTGGACATTTGACTCCCAAATTCCCCCATAACACAAAATATATTGAGACTGTCCTAAATGGTATTTTAGTATCTATTTTTATTATCTCTTTTTAGGGACCCCATAAATTTTGAGACATGCAGGGGGTCCAAGAAATTAAATTGGGGGCCAATAAGGAGCCACTATATACCTTGGTCTTTGGGCATGAAGTGGTTTAGACATTTTGTCAGGATTAAAATGTCCAGTATGGAATGCAATGTATGCCATTTCTCAAACACACAACAGCAAGAGCATCAGTTGACATTATATTTGAGTTGTTATGGGTAAGTAAGCTGGAAACACAACAGAACAATGACAAACTCCAATCAACATTGTTTTACTGACTAAAAACAAGGTCCATAACTACTGATTTGCTTCCAGCTTTTTCAGAATCATTTAGCAGATAAGCAGTTGGTTGGTGGGCTGGGGTCTTCAATGATGCTGTGGCTTGACCTTAAATGTCATAACAGAAAAGAACCCAATTTATGTTCCTGAGCCCATGCATTGATTTTTATTTTAATGTACTGGGCCCCAAAGATCACAGTCATCCAAAACTGTCTTTTAGCCTTGTTTCTTGCATACGGTGATATCTCCAGATTTTCTGAATATTTTGATTATATCATATACTGTTGATGATAAAATCTTCAAGTTCTTTGCTATTTTATGTTAAGAAACGTTCTTCTTGCATTGTTGACTTTTGCTAGCTTCTGTGAGGTCTTTACCATCTTTTGTCGAACCTGTCATAACTTTTTAAAAACATGTTACTAACATCAAATTCAGTATCAACAATAACAACACTATACATTTTATTTTCACAACATTTATGCCAGGAAAGTTTCCCACGCTTAGACATCTTTTGTGTTCTCTTACTATATAGACTTGTTAGTCTATCTTTAGGATGGGGTTGATCTTTCTTTGATTTTCTCTTCGCAGTACAAAGCCTACAACATTACCAACAGACATTCTGAGACTCTGCCATTTATCTTCAATGATGTGATGGGCTTGGAACAAACACCTGACGATGGAATTCATCCTGATGATATTGTTACTGCTTTGCTGGGCCATATGAAAGACGGCTACAAGGTAGACAGGTTTCTAATTTTTGTTTGAATTTTGAAATTTGCTTTATTTTTAAAAATGAGGATATTTTTTCTTTTTTTTCCTTCTTTTTTTCTCAAGTTTAATCCTGTTACTCCTCTGAGTAATGAAGACCCAGGGTTCATAAGAGAACCTAGTCTGAAGGACAAAGTTCACTGTCTGGTTAGTGTTGTTCCTGCAAGCTCCATCTCACGAATGGACAATGGTGTTATCACCAAGATGGAAGTCGTTCGGAGCAAAGCCATCAGTCTGGGTGAGTTATGAAATATACATGTATATAAAGTATACATCTGTGACAAAGTAAAGGAAAAACTCTAGAAGTAACCAGAACGGCTTCAGTGTATACTGGCACAAAGTCAACAAATGTTCTCTTTGTTGGGGCTTTGATGATGGTGGTGGGGAGAAAAACAGTACCCCTTAATGTTAATGTCAACTTATTAAAAATGTACTGAATATCAGTAAGCAATTAATAATATCATATAGAAACATACCAACCATAAATGTGTTATAATTGTACTCATATATTCGAATTAATAGAAAAATAGTTATAAAGCTTTGAGTGGGTAATAAATTAATGTAAATAAAATGTAATCTTTCAAATGAATTTGACATGACAATAAGGCAATAGTAACGATATTTAGTTCTAGTAAACAAGCATGTTTCATAAATTAAGGACACTTATCTAATAGAAAGGTGGTATGGAAAGCCCAGTACATCACTGGGGTTCAGCTTCCAAAATTCCTGGATTTATACACCAGCCACTGTCTTAGGAAGATCAGAAGGATTCTAAAGGACCCACCCAAGCCACTGCCTGTTCCCACAGCTGCAGAACACTGAATACTGTTATTTAATAGTAGTTTTACAATTTAAAATAACAATGTTTAGTTAAATTTACAATATTTAATTGAGAAGAAGCTAATGTCCTTTTTTATCTGTAACTTGTAGATATTGTTTATAAACACTAAGAATCCATCAGTGATTATTAAAAATGAAGAAGTTCTACAGCAGTTATGGTCTTGCAAATGTATTAATAGTTTGTGTGGCAAAGGATAGTTTACAACTATCTTTAAGTAATTTACAGTATCTCACAAAAGTGAGAAGAACCACTCACATTTCTGTATATATTTTCTTATATCTTTTCATGGGACAACTCTATAGAAATTAAACTTGGATTGAACTAAGAGTAGTCAGTGTACAGCTTGTATAGCAGTATAGATTTGTATCAACTCTGTCTGCATGACCGTCGTCCAGGAAGGAAGCCTCTTCTAAAGTTGACGCACAAGAAAGCCTGCAAACAAACAACTGCTGGAGACAAGCAGTCCAAGAGCATGGATTACTGGAACCATGTCCTGTGGTCTGGCAAGACCAAGATAAGCTTGTTTGGCTCAGATAGTGTCCAACATGTGTAGCAGCGCCCTGGTGAGGAGTGACTTGCCTGCACTCAAGCATGGTGGTGGCATCATGGTCTGGGGCTGCAAGACTGCTGATGGCACTGGGGAGCTGTGGTTCATTGAGGGAAACATGAAATCCAACATGTACTGTGACATCCTGAGGCAGAGCAAGATCCGCTTCCTTCTGAGGAAGCTAAAGGTAAAGGTGATGGACTAGCCAAGTATGTCCCCAGACCTAAACCCAATTGAGCACCTATAGGGCACCCTCAAGAGGTAGGTGGAGATGCGTAAGGTGTCCAACATCCACCAGGTCTTTGATGTCATGATGAAGGAGTGGAAGAGGATTCCAGTAGCAATCTGTGCAGCTCTGGTGAATCCCATGCCCAAGAAGGTTAAGGCAGTGCTAGATAATAGTGGTGGTCACACAAGTTATTCACACTATGGACACAATTTGGACATGTTCACTGTGAGGTGTACTCACTTGTGTTGCCAGCTATTTGGACATTAATGGCTGTGTGTTGAGTTATTTTCAGAAGACAGTTAATCTATACTGCCATACAAGCTGTACACTGACTACTCTATCTGACTACTGTTAAGTTATTTCTATAGTGTTGTCCCATAAAAAAGATAAGATACTTTGCAGAAATGTCATTTGTAGCATGTCATTTAAAGATATTTCTTGTTCTTTCAACTGAAAGATTACAATGAATTAACATGTTTAATAAACCATAACACATCATACAAATAAATTTACATATTCGTACCACGTTTATAACCACTAAACATGCTTGCAAACAAGTTATATTATACAAGCTATATTGTAGGGTATCATTAATTGCTTTCAAAGTCATGTTCTTTACTAATCATTAACAAGCAAACAATAAAATAAACTCTTACACCTTGGTCCAAAATCAAAATTGTTCAATTGAGAAACGATCTGGTAATTGCAAAAGCCAATGCACATGTGTCTTGTGTACTGTTTTCAACTGATTATTATGTTTCTTGAGTGTTTTGTAGTAGAAGCAGAATGAAAATCTATTAATATATCGATATATTTAATCAATTTAATCAGCTTATTGCTGCACATTTAATCACTTTAAGTTACAACACCATTTTTAAAGAGGTTATTTTTTGCACATTAATAGATATGAACTGTTATCTGTGTATGTCAGAAATCCCTCATGTGGTGGTTATGACGAAGGTTGATGAAGACGTCTGTCCACTGGTTAAGCAAGATCTAACACAAATATACAGAAGCAAGAAAATCAAAGAGAAGGTTCGTCAACTGTGTGTGCTCATGATCTCTTTAAACAAGACATGCTATATTTATATATATATGTATATATATGAAATACATCCTATACCACCAAAATGTGCATTTTTGAGGGGTTTCAGAATCCTTATATTGCATTTTCTTTGTGTTTAGATGCAGGACTGCAGCAACAGACTTGGCCCACCCATGAAATGCATCTTCCCCGTGAGCAACTATCACGAGGAGACGAAAATGAACAACACCAAAGATGTTCTTATTCTGACAGCATTACTGCATATTGTAAAATCTGCTAAAGATCATGTTGAAGAGTACCACACAACTTATGAGTAATAATTTGCCAAACAATCAGGATTTTCTTTTCCATTTAATAACCAGTTAATTGTTTGAAGCTAAATGATTAAAAAAAAAGAGCTTTGTCAGAATGTAAATATTTCTTTCAGTATCTCAGCAATATCAACATTTTACATAAAAGGGAGGCTGAAGATGAAAATGAGATGACATTACTTGTTTGACACCAATATTGAATGAGAGCAATAGTCCTCTAACTGCATATGTAATATTCTTTGTGATTTTGTCTTATACTGTAATATATATACTCATTTAAAAAAAAATATTTTTCACATTGTTGTGTTGTTTTTCTCTGTTAAGTTAGGAATTTTTGGTGCTGTTTTGGAAAAGGTTTTGTTTCTAACAGCATCGGTGTGTATATACACTGATTAGCCACAAGAACCTACTTGTATCTTCAATATCTGTTCATTTTATCAGCTCCACTTACAAAAGCTTATAGTCCACCAAACAAAAATATACAGCCAACAGTGTCCTGTGGCCAGCGTCCTGTAGCCGCTAATGAAGGACTAGTGAACACAAACTGTTCAGCAGCAGATGAGCTTTTGTCTCAGACTCTACATCTACAAGGTGGATCAGCAAGGTAGGTCTAATAGAGTGGACAGGGAGTGGACACAGTGTTTAAAAACTGCTGTGCTGAGGATGATCCACCAGCCAAATAATACCTGCTCTGTGGTGGTCCTGATCATTGAAGAACAGGGTAACAATGTATACAGATAAACTACAGTCTTTAAGTGTAGAACTACCAAGTGTTCCTATATGGTGGGGCTGATTAAATGGATACAAGGAAGTGGTGGTAATATTATGGATGAATGATGTACACTTGCAGTGATAGTATCTTATCTCTCATGACCCCAACTAAAGAGGAAGATAATGGATGGATGGATGGATGGATGGTATCTTATGTGCATTTTATGGAGGGATATAGTGCCTGTGTTGTTCTACGTCTGCGTGGCATGAGCAATGCAGAACATAATTCTTTTCTTTTCAGTGCTCAAATTTACCGGTCTGAGCTTGCCACATGCAGCAAAGCAGAAAAAAAAATTAGTTATTTACGGGTATGTGACTTTTCGGAATAGTTCAAAACATTTTTTAGTAGGTTTACAGTTCCCCATCAAAGATCAGAAACCTGCAAAAGGTAATCAGATGCTCATGAATGTTTTCTGTATCATGAAAATAAGATAGCTAATTACATTATTTATTGATGTTATGTAACCCATATTATGGGTACAGCTCTGGTAGTTAGGTTCACTGTAAGAATAAATGTATCAGAATAAAAATAAAATAGTTCTTAGTTGGGCCAATCAGAAGGATACTGGGCTGGGCTACAGAACCAGGTCAACCAAATGAGTCAGAAACCACGCTGAACCACCAAAAGTATGGTTGGAAAAGGAAAGTAACACTTCCATTTAATTTACAGTAAGATGATTTTAAAATGATCACAGTTCTCAGTTCAATTTCTTGTTTTGTTTTAAGAAATCACATCAAATGGGTTCAGTTCGGTAATCAATGTGTTTAGTTCGCTGCATGCAGAAATACTTACAGGTTCAAGGGTCTGGGCCTGGCTCGCCATCCAATGGATCCACAGGAATTGCAATGTTCAATAATATCTCGTATCTCCCTCACACACAAAAAACTGACCTATAGCACAGATAATCAGAATGAACAGTTAAACTCATAACCTGGTTTAACGTAGGTGTTATTTTACTCATCCACTAAATTCTATAACATCTGTAAATATTAATAATTAATTACAGCTTCCATCTGTATTAAAGACCATCAAATGGAAATAAAACCATATGTGGCTGCAGCTTGGCTAAGCTGCAGCACTGGCTAAGCTGCGCCAAAAATGTTTCACGTTTTGCGCCAAAAACATTCGACAAAATCCTCAAAATATAACATAAAACAAGAACATAACTCATCATTAACGTGCTTAACCACTCACCAACAGGGAAATACTTCATATTTACCCGAAATACAAGCATTTAGATTGCTAGAAAATCGCTAACAGTACCAGTTTACATGACTGGGATTTCCCCTTTGAACGGTTAGCATGTTGGCTAACTATACACAGCATTGGATTCCGCTCGTTTCTTGCCAATATGGGATCTTCAAAGTTTTCACGGGAAGACGCTCACAGTAAGTTATTATACCTAGTAAAAGCGTTTTGTAGCGTTTTACTGCACTTCTACTAACCCCGTATCTGTTTCATTACAGACTGAGCCGGAGAATTCCGAACTGCGTTGAGAAAAAAAAGCCGCGAACTTACAGCACGTGCGCATATCGTGCACGTTCATTGGCTGAAAAGCTTTCTTGGGTCTTGTGAGCCAATCAGAACCAAAGAACAAAAGCCTGCGCTGTTTTAATACAATAATAAAAAATTTGAAATCCAGATTTTGTCATTATTTATAATGGATACTTGTTTTAGTCTAATTTCTCTCCCCAGCATATTAATAAATTATCTCTATCTTTTGTTTTTCTTCTCCTGGACAGTTTAATTTGATTAGCCTGTTTTAACATCTAATGGCTTCTTTGCTAACCTGCGAACTACAAAGCACATTTGTAAGTACAGTAATGTATGTATATACACTTATACTTATATGGAAATGTGTCTGTTTACATGTATGTATGTATGTTTATATATATATGTTTTTGAATTTGGGTTTTATGCATATGGGTATGTAGCACTTATGTACATGTTCATACGCATATACAATTTATTAGGCATATTTGTCTCAGACTCTATGCAAGTCGAGTCACGTTATCCTCATTTCTGGTACTGCGCCTTGTTGTGCATCTATTTTTGCAAAGTTTGGGGTTTTCTGTTCTAACTAGTCTCCATATATGTGGTATGGTCTAACTAGTCTCCATATATGTGGTAATAGTCTCAGGAGGATCTACTTTTCTGGTCTAACTAGTCTCCATATATGTGGTATTAGTTTAAGGAGGATCTACTTTACTGCTCTAACTAGTCTCCATATATGTGGGTAATGGTCTCAGGAGGGTCTATCTTTCTGTTCTAACTAGTCTCCATATATGTGGTAGTAGTCTCAGGAGGGGCTACTTTTCTGTTCTAACTAGTCTCCATATATGTGGTAATAGTCTCAGGAGGGACTACTTTTCTGTTCTAACTAGTCTCCATATGTGGTAATAGTCTCAGGAGGGGCTACTTTTCTGTTCCAACTAGTCTCCATATATGTGGTAGTAGTCTCAGGAGGGGCTACTTTTCTGTTCTAACTAGTCTCCATATATGTGGTAATAATCTCAGGAGGGGCTACTTTTCTGTTCTAACTAGTTTCCATATATGTGATAATAATCTCAGGAGGGGATACTTTTCTGTTTTAACTAGTCTCCATATATGTGGTAATAGTCTCAGGAGGGACTACATTTCTGTTCTAACTATTCTCCATATATGTGGTAAAAGTCTCAGGGGGGGGCTACTTTCCCTTTACATTGTGTGTAAATTTCATGATAAAATGGACCGAATGGATCAACTTGGAAAAAAGTCTAGTTACACTGACTAGTTACACTCATTATTTATAGGTGAGCGTAATGGACTGAGATTGAGTTTTTGCAACTCTGACAGAGATTTTGATGCCCAAAGACGTGATATGTTGAGAGCTCAAGGGGATAGGTAGAGATTGAATTGCTGAGTGGAAAAATAGTGGATTTGGTCCAGTCGCCTTGGGTGTAATGTGGAGAGTTTTAATTTAATCTATAAATGATTCTTCAAATCCCACTTTATGTAATATAGTAAACAAACATTTTTAGTTGACTGTATCAAAGGCTTTCTCTGCATCTGGTGTAATTATTGCCATTTTTGAGTCATAAAATGATGTGTAGGGTATTAAGTTGAGTAGTCTGCGCATGTTACTGGTTGAGTGTCTTCCTTACCATCTGATGGGTATTTGTTTTCATTGTGTTCTATAAGTTTTGTGTCTGTGATAATCCATAAGAGTCGATGGTAATCGGAAGGCACAGTAGGATATTTGTTAGGTGAATTGAAATGATGGCAGTTCATTTCATTTTGTAATCTCTTAAGCTTTATTTTATCGATCATTCTATGAAATAGTGGAGTGAATATTTTCTAATTGTGCTTGTAAAACTCAGCAGGAAGGACAGGTGCTTTGATTATCAGACATCTGCAAGGTCCTGTGGTGTTATTGGTTTTTCCAACATGTGGTTTTCTGTTTTAGTCAGTCTGGGCAGGTTGATATTGTTAAGATAAGTCTGGATATCTTGTGTTCTGGGTCTTGTTCTAATGAGTATAGATTACTTCACAATGTTTTGAATACTTAATTTATGTTTCCTTGTGTTTGCCACTTTCCAATCTTATCTTTGATTAGTGGGATTGTTTTTCTTTATTACATTTTACTAGATTAGCTACAAATTTCATAGATTTGTTGCTTTGTTTTCATGTCACAGACATTGTATTAAATTTATTTAGTCCTCTTATTTATGAGTTCATTGTATCGTCAGTTGCATTTCCTTAATTTTTAGTTTTAACTGTTGAGTTTTTTTACTGTCTCGTTTGTTATTTGTGTAATTTTCTGTCTTGTGTATCTTTCCCACTCTCCCAAAGTAATGTTGATGGAGTTTCAGGAGAATCATTTATTTGTAGAAAGTATGCCCCCTCTTTTCTGATATAACTATCGAATTCCAGGTCTTGTAGTTAGGATGGATTAAAGTGCCATTTAAAAGATTTATTTTTATGATTACTATTCCTTTGGAGTGAAACAAGAGCGTGGTCACTAATTATTATAGGATGATACTGTATGTATGGAATGTTAGATATGATAGTGTTACAGGTGTTTTATGTTTCCTGTCGTGTTATATACCCTCTGTTTTCCCCTTACCTTTTTCTGACATTTTGCTGTGTATGTTGCTGTTGTGTTTTGCTCATTCCTTGTAATTCCGATCGTCTACACTATGGACTGTATCAAACCCACTTAACCACATCTACGTGTGTGTCCGCCTCTTTAGTCTCCTCCAGCATTACAATTGGACGTTGGAAGTTTGAGGCGCCAACGTTCGATGGTGTCTGTAGATTACATGTTTTGTTTGTTGCATGTACTGCTTTTTCTGTCTATGATGTTGCCTCCAATTTTGGGTGAAAAACCCATCAAGGAACGATGATTCATCAG
This sequence comes from Megaleporinus macrocephalus, assembly GCA_021613375.1. Taxonomy (NCBI): domain Eukaryota; kingdom Metazoa; phylum Chordata; class Actinopteri; order Characiformes; family Anostomidae; genus Megaleporinus; species Megaleporinus macrocephalus. The sequence goes on along the minus strand of CM038722.1, from coordinate 8,438,512 downwards.
TATTTGAACCATACACATTTACAGTAGTTAAGGGGTTGTTGTTGTTGATATTTATTGTAATATACCTTCCTTCCGGCTCTGATATAGTGTTGTTATGTCTGAAGGAGAATATTGTATTTCTTAGAATGGAAACCCCTCTTTGTTTAGGGTTATAGTAGGCCGAGAATATATGGGTGATACTGCACTTTAAGTTACAAATGCAAGTGATAACATTTGATGAGAGTTCAATATGATGTGTGATGAGTGCAGAGATGTTTGTGCTTGTTTTCTGGTTTGTATGGGGTAGAGTGCTGTATATGTAGACAGATAGACATGTCTGTGGTCTGGGATATATGATGGTATTAAAATAAAAGCTTGACAATTTAGTAAGACAGAAGAAAGAGAAAAAGAAAAGGGTAAAAGTTATTAAAAATGTAATTAATATTGAATGTAACCTTATATTTTTCTAGAAAGAGTGTGTCTATGTGGGATTTGTGTTTCTATTTGTATGGGCGAGTGTGTGTAAATATGGTAAGGGAGATGAGTCATATATTATAGTAAATGGGAGAGGAGATGAAGGGAGAGAAGTCACAAGGTATGGCATGTTTAAAAATAAAAGTTATAGCTCCTTGACCAGAGAGAGAGAGAAAGAGAGAGAGAGAAAGATCTTTGGCTGTGACACAGAGATGGTCATATGCTGTGAGGGAATTATTTTAAGAATTGCTGTCGTCCACTGCAGCTCTTTTTTTAGCCTGTCTTACTTTCACTTTCACTCTGACCAGCATATAAGCTGCTCACCACAGACGCAGTGCAGCAGAGCTGGAGCATCCACATCGGAATCACAACTGTCCACTAAGGTAAGGAGATTTCAGACCACTGAAGTAAAGGAAACTGAAAGGAAGAAGAAAAAAGGAGGAGAACGAACCAAAAATAATGAAAACTGCAGTATCTGTAGTACCTAAGTAGATCTGAGTAGATCTAATTTAAAAAGCAAACTTTGTATTTCATTTCTCTGCAATATTTAACAGTTTCTCATGATGCTACTTCTGAAATCTCTGAATTTGACTGATATTTGGATCAAGTAGACAGTTGATGTGATGATCTTTGTCGCAGATTTGGCTATTTCTCATCTTGGTGCCATGTAGAACCATTCTGTCTCTCTCTGACAACATCACTGGCCCCATTCTGACAGTATGATTTTTAGGGATGTTCATCTTGCTTAGTGTAACTATTGTGCAACTGAAGTACCTGAAGTGTAGTGGTTTGACCATGTGTACATTAGTTTTCGTGTGGAATATTGCCCTTTAAAACCATATTAATACTTATATATGAAATTACCAGAGGAGGATACCTGTATAAAAATAATCTTGTTTGAAACTAAAATGGTTTGTGACTGCGCTGCCTTAAAATTGTTTCATATAGTAAGTTAACAAAACAAGAATTCTAGTTTTATTCCCAGAAACCTATTATTATTGTAATTGACGGTTATCTTCTACTTCCTCTTAATATTATGGTACAGCAGGCATGAAAGGACACTTCTTGACATGTAATTTGGAACTTTTAGCTCTGCCTACTTAGATCTTTTGCTAATTTGCATAAGTCAAACCTACTTTTGAGAACTAGTCTGACAAATAAAAAAAAAAATACATGCCAAAACTTCACAATACCCTGAATGTCAATATGATCAAAAACATTTTTGTAAACAATATGGCTGCCATATATTAATCAATCCTTCTGAAAAATAATCATATTTACTAAAAAAAATATATAATTCAAGAATGCTTCAATTGGGGCAGATATATCGCTAGATGGCGCTGTAAATGCTAAATAACTGTTTCTCAACATCCATACACCTGATCGAACTGAAACTTTGCAGGCATAATCTGATAGACAGCCTATAAGTGAATCATTATTTCAAGTTCAAATAACTAAAGTTTTTAAGCGGGCATAGACACTAACTTTTTTACAGCGTAGTAACTAGCTCCAATTACTCAAGTACATGTACTTTAAATATTACTGAATTTGTACTCTGCTGGGTATTTTTAAATAGTAATACTTCTACTCAAGTATTTTAGTGAGTCATGGAATCTACTTTTTACACAGTTGCATGTCAGTTGTTCATGTAGTCTCTAATTCTGTTCTGCTTAGATGTTGACAACATCTGAACTGTTCTGTGATTGGTTACATCTCTGGCTTCATCATTTAACTTAATTTAAAAAAAAGAAAATGTGAGTCATATAAACTTATAGAAGTTACTCAGTTTTTAGGTAGTAGTTTTTTTTTGTACTTTTTTTTTTTGTACTCATTCAAATTGTCCTATGTGAAGTTAGTCAGTATTTTACCCAAATATTAATACTATATTAATACTGTTACTTGAGTATCTATCTAGTCTACATGACTCATTTGTAGTGAGTAGTTGTTTTGTTATACAACCATGTGCTAAAATCCCCTAGCATGACCTAGCATCCCCTAGTAGGCTAAAATGTATCTTGTGATTTCAGAGAAAAAAGATGGGAGAAGGACAATCGAAAAAAAGTTCTTTTACTCCTCCACCTACACCTCCTCCAGCAGGTAAGTCATACCTGTTTATGTAACAGAACAAAAATGGGGAAATAAAATAATCAATAACATAATTTATATGTATGTGACAAATAATTATATTAGTGTAATGAGCCAACACAGCAATCATATTCTGCAACATTCTGTATCATAGCACAAATATCATGGCACTAATATCATAGCACTAATATCACAACACTAATATCATAGCAGTAAACGCTGTATCATAGGACTAATATCATAACACTAATATAACACAAAGCCTTATATTATAGCACTAAACAATGTATCATAACACTAAATTAGTGGTGAGCCAATTCACAATTTTACAAACTGCTATGATTGGGTTTGGAAAGTTTGTAAACATGCTGTCTAACCTACAATAGCAAATTCTTTTGCTAACACTGTTGAATTTAATTTATTGTTTAGAATTAATAAATCCTTGGAGGCTAGTAAACTGGAGGTAAGAATTTGTTTGCCTACCTAAATTATGTTTAATGCTGTATTTTAGAACAAATAATTATGCTTGTGCTTGTACTCAGTCTAACTCTACTCTTTTTGTCTTTCTCAGTGGAAAAGAGGAGATTTTGAAAGATCTAAGGGATTTAAACCCATATTTGCAGCCCCTTAAGATTCTGCTGTATGGACCCATAGGGGTAGTAAAGTCCAGCTTTGTAAACTCTGTTCAGAGAGCGCTTTTAGGCCAAAATGGTATTGGTGCTCTAGAAAACTCAGCAGCATCTGGAGAAAGCTTCACTGTTTCAGTAAGTATTCAGTGATCTAACTGTTTCTTACAGTTTTCTTAAACTAAAAACATCCTCTAACACAGAATAACACACTTAATACATGTACACTTGTAAACTTAAACTAACAAACAAACAACATTTAACTACAGTAATCTGTTCCTTCGCTGTAGGACATTCTCGCAGAGGGACGCTGCAGCAGTTTACCATCACCATCTACACTAGAAACCAAATAAAACTGTAAACTGTACTATAACCAGCACAAACCTAAAACCATAAACTAACAGACAGTGCTGTTGGTGTGGATTAACACTCTTACACAATACTCAGTGCTGCTTTATATTCTTTTTCATTTTTAAATAGCACTCGAGTGCAATAGTGTCCTCCTTAATCCTCTATGGCATGGTGTCATATGGCTTCAATAACTTTATCTCAATACTAAGAAGCAGTAATACAAAATCTATATTTAATGGTTTTAATGTGGAAAAGTGTCTTTTACAAATAACTGATGATCATTACATTGACATTTATGGCATTAGGCAGATGCTTCTTTCCAGAGTGACTCTCAGGAGAAAGTAGTGTTGAGAATCTTGCCCATAGACATTTATTGGTATAGTGTAGGTGGTTACCCAGGTGGGGAATCGAACCCCAGTCAACATGAGGTAGAGCAATAGAGTAAACAATCCAAAAGAATTCATGTTTGCACTCCCTTTTTGCATGAACACGTGCAGGTCATCACCTGAGGCTCCCAAAGTTGAGTAATTGTTCAATATTTAATAATAATACTTTATTCTTAAACAGCGATTTTCAAGAACCCAAAGACGCTTACAGTCAGAGCAATGATTATACAAAACAACAGAGGAACAGTACTACAAATAGACATGAACAGGAGATGAAGGAACAGTCAAACTTGAGGAAGATTATATGCCAGCGAGAAGACAGGTTTTAAGATTAGATTTATCCTTGTACAAGGGACTTCAGAGGGGGGAGTCAGACCACCAAAAATAAATGAGTTAGGAACAAAAGAAACGTAGAGCCAAACAACGTTCTTAAAGCATAGCCAGTACATTTTTTTCCATCCCATTTCTTAATTTCCCATTTCTTAATGGGAAAACAATTCAGCAAATATCCGTTGCTACGTGGAAAACTTGCATCCAATTAAAAAGCTGTATACAAGCCCAAATCACACAGTGAAACCAGACATTTGGGAGTTGAATGGAGTTGATACCTCAAAAACTGCAGGATGAGTTAAAAATAAAATCTGAACAATATAAAACAAATAACATTCAAACAAATATGCGCAAACATAATAATGATGCCACTATGTTTAAACACAGTACGTTTGAATTTGTTTGTAGATCAAAACACACAAAATGAAGAAGCCTGAAGAAGGTGGACATTATCCTTTTGTTTTCCGTGACCTTATGGGACTTGAATCTGACGAAGGAGGGATACAAACTGAGAAACTCAAAGTTTTAGAGGGACATGTTTTGGATTACTACAGTGTAAGTGTCACACTGTGCCCAGTTCCATCTGTCTGTTTGTTTACATTCCCCTGTCTGTCGCATGTGCTAATGTTTTTGTCACATGCTCCCTTTGTTCTTTGCTCCGCCTTAGCCCCACCTATCTCACCTGTTCCTAGTTTCTATCAGCCCTATCAGCTGTCTGTCCCTCGTTAATCCTTGTGTTTAGTCTTCCTGTTTTGCCCTCTGAATGTGGTTCTTTTTGTGATATTTTGTGATTTCTGTATTCTCTGTGATGGTCCCGTTCGTTCCAAGTTCCCATCTTGTTTGTATTTATTTTGTGTTTTGTGTACCTCGTGTTTTGTGTACTTCGTTCGTGTATTTATTAAAGAACGTTTTGTGAAAGCTTGTCAGACATACTCTGTCAAATGATCAAAAGCCTGGATGGTTTTAAACGATAACACATTTAGGAGAAATCCGGAAATATCTGAAAATATTTATTTTACTGTTTTAGTTTAATCCCCAGGAAGCTATAACTCCAGACCACCCAAAGTACAATCACTGCCCAGAACCATGTGATAGAATTCACTGTGTGGTGAGCATCGTTTCTGCTGATGCCATCTCAGGAATGGATCCCAGTGTGACTGACAAAATGAATGCAGTTCAAAAGAAAGCTACCGAACTGAGTGAGTTGGACTTACATAAAAAAATTATATATATATAATATATATATATATAATATCCTAAAAAATCCTACAATTATACTGTTTGTATTTCTTGGCTTTATTTTCTGTATCTTGATTTTGTAGACATTCCACAAGTCGTTGTGTTGACAAAAGTGGATGACGCGTGTGAGCTGGTCAACAGAGACTTGAGGAAACTTTATTACAGCAGGAAGATCAAAGAGAAGGTAATCAGAATTAAGATTCCAGTATGAAACATGAAACATTAGTCACTACATTTAAAAAAAAATACTAAATGAGGCACTAAATATCAAGTATCAGCCAATTATTTATACAATTATTTGTGTCTACTAAGATCTCCCATGTAAATAAACACAAGCACGGCTTAGTAATTAACATATGGCCAGTGAAATACATCCACAAGTTTGATTTAACCATATGTGCTTTTTGGATCAGGGGAAAAGTAACTAATATAATATAATAAATAATAATTAATTAGTAACACTTTCTGCACATCTTGTTTTCATAATGCACTATAAATTCATTCATGAGCCATCATATAGCAGACATAATACTTTATAAAGTAAAGGTTTGTTACCCCATAAAGTCAGGTGTTATAACACCTTAGAATGTCGGCCCATAACAACATTACAACCACTAAAAACGTGAATTAGCAAAGCTTGTTTAAAGTCATAGCTAACCGCTTACAACATCCCTGCTTGCAATGTTTTCATGAAAAGATTTTATGTGTTTTGTGAAATCAGAAAATTTCATACTGTTGTTTTATAAAGTTTTATGAATGTAATAGGTATTTATAATAGAGTAATTATACATCAGACATTTTGGATGTTATGTATGGCATACAACTTTTTATGAATGCAATTAGAAAGCTTTATGAATACAATATTCACAGAAAGTGTTGTCATTTATTTTGATTTTGTAAGTAAGTGAAAGAAAAAAATCTGTGAACATGTGTGTGATTATTTTAGAATAATATTTTCTTATTTTGACATAATAGAACAGAGCCTGAGTAAATCAGAGTAGGAGCTTCATTATAATAATCTTCTACAATTAGTATTTTACACTTTGAGAGGGAAATTCTAATTAATGACTTTACGATTAGTTTAAAAAATATGTACTAGCAGTAAGTTTCAGTAACTTTCTACTGGAATAACAGAAATCAGTTTTCTTGGAACAGAAGCTTTGTGTATATTACCAGAATACTAAGCTACTTAAATGGCTTTTCTTTAGTCCTGCATACAGTTGAGTAAAGTCAGTACGTGCCCCAACACATGTGCAAACAATAGATATTAAAGTGATCATAAGGCGTATAAGTTTATTTCGAAAACCGATTGTAACTTTTAGTAAATTATAACAGCTACTTTTTGATGCCAATATTACGTTTTGCAAAAAAACGGCCCCAAACACTCATCTTCATTTACAAATAAACACTCATCTTTGCTTTATCTCTTCTATACCTGAATTCTCATTTTGGTCTAATGATGTTTCTCCTGAGGAAGTTTAGTAGAATCACCATTTAGTCTCCTGCACTGTCAAAGAATAACATTAGAGTAATATAATCTTCCTCTGGGAGAGTGAGATTATTATAATAAACCATCTACTCTGATTGGTACACGACTAAGTAATACAAGGCTGTGTATTTGTGTGGTATGGAATGAGGGTTTTTAACCCTAGAGCGGACTGGGAGGCGACCTGAGTCCAATTTGCTTAGAGAAGTCACGTTTATTATGTTTGATATAAAACAAACATATATAATGTACAGTACAGAGTAAAAACTCTAAATTCATGTCAATACCTGTGTACTTTGTTTCTTCAGGTGGAGCAGAGCAGTCATAAACTGGGCATCCCCGTGAAAAACATCTACCCTGTAAAGAACTATAATGCAGAGATCACTGAAGACCCTGATATTGATGTTCTTATCCTCATGGCATTGACGAATATCATCAAATATGCCAATGATTATGCAGAGGTTTTCTGTGAATCGAGTGAAGACCATGAACCCTAGATTAATAGTGGATGTACAAAGATCTTTCAAAATGTCTGTTAGTTTATTTTTATTTTACCATCTTTAGCATCACATATAAAAATTGGATAACTTTATATTGAATAACTTCATTAATGACTAAATGGCTGTAAAGAAACCTGTGTCTGTACATTTCTTGAAATTACATGACCGTCATGAATGACTTTGCTTACGATCATCTTAGCCAATTAATTCAGCACTTAACATTTTGAATAATCTGTGGATTTCACTTTTAAACCCAACAAACAACTTTTACTCTCCTTTACTCTTTTTACTCTCTTTTACTACTCCAGATATTGAAATAGTTTTCATGTTTATGTTTACTTAGCGGTTGTTTGTGGGAAGTAAGAAGATTCCTTCATTAGAAATTGTTTAAAAGTAAGTAAAAAGCATGACTCGTTTGCTTGCAAAACCTTATATATTTTGTATGTTTTGTACTTTCATATAAATGTATTCTAGCTCATTGAGAAAACAAAATATGAACATTTGTAAATTTCTTGTGGATTTTACATGCAGTTCTAATAAAATGCATTGTAAAATGTGAATAAAGGGTCTGAAGGCACAAACAATACAGTTCCATTAACATTTAGATAGTGAAATTCCAACAGAAGCACAAAGCAGTGATTTGTTAAATCTGTTTGACCTGCAAAACATTAAAAAAAGCATATTTACCACCTATTTATAGCATGTAAACACTGTCCGCTTGTCAAATATACAAGTCTCCAGCAAAGGAAACATATGGGGTCTTCATTGTTGTAATTATTATTTTATAATAAATAGGTTTTCATGTTTTTATTAGCACACCAGCAGGCCAGTCTAGTTTGTGCTGTCTCTGAATACTATCCTTCAGTTGAAACACATTCAGATTTCAGTGTCTTAGTGTCATTATATTAAAATACACTAAATAACTGAATAAATATATTTTTACAATTATGAAGATATTTTAATCTGAATGTGTTGAAAGACAAGTTTAAACAGTAATGTTGGTTCCCACGTACAAAAATATGTTTAAAACTAACATTTTACTTATAAATAAATATAAAACATTGTATATTTTTATAAGACCTTTAAAACCCCCAAAACTGTTCTTCAGAAGAAGATCTCAGCATGTTAACAGGACTGAAAAAGATAGTTTACATGCTGAGATCTTATTCTGAACAATAGTATCATAACTGTTAGTGTTAATATCATAACAATAAATTGTGAAGCAATCAAAACTATAAAATTAGAGGTAAGAAATTGTTCCTGGAGCAGAATAAAACATCTAGTTGGGGTTTAAAGAATGTTTAAGAGTGTCTTTTAGAACTTAGCTCATTTGCTCTGATGCAGGTTAACAGGTTAACATGATTATGCACTAATATTATTAGTATTGAAACATTTGAGAAATTTCATATCTTTTGACCAGTAGTGTATTTATTATTACGGCCACATGTTATTTGTCGTGGACTTGATCAGGTGTAGTCATACAAAAGAGGACAAATGAAGGAGGAGGCAGCAAGAAATATTTTCACTTTCACTTTGAACAGAATATAAGCAGCTCCCCACAGTCACTCTGTAGCAGAGCCGCAGCATCTACACCCTCATCACTAAGGCTTCTGTAAACAGCTACTATTCCGATCCACTGACGTAAGGTTTCACGGCACTGATGGAAAGAAAACATACTGGATGAAGAAAAAAGACAGGAGGAGAAGATGATGCATTGGTAGCCTCTATCTCAGCTTAAGAAAAATGGAAACATTTTTTGAACTAAAGGAACATATCATTTCAGACAGAAAGCAGTATTGTCTTGGTCTTTGGCTTCTTTAAGTTCAGCTCTACACTGCAATATCTAATTATAAAGTAGAAATATTCAGTAATGGAATTTTACTATTTTAATTTACTGCAATATTAAAAAAATATTACATTTCTTTGCTGCTACATGATGCTACTATAAAACTCTATCTGGTTCATAAATCTGCCTTTATTCTCGCCTCATTAACTGGAAATAACATTTTCCCATGTATCCTTCCAAACATCAATTTTCAACTATCAAACTGAAGTTTTCGCTGATCTTAAAGTTTTGATGAGATTTTATTGGTCTGTGAATTGCTTATTGTTCTTCTCTCAGTCCATCTGTTGAAGTATAGATATATAAACTAATCCATTTAATGACTTGTTACATTAATATTTATGATACACTGGAGTGTTCAAAAGTTTGGAAAGACTAATCATCATAAAAAACTTTTTAAGGCATTTCATTTATTATTAAAAACCCTGTTCTGTTTTTTTTTCAGGTCTAAACCAAACAAATTCCAGACTTTCAATGTTTTCCTGGATAGTAAGTAAAAAACTAAAAAGATTTTTAAAAAATGTTTTATTTTCAGCACAAATGCTCACAGGTAAGCTGGTTAACTGTAGTTTTAATATTTAATAGTCACCCAGCACAGAAGCACAAAAAAGAAAGAAGGCACTGCAGACGTATCCATCACTGACTTAAATATCCCATAATACTCTTTGCCAGCACCAAAGAATATATAAGCACTGGCACAGGGGACAGTGTGCCTTCAGAGACTTATGAGACAGCATAGCCGACACGGAAAACAAGACAGCTGTCTTCAGTCTACGCCGCACTACAAGCAGATGCTAATTTAATGCAATACAAATTCTAATAACAAAAATGAAATTAACAGAAGTTGCACGGGACAGATAGACAACTGATTTAGCATTTTCTAATTGCATTTGAATTGGAATGAAATGCATAATATCTGCTGTGTGTATGTATAAATTACTATAACAAACCAACTATAACAACAAATATTGCTTTCTACATTACTAAAACATTTTCAGAATATTCATATTATGTATTCATACTTAATTAAAATACACTTGATTAATATAATTACAGTACAGTGCCAAATGTAATGATTTTCATTTGTTTTCTACATTGTGATGAAAAAGGGAAATATTTACTTCTCCTCCACCAATACCACAACCACCATCAGGTAAGATTAGGTTTTCAAAAAATGAGAGACAATAAACTCAATAAACAAGCATTAATGAAAATAAGTAATAATAATAAATGAATAATTCATTTAGTGTAATGAATCTGGAGGAATCTTAAAGTTTTGATGAGATTTTATTGGTCTGTGAATTGCTTATTGTTCTTCTCTCAGTCCATCTGTTGAAGTATAGATATATAAACTAATCCATTTAATGACTTGTTACATTAATATTTATGATACACTGGAGTGTTCAAAAGTTTGGAAAGACTAATCATCATAAAAAACTTTTTAAGGCATTTCATTTATTATTAAAAACCCTGTTCTGTTTTTTTTCAGGTCTAAACCAAACAAATTCCAGACTTTCAATGTTTTCCTGGATAGTAAGTAAAAAACTAAAAAGATTTTTAAAAAATGTTTTATTTTCAGCACAATGCTCACAGGTAAGCTGGTTAACTGTAGTTTTAATATTTAATAGTCACCCAGCACAGAAGCACAAAAAAGAAAGAAGGCACTGCAGACGTATCCATCACTGACTTAAATATCCCATAATACTCTTTGCCAGCACCAAAGAATATATAAGCACTGGCACAGGGGACAGTGTGCCTTCAGAGACTTATGAGACAGCGTAGCCGACACGGAAAACAAGACAGCTGTCTTCAGTCTACACCGCACTACAAGCAGATGCTAATTTAATGCAATACAAATTCTAATAACAAAAATGAAATTAACAGAAGTTGCACGGGACAGATAGACAACTGATTTAGCATTTTCTAATTGCATTTGAATTGGAATGAAATGCATAATATCTGCTGTGTGTATGTATAAATTACTATAACAAACCAACTATAACAACAAATATTGCTTTCTACATTACTAAAACATTTTCAGAATATTCATATTATGTATTCATACTTAATTAAAATACACTTGATTAATATAATTACAGTACAGTGCCAAATGTAATGATTTTCATTTGTTTTCTACATTGTGATGAAAAAGGGAAATATTTACTTCTCCTCCACCAATACCACCACCACCATCAGGTAAGATTAGGTTTTCAAAAAATGAGAGACAATAAACTCAATAAACAAGCATTAATGAAAATGAGTAATAATAATAAATGAATAATTCATTCAGTGTAATGAATCTGGAGTAGATTAAACACATTTCTTTTAATGCACTCAGATCTGTGTCATAGAGCCCTGCATCATAAGACTAATATCACAAATATCATTGTATTAATATCACAGCACTAATATCTGCATCAGATAACTAATATCTTAACATTCTTTTTTTTTTACATTACTAAATCCCATATTACAGCACTAACATCATATCCATAAAACCTGCATGACAGCACTAAACCATGTACCAGAACACTATTTATATGTGGGTGTTTTATGGTGCAGTTGAATTAAATGCAGAGGTCAAATCATTCTGTGTGCGAACACAAAGGACGAATTGTTCTAAACTCTAAAAATGTCTAATCTATGGATCTTAGTACAAATGGCTTATCACTAAACCCTGTATAATAATACTAATACTGCACTATAATGTTTTATAACATTACTAACATGAGACTAAACCATGTACCATAATATCAATATCATAGAAATAATTCCTCTATTGTAGTACTAATATCATAACACTAAACCCTGTATCATAGCACTATCATAGCACTAATATCATAACACTAAACCCTGTATCATAGCACAATCATAGCACTAATATGATAACACTAAACCCTGTATCATAGCACTATCATAGCACTAATATCATAACACTAAACCCTGTATCATAGCACTATCATAGCACTAATATCATAACACTAAACCCTGTATCATAGCACTATCATAGCACTAATATTATAACACTAAACCCTGTATCATAGCACTATCATAGCACTAATATCATAACACTAAACCCTGTATCATAGCACTATCATAGCACTAATATCATAACACTAAACCCTGTATCATAGCACAATCATAGCACTAATATTATAACACTAAACCCTGTATCATAGCACAATCATAGCACTAATATTATAACACTAAACCCTGTATCATAGCACTATCATAGCACTAATATCATAACACTAACATCATAGCACTAAACCCTGTATCATAACACTAATATTATAACACTAATATCATAACACTAAACCCTGTACCAAAACACTAATATCAAAGCACTATCATAGCACTAATATCATTACACTAATATTATAGCACTAACATCATAACACTAAACCCTGTATCATAACACTAATATTATAACACTAATATCATAACACTAAACCCTGTAGCATAACCCTTATATCATAACACCAATATCATAACACCAATATCATAACACTAAACCCTGTACCATAACACTAATATCAAACACTAATATCATAACACTAATATTATAACACTAATATCATAACACTAAACCCTGTATCATAACACTAATATAATAACACTAATATCATAACACTTACAACACTAATATCTTAACACTAAACCCCGTATCATAACACTAATATCAAAGCACAATCATAGCACTAACATCATAGCAATAAACCCTGTATCATAACACTAAACCCTGTATCATAACATTAATATCATAACACTAATATTATAACACTAATATTATAACACTAAACCCTGCATCATAACATTAATATCATAACACTAATATCATAACACTAAACCCTGCATCATAACATTAATATCATAACACTAATATAATAATAATATCATAGCACTAAACCCTGTATCATAACATTACAGTTTTTTCCAATTGCTAAAACACAATTTTTTATCAAAATACTTAACACAATTCACAAAACCACACACTCAAACTGCTAAATACCTCATATATCCTGAAAAATGAAGCTCTGCAACCAAAACTACATATAGCATAATTAAAATCAAACTTTTACACCAACTGGCACACACTTCATTCATATTACCAGATTATTACCAGATTTTATTTTTTGTCTAACCAACTACACACTGTTGGGCATAATGAAAAGCACTGTCATCTTTAGCAAGCTCTGCCATAATACTCAAACAGTCCAGATTGATCACATTCACAGAAATATTTGCAGATACACGCACATACTGCTGTTATTTTTTTATTTTTCACCAAACAAGTCAGTGCAACATATGCACAGCATATATATTTACATAGGAGTGAACAAAAATATGCTCTCAAAAAAAGAAAATTACAGATAAAATGTGCAGAAAAAATATATTAGTTTACAATAACAGCTGCCTGTATCCTGGTAAACATTTGGCCCCTTCTGCCACCATGGTTGCATCTCTCAACAAAAAAAAACCAAAAATATAGGGCTTGAACAATGCAGCCTAAAGATATTTCCCCCCAGTAGAGTAAATATACAGAAAACAAAATGTGTCTAAAGCAGAAAACGAGTTTAGAGTTTTGGAGACTTGAGAAGAGGTTTTGCTCTCTGTGTGTCAGTTTAAATAATTCTGCTATGCATGTCATTTTAGTGTGTTAGCAATTGGAAAAAACTGTAAACACAACACAGCATAACACACCAAACACATGTACACTTGTTAACTTAAACTAACGAACAAACAACATTTAACTACGATAAGCTGTTCCTTCTTTGGAGCCTGTTCTCGCAGAGCAGTTTACCAACACCATCCTAACTAGAAACCAAATAAATCTGAAAACTGCACTGTAACCAGTACAAACCTAAAACCATAAACAGACAGAAAGGACACACAGTCCTGTTGGTTTGGATCAACGCTTTATAGTGTTGTCCTTTTTTGAATAGCCCTCAAGTGCAATAGTTTCCTGCTTAATCTTCTACTGCATGGTGTTATATGGCTTCAATAACTTTATCTCAATGTTACTAAAAAGCAGTAATACAAAATCTATGTTTTATGTTTCAAATGTGGAAAAAGTATCTTTTACTTTGAAAGGACAAATATCTGATGATGATTACATTGACATTTATGGCATTAGGCATATGCTCTTTCCAGACTGACTCTCACGAGAAGGTACTGTTGAGAATCTTGGCCATGGACTCTTACTGGTATAGTGTAGGTGGTTACCCAGGTGGGGAATCAAAGCACAGTCTGTAGCAGGGAGGGTAACAAAGTAAACCACTATCAGCCTGAGTACATCACAGCAAGAGCTTCATTATAATAATCTACTATAATTAGTATTTTACACTTTGAGAAGGAAACTCATATGCAATGAGGTTAAAAAGCAATACGTTTCAGTAAGTTGGGGTGGAATAACAGAAATTAGCTTTGTGGAACAGAAGCTTTGTGTTTATTACCAAAATACTAAGCTACTTAAACACAGTTCCTAAGATCAAACTTAACAATTCGGAGAACTCTATAAACTGAGGTTCTGAGGGTGGACAGCTTTTCTTTAGTTCATGCATACAGTTGTGTAAAGTCAGTACACGCCTCCACACGTGCAAACAATATTTATTTTGAAGACCCATTGTGACTATTCAGAAACGCTCATCTTCATTTATAAATACATACTCACCTCTTCTTTATCTCATCCATATCTAAAGTCTGAAATCTGCCTCGCCCTTCTATAGTGGATATCTTGGTTATGGACTTTCACCTGTTTTGCCGTTATGCCTATTGGTATGTCCCTTGGTCATTGTTTTGCCTTTGGTAACTGACCTGGACTGTTTTCGGCACTGCCTTTTGCTCTAAGCCCTTTATTAAAGCCTCTTGACTTTTATCTCTGTGTGTGTCTCACTTTTATTCTGTGCGGACACTCATTGATAAAGTTTCAGTGATAAAAAATACAATTCACCAACACAATATGACAATTTCTCCATTACTTGTGGATTTACCTTGCAGTTTTAATGAAATGCATTGTATAATGTAAATAAAGGGTCTAAGGGCATAAATAATACAATTCCAGAAACATTTGGACAGTGAAATTCCAACAGAAGCATAAAGCAGTGATTTTTTAAATCTATTTGACCTGAAAAACATGAAAAAGTACAAAAACATGATATTTGAGGTTTTATTTCAAAAACTTTACTGTGTCTAAGGGCATAAATAATACAATTCCAGAAACATTTGGACAGTGAAATTCCAACAGAAGCATAAAACAGTGATTTTTTTTAAATCTATTTGACCTGAAAAACATGAAAAAGTACAAAAACATGATATTTGAGGTTTTATTTCAAAAACTTCACTGTTCTTTTGATGCCATTTTTCAGCTATACAAGTCTTCAGCTAAGGAATCATATGGGGTCTTCATTGTTGTATTTAATATTTTATAAAGAACCTCATGTTTCCATCTGGATACCAGCGGGCCAGTCTAGTATGTGTTGTGTTCGAATTCCCAGTCCTGCAGTTGAAACACATCCATAGCTTAGTGTTTTAGTGTCGTCATATAGAAATACACTAAATAACTGAGTACAGATTTTTATAATTATGAAGAGATTTTGATCTGATTGTGTTGAAGAGGGTGTTTAAATGGTTTTTGAATAAAAAATGACAATGTACATTTTTGTAAGACTCCCAAACCTGTTTATCAGAACAAGATCTTAGCATGTAGAGCATGGGTATTTAATTACAATTCAATAAGGTTCACCTAGGGGAGATTTCCTCAGGCCAAGGTCCGGACCATCATCATTTCTAACGTCTGTTCTGATTCAGTGGTGTATCCTGTTCACTGAAGTAGTCTAGTATCAGCATCTTATACCATCAGCTACTGAAACACCAACACATCACACATACCTTTCAGTATATTTCAGTATATTTACTGTTTAAATGCTGAACTGAAATGCTGAACTTAATAAATGCTTTTTTCATCACTTTAAGTAAAAACAAAGGCTACATTTAAAATCATTTTGAAAAAAAGTGCATCAAAGGTATTTGTTTATAATAAAAAAGGGAAATAAAAGTTTCACATCTTATCTCCCTCTTGTTTTCCTCAACACTTTCTCTTGTTTAGTGAGAGGAGTGAGCTCTTGGTGGTCCAGCCAGGACTTTAAATCTGGGCTAAATTGTGTTAGGACCATTCTCACACACATATGAGATATCCAGGCGTCTCTGTGAGGAGTGTGTTCTCCCCGTGCTTGAGTGGGTTTCCTCCGGGTACTCCAGTTTCCTCCCACAGTCCAAACACATGCATGTTAGGTTGATCACTCACTCTAAATTGTCTGTAGGTATGAGTGTGTGAGTGTATGTGTGTTGGCCATACAATGGAATGACAACCTGTCCATGGTGTACCCCGCCTTCGCCTAATGATGCTGGGATGGGCTCCCAGACTAGCGGGATAAAGCGGAAGATAATGGATGGATGGATATGAGATACATGGCTGTCTTAGAACATATGAGAGGTGTTGGTTTGGAGCTGCCTGTGGGAAGTATAAACATCTCTGTCTCGGTCCATTCCTGGTTGAAAAGTTCGTCGACTTTTCTTTTTTAGAGCACACCGCCCGACTCTCTTTATTCTCCAACTGCTGCTTCTTGCCTGTGTGCGTGCCGCACTCCCGCATCTGCACAGATCTGATTGGCTGAGATGCGCGTTTGGTGATTTTACTATGCACGTGATTGGTCTGTGAGGTTACTGCGCCACAAAGCCTGTATACCATGAAGAAGGAAAGTTTCACCGCTTAAAATAAACACAGTCAGAATTAAATAGTCCTCAATAGATTATTAGTTTGGGTCCACATTGGACAAAATCTGGGTCTGGACCCGGAGCGTGGTTTGCCAATTAGCGATCTCAGATGTAAACTATTTTCTTCAGTCCTGTTAGAAAAGCAGCTTTACGTATTTGGCGGAGGCACAGCATTTTAAGTATCTGCATTAAAACTTGGGTTACAGGTCGGTTGCTTTGGGATTGTCCATTTGCACTGTGAAGCACCGTCCAATGACTTTTTAATTATGAAGATAATATAACCCTATTCTTGTGAGCAATCACTTCATCAGTAAATACCAGAGCCCAAAGGTAGAATAGCATATACCTGGTCATGGAACAGTGAATCGTCCTACTTATTTTATGGCCCTAAATAAAGCTGTGAAAGATAAAGATTGTAAAGGTAGTAAAGGAAATTATACCAGAAGGTCTGCACTTTGAGCTCATATTCTTTATATAATGTGGACCTGACTGTGTATTATCAGAGAAAAGAGGACAAACGAAGGGAGGCAGCAAGAAATACTTTCACTTTCACTTTGAACACTATATAAGCAGCTCATCACAGTCGCACTGCACCCACACCTCTCATCACTCAGGCTTATGGAAACAGCTCTCAGGACACTACTCTTGTCTACTGAGGTAAGGATTTTACAGCACTGAGGGAAATTAAATACACTGGAAAGAAGAAAAAGAGACGTGAGAAGGAGATATTGTACGTTGGTAGCTTCTACCTTTCCTAAGAAAAAAGACAATATCTTTTGAACTCCAGGAACCTATACTTTGAGGCAGAAAGCATTACAGTGTTGTCTTCCAGCTGATTTAGTTCCAGACTGCAGTATCTGAATAGAAAGATGGTCTTTTGGAATGTTACTATTTTAATTTACTGCAAAATTAAACAATTTCTTTGCCGCTACATGATGCTACTATAAAATTCTATCTATCCATCTATATATATATATGCCAGATTACCAGTCCAGCTCTGGATATGTTAACAAAATAGTGTTGGTCAAGAGGTCAGCATCTGTGCTGAACTATGTCTAACAGTATGGAACCAGTAGGCTAAAATTTAGCTTCTGATTTCAGAGAAAAGGATGGGTCAAAAACAATCGAGACCAGCACCAGCTCCTCCGCCCCCAGGTATGTCACACCTGTTCATGTACCAAAAATGAGGAAATAAACTATTAGACATATCAGCACACAAACTAATCCCTTAACCAGCTATTTTGTTTGGATATATATATATATATATATATATATATATATATATATATATATATATATATATATATATATATAAGGCTTTCAGATAGCAGGTAGCTGGTCAAGAGATCAGTATCTGTGCTGAACTGTCTAACACTATGAAACCAGTAGGCTCAAATGTAGCTTCTGATTTCAGTGAGAACTATGCCACCACAACCAACTCTTCCACCACCAAGTAAGTCACACCTGTTCATGTAATAAGATAATCTGTAAGATAATTTATATGTATGTGAGAAATAATACTTTATTAGCAAGAGCAATCATATTCTGCAGAATTCTGTATCAACGCACTAACCTCTTTATCATAGCACTAATATCTTTGCATCAATATCATGGCACAAATATCATAGTACTAATATAATAGTACTAATAACATACCACTAAACCATGTACCATAACACTAATAACATAACACTAAACCATGTACCATAGCACAAATAACATAACACTAAACCATGTACCATAGCACTAATATCATAGCATTGATATCATAGCACTAATATCAGAAAAATAACCCCTGTATCGGAGTATTATTATCATATTACTAATATCATAGCACTAATTGCTGTTTTATAGAACAAATATTATAGCAAAGGCGGTATGGTGGTGTAGTGGTTAGCACTGTCGCCTCACCGCAAGATGATCTGGGTTGGGATCCCGGTCCGGGTGGTTCTGTGTGGAGTGTGTATGTTCTCTCCGTGCTTGAGCGGGTTTCCTCCGGGTACTCCGGTTTCCTCCCACAGTCCAAACACATGCATGATAGGTTGATTGGTCACTCTACGGGTAGATTGCCCGTAGGTGTGAGTGTGTGAGTGAATGTTGGCCATGCGATGGACTGGCGAACTGTCCATGGTGAACCCTGCCTTCGCCCGATGACGCTGGGACTGGCTCCAGCCCCCCACGATCCTGACTAGCGGGATGAAGCGGCAGATAATGGATGGATGGATAATATCATAGCAGTAAATCATGTGACATAGCACAAATATCACAGCACTAATATTATAACACAAAGTCCTATATTATAGCACTAAGCGACGTAACACTAAATTAGTGGTGAGCCAATTCACAGTTTTACAAACTGCTATGATTGGGTTTGGAAAGTTTGTAAACATACTGTGTAGCCTTTAATAGCGAATTCTTCTTCTAACACTGTTAAATTTAATGTATTGCTCAGAACTAAAAGATCCTTGGAGGCCAGTAAAATGGAGGTAAGAATATGTTTGCCTACTGGATAAAATGAGATGAAATTATGTGTAACACTGTATTTGAGGGAAAACAGTGATGCCTTTTGTGTGTGTACTCAGTCTAACTCTACCCCCCTTGTTTTTCTCAGTGAAAAAGAGGTGATGTTGGAAGATCTGAGAGCTTTTAACCCACATTTGCAGCCTCTTAAGATTCTGCTGTATGGAGCAGTTGGAGCAGGAAAGTCCTGCTTTGTAAACTCTGTTCAGAGAGCGCTTTTAGGCCGTAACGTTATTAGAGCTCATGAAAGCTCAGCAGGGACTGGAGCAAGCTTTACCCTTTCAGTAAGTATTCAGTGATCTCACTTTTTCTTAGACACGGAATAACACATGCACTTGTGAACTTAAACTAACAAACAAACAACATTTAACTACAATAATCTGTTCCTTCTGTGGAAGACATTACAAGCTGGACTGGTCAGTTATCACCATTGCACTTTACAAAAAAAGCCAGAGCAGACTCTACCTACTGAGAAGACTGAGGTCATTTGGAGTACATGGAGCACTCCTGAGGACCTTCTTTGACTCAGTGGTAGCATCTGCCAGCTTTTATGGAGTGGTCTGCTGGGGCAGCAGCAAAGACAAGACAAGAAGAGGCTGGACAAACTCATGAAGAGGGATGGCTTTGTCCCTGGGAAGCCCCCTAGAACTAGTGTAGGTGATGAGAGACGTTAGAGAGGATGTTAGCCAAGCTGGCATCCACGCTGGAGAGTGACTCCCACCCCATGCATAAGAATCTAGCAGCACTGGGCAGCCTCTTCAGCAACAGGCTGAAAGTCTTGTGTTGTTAGACTTTACAGCCAGATCACATGCACCCAGCAGACCACATACACACACACGTAGACTCTAAACTCTACACACTTCCTCAGAGTTTTTGGCTTTTATTATTTATATTGTATATACTGTACTGTTTATTTATCTATTGTTTGTACTGAGTGCCTCACTGTCCCTTTGCTGCTGTGGCACTGTGAATGTCCCCCATTGTACGACTAATAAAGGATTATCTTATCTTATCTTATTATCCCAGGGAGGCTCCGCAGCAGTGTAGCAACACCATCCTCACTAGAAACCAAATAAACCTGTAAACTGTACTTTAACCAGTAGACAGAAAGGACACACAGTACTGTTAATGTGAATCAACACACTTACACAATACTCACAATACTAACAATACTCACATTACTCACAATACTCACAATACTCACAATACAGTACTGCGTTATAGTTTTTACCTTTTTAAATAGCACTTGAATGTTATAGATTCATGCTTAACCCACTATTTCATAAAGCAAGTGAGGGAAGTGTAACAGTTTACCTGTACACAGGTAGGTGAAGGTAGTGTTACAGTTTACCTGTACACATGTAGGTGAGGGTAGTG
This sequence comes from Megaleporinus macrocephalus, assembly GCA_021613375.1. Classification (NCBI taxonomy): domain Eukaryota; kingdom Metazoa; phylum Chordata; class Actinopteri; order Characiformes; family Anostomidae; genus Megaleporinus; species Megaleporinus macrocephalus. Next base: position 8,417,540 of record CM038722.1, on the reverse strand, counting down.
TTATAGTTTACCTGTACACAGGTAGGTGAAGGTAAGTGTAACAGTTTACCTGTACACAGGTAGGTGAAGGTAGTGATACAGTTTACCTGTACACAGGTAGGTGAAGGTAGTGTTACAGTTTATCTGTACACAGGTTGGTGAAGGTAGTGATACAGTTTACCTGTACACAGGTAGGTGAAGGTAGTGTTACAGTTTATCTGTGCACAGGTAGGTGAAGGTAGTGTTACAGTTTACCTGTGCACAGGTAGGTGAAGGTAGTGTTACAGTTTATCTGTGCACAGGTAGGTGAAGGTAGTGTTACAGTTTACCTGTGCACAGGTAGGTGAAGGTAGTGTTACAGTTTATCTGTGCACAGGTAGGTGAAGGTAGTGTTACAGTCTACAGCAGGAAGATCAGCACCCACTATACTTTACCATCGTCTTTAGGAAATCCTGTTTACACTCCCTTGTTTTCTCAAAGTTGAGTAATTGTTGAATATGTAGGGTTAAAATACTGAAATATATGAATTATTAATATCTGAGGTAAATTAACTTTCATCATTAAAAGCAGTAAAGATGTGATAACTTTGTTGTAAAGTAGTAAAATGAATTTGTTGCCATGTGGTAAATATATGCTGATAGTCCAGATCATATGTAGTCCAGAAACTGGAATGATAGGCAGCAGGTTTATGAATGTTTATAAGTTTTGCCATACATTTCAATTTACATGCGTATACTTTGGTTTTGTTTAGTGTTGTTTTAATGTTGCATTGTGCAACCATAATAACTGTTGTCCCAACACAATAATGCCATGATGTATAGTTTGAAATTGTTTCTAGATCAAAACACACAAGATGTTGAAGCCTGGAGGTGGACATTACCCCTTTGTTTTGCGTGACCTCATGGGACTTGAAAATGCAAATGAAGGGATACAAACTGAAGACCTCATCAAAGTTTTAGAGGGACGAATTTTGGATGACTACAGCGTAAGTACACTGTTATGAAAAGCCTGTCTGGTTTTAAATGATAACACATTGAGGAGAAATCTGGAAATATCTAGAAATACTTATTTTACTGTTTTAGTTTAACCCTCGGGCACCTATAACTCCAGACCACCAAAAGTACAAGCAGCGTCCAAAACCATGTGATAGAATTCACTGTCTGGTGGGCATCGTTTCTGCTGATGCCATCTCAAGAATGGATCAGAGTGTGATTGACAAAATGAAGGCAGTTCGAAAGAGAGCTACTGAACTGAGTGAGTTGGTTATATCTTTAATCCTTAATGTTGATTTACGTTTAAAATATTTTAATGTGATCTTTAGCTTTCCTAAAAAATTCTTTAATTATATATATATATATATATATATATATATATATATATATATATATATATATATATGACCTAATATTATTTTCTGTATCTTCATTTTGTAGACATTCCACAAGTCATTGTGTTGACAAAGGTGGATACCGCATGTGAGGTGGTCAACCAAGACTTGAACGCTCTTTACTACAGCAGGAAGATCAAAGAGAAGGTAATCAGAATTAAGATTCTAGTATGTAACATGAAACATTAGTCACTACATTTGAACATATTTACTAAATAAGGCACCAAATATCAAGTATCAACCAATTCTTTATATAGACAGGGGGTCTACTAAGATCTTCTATATAAATAAACACACACACAAAAAAAAATGTTAATTACTAAAGCACAGCTTAGTAATTAACATATGGCATATATATATATATATGCTACCGCTCAAAAGTTTAGGATCACTTTAGAATTTAATTTCATGCACAACAATTTCATCACAAACAATACTGTCCATTTCAAAATTAATTGTAATTAAGTGTAACAGATGATTTTTAAAGAATAAAAATGTTTGTATTAAAGTCTATTTTTGTATAGAGGCTTATTTTGCATATAGTCCTAAAGAGTAATTATAAACCAGATATCACAGATATACGTATTATGTATGACATATAACTTCTCATGAATGCATTAAGAAGGCTTTATAAATACAATATTCACACAAAGTGTTACCATTCATTTTCTGAAGACTTTGATTTGGTGAATAAGTAGAAGAAAAAGTTTTTAATCAGTGAGCAGGTGTGCGATTATTTCAAAATAATATTTTCACATAATCTAACAGATTTTTTTTATCAATTATAGGTTTTGTGTAAAATGTGTAAAATCAATTTAGTCATTTAGCAATTTGACATCATCATCCTCATGGCACTGAGGGACATTATCAACGTTACCAATGATTATGCAGAGAATCTCTGTGAATCAATTGAAGACTATGAATGGTATGAAGGGCCCTCTAATGGTATGCCCTGCTCTTCTCTAGGGACCCTGGTAGGGGATCTCATAACCAGGGCTCTCTAAAATTATGCCTCCCTCTTTCCTAGGACCCCTAATAGCCAAAAGTCGAAGTCAGAGCAGTGCCACAACGCCTCTTATTTTCATAAGGGGCCCAAGAACATGGCTAGAGCCCAAAAGCATGGCTAGGGCCCCAAAAGCATGGCTAGGGCTAAAAAGCATGGCTAGGGGCCCTAAAAGCATGACTAGGGGCCCCAAAAGCATGGCTATAGGGCCCAAGAGGCCCTGGGGTCAAAGTCCTTAAAAGTCAGAGGAACCTTAAAATGGGGGGCCCTCGGAAATAAAAATATATTGTATCATAAATGTTGATAGGCATCGCAAAATGTTTTGGGCCGATGTAGAGTACATAGTCTAAACTCTAAACTCATATCAATACCTGTGAACTGTGTTTCTTCAGGTGGAGCAGAGCAGTAATACACTGGGCGTCCCAGTGAAAAACATCTACCCTGTGAAGAACTATCATGCGGAGATCACTGAAGACACCAATATTGATGTCACCATCCTCATGGCACTGAGGGACATCATCTACTTTGCCAATGATTATGTAGAGAATCTCTATGAATCAGGCAATGGACTCTGGAATAATAGGGGATTTACAAAGATCTTTCAAAATGTCTGTTACTTAATTTTTTTTTTTATCATCTTTAGTATCACATATAATCACTGGTATATTAAATAACTATACTAATGACTAAATGGCTGTAGAGAAATCTGTGTTTGTTGACAATGCCACACAGTCAATGTCTTTGCCAATTAATTTCATCTCAGCCAATTAATTCAGCTGTTAACATTTTGCATAATCTGTGAATTTCTCTTTCTCTTAATTAACAACTTTCATTCTCTTCCCTTTTCCTGTTGTTCTACTCCAAATATTGAACTCATTTTCATGTTCACATTGTTTATTTAGCAGTTGTTTGTGGAAAGTAAGAAAAATGCTTTCAGTAGAACTTGTTTCAACATAAGCAGTAGTTAAAAAGCATGACATGTTTGCTTGCAAAACCTTTAGTTCTCTCATATGAATGTATTCTATTAAATTTCAACATTTATTGTGGGTTTGACATGCAGTTCTATATAAAATGCATTATAAAATTTAAATAAAGGGTCTGAGCGCACAAATAATACATTTCCATGAACACCTGGACAGTGAAATTCCTATAGCAGCACAAAGCAGTTGTCTACTGGGTTGGAATAACCAAAATCAGCATTGTGAAACAGAAGCTTTTTGTTTATTACCAGAATATTAAGCTACTTAAACAAAGTTCCAAAAATCAAACTTAACAATTCTGAGAACTCTATGAACTGAGGTTCTGAAGGTGGACAGCTTTTCTGTAGTCTGTGTACAGGTAAACTGTAACACTACCTTCACCTACCTGTGTACAGGTAAACTGTAACACTACCTTCAACTACCTGTGTACAGGTCAACTGTAACACTACCTTCACCTACCTGTGCACAGTTGCTTTGGGATTGTCCATCTGCCCTCTGAAGGACTGTCCAATGACTTTTGAGTTACGAAGACAATATAAATCTATTCACGTCAGAATTCATCCTGCTGCTCTTGTCAATAGTAACAGCATCAGTAAATATCAGAGGCCAAAGGTAGAATAGCAGATACCTGGTCATGGAACAGCTAATCTTCCTATTAATTTTATGGCCCTAAATAAAGCTGTGTGAGATAAAGATTGTAAAGGTTGTAATGTATATTATAACAGTTGGTACTTTGAGCTCATATACATTATATAATGTAGTTGTGGACCTGACTGTGTATTATCATAGAAAAGAGAACAAATGAAGATGGCGGCAAGAAATACTTTCACTTTCACTTTGAACAGACTATTAGCAGCTTATCAGAGTCCACTGCATCCACACACCTTATCACTCAGGCCTCTGTAAACAGCTACTACTCTTGTCTACTGAGGTAAGGATTTCATAGCATTAAGGGAAAAAAAAATACTGGAAGGAGAAAAAAAGAGACAAAAGGAGAAGATGATATGTTGGTAGCTTCTAACTTTCCCCAGAAAAAGGACAATATCTTTTAAACTAAAGGAACATATACTTTCAGGCAGAAAGCATTATTGTCTGAGGCTCTCTGCTATGCAGCCACTGGAGCAGGTGAGATGTTGGGAGTAGCTGTAGATGTTAGCCACCAAGCCTCATAGTCTCCGTTGGTGGTCTTCCGTCAGAGTTGCTGGAAACAGGGGTGGCTCCTCATGTCCTGCTGGGAAAACAGGAGCTAAGCCCTGGCTGAACAGTTCAAACTTATAGCGGTTAGTCCTTTAGTCGTTCCGGAGCTCACCTAGAGAATAATGCTCCCAGGGAGAGCGTATAAACAGTGAATACAATATTCCCTGAGTTCAAAGAGTCAATAAAGACCGGCAGGAGTCAGGAGGGAAGCTTGCTTCAAGGAGTGAGCCACACACAAAGTCCACTGGTCACATCAGTCTCACTCCATGGGGACCCGTGGGGTGGAGATGCCAGGGGGGAATGCTCAGATGGTTGGAGGTAAGTGCTCAGGCTGGTCGGTGGGCCCGTAGGTCCAGGGCTCCAGGGACTATGACAGGACCCCGCTGTGGAGATCGAAGAAGAGGTTGGACCTACAGAGAGACTTGTTATACGACAGCCTGGGACCACGGACAGGTAGGAAGCTGTTACAAACAATGGCAAGCACTGAGTGGTGTGTGTGGCTAGGTTTTATGGGCTGTGTTAATGAGCTACTGCCGTTAAATCCGATTGCCGTTTCTCAAGGACGAGTCACCGCAGTAGCTATTGGACAGTCAATCTTTCTAAACACGATAGTTAGAGAAAACCCGCAGCAGACAGAGGAGCTGTAAAAATACACACACAAAAACATGCATGCACCTCAGACACGTAACAATGACCAAATAAACAGAACCACATGGTGAAGAACGTATACACAAAAGCACATGGGACTGACTGGATGTAAACACAGGCAGGCATGACATGCTAGGACAAGGGAAACAGGGCAGAGCCAATCCCAGCATTATCGTGCAAAGGCGGGGTACACCATGGACAGGTCGCCAGTCCAGCACATGGACAGCACACACTCACGCGCACACTCACACCTACGGGCAGTTTAGAGTGAGTGATCAACCTAACATGCATGTGTTTGGACTGTGGGAGGAAACTGGAGTACCCGGAGGAAACCCACTCAAGCATGGAGAGAACATACACACTCCACACAGAACCGCCCGGACCGGGAATCCAACCCAGATCATCTTACTGTGAGGAGACAGTGCTGACCACTACACCACCGTACTGACCACTACACCACCATACTAACCACTACACCACCGTACTAACCACTGCACCATCATACTAACCACTACACCACCGTACTAACCACTACACCACCATACTAACCACTACACCACCATACTAACCACTACACCACCATACTAACCACTACACCACCGTACTAACCACTACACCACCATACTAACCACTACACCACCATACTAACCACTACACCACCGTACTAACCACTACACCACCATACTAACCACTACACCACCGTACTAACCACTACACCAACGTACTAACCACTACACCACCATACTAACCACTACACCACCGCACTAACCACTACACCACCGCACTAACTACTACACCACCGTACTCAGATCTGTGTCATAGGACCAATATCAAAGTGATGAGCCCTGCATCATAAGACTAACATCATTATTCAAATATCTGCATCAGATAACTAATTTCGGACCCGGAATATTACAGGATTTTACAGGTGCTTTACAGGTGCTAATTTTGGTTGTAATTTTCACGTCTAGATGATATGCATAAATTATTCACAAACTTTCTGCCGATATTCATTATGATTAGGCTGAGCTTTAGACATGCTCTCTAGAAATTTTCAAAAGTGGGTGGAAACTAATTGAAAGTGAAATATCAAAATCAGTTCCCATTCAGCCTGCCATTGGCCCATGAATGTAACATAAGTGTGTAACACGCTCTGGTGTTACTTCCTTTTTCCTCCACCAGAGGGCAGTAATAGCTTAGGCTTAGTAGATATCCAGCAGAGAAGAACTTTTTTTTTTTGGATTGAAACAACAAGTGTGGTCTGAGAGGTTTTGGGTTTTCTTTGTTATTCGTTTGATTTATTTGTCATCTTAATGTTCTAGGTTGTGATTAATCCAGGTTTAGATACACAGGCTGTGATTAATCCAGGTTTAGGCACTCAGACTGTGATTAACACAGTTTAGACCATCAGGCTGTGATTAATCCAGGTATAGATACTCAGGCTGTGAGAAATCGATGTTTAGACACTCAGGCTGTGATTAATCCAGGTTTATATACTCAGACTGGGATTAACACAGGTTTAGACACTCTGATTAATCCAGGGTTAGATGCTCTGGCTGTGATTAATACAGTTTAGACAATCAGGCTGTGATTATATAATCGTAGACACTCAGGCTGTGATCAATTCAGGTTTAGACACTCAGACTGTGATAAATCAAGTTTTAGAGTGTGCAAAGCTCAAGCGTTTCCGAATCCTGCTACATGGACCAGTAGGAGCAGGAAAATCCTGCTTCATAAACTAATCTTGTATCTTGAATCTTCAGTGGAGAATTGAAAATCAGAGCAACGGAGCAAGCAAATTCCAAAAAAGGTGCACAAAAGTAGTGAGTATTTTCTTGTAGTTAACACTCATGTTCATAAGGCTGTTACATCTATAGGCCTTCAATGCCAACTGACATTAACCTAAATAAACATCTATAAGTCTAATTTAATTACTTTAAAAATTAGGGCACGCAAAAGCGTGAGGTGAAAAATATAAGCCTGCCTGTTGTAACATTTCGGAATATGGGCCGAACGCTTTTGGCTGATGGCACCTGGTTTTGTGACTGACCGCTCACTTTGAAAAACCTCTCAAACTACAACAAACATGGTGGAAGAGGAGCACCAACAGGAGGGTTAGATTAAAACTTTGGTTTATTTCACTTAATGATTCAGTAGTTTTATCACTTTTTATGAGCATGTATTTACTTCAGTTTACTTTGATAAAGAAAATATAATCAAAATACAGCATTTTATAGTATTGTTATAGTTTTATTGTCATATGCACAGGAGTTACACTGTACAATGAAATTCTTACTTTGCTGTTCCTCCATTCACCAATAGATAACAAAAAAGAATATAGAAATATATACAAAATATACAAAGTATAATAAAATAAGTTGAAGTAAATTAAAAGTATTTTTTTTACTTTTTTGTTTATATATAGTTAAAAATTGCAGAATAAAAGTTGTGCTTTTATGTGCAAGTAGCAGCAGCCATAAAGTGCAAGTTGCAAGTAACAAATGTAAACAATAGTGTTTTTGTGCGAGTACTGAATGTAAACAGTATTGTATGTAAACGGTAGTACAGTGAGTGTAAGGTGCAGTTAAAATCAGACCAGTTAAAACCAGTTCAGATGGGAGAGGTTGGAGAGGTAGTGCATGAGGTGTTCACAAGCCTGATGGCCTGTGAGTAGAAACTGTTTGTCAGTCTTGTGGTCCTGGACTTCACACTCCTAGATAAATATTAAAAAAGGAAACTTTGTCCGTCATAATTTGTTTACAGTTGATTTTGTAAAAAAAAAAAAAGAAATAAGGAGAAAATTGCACTGCATTGTGAGTAGCGTGTACCGTTACTTCCCTAGTTGGTACCTTCACACATATGCAGCTAAAAGTTTGGATGATCCATTTCGTCTTTGGCACAAGTAACTCTGTGTTTGTTTTCACAACAATAAGTGGAAACATGGACTTATCTCATCACAGCAAAACATTTCTACAATTTATTTGGGGCCAGCTGAAGTGAGGCAATTGATGCCTATGGTGGAGCTCTTTTTTATACCCAGGCTTGATATCTTGTTACCAATTCACCTGGTTGTTGTGGAATGTTTTAAAATGGTATAATGTATATTCTATAAACTATTAACAAATCACAGGTTCTTGTTTTTATTGCATTTTACAAAATGTCCCCGTTTCTGAAAAAGGCATTTGTACATTTACTTTTGTAACCCTGTAGAAATAAGCATCCTATAGCTGAGCCATTCTATAAAGCCTGTGCATTGACTACTCCCACATTTCACTCCCTACCTTGCACTCTTCCAGAGTGAGCGTGCGTTCTGAGCTTATGCCAAGTAGCTATTTTTAGGAGCAGATTAAAAGTTTAAAAAATGCTGTTAAACTTTCCAAAAGGGACATGAAATACATTTATTTCAGAGTTTTCCAGTGTATTTGAGCCGTGAGTTGGATAAACTCTCGTCTGTGCTGCTCTATTGTGAAGGGAAACTCCGGTGAGTTGTAGTGCCAGTTAAAGAGAGATTATAAGTAATAAAGTGTATATTTTTGTGTTATAAGGTGTTTAAAATGTTGATAAGAGGGTTAAAAGGTTGTTAAAACAATCGGAGTATTAAATGTGTGAGTTATAATTTGTTTAAGGAGTTAGTTTAACTGAGTTGCTAACAGGCAGAGGCTAGCAGCGATTAGCATTAGCGATTTGTTTAGATGTGTAAATATACGATAAAAAGTGTAAAATACTGCTGTTTATTGAGTCAGAGTTGAGTTAGCATTTATGTGGTTGGCATACAGTTTTTCTGAAGTTAGTACTGTGTCGTACAGGTTGTTTTTTTATTGCTGGAAAAAACGCGCGAACTCTGAGTCCAAGATGGCGAGTCACCCCGAGACTACATGTCCCAGAATGCTGTGCGGGTGACGTCAGCAGCGTGAGCACACAAGCCGCAGCGCTAAGACAGAGAGACGGACCACAGATAAGAGAAGCAAGCCTTTGACACACACACACACACACACACACACACACACACACACACACATATATACATACACATAAAATACTAGTCTACCCGGGTAGTGAAGATAAAAACACACGCAACTGACACATTGGGACGATTTTACACACAAAAGAACTGTTGGGATCCATTGAACTTGTTGTTACTGTTATCTTGTTGAATTATTGTTTTGCTCTTTTTGGAGAGTGAACACAAGTTCTAATATTTGATCTATTTTATTTTTGTTTTATTTTTTTCTAACTACACACACACACACACACACACAATCAGACACACCCCATTATTTGTAAATACATTTATAATTGTATCTTTAACTCAGTACCTTGTGTTTTATTGCAGTTCGGTCCAAGCCCTCCTCCTTAGCGTACCTAGAGCAAGATTTATACTGGTCCAACCCCTAAGATTAAACACCCAAAAGTCTATGGGTTCCGTTCCCCCTTAGTGAGAGCCATTGTGATATACTGTTACACAAAGACTGTGAATTAGCTAATGTAGTGACTGCATTAGGTATACAAGTGTTACACTTTGTCAGTGCAATGCCATGGCATTGCCATAATGATTCTTAAAATATTATAACCATGAATGTGATACAGTTCCAAAACTATAGAATAAGAGGTATGGAATTATTCCTGAAGCAGAATAAAACATCTGGCTGGGCTTTAAAGAATGTTTAGAGGGTCTTTTAGAAATGAGCTCATTTGCTCTGATGGTTTACATACTTTGAACATTCTGACCAGCAGTTTCATGAGGAGCCATATGAGCTGCTTCTCTAACAGGACTGAAGAAGATAGTGTACATGCTGAGATCTTGTCATTTTTTATTTAAATAAAGTAAAATGTTTGTTTTAGAAATATTTTTGTACATGGGTTCCAACTTCACTATTAAAGCTTGTCTTTTAACCAGAGCTAAAGCGCTGGAAGCGCTGGGAGGAAGTGCTTACACACATTCAGATCAAATGTCTCTATAAATTTGAATATATATATATATATATATATATATATATATATATATATATATATATATATATATATATAACAGTTAGCGGTGTCCAAATTTTGACTGCAAGTGTACATGATACAAAGATTGTTACTTTGAATATTTAGTAGATTTAATCTCAGAAAAAGTGTAAACAGCATTGAGTAATTAGGTGTGGTTAATAGTTAACTCCTTTTGCTTTTACACTAAATCGAGATATTTCTGTTTTTTATTTAAAAGGTTTATTTTATTAAAGCGTAGTAATTAAGAAAAAATAGCATAATCAGGATGTAATTTAATCTAACCCTAACATTAAAAGCACCTGCTTTTATCTACGGTCATTGTCCATTTCCTTAGCTCCACTGACCATATAGGAGCTTCAATTACAGACTGTAGTTCCTCTGATTCTCTTTGTTATCCCATTTTTATCTTGTTGTTCAATGGTGTGGACTTTTGAGAAGATTCTGTGTTCTGCATTGTGAGGGGAAATCTGCATGCTTTGCTAAAGGTAGAACCTCAAAGACGTCAGAAGTTGAAATAAATTTTAACCACTGTTTCTAACATTGTACTGAGTGGCCAGCACCTCACGGAGGACTGGCTCAAAAACTGCATGGTTCTATGAGGGATTTTTGCAGTACGTTAGTACTTTGTGCAGCCCAACAGGGAGCTCAGGTGTAGTTTTTAGCTGTAGGTAAGCCCAGTTCTCAACAGGTGGCCTTTCAGCTAATGAGGCTAACTTGCCAACTAATCCTATTGTGCCATAATGGTTTTGCTAATCGGCTCCAGACTAACTTTTACCCAGAATACTGTGGAAACATGGCCATTTTGTTTCAGTGGAACTTAATATTTGGAATGATCAAAAACCATGTTTTAGACTTTTCCACAAGATAACAAATAATGCTATCAAGATTGGTCATAAAGGAAGCATTCACAAAAGGCTCAGCATGGAAGGGTTTACGAGCATGGATGGGTTGTGGTTTGCCACTTTGCGAAAACTGGTGACTGAATAGTCTGAAAGTTTAAGAACAATGATTCTCAACACATAACTGCAAGGACTTTAGAGATTTCATCATTTACAATCCATAACATCACTAAAAGATTCAGAGAATTCAGAGAAATCTGGCATAGATTTGATATGTTGAAACAACCGCTAAGTAAACAAAGTGAAAATGAAAGTGATTTAAATATCTGGAGTAGCACAACAGGAAAAGAGAGGGGGGTAAAACTTGTGTGGTGGGATTAAAAGCCAGATAATTAAAAATACAAAATGCTTAATTCATTGGCTGGAATAGTCGATCATACACAAAGTCATTCATGACTATGATGCACTATCAAGAAATATCCAGACTCAGATACACAGTGTAATCACTGTACAGCAGCTATTATAGTAACCAGGAGTCCCCACACATATATAGTCATTTATACACACACACATATACATACATACATACATACATACATACATACATACATATATATATTGTGAGAATGTACTGGGGTAGCGCACCGTTCACAAGGGCATGTTCTGTCCCGCAAGGATCAGTCCAGACTCCAAGGGTAGGTTCTGCACAGTCCATTACATTTATTTATGGGATCGGCTGACACGTGGAAAAAAGAAAAACTGAGGAAAAGAAAAGGGAAATAAAAGGCTAGGGTCTCACCACACACCAGGACTTTACATAGCTTCGACTACAGTCGCTGAGTCCCCCACTGGCCTAGCAGCAGCCAGTGCGCGTTGAAGGCCGCAAGGCCACATAGACACAACCATACGTTCTCCCCTAATTCTCAATGAAATCCCCTTTTATGGCCCCTCCCAGCCCCGCCCCACAGATTATGCTACCATTTTGCAGCGACTGGGGGTACAATAACAAACAAACCAAATACCGTAAACATTACATATATACCATACAATACCCAAATTACAATACACACATTTACCGGTAAGTATATACAGTCTCAATTAACCCTTCTTCCATCCTTTCCCTTAGGTTCCCGGATCTCACCTCCCCCCCTTTTACCCAAGGCCATGGGCTCTACCTGCCGGTACAAGGGATGCCCTAGAAGGCGCCCGCATTCCCCTAAGGACCCAAAAGGAAGACAAGGTCACAAATCAGTATCTGTGTGCACTCTTACTGTAATTATAATTACCTCAGTGTTATATTGCATGCACCAGTGCCCCTTCACAAACCTGGTGATGGGGTAGACTTATATTTGTAAATCCCCCCTAATCTAGCTCATCTTCACATGATTCACAGAGATTCTCTGCATAGTCATTGGCAAAGTTGACCATATCCCTCAGTGCCATGAGGATAAGAAAGTCAATATTGCCATCTTCAGTGATCTCTGCATGATAGTTCTTCACAGGGTAGATGTTTTTCACTGGGATGCCCAGTGTATGACTGCTCTGCTCCATCTGAAGAAACAAAGTACCCAGACATTAGAAGTAAGATCTACATGAATTTGAGTTTATACTCTATATCGTACATTATACATTATACATGTTTGTTATATATTGAACATAATAAATCAAACTCAGACTCCACCAAGTAACCTGAACTCAGACCACCTCCCAGTCTACTCTATAGTTAAAGACCCTCAAGCTGTACCAGGTATGCACACAGCCACAATTTCATACTCCTTAGTTGTACACTAATCAGAATAGGTTAATCTAGTATTAAAAATTATACTAATCTTATTGGATTGACATTTTAAAGCAATACACTATAAAGAATCACATATAAGAGAGAGTTCAGTGCTTAAGAACCTTATTATCACAATAGTTAGTAAGTGAGATCCAGTGTTATGGGAACATCTTCCCTCCCAGTGGAAGACTATATTATTCAAATGTTACTCTTTGACAGTGAGGGAGACTTAATGGTAAAACTTCCTCAGATGAAACATTAGAAAATGAGAATTTGGATATAGAAGAGATAAAGCAGAGATGATACAGAAACCTGACACGTTGCGTGCTCTTGTTTTATAATGTTTTATGCATGTAATAACTAGTTATAATTAAAGGTGTTGAGTATGCCATATAACTCCTTATGAATTAATTTAGAAAGCTTATGAATATAGAGTTCAAAGTAAATCTTAGCATTAATTTTCTCACAACTTTGATTTAGTGACACTATTTTAACATAATATCACAGATTTGTGTATCATCTGTTTTCTGGATTCTGCATTCTGGTTACCTTCTTTTTGATCTTCACGCTGTAGTAAAGCCTGCTCAAGTCTCGATTGACCAGCTCACATGCCTCATCCACTTTTGTCAACATGATGACTTGTGGAATGTCTAAAAAAATCAACGTACAGAAGATTAATAAAGAGCAAGTAATACATATAACAACAATAAAGGAATTTTTAGGAAAGTTAAAGAGCACAACATTTTAATTACCATGTAAATCCCACATCAACCTGAAGAATTAACTGTTAAATAACCAACTCACTCAGTTGAGAAGCTCTCTTTCGAATTGCCTTCATTTTGTCAGTCACAGTGCGATCCATTCTTGAGACGTCATTAGCAGAAACAATGCTCACCAGACAGTGAATTTTATCACATGGTTTTGGGCAGTGAATGTACTTTGGGTGGTCTGGAGTTATAGCTTCCCGAGGATTAAACTAAAACAGTAAAAGGAATATTTCCAGATATTTCCAGATTTCTCCTCAACGTGTTGCCATTTAAAACAAGACAGGCTTTTGATAATCTGTCAGAGTGTATACTTACAATGTAGTCATCCAAAATATGTCCCTCTAAAACTTTGATGAGGTCTTCAGTTTGTATCCCTTCATCGGCAGATTCAAGTCCCATGAGGTCACAGAAAACAAAGGGGTAATATCCACCTTCACTCTTCTTCATCTTGTGTGTTTTGATCTACAAACATACAAACATTTAAACATGTTCCAATATGGTGACACTGTCAGGTGGGGACATATGTTATTTACTATGTGTAATTCTTGTGCTCTGAGGTTTATATGTGTCCATGGAAGAAATGATGAAGACATTCTCTGATGTACTACACGCAGCCCTTGATGTTACACTCAAAATCATAGCATTCCTAAATGACCTGAGAGCAATCAATGAAATTAAACTGGGATTTAACCACCACACAGATTCCAAATGCAATCAGCACTCTGTGTGCAAGGGGGTTGTTGTTAAATCATGGAATCGACCATGAAATAAACCGTATCGTATTCAAACTGGCTTTAATTATGAAAAATTTAAGTTCAGATATTTATATTTCATATATTTCAGTGTTTTCAACCTAAACATTGAACAATTAGTCAATTTTAGGAGCCTTCAGGGAAAAAGGGAGTGCAAATAGGATTTCCTATGAAAGAAGAGGTACACAAAGGGGTATACTGCAGCCCTCCCAGCTGTAGACTTCCCCACCTGGGCAGCCACCCAACAAAAGCCTAATAAGAATCCTTAGATATGACCTTACCACTACCTTCACCTACCTGTGTACAGGTAAACTGTAAATCATTCTGGATAAGAGCGTCTGCCTTATACAGAGTGTCTGTCTTTTCAAAGTAATAAACACTTTTTCCACAATGAAACAGTAAAACAGATTTTTCTTTTACTACTTTTTCAGAGATTTATTGAACCCATATGGCAATACCGTGTAACAGAGGGTTAAGAGGGTTAGTTGTTTGGGTTTTGTGCTTGGGGAGGTCACCACCCCTGAGGTTGTGCTTTTGTATGTGCTGTTTCTGTTAGTGTCAATAACACGTTGGCAAGAAAAATCCTTAAGAAACTGTAAGAAACGGTGAAATTACCGATTACTTACTGACTTAGTGAAGCTTCCTCCAGTTGCTCCTGAGTTTTCTAGAGCAGTAATAACATTACGGCCTAAAAGGGCTCTCTGAGCGGAGCTTATGAAGCAGGACTTTCCTGCTCCAACTGGTCCATACAGCAGAATCCTAAGGGGCTGCAAACGTGGCTTTAAACCTCCCAGATCTTTTAAAATCTCCTCTTTTTCACTGAGAAAGATGAGACAAGAGGAGTAAAGTTAGACAGAGTACAAGCACAAAACCATAATTTTCTGTCGAATACAGCATTAAACATATGTTCACCTAAGATATGTTACCCAGTAGGCAAACATGTTATTACCTCCAGTTTACAGGCCTCCAAGGATCTTCTAGTTCTGAACAATAACATGAATTTAACAGTGTTAGCAGATTTGTTGTTGTTGTAGGTTAAACAGGTGCATCACAAAAGCTTTAAGAAATTTTTACTTTCCAAGTTCAGTCACAGCACTTATGTACACTTATGTAATTGTGAATTGGCCCTCCACTAATTTAGTGCTATGACATTAATGATACTTTAAAAGATTTAGTGATATAACATTAGAGTATTTGTATTAGTGATATGGTATTAGTGCTATGATATTAATGTTATGATTCAGTTGTTGGTGTTAAGATATTAGTTATATAGATATTACTGTTATGAAATTTATACTAGGATGCAGGTTTAGATTTATGATATGTGCACTATGATACAGGGTTTAGTGTTAAAAGATGAGTTATTTGATGTAGATTTTAGTGTTAGGATTTTAGTACTATGGTGCAGGTTTAGATTTATGTGCTATGATACAGGGATTAATACTCTAATATTAGTGCTGTCATACAGGACTAAGTGCCATGTTATCAGTCTTGCGATGCAGGGCTCCTCACTTTAATTTAAGTTCTATGATACAGATCAGAATTCATTAAAATAAAATGTGCCAGAGTGTTTGATTTCCTCATGTTCATTACACTGAATTAATTATTGATTTCTTATTGTTTATTACTCTCTCTAATCTGTTTCTTTATAAACAGGTAAGACTTACCGTGTGGTGGAGAAGGAAGAGGATGGCCTTTCCACTTTTCATCAAAATGTACAAAACAAATGAAAATCATTACAATTGGCACTGTACTGTTAATTATATTAATCAAGTATATTTTATATAAATATTTTAAAATGTGCCAGTAATACAGAGAGGAATATTGGTTGTTATAGTTGGTTTGTTATAGTAATATATACACATACACACAGCAGATATTATGCATTTCATTCAAATTCAAATGCAATTAGAAAACGCTAAATCAGTTGTATATCTGTCCCGTGCAGCTTCAGTTTATTACATTTTTCTTATTTGAAGATTTATCACATTACATTAATGTTTGCTTCCAGTGCGGCAAAAACTGAAGGCAGCTGTCTTGTTTCCTTGTTGGCTATGCTGTCTCATAAGTCAGTGCCCCTGAAGGCAGAACTGAGTATTGTGAAATAGTTAGTCAGTCAGATAAAAGTCAGTGACGGATACGACTGTGCTGCCTTTGAAAACAGCTGAATGGGGGAACCCAAGCATACAGTGTTTATACAGACATTAGATTCAGACATGTCTGGGTGCCTTGCTGTCTCAGAATGCTGTATAAGCAGCATTCCTGATCTTTCAGATAAGACCACTGTGTTGAACCCACTGATCAAGTACAACAGTAACTTCCACATCACTCAAATCAGACTAACATCAAAATCAAATATGGCGGCCGGTTCGTTTTTTTCATTTCATACTTTCCATTTGAGCATGACTTCTGTATTGTTTATCAGGCTCAATAATAAATAATGCAATAACAAATTGTTTTTTCATCTTCCAATTTTCCTATTTTTAATTGAATGATACATGGATTTGATGATAGAACCTGATAGTAGTCCCTTTCTGGACTTACAGCATATAACAGGGAAAAGAAAAGGAAATGAAAGGTATGCTGCCCAATAATCAGCAGAAAAAGTAATACTGTTACGTGGCTGGAGGTAGACCATCCAACTCACAGAGTGCTCTGCTTGTCCTCTGTTGCCTCACTCACTACAAGCAGCACACAAGTGTGCCAACACTGGACTTTGGAAAAATGTTCTCTCGAGTGATCAGAACAGTTCACTATCTGTTCTGATGGATTTTCTTTTACACAATTATGTGCTTCTGTGCTGGGTTATTCCATTCATCCATCCTTTATCTTTCGCTTTGTCACTGTAGTCGGGGTCACAGGGGAGCATCATTGGGCAAAGGTGGGGTACACCATGTCCATCGCATGGCCAACACACACTCACACACACACTAACACCTACGGGCAATTTAGAGTGAACGATCAACCTAACATACATGTGTTTGGACTGTGGGAGAAAACCGGAGTGTGCTGGGTTATTATTAAATTATAAAACTAGTATTTCCAGCTCATTGGTGTGAGCATTTTTGCTGTAGTTTCATTTAAACGTTTTTTAATCTATTGATTTTTATACTTACAATGATGTTGGAAATCCAGGAAGACATTGAAAGTGTGCAATTTAAAGTCTGGAAATAAAAAAAAAATTACTGAAAGTAAAATTGAAAGTAACGTAAATATTTGTAATATTGAACATGTTAAAAATGTTTTCATCATGTTTTCATCATTTATTTTGTTTTATCTCTTCTGTTGAATACCAGATACCACAAATTCCAAATAATTACTTTTTTATTACCCATTTTTAATACAGTCCCAGTTCTTGCTGGAACTGGGTTGTACAATACCAATTCCTAAAAAGTTGTGACACTGTGTAAAATGTAAATAAATGTAAATAAAAACAGAATTACATGATTTGAAAACCCATAAACCCATATTTTATTCATAATAAACCATAGAACACATATCAGATGTTAAAAGTGAGATGTTTTACCATTTCATGAAAATTATTAACTCATTTAGAACTTGATGGCAGCAACGCATCTCAAAAAAAGTTGGGACAAAACCATGTCTACCATCTTGTAGCATCAAATCATTGCAATCTACAGAGGGTCTTTAGAATTGGGGTTGTAATAAAAAGAAAAACATATTAAATTCCTTATTACCAAAATCAATGTTTTCAAACTTTACCTTATTACCTATTACCTTATTTATCTTCACTTCAACAGAAGCAGAAAAGAAAAATAAACAATTCATAGACACATTAAATCTCAGCAAGATCCGCACAATTTTAGTTTTTTAGTTGTTTAAAAAACTACATGGTAAAATGGTATGTCTGACAGAATAATGACATAGTTAAGAATCAAATTACATTTTATGTTAACATCATGTACCAGCAAATAAATTGCTTAATGTTACAGTAAGTTCAGATATTACAGTTTGAAACTGAACTTTACACAGCCGAAAGACAAGACATTAACATTCTCACCCTGATAATATATATTACTATTTTTTAAAAGATATCTCTGTCTTTTCTATCTCTGTATTTTCCAAAAGGTATGAGCAGAAAGGCTGTATATATATATATATATATATATATATATATATATATATATATATATATATATATATGAAAAATAGCAATTTATAGACATATGCAATCTCAACAAATCTTTAAGCTCAGTAGCAGCATAGAAATTGTTTAATGTTACAGTAAGAAAAAATAGTAAAAATTGTATTTTAAATAGATCTACTTTTTATTCAGATATAGCAGTTTAGAGCTGAACTTAGGCAGCCGAACGACAAGACAATAATGTTTCAGCCTGAAAGTATATGTTAATATTTTTCAAAAGATTTTTCCAATTTTACGTACGTAATTAAAATCTACCAACATATCTCCGTGTCCTCCTGTCTCGTTTTTTCTCTTTAGAGTATATTTAATTTCCTTCAGTGGTGTGAAATCCTTACCTCAGTGGACAGGAACAGTAGCTGTTTCCAGAAACCTGATTGACGAGGGTGTGGACGTTGTACCTATGCAGAGGGATTATGGTGTGCTGCTTATTATCTGTTCATTGAAGGTGAAAATATTTCTTGCTGGCTCCTCCTTAATTAATCCCCTTTTGTATAATAGCGTACAACCAGTTCCACTAAAGTTCTACTAAAGTATAGTGGAGTTAAAATTATATAATAACAATAATAATAATATTAATAATAATAGTCTTTATTTATAGAAAACCTTTAATAATTGTAGCAGCTCAAAGTGCTTTACAGACAGTTTTCATCAGCAATAATATAAACTGGGTCTTAATTAGCCAAAGACAAAGTTCAAATTTATAAGTACTAAGATGTTAAAGTAATGCATCAAGTTAACAAAAAAAATCCTTTTTAAATTCTTTCTTAAACCTGAGCACTGATCTTGACTGTCTAATGACATTTAAAATGAAGTTCTACAGTTTGTATTTTACAAAAGGTATGAGCAAAAGGTTTCATATATATATGAAAAATAGCAATTTATAGACATGCAATCTCAACAAATCTTTAAGATCAGCACAATTTTTGATTTTTTTTTTAGCTCAGAAATCATGTTTAGAAAAGTATGTGGTACAATAGTATGTCTGGTTAAAGAGGAGAGGATAAAGAGACATTTATGAATCAAATATAATTTTATATTAACATTATGTAGCAGCAAAGAAATTCTTTAATGTTACAGTAAGATAAAATAGTAAAAATTCCATTTTTAATAGATATACTTTTTATTCAGATACTGAAGTTTAGAGTTAACCTTAGGCACCCGAATGACAAGACAATAATGTTTTCAGCCTGAAAGTATATGTTAATATTTTCCAAAAGATTTTTCCAATTTTACGTACAGAAATTAAAATTTACCAACATATCTCCGTCTCTTTCTGTCTTGTTTTTTCTCTTTTCCCTCAGTGGTGTGAAATCCTTACCTCAGTAGACAGGAACAGTAGCTGTTTCCAGAAACCGACGAGGGTGTGGACGCTGTACCTATGCAGAGTGATTGTGGTGAGCTGCTTAGATTCTGTTCAGTGAAGGTGTTTCTTGCTGACTCCTCCTTAATTTATCCTCTTTTGTATAATAGCATACAACCAGCTCCACTAAAGTTCTACTAAAGTATAGTAGAGTTGAAATTATATAACAACAATAATAATAATAATATTAATAATAATAATCTTTGTTTATAGAAAACCTTTAATAACTGTAGCAGCTCAAAGTGCTTTACAGACAGTTTTCATCAGCAATAATATAAACTGTGTCTTAATTAGCCAAAGACAAAGTTCAATTTTTTTATGAACTAAGATGTTGAAGTAATGCATTAAGTTAAAAAGATAAATTTTTAATTCTTTCTTAAACCTGAGCACTGATCTTGACTGTCTAATGAAATTTGGAATTGAGCAGGTTTGAGCAGAAGGTTGATATATGTCCACTTAGGAAGCTACACTGATTGACAATCAATTTCACATGCTGTTGTGCAAATGGAGTAGACAACAGGTGGACATTATTGGCAATTAGCAAGACACACTTAATAAAGGAGTGGTTCTGGGACCATAGACCACTTCTCAGTACCTATGCTTTATGGCTGATGTTTTGGTCCCTTTTGAATGTTGGTGGTTCTTTCACACTTGTGATAGCATGAGACGACCTCTACAACCCACACAAGTGGCTCAGGTAGTGCAGCTCATCCAGGATGGCATATCAATGCGAGCTGGAGGCGCTACCAGGAGACAGGCCAGTACACCAGGAGATGTGGAAGAGGCTGTAGGAGGGCAACAACCCAGCAGCAGGACCGCTACCTCCGCCTTTGTGCAAGGAGGAACAGGAGGAGCACTGCCAGAGCCATGCAAAATGATCTCCAGCAGGCCACAAATGTGCATGTGTCTGCACAATTGGTTAGAAACCGATGATAATATGAGGGAGGTTGTGCTCACAGCCCAAGACCGTACAGGACGCTTGGCATTTGCCAGAGAACACCAGGATTGGAAATTCGCAACTGGCGCCCTGTGCTCTTCACAGATGAAAGCAGGAAAGAGGTTTGGCAGTGGGTCAGTAATGGTGTGGGGTGGCATTTCTTTGGAGCGCTGGACACAGCCCTCCATGTGCTCACCAGAGGTAGCCTGACTGCTATTAGGTACCGAGATGAGATCCTCAGACCCCTTGTGAGACCATATGCTGGTGCGGTTGGCCCTGGGTTCCTCCTGCTGCATTGAAGCTATGGACTGGCCTGCCTGTTCCCCAGACCTGAATCTGATTGAGCACATCTGGGACATCATGTCGCACTCCATCCACCAACACCACAGACTGTCCAGGAGTTGGCCACCTCATCAGGAGCATGCCCAGGCATTGTAGGGACGTCATACAGGCACGTGGAGGTCACCCACAATACTGAACCTCACTTTGACTTGTTTTAAGGACATTACATCAAAGTTGGATCAGCCTGTAGTGTGTTTTTCCACTTTAATTTTGTGTGTGACTCCAAATCCAGGCCTCCATTGGTTAATAAATTTGATTTCCATTGATGATTTTTGTGTGATTTTGTTGTCAGCACATTCAACTTTGTACAGAACAAAGTATTCAATGAGAATACTTCATATACAGGGGTTGGACAATGGGCCTTCTTTTGCGGCCAACACAGCGTCAGTTCGTCTCGGGAATGACATATATAAGTCCTGCACAGTGGTCAGAGAGATTTTAAGCCATTCTTCTTGCAGGATAGTGGACAGGTCACTATGTGATGCTGGTGGAGGAAAACGTTTCCTGACTTGCTCCTCCAAAACACCCCAAAGTGGCTTAATAATATTTAGATCTAGTGACTGTGCAGGCCATGGGAGATGATCAACTTCACTTTCATGTTCATCAAACCAATCTTTCACCAGTCTTGCTGTGTGTATTGGTGCATTGTCATCCTGATACACAGCACCGCCTTCAGGATACAATGTTTGAACCATTGGATGCACATGGTCCTCCAGAATGGTTCGGTAGTCCTTGGCAGTGACACGCCCATCTAGCACAAGTATTGGGCCAAACCCCTTACTGATCCATCCCATGCTTCACTGTGGGCATGCAACAGTCTGGGTGGTACGCTTCTTTGGGGCTTCTCCACACCGTAACTCTCCCGGATGTGGGGAAAAACAGTAAAGGTGGACTCATCAGAGAACAATACATGTTTACATTGTCCACAGCCCAAGATTTGCACTCCTTGCACCATTGAAACCGACGTTTGGCATTGGCACAAGTGACCAAAGGTTTGGCTATAGCAGCCCGGCCGTGTATATTTACCCTGTGGAGCTCCTGACGGACAGTTCTGGTGGAAACAAGAGAGCTGAGGTGCACATTTAATTCTGCTGTGATTTGGGCAGCCGTGGTTTTGTTTTTTGGGATACAATCCGGGTTAGCACCCCAACATCCCTTTCAGACAGCTTCCTCTTGCGTCCACAGTTAATCCTGTTGGATGTGCTTGGTCCTTCTTGGTAGTATGCTGACATTACGCTGGATACCGTGGCTCTTGATACATCACAAAGACTTGCTGTCTTGGTTACAGATGCGCTAGAAAGACGTGCACCAACAATTTGTCCCATAATGTTGTGTTATTGTAATATTTTGAGCAAAACTGTGCTCTTACCTGCTAACTGAACTTCACACTCTGCTCTTAATAAAGATTCCAATTAATAAAGATTGGCCACCAGACTGGTCCAATTTAGCCATGAAACCTCCCACACTAAAATGACAGGTGTTTCAGTTTCATTGTCCAACCCCTGTATATATATATATATATATATATATATATATATATATATATATATATATCCCTCCTATTATGTTAGTGGTGAATTTGACCCTTTCTTTTCCACTTTTGATTTGTCTTAAATATTGGTTGCCTTCTCTTTTTCTCCATGAAATTCTTTGACTTTTCGTTATTTAGGGTCATGACCTTGTATGCAAAGTTTGATCACACTGATATTTTGTGGAAGTTCTGTACAATATGTGTAGAAAGGTGATGTTTTGGGTCATTTTCACCCAGATGCTTTTATGTATAGAGGTGGTTTCACAGACCTAAACTAACATGTCTTTGCTGTATACTAATGTTATGACTGATGCATACTGATGTTATGACTGGTTCTGATTGCCCTGGTGAGTAAAAAGGAGCTTCCCTAAAGTTCTTGTCCGGGCTGCTGCTGACATTGTCAGACATAGATCCCACAAAAGGATCTCCAAAAGACTGACCATCGAAGAAGTCTTATGCCAGATTTTGACCTGTGATACCGAACTAGAAGATGAGGTTTCAAAGAGGATGCTTCAGATGCAGAAGACAATATAGCTGAAGATCCAGATGTTGAATTTTCTTCAGGTGAAGAGGATTCAAAGGATGAATCTGGCATTGATGCCTCTCCGTTGGATGAAAACAACAGAACACGACCACCAACCAGAGGAGGTGAGCCATGGAAATCTAAAGACGGTAACATAGAGTTGTCACCTACACCACAGCAAAGCCAAGGAAGACTTTCAGCATCCACTATAATCACAATGATTCCAGGGCTTACGCGATTTGCTGCCACTGGAGCCCATGACATTCAATCAACTTTTGAGCTGTTCATACCACAACAAGTTGAGAAGATTATACTGGACATGACCAATTTAGAAGGGAGCCTTGTATTTATTGTAAACTGGAAACCACTGGATCGTGTTGACTTGCATGCATACATTGGACTGTTGATATTACCTGGGGTGTACAAGTCAAACGGAGAATAAAGAGAATGGCAGGCCAATATTTAGGGCAACAATGTCTTTAGAAGCATTCCATATAATTTCCCACGTAATTCGCTTTGATAACTGTGATACCAGACCTAGCCGACGTGAGAGAGACAAGCTAGCCACAATCAGGTATGGGTGGGACAAATGGGTCAAAATTCTACCTCTCCTGGACAATCCTGGTGCTCATGTTACAGTGGACGAACATTTTGATCTATTCAGAGGATGAAAGCCACCTGGGGGAGCACCTGAAAAGAACTGGGGATGAGGGTGGTGTTCTGATATTTCATCCTTCTGAGAATTCATAATAAAGTTTTACTGTTTTGACTTGACCCTTTGCTTGTTTTTGAGTGTATTAAAACTGTCCGAGTCAAATTGACATAATACGAGGGATATATATACGCTTGCCAGTCAAGCATAATTACTCTGCATTTAAGAATCCACATGGTTGTAGCTTAAGCAGAATGAGAATCTGTCTTGTTGAAACAACCTTCGACTTCCTGGGAAAAAAGGTCATCTTGGTGGCAGCATATGTCTGTATAAAATCCCAATGTACAGGTGGTACCTTCACACATATGCTGCAAAATGTTTGAATGATCCATTTTATCTTGGGTACAAGTAACTCGGTGTGTGTTTTCCCAAAAATAAGAGGAAACATGGACTCGTCTCATCACACCAAAAAATTCTAAAATTTGTTTTGGGCCAGTTGATTATAAGGCAAGGTCCAGAGAGTGCGGCGGTGCTTCTGCTTAGAATTAATGTATCAATCTCCTTGCATACTAGCATTTGAAGTTGCATTTCCTAATGTGGCATGAGACTGTGTTAAGTGACACTGGTTTTCGGAATGACTCTTGAGCCCATGTGGCTATATTTAACACAGCAGCATAATAATGACTCATACAATGCTGTCTGAATGCTTATAGGTCACGCATATTTAACAGAAGGCCTTTGGTAGAGCTCCTTTTATACCCAATCTTTTATATCTTGTTACCAATTCACCTGGTTGTACAATGTTTTAACCTCTTAACCGTACCCCCCTTTTTTTTACCAATTTCCGCCTGAAAATACATACCCAAATCTTGAAGCTTTTCACTGAAACACTGCATAAATTAGTGTAATTTTCAAGATGTAATGTTCCTGAAAAGCCTTCAAATTTGTACTAGAAGCACTAATAGGCATTGAAATTAATCTGCAATGCTCCAAATATGCTGAAAACAACAAAAAAAACAGGCGCTTTTCTAATTTTTATTTTAAAATTTAAATTTTAGTGCCTACCAAAAATAAAGTTTATGTGTCCCCAGACTTTTTCCTTTAGAAAAGTGTTTCTGCATGTGTCTAAAGTCACCAGAAGAAAATTGGAGTTGATTTCTTTTACTGATTTGAAGTTATTCAAGCTGGAGTAGAGAGTGAACAGGGGGTCCCCCCCACTGGTCTATTGGGGTGTCCAAGGTCCCCCAACCTCCCCAAAATGAAAACAGCTGATTTTACTGCAAAAAAATATGTATATATGTGTATATGTTATATTCTTATAACCCCCACATCTAAAAATGTGTTTATTCACTTTCCTTGACAAAATAATGTCATGTATGATTTTTAGGCCATTTCTTACCATATTTTACATGTTTATTATAAGTCCATAACTAAATTATCTTCTTGGAAAAAACTCAGTCAGTTTTTCCAAAGTCAGTTTATAGCCTCAGACTGTACTTTTATTTTGGTATCGTTTGGAGCTGTTTATCTGGTGTAAAACTCTCTCTGCTGCCCGATTTCAGTAGATCGCCGCCGCTACTCTTCCTTTTGAGCTTTACTAATCACTCTTAAACATCATAAAATATCGTTTTCTTTGGTTTGGGACTTTGTTTAGGGTTCATAGTTAATGTTTTGATCGTTGTTTTGTGTCTGTGTATCTCCTGCGTGGCGCGCTTCCTCTCTGCGCTCTGCGCACTGAATGCGCACTGAGTCTCAAAAACCCACCCGTTTTTCTAACCCACCCACCTTCTCGGTTACGCGTCCAGATATCTCCGCACCTAATTGGTCCACAGACTTGGTTGACACGTTTTTGGAAAGGGGAAGGGCGGGACTATTAGTGGCGAAAATGCTGATTTCGAACTGTGAGATATTTTAATAATTTTTTTAATTCGAAGGTTTTTGTTCTGACCTGTCGAAAATCCGGAGTACTCCTTCCACAAAATGGCGGATTATTAACGATCGGATTGATGGAAAAACACAAGTTTGGTCTCGTTTTGAAGCTGACACTCTGAGGTACGTGGCTGGTCTGTTGTGGCTTTGGTGGTGCGTCCCTGTGGCGGCTGAGAGCCTTTACGTGTGGGAGAAACGCAGAAGTAGTGGCAGCGCTAGGGGGCGTGTTACTGTTCGGAAAAGCTATTCTTTATTTTTTATTTAAATACTGCTACATTTCAGAGTATAATAGCTTACACCATCGTAATCCTGAGGGTCTCCCCGTTCGTTTGATGTGTAATATGTCCAGATTGGCCAAAAGATGGCTTTACGAAAAATAAAAATGTTCGTAGTGTACCTAATATTTTGTCATACTAACGCTAGTTTTTGACCAAAATATTTATTTTCTGAATGACAATAAAGAAAAAATGGCAAAACGACCGAAAAGGGCGCGTTAAGTGGTTAAAATGGTTTAGTATAGGTTGTTTTACATATACTGGGTAATAATAATGAGAACACAAAAGGCAAAGCTTTCTTGAGTCAGCCTGTCCCCCGGAGTTGTTAAGCCTCTAATTAAATTAGAGTACTACAGTACACAAAAGGTTTTAATAAAACAAGGTTGCCCCTGACCCTTAACAAGCTTATAGCCAATATATTTTAGTGAACAGCAATTATTATGCATTCTTAAAAGAAAATGTGTCTTCTGCTGAATACCACCTCTGTTTATGTGGCAGGAGCTACTCCTGTTCAGAATAAATATACAGAGAAGGCGGCCATATTGCTAATCTACTGCCAAAGTTTTTCTCATTTTCAGTGGTTGTTCATCATTTATGATGAGAAATTCAGCTATGCTTGGACATCTCACATTTATGGTCTCTTACTGTATAGATCTGTAAATCTATCTTTAGGGTGAAGTTGATGTGGCTTTGATGTGATGGGCTTGGAACAAACACCTGAGGATGGAATTCATCCTGATGATATTGTTAGTGCATTGCTGGGCCATGTCAAAGTCGGCTACAAGGTAAACGGGTGGTTGGCTTCACTCCATTACTTTAGATTTTGACGTTTCAAATTAATTGTAAAAATACAGAATATTTTGAAGTATCAAGAACATAAAAACATACATTATAGGAGTTGATGGACACATTGGAGCCCCATGAAATCCATTTAAAATGTTCTTCTCTCTTGTTTTCCTTTTGTCTTTTTCTCAAGTTTAATCCTGTTTCTCCTCAGACTAAAGAACACCAAGACTACATAAGAAAACCTAGTCTGAAGGACAAAGGACAAAGTGTCTGGTTAGTGTTGTTCTCTCCACACCAGTTAGTTGTCGTTTGCCAATTAAAAGCCTTTAAATAGACCTCCCAGTCAGTGTGTCTTTGTGAAGTCTTGTTTGTGTTTCCACTGCATCACTGAGCCGTGTTAGTTCTGATTATCTGGCGATTCTGATTTTGGACTGTTTGCCTATTTAGGATTTCGATGATTTTTTTTATTTTTGGGACTTTCTGCTCTTTTGTAATTTTGTTGATGCTGAATCTTTGTGGACATTAAAACCTGCACTTGGATCCTTGTATGGTGTTTGAGTCACTTCACTTATTCAGTGTTTCACCAGGGAATAAACTCAATGTCTGTGGTTTCCAGACTTGATGATAGTTACTTTGTATGGTTACTTTTGAGTCCCTAAAACATTTCATTACAACTAATGTGTGGCTGTAACTATGAATAGACTATCAGTCAAAAGTTTGGAAACATCTAGCCTGGTTGTTCTTCTTTGAATTACTTTAATAGTAATGATATTAGTGAATAATTGTGAAGAGATCAAAACTATGAAATAACACGTATGGAATTATTCCTGGTTGTGTTTTAAAGAATGTTTAGAGTGTCTTTTAGAAATGAGCTCATTTGCTCTGATGCAGGTTTATATACTGTTAACATTCTGGTGAGCAGCTTCATGAGGAGCCACATGAGCTGCTTTTCTAACAGAACTGAAGAAGATAGTCTACATGCTGAGTTGAGTTTGGGGGTTTCTAGATCTTATAAAAATATACATTGTCATTTTTATTATTTAAATACTGTAAAATGTTTGTTTTAGTAACATTTTTGTACATGGGCTCCAACTTCACTATTTAAACTTTCAACACAAACAGACATATTTAACACTAAGACACTAAGTGTGTGTTTCAACTGCAGGGCTGGGTATTCGGGGACAGCACATACTAGACTGGCCTGCTGGTGTCCTAATGAAACTTTGAGGTTCATTATAAAATACTAGAAAAGGCCCCATGCAATTCTTTATCTGGACACTTGTATAGCTGATGAATGGCAAATGTTGATTAAATGCTGTAAAAAGGAAAAGAGGTCATCATATTTGGAATAACCATACATTTACAAAATTCATAAGATAATACATAAACTATCATGTATGTACATTTTGTATTGTTTGCAGATCAAAGAGAATTAACATATCACTGATGTGTGCTTTCTTTTATTAAAATGTCACTGTTGAAATGACTTTGTAATGGTGTTATTGCGTTTTTTATAGTATAGTATATTTGTAGTATAATATAGTATAGTATAGTATAATATATAGTATATTTGCTTGAGAAAAAAAAACATTCATAATTTTATATTTCTGTATTTTTTATTAGAACTCCATGTCAAACTCAAAAGAAATTCAGAACATTTTATGTTGTATAGGTGAACTTTATTTGTGTATCAAGTAAACTTTCTAAATGACCTAGAATACATTTATATGAAATGATAAAACACTTCTAGAATATAAGGGTTTGCAAGCAACAGCTCTTAAAGCTTGGCATAGATAAGTTATGTAGAAACAATTTCCACTAAAGGGATTTTCTCACTTCCCACAAACAACCGCTAAGTAAACAAAGTGAAAGTGAAAGTGATTTAAATATCTGGAGTAGCACAACAGGAAAAGAGAGGGGGGCAGTAATAGTTGTTTGGTGGGATTAAAAGCGAATTTCCCAGATAATTAAGGGCAAAACCTTTATTCAATGGCTGAGATAGTCGGTCATACACAAAGCCATTCATGACTATGATGCACTGTTAAGAAACATATAGACTGAGATTTCTGTACAGCAGTGATTACAGAAACTAGGAGTCCCCACACAAATATAGTCATTATATATGTAACAGTTTTCATATGTGATGCTAAAGATATGCATAAACATTTTGAAAGATCTTTTTAAATCTGATATATTAATCTAGGGATCATCATCTTCACTTGATTCACAGAGGTTCTCAGCATAATCATTGGCAAAGTTGACGATGTCCCTCAGTGCCATGAGGATGATAACATCAATATTGCTATTTACAGTGATTTCAGCATGATAGTTTTTCACAGGGTGGATGCTGTTAATGGAGATGCCCAGTTTTTGACTGCTCTCTTCCACCTGAAGAAACAAAGTACACAGGTATTAAGAGAAAGGTCCACATGGATTTAGAGTTTTTACTCTGTACTGTACATTATACATTATATATGTTTGCTTTATATTGAACATAATAAATCAAACTCAGACTCCTCCAAACAAGTTTAACTCAGACCACCTCTCAGTCTGCTCTATGGTTATAGTCTCTCATGCTGTACCACATAGCCACAATCTTGTATTCCCTAGTCATGTACTAATCAGAGTAGGTGGTTTATTTTACTAATTTTATTGTACCGACATATCAAATACGCTACTAGATGCCTTGGGAAAATCAAGGGAGGTTTCAGTACGTAAGAACCTTATTAACACAGTAGTTAGTTAGTAAGATGTTATGAGTGTTGAGAATATTTCACCCTGCCAGAGGAAGATAATGTTACTCAAAAGTTACTCTTTGACCGTGCAAGAGACTAAATATAGTGATTCTCCTAAACTTCCTCAGGAGAAACATCAGATCAAAACAAGACTTCAGATATAGAAGAGATAAAGCAGAGATGAGTGTTTATTTGTAAATGAAGATGAGTCTTTGGAGAAGTTTTTTACTGTTGCAAAACTTAATACTAGTATCAATATTGATATTATGCCTTTAATACCAATATTGTCTGTACATGTGTGGGGGCGCATACTGACTTTACTCAACAGAGTGCCTATAGAAAAGCTGTCCACCTTCAGAACGTCAGTTCATAGAGTTCTTAGAATCGTTAAATTAGTTTGTTCAAACTGTGTTTAAGTAGCTTAACATTCTGGTAGTAAATATAAAGCTTCTACTGCACGATGCTGATTTCTGCAGACAACGTACTGAAACTTGCTGCTCGTACTGCTCTTTAACCTCATCGCATAAGCATTTTTAGGAGTTTCCCTTTCAAAGTGCGAAATACTAATTATAGAAGATTATTATAATAAAGCTCCTACTCTGATTTACTCAGGCTGCTTAACAACTGAGAAAAGCTCATAGATGATATAAACCTGACACGTTGCATACACTCTTGTCTGCTAGTTTTATTCATGTAATAACTAGGTATAACTACTGGTGTTAAGTATGCAATTTAATTCCTTACGAATGCATTTGGAAAGTTCTATGAATATAGAATACAATAAGTCTTACTGTTCATTTTCTCAAAAGTTTGGGTTAGTAATACGATTTTGATGTATTATAACTGATTTGAGTATGATCTGTGGTTAGCTATAGCTTTTTAAATTCAACACTTTAGTGGTTATAATGTTCCTATGAGCAGATATGATAAATGTTATGACTTCTGACTTTAAAGGGTAAAAAACATTTGCTTTATTAAATACTGTATTATGCATAACATTAGAACTAATTAAGAGACATTATAACCAGTTACATCAGGTATTATAAAGTGTTATGTGTGCTATATGTTTCTAAATAAGTGTATAAATACATCTTTTACTTTAAACATAATAAACAAACAAATAAATATGATTTCATACAGTTTATGTCATGTAATATTAAATGTTTGATGTTTTCCAGAATCTGCATTCTGGTTACCTTATCTTTGATCTTCCTGCTGAAGTAAAGTTTCCTCAAGTCTGAGTTGACCACCCTACATATCGCATCCACTTTTGTCAACATGATGACTTGTGGAATTTCTACAAGAAACAGAAGATTAATAAAGCAATATATATATATATATATATATATATATATATATATATATATATATATATATATATATATATATATATATATATATAAAAAATAACATTAAAAGAATTGTTAGGAAAATTAAAGGAATTTTAATCACCATGTGAATCCTACATCAACCTCAAAGACTAAATGTTAAATAACCAACAAACCCAGATCGGAAGCTTTCTTTCGAACTGCCTTCATTTTGTCAATCACACAGGGATCCATTCTTGAGACGTCATTAGCAGAAATGATGCTCACCACACAGTGAATTCTATCATGTGGTTTTGGGCAGCGATTGTACTTTGGGTGGTCTGGAGTTATAGCTGCCCGAGGATTAAACTAAAACAGAAAAACAGATGTTTCCAGATATTTCCAGATTTCTCCTCAAAGTGTTATCATTTATCAGCATTTTGATAATCAGACAGAGTGTGTACTTACACTGTAGTTATCCAAAATATGTCCCTCTAAAACTTTGAAGATGTCTTCAGTTTGTATCCCTCCATCAGCAGATTCAAGTCCCATGAGGTCACAGAAAACAAAGGGGTAATGTCCACCTTCACGCTTCTTCATCTTGTGTGTTTTGATCTAGAAACAAACATTCAAACGTGTTCAAACATGGTGGCATTATCAAGTGAAGACATTAGTTACATTAATTACTATATGTAATTCTTGTGCTCTGAAGTTTATATGTTTTCATGCAAAAAAAATATAAGACATTCTCTGATGTTCTACACGCATCCCTGGATGTTAGACTCAAAATTACAGCATTTCCCAACAACCAGAAAGCAACCAATGAAATTAAACTTATTTAACCACCACACAGATTACAAATGCAAATGTAGATAAACTGTAACACTACCTTCACCTACCTGTGTACAGGTAAACTGTAACACTACCTTCACCTACCTGTGTACATGTTAACTGTAACACTACTACCTTCACCTACCTGTGTACAGGTAAACTGTAACACTACCTTCACCTACCTGTGTACATGTTAACTGTAACACTACTACCTTCACCTACCTGTGTACAGGTTAACTGTAACACCACCTTCACCTACCTGTGTACAGATAAACTGTAACACTGCCTTCACCTACCTGTGTACATGTTAACTGTAACACTACCTTCACCTACTCGTGTAGAGGTAAAATCTAACGCTACCTTCACCTGCCTGTGTACAGATAAACTGTAACACTACCTTCACCTATCTGTGTACAGGTAAAATGTAACGCTACCTTCACCTACCTGTGTACAGGTAAACAGTAACTCTACCTTCACCTTCTGGGACTGGGATTTAGAGGGTTTTTTTTGGGTGGGGGTGGTGATGCTTAGTGGTGACCTCCCCATTGAAGTTGTGCTTTGGTATGTGCAGTTTCTTTAGTTGTCAATAACAAGTTATCTGATTACTTACTGTAAGAGTGAAGCTCACTCCAGACGAGGCTGAGTTTTCTAGAGCACAAATAACATTCCGGCCTAAAAGGGTTCTCTGAACAGAGTTTATAAAGCTGGACTTTCCTGCCCCAACTGGTCCGAACAGTAGAATCCTAAGGGGCCCCAAATGTGGGTTTACATCCCTCAGATCGTTTAAAATCTCATCTTTCCCACTAAGATAGACAAGAGTAGAGTTAGACAGAGTACATGGACAAAGAAATGATTAAATATAATTTCATCTAATTTTATCTAGTAGTAAAACATGTTCTTACGTCCAGGGTACAGGCCTCCAAGGACCTTCTAGTTCTGATTAATAAAATTAATTTAACAATGTTAGCAAAAGTATTTGGCACTTAATTGATGTCGGTAAAACATCAATACCTGCATCAAAAATGTTCTAAACAATATTTAATTTTTAAAGACACCCATACCAGTAATGTCAAATTAGTGTCATGATGTTCATAATATGATACAGGGCTTGGCAATATGATATTACTTCTATTGTATTAGTAATATGATATTAGTGCCATGATAGTGCTGTAATACAGATCTCAGTGCTATTATATTAGTGTTTTGATATAAGTACTTTAGTGCTATAATATTAGTGCTGGTATACAGAGCTTAGTGCTATAATAGTAGTGATTTGATATTAGTACTTTAGTGCTATAATAATAGTATTTTGATAATAGTACTTTAGTGCTACAATATTAATATTTTGATATTAGTAATTTAGTGCTATTATTTTAGTGTTTTGATATTAGTACTTTAGTGCTCTAATAATAGTGCTGGTATACAGAGCTTAGTGCTATTATATTAGTGATTTGATATTAGTACTTTAGTGCTATAATATTAGTGCTTTGATATTAGTACGTTAGTGCTATTATTTTAGTGTTTTGATATTAGTACTTTAGTGCTCTAATATTAGTGCTGGTATACAGAGCTTAGTGCTATAATATTAGTATTTTGATATTAGTACTTTTGTGCTATTATATTAGTGTTTTGACATTAGTATTTTAGTGCTATAATATTAGTGCTGGTATACAGAGCTTAGTGCTATTAGTATTTTGATATTAGTAATTTAGTGCTATAGTATTAGTGCTTTGATATTAGTACTTTAGTGCTACAATATTAGTGCTGGTATACAGAGCTTAGTGCAATTATTTTAGTATTTTGATATTAATACTTGAGTGCTATACTATTAGTGCTTTGATATTAGTACTTTAGTGCTACAATATCAGTGCTGGTATACAGAGCCTAGTGCTATTATATTAGTGTTTTGAAATTAGTACTGTAGTGCTATAATATTAATATTTTGATATTAATACTTTAGTTCTATAATATTAGTATTTTGATATTAGTACTTTAGTGCTATAATATTTGTATTGTGATATTAGTACTTTATAGTTATAATATTAGTATTCGGATATTAGTACTTCATTGCTATAATATTAGTGTTTTGATATTAGTACTTTAATGCTATAATATTAGTATTTTGATATTAGTTCTTTAATGCTATAATATTAGTGCTGGTATACAGAGCTTAGTGCTATGATATTACTGGTTTTATATTAGTGCTTTAGTGCTATAATATTAGTACTGGTATACAGAGCTTTGTGCTATCATATTAGTATTTTGATATTAGTACTTTAGTGCTATAACTAGGCCTGGACAATACTTTGATAATGGTATTTACCGCGATAAGATATATTTCAGTAACGGTGATATCATTTTTGCGGTAGTTCAATATGTAGTATTTACGGCATGGTAGCCGCGGAATCACCCTTCCTACCACCTGTCCGTACTTTGCAATTGTTCTTTTCACCTGACAGTGGCAGCAGTACAGAAATGTATTAGAGCTTTAGTGGTATAATGTTAGTGGTGGGATACAGAGCTTAGTGTTATTATATTAGTGTTTTAATATTAGTTCTTTATTGCTATAATATTAGTGCTGGTATACGGAGCTTAGTGCTATTATATTAGTATTTTGATATTAGTACTTTAGTGCTATTATTTTAGTGCTTTGATATTAGTACTTTAGTGCTCTAATATTAGTGCTGGTATACAGAGCTTAGTGCTATAATATTAGTATTTTGATATTAGTACTTTTGTGCTATTATATTAGTGTTTTGATTATAGTACTTTAGTGCTATTATTTTAGTGTTTTGATATTAGTACTTTAGTGCTACAATATTAGTGCTTTTATACAGAGCTTAGTGCAATTATTTTAGTATTTTGATATTAATACATGAGAGCTATACTATTAGTGCTTTGATATTAGTACTTTAGTGCTACAATATTAGTGCTGGTATACAGAGCTTAGTGCTATTATATTAGTGTTTTGATATTAATACTTTAGTTCTATAATATTAGTATTTTGATATTAGTACTTTGGTGCTATAATATTTGTATGTTGATATTAGTACTTTATTGTTATAATATTAGTGTTCTGATTGTTTCAATAATGGTGATATCATTTTTGCGGTAGTTCAATATGTAGTATTTACGGCATGGTAGCCGTGGATTCACCCTTCCTACCACCTGTCGGTACTTTGTAATTTTTCTTTTCACCTGACGGTGGCAGCAGTACAGAAATGTATTAGAGCTTTAGTGCTATAATTTTAGTGGTGGGATACAGAGCTTAGTGCTATGATATTAGTGTTTTAATATTAGTACTTTAGTGCTATAATATTAGTGCTGGTATACAGAGCGTAGTGTTATTATTTTAGTGTTTTGATATTAGTACTTTAGTGCTACAATATTAGTGCTGGTATACAGACATTAGTGCTATTATATTAGTGATTTGATATGAGTGCTGTAGTGCTATAATATTAGTATTTTGATATTAATACTTTAGATCTATAATATTAGTATTTTGATAGTAGTACTTTAGTGCTATTATTTTAGTGTTTTGATATTAGTACTTTAGTGCCCTAATATTAGTGCTGGTATACAGAGCTTAGTGCTATAATATTAGTATTTTGATATTAGTACTTTTCTGCTATTATATTAGTGTTTTGACATTAGTATTTTAGTGCTGTAATATTAGTGCTGGTGTACAAAGCTTAGTGCTATTATATTAGTGTTTTAACATTAGTAATTTAGTGTTATAGTATTAGTGTTTTATATGAGTAGTTTAGTGCTATAATATGAGTGCTGGTATTCAGAGCTTAGTGCTATTGCATTAGTGATTTGATATTAGTACTTTAGTGCTATAATATGAGTGCTGGTATACAGAGCTTAGTGCTATTATTTTTGTGATTTGATATTAGTACTTTAGTGCTATAATTTTAGTGCTTTGATATTAGTAATTTAGTGCTACAATATTAGTGCTGGTATACAGAACTTAGTGCTATCATATTAGTGTTTTGATATTAATATTTGAGTGCTATGCTATTAGTGCTTTGATATTAGTACTTTAGTGCTATAATGTTAGTGTTTTGGTATTAGTACTTCAGTGCTATTATATTAGTATTTTGATATTAGTATTTTAGTGCTATAATATTAGTGCTGATTTACAGAGCTTACTGCTATTATATTAGTATGTTGTTATTAGTACTTTAGTGCTATAACATTAATGCTCATATACAGAGCTTACTGCTATCATATTAGTGTTTTTTCATATTAGTACTTTAGTGCCCTAATATTAGTGCTGGTATACAGAGCTTAGTGCTATAATATTAGTATTTTGATATTAGTACTTTTGTGCTATTATATTAGTGTTTTGACATTAGTATTTTAGTGCTGTAATATTAGTGCTGATATACAGAGCTTAGTGCTATTATATTAGTATTTTGACATTAGTAATTTAGTGTTATAGTATTAGTGTTTTATATGAGTAGTTTAGTGCTATAATATGAGTGCTGGTATTCAGAGCTTAGTGCTATTACATTAGTGATTTGATATTAGTACTTTAGTGCTATAATATGAGAGCTGGTATACAGAGCTTAGTGCTATTATTTTTGTGATTTGATATTAGTACATTAGTGCTATAATATTAGTGCTTTGATATTAGTAATTTAGTGCTACAATATTAGTGCTGGTATACAGAACTTAGTGCTATCATATTAGTGTTTTGATATTAATATTTGAGTGCTATGCTATTAGTGCTTTGATATTAGTACTTTAGTGCTATAATGTTAGTGTTTTGGTATTAGTACTTTAGTGCTATTATATTAGTACTTTGATATTAGTATTTTAGTGCTATAATATTAGTGCTGATTTACAGAGCTTACTGCTATTATATTAGTATGTTGTTATTAGTACTTTAGTGCTATAACATTAATGCTCGTATACAGAGCTTACTGCTATCATATTAGTGTTTTTTGATATTAGTGCTTTAGTGCTATGATATGAGTGCTGGTATACAGAGCTTTGTGCTATCATATTAGTATTTTGATATTAGTACTTTAGTGCTATAACTAGGCCTGGACAATACTTTGATAATGGTATTTACTGCGATAAGATATATTTCAATAATGGTGATATCATTTTTGCGGTAGTTCAATATGTAGTATTCACGGCACGGTAGCCGCAGAATCACCCTTCCTACCACCTGTCGGTACTTTGCAATTGTTCTTTTCACCTGACGGTGGCAACAATACAGTAATGTATTAGAGCTTTAGTGCTATAATTTTAGTGGTGGGATACAGCGCTTAGTGCTATTATATTAGTGTTTTAATATTAGTACTTACTGCTATAATATTAGTGCTGGTATACGGAGCTTAGTGCTATTATATTAGTATTTTGACATTAGTATTTTAGTGCTATAATATTAGTACTGGTATACAGAGCTTAGTGCTATTATATTAGTATTTTGATATTAGTACTTTAGTGCTATTATATTAGTGATTTGATATTAGTACTTTAGTGCTATAATATGAGTGCTGGTATACAGAGCTTAGTGCTATTATTTTTGTGATTTGATATTAGTACTTTAGTGCTATAATATTAGTGCTTTGATATTAGTAATTTAGCGCTACAATATTAGTGCTGGTATACAGAACTTAGTGCTATCATATTAGTGTTTTGATATTAATATTTGAGTGCTATGCTATTAGTGCTTTGATATTAGTACTTTAGTGCTATAATATTAGTGCCGGTATACAGAGCTCAGTGCTAGAGTATTATTGTTTTGATATTAGTACTGTAGTGCTATAATATTATTGTTTTGTTATTTGTAATTTAGTGCTACAATATTAATGCTGGTATACAGATATTTGTGCTATTATATTAGTGTTTTGATATTAGTACTGTAGTGCTATAATGTTAGTATTTTGATATTAATACTTTAGTTCTATAATATTAGTATTTTGATATTAGTACTTTAGTGCTATTATGTTAGTGTTTTGATATCAGTACTTTAGTGCTATAATAGTACTGGTATACAGAGCTTAGTGCTATGATATTAGTATTTTGATATTAGTACTTTTGTGCTATTATATTAGTGTTTTGACATTAGTATTTTAGTGCTATAATATTAGTGCTGGTATACAGAGCTTAGTGCTATTATATTAGTATTTTGATATTAATACTTGAGTGCTATACTATTAGTGCTTTGATATTAGTACTTTAGTGCTACAATATCAGTGCTGGTATACAGAGCCTAGTGCTATTATATTACTGTTTTTATATTAGTGCTTTAGTGCTATAATATTAGTACTGGTATACATAGCTTTGTGCTATCATATTAGTATTTTGATATTAGTACTTTAGTGCTATAACTAGGCCTGGACAATACTTTGATAATGGTATTTACCGCGATAAGATATATTTCAATAACGGTGATATCATTTTTGCGATAGTTCAATATGTAGTATTTACGGCATGGTAGCCGCGGAATCACCCTTCCTACCACCTGTCCGTACTTTGCAATTGTTCTTTTCACCTGACAGTGGCAGCAGTACAGAAATGTATTAGAGCTTTAGTGCTATAATTTTAGTGGTGGGATACAGAGCTTAGTGCTATTATATTAGTGTTTTAATATTAGTTCTTTATTGCTATAATATTAGTGCTGGTATACAGAGCTTAGTGCTATTATATTAGTATTTTGATATTAGTACTTTAGTGCTATTATTTTAGTGCTTTGATATTAGTACTTTAGTGCTCTAATATTAGTGCTGGTATACAGAGCTTAGTGCTATAATATTAGTATTTTGATATTAGTACTTTTGTGCTATTATATTTGTGTTTTGATATTAGTACTTTAGTGCTATTATTTTAGTGTTTTGATATTAGTACTTTAGTGCTACAATATTAGTGCTTTTATACAGAGCTTAGTGCAATTATTTTAGTATTTTGATATTAATACATGAGAGCTATACTATTAGTGCTTTGATATTAGTACTTTAGTGCTACAATATTAGTGCTGGTATACAGAGCTTAGTGCTATTATATTAGTGTTTTGATATTAATACTTTGGTGCTATAATATTTGTATGTTGATATTAGTACTTTATTGTTATAATATTAGTGTTCTGATTGTTTCAATAATGGTGATATCATTTTTGCGGTAGTTCAATATGTAGTATTTACGGCATGGTAGCCGTGGATTCACCCTTCCTACCACCTGTCGGTACTTTGTAATTTTTCTTTTCACCTGACGGTGGCAGCAGTACAGAAATGTATTAGAGCTTTAGTGCTATAATTTTAGTGGTGGGATACAGAGCTTAGTGCTATGATATTAGTGTTTTAATATTAGTACTTTAGTGCTATAATATTAGTGCTGGTATACGGAGCATAGTGTTATTATTTTAGTGTTTTGATATTAGTACTTTAGTGCTACAATATTAGTGCTGGTATACAGACATTAGTGCTATTATATTAGTGTTTTGATATTAGTACTGTAGTGCTATAATATTAGTATTTTGATATTAATACTTTAGTTCTATAATATTAGTATTTTGATATTAGTACTTTAGTGCTATAATAGTACTGGTATACAGAGCTTAGTGCTATGATATTAGTATTTTGATATTAGTACTTTTGTGCTATTATATTAGTGTTTTGACATTAGTATTTTAGTGCTATAATATTAGTGCTGGTATACAGAGCTTAGTGCTATTATATTAGTATTTTGATATTAGTAATTTGGTGCTATAGTATTAGTGCTTTGATATTAGTACTTTAGTGCTACAATATTAGTGCTGGTATACAGAGCTTTGTGCTATCATATTAGTATTTTGATATTAGTACTTTAGTGCTATAACTAGGCCTGGACAATACTTTGATAATGGTATTTACTGCGATAAGATATATTTCAATAATGGTGATATCATTTTTGCGGTAGTTCAATATGTAGTATTTACGGCACGGTAGCTGCAGAATCACCCTTCCTACCACATGTCAGTACTTTGCAATTGTTCTTTTCACCTGACAGTGGCAACAATACAGTAATGTATTAGAGCTTTAGTACTATAATTTTAGTGGTGGGATACAGAGCTTGGTGCTATTATATTAGTGTTTTAATATTAGTACTTACTGCTATAATATTAGTGCTGGTATACGGAGCTTAGTGCTATTATATTAGTATTTTGACATTAGTATTTTAGTGCTACAATATTAGTACTGGTATACAGAGCTTAGTGCTATTATATTAGTATTTTGATATTAGTACTTTAGTGCTATTATATTAGTGATTTGATATTAGTACTTTAGTGCTATAATATTAGTGCTTTGATATTAGTAATTTAGCGCTACAATATTAGTGCTGGTATACAGAACTTAGTGCTATCATATTAGTGTTTTGATATTAATATTTCAGTGCTATGCTATTAGTGCTTTGATATTAGTACTTTAGTGCTATAATATTAGTGCCGGTATACAGAGCTCAGTGCTAGAGTATTATTGTTTTGATATTAGTACTGTAGTGCTATAATATTATTGTTTTGTTATTTGTAATTTAGTGCTACAATATTAATGCTGGTATACAGACATTTGTGCTATTATATTAGTGTTTTGATATTAGCACTGTAGTGCTATAATGTTAGTATTTTGATATTAATACTTTAGTTCTATAATATTAGTATTTTGATATTAGTACTTTAGTGCTATTATGTTAGTGTTTTGATATTAGTACTTTAGTGCTATAATAGTACTGGTATACAGAGCTTAGTGCTATGATATTATGATTTTGATATTAGTACTTTAGTGCTATAATGTTAGTGTTTTGGTATTAGTAATTTAGTGCTATTATATTAGTATTTTGATATTAGTATTTTAGTGCTATAATATTAGTGCTGATTTACAGAGCTTAGTGCTATTATATTAGTATGTTGTTATTAGTACTTTAGTTATATAATATTATTGCTCGTATACAGAGCTTAGTGCTATTATATTAGTATTTTGATATTAGTACTTTAGTGCTATATTATTAGTGCCGGTATACAGAGCTTAGTGCTAGAATATTAGTGTTTTGATATTAGTACTTTAGTGCTATAATAATATTGCTGGTATACAGAGCTTAGCGCTATAATATTATTGTTTTGATATTAGTACTTTAGTGCTATAATATTAGTGCTGATATACAGAGCTTAGTGCTATGATATTATGATTTTGATATTAGTACTTTAGTGCTATAATGTTAGTGTTTTGGTATTAGTACTTTAGTGCTATTATATTAGTATTTTGATATTAGTATTTTAGTGCTATAATATTAGTGCTGATTTACAGAGCTTACTGCTATTATATTAGTATGTTGTTATTAGTACTTTATTGCTATAATATTAATGCTGGTATACAGAGCTTACTGCTATCATATTCGTGTTTTTTCATATTAGTTCTTTAGTGCTATGATATGAGTGCTGGTATACAGAGCTTTGTGCTATCATATTAGTATTTTGATATTAGTACTTTAGTGCTATAACTAGGCCTGGACAATACTTTGATAATGGTATTTACTGCGATAAGATATATTTCAATAATGGTGATATCATTTTTGCGGTAGTTCAATATGTAGTATTCACGGCACGGTAGCCGCAGAATCACCCTTCCTACCACCTGTCGGTACTTTGCAATTGTTCTTTTCACCTGACGGTGGCAACAATACAGTAATGTATTAGAGCTTTAGTGCTATAATTTTAGTGGTGGGATACAGAGCTTAGTGCTATTATATTAGTGTTTTAATATTAGTACTTACTGCTATAATATTAGTGCTGGTATACGGAGCTTAGTGCTATTATATTAGTATTTTGACATTAGTATTTTAGTGCTATAATATTAGTACTGGTATACAGAGCTTAGTGCTATTATATTAGTATTTTGATATTAGTACTTTAGTGCTATTATATTACTGTTTTGAAATTAGTACTTTAGTGCTATAATATTGGTACTGGTATACAGAGATTAGTGCTATTATATTAGTGTTTTGATTTTAGTACTTTAGTGCTATAATATTAATACTGGTATACAGAGCTTAGTGCTATGACATTAAGATTTTGATATTAGTACTTTAGTGCTATAATATTAGTGTTTTGGTATTAGTACTTTAGTGCTATTTTATTAGTATTTTGATATTAGTATTTTAGGGCTATAATAATAGTGCTGATATACAGAGCTTAGTCCTGTTATATTAGTATGT
This sequence comes from Megaleporinus macrocephalus, assembly GCA_021613375.1. Classification (NCBI taxonomy): domain Eukaryota; kingdom Metazoa; phylum Chordata; class Actinopteri; order Characiformes; family Anostomidae; genus Megaleporinus; species Megaleporinus macrocephalus. The sequence continues at coordinate 8,375,640 of CM038722.1, read as the reverse complement.
TGTTGTTATTAGTACTTTAGTGCTATAATATTAGTGCTGGTATACAGAGCTTAGTGCTATTATATTAGTATTTTGATATTAGTACTTTAGTGCTATAATATTAGTGCTGGTATACAGAGATTAGTGCTATTTTATTAGTATTTTGATATTAGTACTTTAGTGCTGTAATATTAGTGGTGGTATATGGAGCTTAGTTCTATTATATTACTGTTTTGATATTAGTACTTTAGTGCTATAATATTAGTGCTGGTATACAGAGCTTAGTGCTATTATATTAGTATTTTGATATTAGTACTTTAGTGCTGTTATATTACTGTTTTGATATTAGTACTTTAGTGCTATAATATTAGTACTGGTAAACGGAGATTAGTGTTATTATATTAGTATTTTGATATTAGTACTTTAGTGCTATTATATTAGTGTTTTGATAGTACTTTAGTGCTATTATATTAGTGCTTTGATATTAGTACTTTAGTGCTATAATATTAGTACTGGTATACAGAGCCTAGTGCTATGATATCATGATTTTGATATTAGTACGTTAGTGCTATAATATTAGTGTTTTGGTATTAGTACTTTAGTGCTATTGTATTAGTATTTTGATATTAGTGTTTTAGTGCTATAAAATTAGTGCTGATATACAGAGCTTAGTGCTATCATATTAGCATTTTGATATTAGTACTTTAGTGCTATAATATGAGTGCTGGTATACAGAGCTAAGCGCTATCATATTAGTATTTTGATATTAGTACTTTAGTGCTATGATTAGGCCTGGACAATACTTCGATAAAGGTATTTACCATGATATGTTTTAACAACAGTGATATAATTTTTGCGGTAATTCATTATGTATTATTTACGGCATGCTAGCCACGGAATCACCCTTCCTACCACCTATCGGTACTTTGTAATTGTTCTTTTCACCTGACGGTGGCAGCAGTACAGAAATGTATTAGACATTTAGTGCTATAATATTAGTAGTGGGATACAGAGCTTAGTGCTATTATATTAGTGTTTTAATATTAGTACTTTAGTGCTATAATATTAGTGCTGGTATACAGAGCTTAGTGCTATTATGTTAGTATTTTGATATTAATACCTTAGTGCTTTTATATTAGTGTTTTAATATTAGTACTTTAGTGCTATTATATTAGTGTTTTGCTATTAGTACTTTATTGCTATAATATTACTGTTTTGATATTAGTACTTTAGTGCTATGATTAGGCCTGGACAATACTTCGATAATGGTATTTACCCCGATAAGATATGTTTCAATAACGGTGATATAATTTTTGTGGTAGTTCAATATGTAGTATTTACGACATGGTAGCCGCGGAATCACCCTTCCTACCACCTGTCCATACTTTGCAATTGTTCTTTTTTACCTGACAGTGGCAGCAGTACAGAAATGTTTAGTATGTTTCACAGCTGTGTTACGAGGCCAAGTCAAATAAACTTAAGGCTCATTTATTCTCCCTCTATATGCGGAAATGTCTGTGTGTGTTTCAAGCGGTATGGTCGTCACTGCCACATACCTTCTTTGCGTCAACTCCGTTTACATGGTTGCTGAGCAACACTTCCAGTAGACCGCAGTTCGAAGTAAATAAACATGCCGATGCTGGATAAGCTCGTTGTTCTGTATTTACTTCGAAAACTGTGCCCCGGCGAAGATACATCATGGTTAAAATTTCTAACCAACTCGCACAACCAAAAAAGTCCCGCCATTTCTTCTTCACTGTGTTCATATGGAAGTGGTGGCGTCTTGCACTGCCCCCATGGTCTACAGCGGTAGTGATCTGTCCCATCCGTATCCGTACAGAATAAACACAGAGGGCGGACAGAAAGCTCCATATGTATCCGTGTTAACACTGAATACAACTGAGTCTTTATTATTATTTTTCTGACTGAACTCTTGAACTTACAGAACTGCTTGCAGTGATGGCTATATCAAAAAAGCGTTAGCGCTGCATTTACACTGCTCCGTTGCTCCGACCGATGCAAACACACTTCTCCTCTTCAGCTGGTCGCATGTTAACAAAGACACTCCTTGCGTCGTCCAATCATATCTCGTGCTTGCTTTCCAGGGTTTACGGGGCAGAGTTGATTAACGCTTGTGGTTTTATACAAGCTATATTTCTTGTAAGCATATGCACTTTAGCCTACAAATGTTTGACAACATTATCTAGTGAGCAGCATATCAGCATATATATACAGTACAGACCAAAAGTTTGGACACACTTTCTCATTCAAAGAGTTTTCTTTATTTTTATGACTATGAAAATTTCAGATTCACACTGAAGGCATCAAAACTATGAATAAACACATGTGGATTTATATACTTAATGAAAAAGTGTGAAACAACTGAAAATATGTCTTATATTCTAGGTTATATTCTATATTCTAGGAGTTCCCAAAGATACTTAGCACTTGTTGGCCCTTTTGCCTTCACCCTGCGGTCCAGCTCACCCCAAACTATCTCGATTGGGTTTAGGTGCGGTGACTGTGGAGGCCAGATCATCTGGCGCTGCACCGCATCATTCTCCTTCTTGGTCAAATAGCCCTTACACAGCCTGGAGGTGTGTTTGGGGTCATTGTCCTGTTGAAAAATAAATGATGGTCCAACTAAACACAAATGGGATGGAATAGCATGCCGCTGCAAGATGCTGTGGTAGCCATTCTGGTTCAGTATGCCTTCAATTTTGAATAAATCCCCAACAGTGTCAGCAGCAAAGCACCCGCACACTATCACACCTCCTCCCTAGTTTTGATGCCTTCAGTGTGAATCTACAATTTTCATAGTCATGAAAATAAAGAAAACTCTTGGAATGAGAAGGTGTGTCCAAACTTTTGGTCTGTACTATATATATACAATGTATGGCTAATACTTTGGAAAGATAGACTGGTCCTTTAGTATTTTTGATATTGTCCAATCTGGCCCCCTGATCTGGAGAATTGCTTGTTTGATGGGGATGTCATGTTCCTTTTATGTATGTGAAGACTTTGTTCTTTATCCAGGCTGATGCACAACTGTTTTATCTGTTCAATCTTTTTACAAATAAATAAGAAACTCACCCTCTGTTGTAATTTAAAGTCAAAGTTGTTTATATTGGTAAAGTAGATACTGGCAGTTTTTCTGAGGCCTTCAGATTATTTATATCGATATTGGGATTATATCATATCAACCGAAATTAAGGAATATATCTCAATATAAATTTTGGCCCTACCATCCAGCACTAGCTATAATATTAGTGCTGGTATACAGAGCTTAGTGCTATGATATTAGTGACATGATATATGGTTTAGTGTTATGATATTAGTGAAATATCATTATTAGGTCTCAGTGGTATGATATTAGTTTATGATACAGGGCTTGCTGCTATTATGTTAGTGCTATGATGCAGGTTTTACTGGTAATGCTGTGATAGGGGATGTAGTCCAACAATTTTAGTGCTATAATACAGGGTTTTGTATTAAGATATTATTTATCTGATACAGATATTAGTGCTATAATACTACTCTTAAGGTATTAGTGCAATAATATTAATATTAGGATATTATTTATGTGATACAGATATCAGTGTTATGATATTAGTGCTATAATATTATTGTTAAAGTATTAGTGCTAGAATATTGCTCTTAAGGTATTAGTGCAATAATATTAATGTTAGGATATTAGTTATGTGATACAGATATCAGTGTTATGATATTAGTTCTATAATATTACTCTTAAGGTATTATTGCAATAATAGTAATGTTAAGATATTAGTTATGTGATACAAATATTAGTGTTATGATATTAGTACTATAATGTTATTGTTAAGGTATTATAATATTTGTATCACATAACTAAAATCCTAACATTAATATTATTGCACTAATACCTCAAGAGTAGTATTATAGCACTAACATCGTAACACTGATATCTGTATCACATAACTAATATCTTAACACTAATATTATAACACTAATACCTTAAGAGTAGTATTATAGCACTAATATCGTAACACTGAAATCTGTATCACATAAATAATATCCTAACATTAATATTGTTGCACTAATACCTTAAGAGTAATATTATAGCACTAATATCATAACACTGATATCTGTGTTATGATATTAGTGCTATAAAGTGTTATAATATTAGTGTTAAGATATTGGTGTTATAATATTAGTGTTATGATATTAGTTATGTGATACAGATATCAGTCTTATTAATATTAGTACTATAATGTTATTGTTAAGGTATTAGTGTTATAATATTGGTGTTATAATATTAGTGTTATGATATTAGAACTATAATGTTATTGTTAAGGTATTAGTGTCATAATATTAGTGTTATGATATTAGTACTATAATGATATTGTTAAAGTATTAGTGTTATAATATTAGTGTTATAATTTCAGTGTTATGATATTAGTACTATATTGTTATTGCTAAGGTATTAGTGCAATAATATTAGTGTTATGATATTAGTTATGTGATACAGATATCAGTGTTATGATATTAGTATTATAATGTTATTGTTAAGGTATTACTATTATAATATTAGTGTTAAGTTATTAGTGTTGTAATATTAGTGTTATGATATTAGTTTTGTGATACAGATATCAGTGTTATGATATTAGTGCTTTAATATTACTCTTAAGGTATTAGTGCAATAATATTAGTGTTAGGATATTAGTTATGTGAAACAGATATCAATGTTATGATATTAGTACTATAATGTTATTGTTAAGGTATTAGTATTATAATATTAGTGTTACGTTATTAGTGTTGTAATATTAGTGTTATGATATTAGTTTTGTGATACAGATGTCAGTGTTATGATATTAGTTCTATAATATTACTCTTAAGGTATTAGAGCAATAATATTAATGTTAGGACATTAGTTATGTGATACAGATATCAGTGTTATGATATTAGTACTGTGATGGAGGTTTAGTTTTATTTCACTTGTTCACTTAATGCCATCATACAGGACTAAGTGCAATAATTTTAGTATTATGATACAAATAGAGCAGTAAAATAGAAAGCAGCAGAGTGTGTTTAACTTATTTGCGGTTCATTACACTGAAGTAATTACTTATTAATTAAAAAGTTCAATAATTATTAAAAGAGTTGATTGTGATTTTTTCTCTTTTTTAGTGTTTGAACAGAAAAGACTTACCTGGTGGTGGATGAGGAGGAGGAGGAGATTGTTCTCTCTTTTCATCAAATATAAAAAAATGAAAATCATTACAGTTGGCATTGTACAATTAATTATTTTGATCATGTGAATGATGATTTTATGTAAATCTTTTGAAAATGTCTTATGTCTTGTCTTATTTTGAAGTAACACAGGGAACAATATTTGTTGGTTTCTTAGTTATTTATACACATACACACAGCAGATATTATACATTTCATTTAAGTTCATACGCAAATTAGAAAATGCTAATTCAGTTGTTAATCTGTGTTACACCTCCATCCGTGAAAGTCACACCACACCGCTCCACCAATCATCTCTGCTTCATATCGCCAGAGTTCTGATTCCGGACAACTGCAACTCATCAACCACCCTTTTTTATTTAAGTTTCATTATTAGAATTTGTACTGAATTTAATTAGCGTCTGGTTTCAGAGGTGTCGAAATTGAATGCAGCTGTCTTGATGACTTCTTGTTAGTGCTGTCTTATAAATCAGTGCCTCTGAAGGCAGCACTGTTTAGTGTGTATTATGAACCTCAGCATGCTGTGTTTATACAAACATTAGATTCAGACATGACTGGGTGTCTTTCTGCCTCAGAGTACTGTATAAGCAGCATTCTTGACGTTTCAGATAAGACCACTGTGTTGAAAACACTGATCAAGTACAACAGTAACTTCCAGCTTATACAAATCGGACTGACATTAAAATCAAATATGGCGGCTAGTTCGTTTTTTCATTGTGCTATTTTCTGAATTTTAATTGAATATGAACAGAATGAATGATACGTGGATTTGAGATAATAGCACTTGATGATGGAGTTCTGGACTTCCAGCATTTAACAGGGAAAAGAATGAGAAATGAAAGTCATGCTGCCCAATAATCAGGAGAAAAGCTATATGGCCAAAAAGTATTTGGATACCGAATAACTTAGTTTCAGACATACCTATTGCTGACAAGTGTAGAAGATTAAGCACATGTCCATGCAGTCTCCATAGACAAACACAAGCAGTAGATCTGCTCTTCTATATCTGCCCCAGTGGAAATGTAGACGTCTCTAAGTGCAACAACAGGTCTTCAAAGTGGTTGGCAATCCAACTCACAGAGTGCTCTGCTTATCCTCTTTTGCATCACACAACAACCAACAACAAGGCTAAGATCACTATGCAGTAACAGTCAGCTGGACTGGTGTAAAGCACACCAACACTGGACTTGGAAATGTGTTCTCTAGTGATCTGTCTGATAGACAATTTTTTAGATGATTATGTGCTTCTGTGCTGGGTTACTAGTTAACAATAAAGATACAGTTTTCAGCTTACCCGTGTGCATTTCCCTGTCATTTTATTTAAACAACATTTTTAATCTTTAAATTTTTATACTTACAGAGCTGTTCCAAACCCCGGAAAACATTGAAATTCTGAAAATAAAAAAAATTTAATTAAAGGGTAAAATAAAGACAAGAATTCCTTATATTATATTTACATACATTTGTAATATTGAACATGTTAGGTTTTTAGTTTTTCTTTGTATTTATTTATTTTGTTTGATCTCTACCGTTGAATACCAGATATCAAGAATTGCAAATCATTCCTTTGTTATTACCTTTTTCAATACAGTTTGTACAATTCTTATTCCAAAAAAGGTTGGATACTGCATAAAATGTAAATAAATGTACATACAAGTAGAACGTAATGATTTGCAAATCTCAGAGACCCATATTATATTGACAATAGACCATAGAACACATGCCAGATGTTGATAGTCAGAGATATTACCATTTCATGAAACTTATTAACTCATTTTGAACTTGATAGCAGCAATGCATCTCAAAAAAGTTGGGACAAAACCTACCATCTGCCATTGTGTAGCATCTCTTCTTTAACAAGAGTCTATAAACGTCTAGGGAGACCAACTGCTGGAGCTTTGGGAGAGGAATGTTGTCCCATTCTTGTCTAGGGAAGAATTCCAGCTGTTCAACAGTTCTGGGTCTTCTTTGCTGGATTTTTCACGTCATGATGCACCAAAAGTTTCTATCGGTGAACATCTGGACTGCAGGCAGGTCAGTTCAGCAGATAGACTCTTCTTCTGTGAGGCCATGCTGTTGTGATAGATTAAGACTTAGACCATTTTAAGTGGCCCAGAGAAGACAGCTTCATTACTGGATTGTATTGACAATTAGCTTCTTCTTTGCATGGTACAGCTTTAACTTGCATATGTGGTGAGCTGTAATCACAGACAGTGATTTTTCTGGAAGTGTTGCTGAACCCATGCAGTGATTCCCAGTACGGAATTATGCCCATCTTTTCTGAGATACGATGCTGCCATCAAGTTCCTAATGGGTCAATCATTTTCAATTTAAATTTTAAAACAGTAAAATGTCTTGCTTTTAACATCTGATATGTGTTCTATGTTCTATTTTGAATAAAATTTGGGTTCATGAGATTAGCAAATTAGCATTTTTTGTTTAAACATCCTTTTTTCACAGTTTACAGTGGGAGCCAAGTTTTTTGGAATTCGGCTTGTAGTAAAAAACATATTAGGTTTTATATTTAAGGGATAAGCTTATTGATTTTTAATTCAACAGAAGCAAAGAAGAAGAATACGCAATTAAATTAATAGACACATTAAATCTCAGCAGAACTTTAAGATCAGCACACTTTCAGTTTTTTAGTTGTTTAGAAAAGTACATGGCAAAATGGTATGTCGGGTTAATGAGCAGGGAATAAATTTCATAAATCAAATATATTTTATATTAACATCATGTAGCAGCAAATAAATAAATTAAAATAGTGAAATTCCAATTTTAAATATTGCAATGTTTAATAAATAAATATTACGCAGCCAAAACACAAGTCAATAATGTTTTTTGCTGGAACGTATATGTTGCTATTTTAACAATATCTACATTTCCTCTTCTTCTTTTCTCTTTACAGTATGTCTCATCTCCCTCAGTGCTTTAAAATCCTTACCTCAGTAGACAGGAATAGTAACTGTTTCCTAAGTGATGAGGGTGTGGATGCTTTGGCTCTGCTGCAGTGGGACTGAGGTGAGCTGTTTATTCTGTTTAAAGTGAAAGTATTTCTTGCTGCCACCTTCATTTGTTCTCATTTACAATCAAATATAATTTCAAATGAACATCACGCATCATCAATTAAATTGTTTTATGTTGCAGTAAATTCTAATAGTAAAATAAAATTTTTATATTTAGATATTGCAGTTTGGAGCTGAACTTTACACAGCTAAAAGGCAAGACAATAACATTTTCAGCCTGAAAGTATATGTTACTATTTTTCTGAAAAATAGTAACATATATCTGTTTTCTCCCGTCAGTTTTTCTCCTTCTGTTTTCTTTCCCTCAGTGCTTTGAAATCCTTACCTCAGTAGACAGGTGTAGTAGCTGTTTCCAGAAGCCTCAGTGATGAGGGTGGATGCTGCGACTCTGCAGAGTGACTGAGGTGAGCGTCTTATATTGTGTTCAAAGTGAAAGTGAAAGTGAAAGTATTTATTGCTGCCTCCTCCTTCATTTGTCCTCTATTGTATAATTATTACAGATAATCAGGTCCACTAAAGAATACTGGAGTTAACATTATGTAATGAATATTCCAGTTACTTTTGAGTCCCCAAAACATTTCATGACGAATAATGTGTGGCTTTAATTATGAATACACTTTCAATTAAAAGTGTGGGTGCACCTACTCTTTTTTTCACTTGTGTTATTTTAATAGTAATGATATTAGTGAATAATTGTAAGAGATCAAAACTATAAAATAACACTTATGGAATTGTTCTTGGACCAGAGTAAAACCTCTGGTTGCAGTTTAAAGAATGTAAAGAATTGTAAAATTAAAAAATACTTTTAGACTCCTCCAAGCAAACTGAACTCAGACCACCTCCCAATCTGCTTTACCGTAAAAGACATTTATGCCATACCACATACAGTATGCACACAGCCACAATGTAGTATTCTTTAGTCATGCACTTAGTCATGGTAGTTGTTTATCATAATAATGTCCTCTTAGTACTTTGTGCTTTGAGAGGGAAATGCATATAGGAATGCACATGCAATAAACTAACACTAAAAAAAGAGTTGCTTTGACTCCTGTTATCTAATAATACTGACATATTGATGCAATACACTAAAAGTAGGTTTGGAGAAACCCATAGAAGGACAGTTCAGTGCTTTAGAACCTTATTAATACAGTAGTGAGTTGGTAAGATCCAGTTTTATGGGAACATCTTGCCCTCCCACACGAAGCTTTAACTCGTTTTAAACTCATATGCCTCATGATCACTTTTATATCTATATTGTGTGCACATGTTTGGGGACGCGTACTGACTTTACTCAACTGAGTTCCTGGACTAGAGAAAAACTGTCCACCCTCAGAACCTCAGTTCATAGAGTTGAATTAGTCATTAAATTGTGGAATTTGTTTGTTCAAACTGCGTTTAAGTAGGTAATAAACACAAAGCTTCTGTTCTACTAAGCTGATTTGTTATTCCATCCCAGTAGATAACTTACTGAAACTTACAGCTCTTACTGCTCTTTAACCTCACTGCATATGCGGAGTTTTCCTCACAAAGTGTAAAAAACAAATTATAGATTGTTATTATAACAAAGCTTATAACGTATACAAATGTTATGTCAAAATAATGTCATGGTTTGTTGAAATGATCACACACCTGCTCACAGTTTAAATAAACATAGTTTTTTCCATTGTTTACGAGATCAGAATCTAAAGAAAATAAATGGCAACACTTTTTGTGAATGTTGTATTCCTAAAGCTTTCTAAATGCATTCATAACAAGTTATATGATATACATAACATCTATGATATATGGTATATAATTACTCTATTACTAGCTATTAAGGCATAAATCTTTATAAAACAACAGTATGCAACTTGTCTGTCTATACAAAACACATAAAATTTGTTCATGAACATTGTAAGCGAGGATGTTACAATCTGTTAACTATGATTTTAAGCAAGCTCAGCTAATTCAAGTTTTTAGTGGTTATAATGTTCTTATGCTCAAATATTACAAGTTATTATGACACCTGATAAGAGGTAACACAGCTTTACTTCATAAAGTATTATGCTTGTTATAACTACTTAAGAGATATTATGCAAGCTTATACCAGGTATTATAAAGTGTTATGTGTAATATACGATGGCTTATGAATGCATTTATAGTACATTATGAATACAAGATGTTTAGAAAGTGTTACTAATGAATTACTAATTTGTTAATTTTAAATTAGAAAGGGTAAAAAAATCTCCTGATCCTAAAACCACAAATGGTTCAATTAAACATGTGATTATATTTCTCTGGCCATATGCTAATTACTAAGCTGAGCCTGTATTTATTTGCATGGAAGATCTTAGTAGACATGCCCATCAATATAAAGAATTGGCTTATAGTTGCTATTTAGTGCTTTATTTAGTAAAACTTTCAAATTTAGGGATAAATATTTCATACTGGAATTTAAATTCTGATTACCTTCTGTTTGATCTTCCTGCTGTAGAAAAGTTTCCTCAAGTCTAGGTTGACCAGCTCACATTGTACATCCAGGTTTGTCAACACGATGACTTGTGGAATATCTACAAAATCAAGATCCATAAAATAAATCAATAGCAATACATATAATATCATTAAAGGATTTTTAGGTAAGCTATTTATAAAGATATAAATGATTTAAATGTAAATCAACCTCAAGGATTATATGTTAAATAACCAACTCACTCAGCTCGGTAGCTTTCTTTTGAACTGCCTTTATTTTGTAAATCACACTGGGATCCATTCTTGTGATGTATTCAGCAGAAACGATGCCCACCAGACAATGAATTCTATCACGTGGTTTTGGGTGTTGCTTGTACTTTGAGTGGTCTGGAGTTATAGCTTCCTGAGGATTAAACTAAAACAGAAAAATACATATTTACGGATATTTCCAGATTTCTACTCAATGTGTTATTATTTATCAGGCTTTTCATAATCTATGTAAGTGTGTACTTACACTGTAGTCATCCAAAATATGTCCCTCTAAAACTTTGATGAGGTCTTCAGTTTGTATGCCTCTATCATCAGATTCAAGTCCCATGAGGTCACAGAAAACAAAGGGATAATGTCTACCTCCACGCTTCTTCATCTTGTGTGTTTTGATCTAGAACCAAATTCAAATGTACTGCATTTAAACATTGTGGCCTCATTGTGTAAAACATCTGTTATTATGGCTGTGCATTGCAAAGCAACTATACTCTAAAAAATAAAGCATCACACCAACAAAAATAGAAATAAAGCAACATTTTGCATTAGTCTTTTCGAGTTCTGTCAATTTTTGAAAGAATTAAGTTGGTGCAGCAAAATGTTTTAAGTGTGATGAATTAGCTTTTCAGCCATAGTAAGAAAAGTTTTCAAATAACATAAACTTAATAACTGTCAACATTAACATGTATTTTTAAGTTGACTACATATCAAAAATTAAGTTGGGCATTTTTAAATGACTTTGATTCAATTAGTTAGCAACACTCTAAAAAAGAATTGAGCGTATCACTCTAATAAAATAACTGTGTGGGTCATAAATATGTTTGTAAGGGATAGTGTTGGGAGGTAACTGAATGTAATGAACATGTAATGGCGTTACGCATTTAGAATACTAAACATAAGTAACTGTATTTCGATGCATTTACAATTTAAGTAGACAGTATTCAGAATACAGTTGCAATGGTGAAATTAAGAGATTACATTAAGAGATTTATCTATTCAACATGTTGATTCACTCTCAAATTAAATTACAGCGATTCCATTTATTTTCCATAAGTGCTTGAATAAAACACACAACTATGTTTACATGCAGTATTGTTAGTTGCTTTCTCGCTTTTTTTTGGTATGTTACATGGCCAGAGGTGAATTGTTGGATGCATGCATTACTTCAGTAGTTACAGCCTATTTGTGAGCTATATGGCCAAAAGTATTCGGACACCCTAATAACTCAGATATGCACATTGTAGACCGGTGTACAAGATCAAGCACATAGCCATGCAGTCTCCATAGACAAACACTGGCAATAAATCTGCCCTTCTAGATCTGCCCCGGTGGAAACCTCAATATCTTTAAATGGTAGACCATCCAACTAATACAGTGCTCTGCTCACCCTCTGTTGCATCACTTACAACAAGCAGCACACAAGCTTAAGATCATTATGCAGTAACTGTCAGCTGGACTGGTGTAAAGCACGCCAACACTGGACTTTGGAAATCTGATAGTCTGATTCTTTTAGACGATTATGTGCTTCTGTGCTGGGTTACTAGTTAACAATAAACCTACAGTTTCCAGCTTACCCGTGTACATTTGTGCATTGTGTACAACCAGTTCCACTACTAAAGTATAGTGGAGTTGAACTTATATAATAATAATAATAACAATTATTATTATTATTATTATTATTATTATTATTATTGTTATTATTTATAGAAAAACTACAGTAGTTTTACAGTAGAATCTCAAAGTTCTTTGCAGACTTGTTCCATCAGTAAGAACATAAAGTGAGTTTTATTTAGCCAAAGACAATGTTCAAATTTGTACATACTGTAATGTTAGCGTGAAACAAAAAAAAAAAAAAAAGATATTCATAGGCATAAAATCTCAACAAATCTTTAAGATCAGCACAATTTCAGATTTTCTTTTTTTTTACTTCAGAATTAATGTTTAGAAAAGTACTTACATGGTAAAATAGTATGTCTGCCTAATAAGAGTTAGGCAAACTTAGTAAATGAATAGTTTATTGTTGCAGTGGATTAAAATTGTAAAATTTTATTTTTTAATTCAGATATTGATGTTCGGAGCAAAATTTTAGGCAGCCGAATGTCACGTCTCCAGCTCTCTCTGATTCTGCCGTTGTCCCGGACTCCAGTTCCCAGAATGCACTGTCCGATGATGTCACACACACATGTCCCCAGTTATCCAATCACACCTCATGTTCACGCTCCGCCTCTCCAGAATACTGAATGCATACACCTGCTGCTCATTCCCCATGCTGCATATATACCTCACACAAACACACACACTGTGAAGTATGGCCAAACCTCGTTTGCATCACTGAGCTGTCTTTTTCTTTGCTATCTCTGGTTGTGACTCTCTTTGATGCCGTCTCTCTCTCTCTGGCTTACCCCTTGGTTCTGGCTGTTCGTTTGCCTCTCTGATATTAGACTCTCCTTCTGTTCTCCTGACTACTCTCTTGGATTTCCCCTTTCACATCATTGACTTGTTTATCTGATCTCCTGGTTTTGACCTCTGCCTGTTTCTCTTTTTTCTCTTTACAGTATATTTAATTTCCCCCAGTGGTGTGAAATACTTACCTCAGTAGACAGGACCAGTAGCTGTTTCCAGAAGCCTGAGTGATGAGGGTGTGGATGCAGTGCAAGCTGGTGAGCTGTTTATATTTTGATTGAAGTGAAAGTGAAAGTATTTCTTGCTGCCTCCTCCATCATTTGTTCTCTTATGCATGGTAACATAAAACCAGCTCCACTACTAAAGTATAGTGGAGTTGAAATTATATAATAATTATAATATAGATGATATTTATACGTTTGTTTGAACACGCCATACTCTACCGTTTTCTTTGTTTGCTTTTTCCCACCTTTTTCCCCACACTGCTTTTGGAGTGTTCCGACTGCCTTCTTTCCTGCCCCTTGGTTGTTTAAGGGTAGAGTACTGTGGTCTGTGATCAGCCAAGGTGGTGGTTTGATTAACAGTCGTGTACTCAAAGCATGTGCCAACCAGCTGGCTGAGGTTTTCACGGACATCTTTAACCTCTCTCTAAGACTGTCAGTGATTCCTACATGCTTTAAGGAAACCATAATTGTTCCAGTTCCCAAGAAACCTACTGCCACCTGCCTGAATGACATCAACAGTTATGAAGGGCGGCTGGGCGGCTGGTCAAAGCTCACATCTGCTCTACACTCCCAGCCAACATGGACCCTCACCAGTTTGCATACCGCTCCAACAGATGTACAGACAACGCCACAGTACACACTGATCTCACACACTTGGACAGAAAGAACACATATGTGAGAATGCTGTTCATAGATTACAGGTCAGGATTCAACACAATTATCCCAACCAAACTCATCCCGAAGCTCAAAGACTTGGGTTTGAACTCTCATCTCTGCAACTGGATACAGGAACTCCTGATGACCATACTGCCATCAGGGAGGAGATTCCGCAGCATCCAAGCCAGAACAACCCGGCTACTGAACAGCTTCTACCCACAGGCTGTCAGGCTTCTGAACAAACTGTGAGGCTGAAAGACCCCAATACTGTTCACTTGGCCACTGCTATATTATACTATTATATTATTTATATTATTTATTCTGATATCGCTGCTATGGACAATATCATTAAGTCACTTTAAATAGCTATATCTTCCTAGATAACCTCCCTATGCAAAAATTTCTACATATGTCCTCCTGTATATCTTACGTATATATCTTGTGTGTTTTGTATAGTTCTTTATATATTTCACTTATTAATAAATGTATATATTCTAGCTCATTTTTTACTTCATTATTGTCTATTTATTGTATGTTTGCACTGTTTTTACTACATATATAATGCTGCCCTGCTGTAGAGTTTGATCTGAGCCTCACCCCAAACATTTCAATGCATGCTATGTCCTGACATGATGTGCAAATGACAAATAAATTTGAAACTTGGATAGTCTATGTTTGATCTGCTGTTTTGCATGTATGATGTGAAATACACCGTGGCACTCAAATGGGCATAATTGACTCCTTACTCTACTATTATTTTTGAGTGATCTAATCTTGCGTTTGTTTTTTTTTTCTATTTGTTTCACTTCCTCGGATGTTAATAACATTTGGTTCATGGTGGAATGTTAAAAAATAAAATGCCAATTCATTGCTTCCTGTTTTGTCTGTTTAATTATGGCCTGCTTCTATTACTTCTATTAATAATGTGTAACTACACATAACAGAATATACTGTTTTAATGATCAAGATATTCTTATGTAATTACATGAGGCCAGAAAGAAATGGATACACACGTGTGTAACTACATAAGCTGTACTGCTGTAATCCATCTGTAACAGTGGCTAAATCACCAGTAGTTACATTGTTGTTGTATGTGTTGTTCATGTGTAACTACTGCTGCGTCCCTTGAGTTTGGAGATCACTTTTTTTGGTCTGTCCCTAGGTTTGCTGCTTGTTGCTCCACCCATGCTCACGTTCTATTGGCTGGATTTTTTGGCGGGAGATTTAAAAAGCCTCTTTGTCTGGGAGTCCAGGAGAGCTGCACCTTTTTTCCCTGTTTGAGCCGACACGTGCTGCTCCAGTGAAGGCCCACTAGCACAGACCAAACTTGTTTGTTGTTCCTTTTTTTGTGTTTGTTTATTATTATGTTTAGTGTCCAGGATTTGTAGGAGTGACCTGCTTTTTTTGACACCTTTTGCCTCTGTTTTTGGAGAGGAAGAAGATTTTGTAGTTTTTTTGTATTTTATTTGCTTTGTTTTCAGAATTAGTTAGATGTTTTTGTTTTAGATGATTTTATTTGTTGTTTTGGCCTGGGGTTTCAGTTAGGAGCAATAAAAATCATATTTAATTATTCTGAGTTGTATTTGCTTGTATTGTTGGTAATTACATTACATACTTGGTGCTAATTTTGGTTGTGATGGTCACGTCTAGGTGATCTACATAAATTGTTAGCAAACTTTCTGCCGATATTCAGTTGATCATCAACAACATTATGATTAGGCTGAGATTTAGAAATAGGTGTAGGTAGTAGGGGCTGTGATTAAAGTTATAGTAAGGTTTAGATTTAATAGAATTCTTTTGAATTCAATATCTATAAATCTGAGAGGATTACTTAATTCTCAGACTTATAGATATGTGGTTTATCCAGATGCAGTGTGGTCTGTGAGTATTTGTCCAAACTATTAATTTTAGTTTTGGTTCTGTACTTCTCTTATGAAATAATTACTATGAAATTCAAGTGTAACCTTACAGGCATGATCCCTCAACAAGAACATCTGGCGACACCTGTGAGAAATTTTCAAATGTGGATGGAAACAAATTGAAAGTGAAATATCAAAATCAGATGGTGGACTCATTAAATGTAAGCTCATGAATGTAACATTAGTTAGCAGGGTAGAAAAGTAGAAAACAAAATGTTACCCTTGTGAGGCAAAATCAAGACACTGTGATAAATCGAGTTTTAGACACTCAAGATGGGATTAATCCAGGTTTAGATACACAGGCTATGATTAATCCAGATCTAAACACTTAGACTATGGTTAATGCAGGTTTAGATACTCAGACTGATTAACAGCCCCTAATAAGCAACATAAAATTAGGCCAGGGACAAAATATCCAGTTACAATATAAATTAATGTAACCTAAGATAAAACAAGACTATATTACATGCTACAAAGTACAAAGAAAGGATTTTCAGTGTTTTCATTGGTTAACGTCACTGTATTTTGGAACTACAGTATAAAAAGATTTAGAATATAATGGCTGCTACCAAAGTTGGGACAGAGGCAAGTTTAGCAATGTGTTACATCAACTTTTCTGTCATGTACAGTTTTTAACTAATTGTTGCAGATTTGCAAGCAGAATTTTTGCCCATTCTTGCCTGACAGTACAACACTTTTCAGTATGTCGTGGTCTGGATTGTGCGACTTAGCGATGCACCATACTTTTTTAATTAGATACTCATCTGGACTACTGGCAGGCCAGTCAAGCATACTCACTCTGTATCTAAGAATCCACACTGTTGTAGCATATGTACAATGAGAATCTGTCTTGCTGAAACAACCTTGGACTTCCTTGTAACTCTATCAGTATCACAAGAAGTGCTGCTGGGAGCAGAACTCTAATCCCCAAAAGCCCTAGCACTAACCAGTGCTGACTGGTCATAATCTGCTAGGCTCAGCATAAAAGCTCACTCAAACAGCAGCCCAGTGTTATACCTTCATTGAGGAGTAGCTAGTATGGTATCTTTATCAAGGTTGCTATAAAAGAAAAGAAAAAGAAGCTGAAGACTGAAACAGGGACGCCAGACAACATCAGGTCTTGATGATAGGTCGCAATGAGCCACTGTCTCTTTTGGTTAAAAGTCAGGCTTTTGTAAAGGCCAGGCATCAAACCTTTCACGATTCAGTTGCCTCCTTAAGCTCTCCCATGGATGCTGAAAGCTGGTGGAACACAGGGACGGCTAAAAGATGGGCTGGCCAACTGAGACCTGCCTCCTCACAACTTCAGTTTCTTCACCCCTTTTCCCACATCTTCAATGCTGGAGTGGTAAGTCACAGCTGCATCTTTCCATATGGCAATCGCCATGGTCTTATGTAGGTGCTGATGGTTTACATAAGGTCAGTGACCTGCACAGTTTGTCATATGGATCCACACACCAGGGCTAGCTTTAATAAATGTAGTTTTTTCATTGAACAATAAGGGTAGGGTAAAATACTGATAATACTGATACTGATAATAGGGTGGATAGAAACATCACATTCACCTGACACAACTACTGGAGTGTGCTAAAACACAGAGATAGCTATTTTATGGACGATGAGCAGAGCTGGAGCATGAATTTGAATTCAATGAATATTCCAGGCTTACGTTACCAACATCACATTAATGAAGATTTTGAATTTGATGCCAGCAACTCATATTAAAAAGGTTGGCACAGGTTGATGTTCACCACTGTGTTCATCAGTTCTTCTGTCAACAGCACTCTAAATGTTTGGCCACTGAAGAGATGATTGCTGTAGTTGTGAAAGTGAGATGTTATTATTATCTGATTTTAGCTGCTCAGCAGTTTGGGGTCTTCTTTGTCCTGTTTTTAATTTCATCATGCTCGAAATGTTATTGAGGGGATACTGGTCCCTGCATGGGATACTGGTCCCTGCTTTTTTTATACAGAGCTATGCCTTTTTAACACTTACAGCAGGGCTGGAGGTCAGAGGCTGCATTAATGCCCATAGGACTCTCTTGCTGCCATCTGTGTCACGTTGGATGGTTGATCTTGATTTAATGCAGCGGTGTTCCTATATCTGTGGTAGAGATTTTAATATTTGGTAAAGTTTTTACTTGTATTTGTGGAGCAGAGACAAACCGTATTTACACAACATTTCCGTAGGTGTTCCTGAGCCCATGCAGTGATTTCCACTACAGAATCATGTCTGTTTCTGTGGCAGTAACATCTGAGGGCCCGAAGATCACAGCCATCCAGTACTGGTTTTCAGCCTTGCTCCCTAAATACAGAGATTTCTCCGTATTCTCTAAATATTTAAATCATATTGAATCATATTTAGTGTAGGTGAGAATATCTTCAATTTTTTTGGAATTTGTTGGTGCAGTCTTTACTTTAGCCTCTTTGTTAGGCTCTGATTGATTTCTGCAAATTTCTTAATAAACCTAAACATACAAAACTTATTCAAAAATAACTTTGCCCTAGTCATTTATATATTATTCCATAGTTGAGGTATGAGCTTTATATAGGATATATAGCACCCCTTTTTAAATCAGTTTCTAAAACAGTCCAGTGATTTTGTTCCCAACAGAGCTTCAGACATTATTGATCATGTGCACTTCAGCGTAAAGTGAGTAGATTGTTTTACACATGCTGTGTAATAATAAGGATGACGCTAAAGGCAAAGCTTTCTTGAGTCAACCTGTCCCCCAGAGTTGGGCTTTGTTAGACCAGTACTACAGTACATACAAGGCTTTAATATAACAAGCTTGCCCCTAACCCTTAACAAGCTTATAACTAAAGCATTTTAGTACCCAGCAATGATTATGCATTCTTAAAAGAAGATTTCTCATCTGCTGAACATCATGTCTGTTTATGTGGCTAGTACAGGGGCTACTCCTGTCCAGAATAAATAGACAACGAAGGTGGCCATATTGCTAATCTACTGCCAAAGTAAATTTTTTGCCTATTCTCAGTGGTTGTTGATCATTTAGGAGAGTAAAGTCACCCACGCTTGGACATCTCACATTTTTGGTCTTGTACTGTATAGATTTTTATATTTATCTTTAGGATGACGATGATTTGGCTTTGATTTTCTCCTCTCAGTACAAAGCCTACAACATTACCAACAGAGATTCATTTGTCTTCAATGAAGTGATGGGCTTGAAACAAACATCTGATGATGGAATTCATCCTGATGATATTGTTACTCGCACAGTAGGCGAGTGGGTGGCTTTACTCCATTACTTTAGATTTTGATATGTTCAAATTCATTGTAAGCTTTATTAATATATAGAATATTTGGAAATATCAAGATTATAAATCCATACATTATAGGAGTTGATAGATACAATTGAGTACCATTAAATCCATTTCAAATGTTCCTCTCTCTTGTTTTCCTTTCGTCTTCTTCTCAAGTTTAATCCTGTTTCTCCCTTGACTAATGAACACCAAGACCATATAAGAGAACCTAGTTTGAAGGATAACCTTCAGTGTCTGGTTAGTGTTGTTCCTGCAAGCTCCATCTCACAAATAGATATTGGCATGATCAAAAAAGTTGAGATAATTTGGAATAAAGTCATCAGTCTGGGTGAGTTTTTGATATCTGTAGATGTGTGACAAAGTGTGTGTAGATGTGTGACAAAGAAAAAACCAACATGAATGTACATTTATATTATGTTCTGTTTTCAAGTTAAATCTGATCAAACAAAGTGATTTTAGTATTAAGTGTTTTATAGTTAATTGGAGATTTTGCATGATTTTTACTCTTATGTGTGCATGTCAGACAACCCCCTTATCTCGTTGTTATGACAAAGGTTGATGATAAAGTCTGTCCACTGGTTGAGCCAGATCTCCAAAGCAGGAAAATCAGACAGAAGGTTCGTCAACATTTGCTGATTTATCAGTATGTGTGCTCAAGTGTGTCCTCCTTAAACAAGCCAGGCTAATGTGTTTTTTGAAGAGCTTCAGAATCTTTTTATTGCATTTTCTTTTATGTTTAGATGCAGGAGTGCAGCAACATACTTGGTCCACCCATGAAACGTATCTTCCCCATGAGCAACTATCAACAAAAATACATGTCATGTTCTTATTCTGATGGCATTCCTGCATATTGTGAAATCTGCTAAAGATTATGTTGAAGATTACCACTCAACTCATGAGTAATGTGCCAGCCCTTCAGTCTTATCATTAGTGAATAACTGTGAAGAGATCAAAACACGTATGGAATTATTCCTGGATCAGAATAAAACATCTGGTTGGGGTTTAAAGAATGTTTATAATGTATTTTAGAAATGAGCCTCATTTGCTGCTGTTCTAACAGGACTGAAGAAGATAATATACATTCTGAGATGGATGGTTCTATGAACAACAAGATCTCAGCATATTAACAAAATTCTGGTCACACCCTAGCTTTGTTTACATTCCCTTCCTAGCCATGTGCTAATGTTTTTGTCATGTGCTCCTCCTCGTCTCCGCCCCTCATCTGTTTGTAGTCTGTATCTCCTCTCATTGTTCCCAGGTGTCCCTTGCTATATGTCTCTATTTGTACCCTTCGTTTGCTCCCTGTGTTGACTTTCATTTATGTTTAGGTAGTGTATTGATGTTTTCCTTCCCGTCAGTCTATGTTTCTAGTCTGTTGTTTAAAGCTTGCAAGTGTGTTTGCTAATTAATTGTTTGTTAAATAATTAGGTGTGGTTAATTTTGATCCCTTTTGTTTTTACACTAAATCAAGATTAGATCAAGATTTTATATTTTATTTAAAAAGTTGGAAACATGACAATTTAATTTCAGTGGAACTGTATATTTGGTATGATAAAAATCCTGGGGCAGTCCACCGTTTTTTATTGTCAATTAAAATGTCTTGCTTCAGCCAAATATGATAATATTAGTAATAATAATATTAGTGAATAATTGTAAAGACATCCAAACTCTAACACTATAACACTATAACATATTATTCCTGGATCAGAATAAATCATCTGGTTGTGTTTAAAGAATGTTTACAGTGTTATGGTTAGAAATGAGCTCATTTGCTCTGATGCAGGTTTAGATACTTTACATACTCTTTGACCAGCAGCTTCATGAGGAGCCACATGAGCTGCTTCTCTAACAGGACTGAAGAAGATAGTGTACTTGCTGAGATCTCGTTCTGATAAACAGTTCTCTGGGTTTATAGATCTTATAAAAATATACATTGTCATTTTTTTATAAAAATGTTAGTTTTAGATATATTTTGTACATGGGCTCTAACTTCACTGTTTTAAACCCATCTTTCAACACATTCATATCAAAATATCTTCATAATTATAAAAATATATACTCAGTTATTTAGTGTATTTCAATATGATTACTAAGACACTAAGTTCTGTGTGTATTTCAACTGCAGGGATGTGTATTCAGAGACAGCACATACTAGACTGGCCTGCTGGAAACGTGAGGTTTATTATAAAATAATAAATACAACTATAAAGACCCAATATGATTCCTTAGCTGGAGGCACGTATAGCTGACTAGATAGATAGATAGATAGATAGATAGATAGATAGATAGATAGATAGATAGATAGATAGATAGATAGATAGATAGATAGATAGATAGATAGATAGATAGATAGATAGATAGATAGATAGATAGATAGATAGATAGATAGATAGATAGATAGATAGATAGAAGGCATCCAGTAACTATTCCACAAAATCACAAGGCAAGGTAACAAAAAAAATCCACTATTAATCTAGGATTCACCGTCTTCACTTGACTCACAGAGAATCTCTACATGATCACTAGCAAAGTAGACAATATCCTTCAGTGCCATAAGGATGATAACATCAATATTGGCATCTTCAGTGACCTCCGCATGATAGTTCTTCACAGGGTAGATGTTCTTCACTGGGATACCTAGTTTATGACTGCTCTCCTCCACCTGAAGAAACAAAGTACACAGATATTGACATGAATTCAAAGATTTATTCTGTACTTGTCACACACTGCCTGGTCTCTGGTCTGTCTATGACTTCTGTTTACATCCCTGGTCCTAGCCATGTGCTATGTTTTGGTCATGTGCTCCTCTTTGCCTCCACCCGTCAAAACATTTTGTTGTGCTGTGTGCTTTGTTAGTCCGTGTTAGTCTGTGCTGTGTGTTATTTGACTAATATCCTATGGTTTGTGTGGTTTAGTTCCCAGTTGCTCTAGTTTTGTTATTTTGTTTGTTTTGTGGTTCTGTTACCTTCATTATGGACTTCAATAAAAATCATCTACAATCATCCACCTCTCCAGTCTCCTTCGGTGTAACAGAACTGTACATTACACATTATATATGTTTGTTTTATATTGAACATAAGAAATCAAACTCAGACTGAGTTCAGACACGCAAACTGAACTCAGACCACCTCCCAGTGCGCTCTATGGTTAAAGACCCTCAAGCTATACCACATGTACACAATCTCATTTTCTTTAACCATGTACTATTCAGAGTAAGTGGTTTATTATACTAATCTTATTATACTGACATATTTAAGCAATAATCTATTGGAGCTTTGGGAAAATCACATATAAAGAGAAGGTTCAGTATTAAAGAACCTTATTAACACAGTAAGTTAGTAAGTGTCATGGGAATATCTCACCCTCCCAGTGGAAGATTATATCAGTCAAATGTTAAAAGAGATAAAGCAGATAAATACAAATAAATACAAAGCTTATGCTGAACAATGCTTATTTTTGTTATTCCAACCCAGTAGACATGCTGGGATTGGCTCCAGCCCCCCCTTGACCCCGATTAGCGGGACAATGCCAAAGATAATGGATGGATGGATGGATAAACATATTGTATTAGATGTTATAAAATGTTATGTGTGCTATATATTTCTAAATAAGTGTCTTAATATATATTTCATGTCTCCTTAAATGTAACAAATAAATATACTTTCATACAATATACGTCATATAATATGTTTAAAGTTTTCTGGAATCTGCATTCTGGTTACCTTCTCTTTGATCTTCCTGCTGTAGTAAAGATTCCTCAAGTCTCGGTTGACCACCTCACATGTGGTATCCACTTTCGTCAACACGATGACTTGTGGAATGTCTACAAAATCAAGATACAGAAGATATAGTCAAGCAATACATATAATAACTCCAATTCCCAGAACTCTCTTTTCAGTCACATGACTTCTGACCAGAGTTATGTGACATACTACCGGTCTGGGTCACCTGACTACTAATTATCATCACCTGTTCTCCCATCTGTATAATCTCCTTCTTGTTACCTGCAGCATTACTTAGTGTACCGTATATCCTGTCTGTTTGTTTACCCATGTATAATGTTGCTTCCATTTGTATAGACTCTGCCTTTTGCCCTTATTTACTGATCATATCGCTTTGCTGGCTTATGTTTTAATTAATCTCTGCGCGTGTCTCAAACCTGTCGCGTAATGACATTACCATGTAAATCCCACATCAACCTTAAGAATTAAAGATGATAAAAAACAAACTCACTCAGTTCGGTAGCTCTCTTTCGGACGGTCTTCATTTTGTCAATCACACTGCGATCCATTCTTGAGATGGCATCAGCAGAAACAATGCCCACCACACAGTGAATTCTATCACGTGGTTCTGGGAGCTGCTTGTACTTTGGGTTTTTTGGAGTAATAGCTTCCTGAGGATTAAACTAAAACAGAAAAATAAATATTTAAATATTTAATGTGTTATCATTTATCAGGCTTTTGATAATCTATGTAAGTGTGTACTTACACTGTAGTCATCCAAAATATGTCCCTCTAAAACTTTGATGAGGTCTTCAGTTTGTATGCCTCCATCATCAGATTCAAGTCCCATGAGGTCACGGAAAACAAAGGGATAACGTCCACCTTCACGCTTCTTCATCTTGTGTGTTTTGATCTACAAACAAGCATTCAAACGTGTTCAAACATGATGGCATTATCATGTGAGGACATCTGTTATTTACTATATGTAATTCTTGTGCTACGAGGTTTATATGTGTCCATGGAAGAAATGATGAAGCCATTCTCTGATGTACTACACACAGCTCTGCATGTTACACTTAAACCATAGCGTTGGGGACCGGGTTTAGTCGTATGGCTAAATTCCTAACAAAGGTCTGTCCCAAGAAAGCTGGGCACAAATGTGGATGCAAATACCCTACATTAAATTAACTTCTGTAGTTATAAAACACTTCGATACCGCCATAATTGTCAGAGCTACAAACAACATTACACAAATTTAGAAATAACATGATGCCTTATCTGTAATCTGAGGTAAACTTTAAATAAATGCTTGCTTGCAAAGCCTACTGCACCCTTGTAATTATTGGGCAAAAACATAATTAGGCTGGCTAATAGCCTAACTTAGTAGACTCAATGTCATAGGTTTATAAGGATAGGCTGTCAAATCAGTTTCAAAACTGTCACAGAGTATGACCCCATGCAACAGACCACTCATCCTCTGATACTGTGGACAAGGTGAGCCTATCGTTTAAAGTGAAGGCACATCACCAAAATCATGCTCTGAGTTTTACTGGGGCCTATATTTGGCTATAGCTTAATTAGAATAAGAGACTAGAATAAGGGATTCCATCCAAAGTTGATTTTTCTGTTACATTCATAAAAAATAAAATGCCACATAGTTTTTATGATGCAAATGATTATGTGAAATGTGTGGAAGGTTTACACAAAATATTGAAATATTAAGCATGTTCAATCACATCTATTAGGGGACATTGGAATTGCCTGCTAATATCTATCATATGCTTTATGCTTGTAGAGGGGTCTGTCCAGGTAGATAGAGAAGATGTGTTAGAAGGTGATGCAGTGAAGGAAGTGAAAGTAGAGATGATTCAGGGCAGCGCCATTTTCATGCAGGCCTACTGTATGAGGTTAGGCTACCTTTGGAGGCATTCAGAGTTATTAGATTAATATGTGGGGAGATACCTGGACTGGTAGTAAGCCATTGTTATTGGATACTTTCAGCATTGTGAACTGCTCAGCATTGTGAACCTCTTGCTTACAGCGTAGGGTCACTGCTTGTGCATAGGGACCAGAATTTGGTGCTACATTCCTGGGTTTCAGTAGCAAGTTAGCAAGAAAAATCCTTAAGAAACTGTAAGAAACTGTGAAATTACTGATTACTTACTGAAAGAGTGAAGCTCACTCCAGATGCTGCTGAACTTTCTGCAGCACTAATAACATTACGGCCTAAAAGTGTTTTCTGAACAGAGTTTATGAAGCAGGACTTTCCTGCCCCAACTGATCCATACAGCAGAATCCTAAGGGGCTGCAAATCTGGGTTTAATTTACTCAGATCTTCCAACATCTTCTCTTTTTCACTGAGAAAGAAAAAGAAAAGAGGAGTAGAGTTAGACTGAGTACAAGCACAAAACCATCATTATTCTCTCTCAAACAGCATTAAACATAATTTTATCTTAGATATTTTATCTAGTAGGAAAACATGTCCTAACCTCCAGTTTACAGGCCTCCAAGGATTTTCTAGTTCTAAACAAAAAGATGAATTCAACAGTGTTAACAGATTTGGAATTGTAGGTTAGACAGAAATACCTGCATCACAAATAATTCAAGTAATCTTCACTTTCCAAAGACAATCATAGCACTCATCTACTGTGAACTGGCTCTCCACTAACTTAGTCTTATGTTATTAGTTCTATGATATTAGTGTTAGAGTAGAGGGAACAGCCTGGGGCACAGGGTCAGGAACAGCCTGGGGCACAGAGTCAGGAACACCCTGGGGCACAGGGCCAGGAACAGCCTGGGGCACAGGGTCAGGAACAGAAGTGGGAACAATCATAGCACCGTGGCGATGTCATCTGTGGCAGGGGCTGTAGCAACCTCCTCTGTGGCAGGGCCTGCGGCGACATCCACGGGAGCTGCTCTGATATCCTTGAGGTAGTGGAAGCTGCTCTGATATCCCGGAGGTAGTGGCAGCTGCTCTGATATCCCAGAGGTAGCGGGAGCTGCTCTGATATCCCGGAGGTAGTGGAAGCTGCTCTGATATCCCAGAGGTAGCGGGAGCTGCTCTGATATCCCAGAGGTAGCGGGAGCTGCTCTGATATCCCGGAGGTAGTGGAAGCTGCTCTGATATCCCGGAGGTAGTGGCAGCTGCTCTGACGTCCATGGGGGCAGCGGGAGAAACAGGAGCAGAAAGGAGAGCAGCTGTGGCAGGTGTCACCCTCTCGGTGGTCCCCAGGCCAACAGGGGGCAAAGCAGCCACAGCAACCACCCTACAAGAGCTCTCTGTGCACTGTGGCCTAATTAACCTTCCCTGCATAACCTGCAGATCCAAGCTATTGGACCCCCATGGAGTTCCCCTAGGATCAAACTTCAGGTTCCTAGAGCTTTTATTGAACTGGGAAAATCTGCTTTTAGCTACAGTGCACCAGTGAGCTGGAACTCACTGCAGGAAACACTAAAGCTCAGCTCACTGGTGTCATTTTAAACTCTTAATTTTTATCACCCCCGCCAGTTTTTTATTTAATTTTAGTTAACAGTTTTATGATTTTAATATTCTGTTTATTTATTTATTTTTATTTCCTTTTACCATTCTTTTGTTGATAAAAAAAAATTACTCTATTATTATTAATAGTATTATTTTAATATTACTTTTATCATTTTTTATTATTATTTCTTTAACTATTTTATGTTTTACTACTATATTTATATTTACTTTATTGACTTATTTTCATCTTTGTCTCATTACTGATTTTAGTTTCTTATTCAGTTTTTATTTGTTTTTCTTTTACAATTTATCTTACCTAGTTTTGTTTCTGTTCTTATTATTTCTTTTACATTTTCTAGTACTCATTAAAATTCATTTTAATTTATTTTCTATCTCTTTTTTGTTTAATAATTGTAATGCTCTGCGACATTGTAAATGAGGGTCTCCCTCAATGTATCGTCACGAAGTGCTTTGAGAGACTGGTCAAAGATCACATCACATCACGACTGCCTCCAACATTCGACCCACTTCAATTTGCATACCGCCCCAACCGCTCCACTGATGATGCCATATCAACAGCACTCCACCTGAGCCTGACTCATCTGGAAAACAAGAACACTTACAACACTACAACACACACACCTCCTCCCTGGTCAAGAAAGCACAACAGCGCCTTCACTTCCTACGAAGGATGAGAAGAGCTAACCTTCCACCTCATATCCTCACTACATTCTACAGAGGAACAATAGAGAGTATCCTGACCAGCAGCCTCACGGTCTGGTACAGCAGCTGCACCATCACCGAACAGAAATCACTCCAGAGAGTGGTGAGGACAGCAGAGCGCATCATCAGGTCCTCACTTCTACCTGTACAAGATCTGTACCCATCACGGTGCCACAGCAGAGCCACCAAGATGGTCAGAGATCCCACCCACCCAGCTCGCGGACTGTTCAGACTGCTGCCCTCTGGAAAACGCTACCGCAGCATGCGGTGCAGGACATCCAGACTGAGCAAAAGTTTCTTTCCACAAGCCATCAGACTGCTCAACACTTCCTGATGAGCAGACTCATCAGATCTGTTACTCCTGAACATAGACCTAATTCATACTCAGGTGGTCCTCCACCTAATGCTGCTAATTTTGTGCAATAGACTCATTGTTTCTTTCTAAACCTAAGCACTCTTACACCTTCAAATGTTTACATTTACAGTGTTATGTTTACATTGTTAGTGTGCAATATTTTGTCAGAACTGTGCAATTTATATATTCCCTTTAAGTGCAATACGTCTGCAAAAACACTTTTTTGAAGTATATCTATCTATTTAGAGTATATCTCACTATTTATCACACACACTCTTTCTATATTCTCCACTGCACTGTCATGTTGTTATTTATTTGTCATGTTGTTATTTATTAGTCATGTTAGTTGTATGTCTTGTGTTTTTATATATCTGCACATTGGAGTTTGGAGAAACGCAATCTCAGATATTAGTGTCATAATATTAGTTGTTTGATACAGAAATTAGTGTTATAATTTTAGTTATTTGATACAGATATTAGTGTTACAATATTAGTTATCTAATACAGATAATAGTGTTATAATATTAGTTGTTTGATACGGATATTAGTGTTACAATATTAGTTATCTAATACAGATAATAGTGTTATAATATTAGTTGTTTGATAAAGATATTAGTGTTATAATATTAGTTATTTGATACAGATATTAGTGCTTTAATATTAGTTATTTGATGCAGATATTAGTGCTTTAATATTAGTTATTTGATGCAGATTTTAGTGTTATAAGTTATTTGATATAGATATTAGTGTTATAATATTGGTTATATAATACAGATATTAGTGTTATAATATTAGTTATTTGATACAGATATTAGTGATATAATATTAGTTATTTGATGCAGATTTTAGTGTTAAAAGTTATTTGATACAGATATTAGTGTTATAATATTAGTTATTTGATGCAGATTTAGTGTTATAAGTTATTTGATACAGATATTAGTGTTATAATATTGGTTATCTAATACAGATATTAGTGTTATAATATTAGTTATCTAATACATATATTAGTACTTTACTACTAGTTATCTGATGCAGATTTTAGTGTTATAATATTAGTTATTTGATACAGATATTAGTGCTTTAATATTAGTTATTTGATGCAGATTTAGTGTTATAAGTTATTTGATACAGATATTAGTGTTATAATATTAGTTATTTAATGCAGATTTTAGTGTTATAAGATATTTGATAAGGATATTAGTGTTATAATATTAGTTATCAAATACAGATATTAGTGTTATAATATTAGTTATCTAATACAGATATTAGTGTTATAATATTAGTTGTTTGATACAGATATTAGTGTTATAATATTAGTTATCTAATACAGATATCAGTGCTTTAATACTAGTTATTTGATGCAGATTTTAGTATTATAATATTAGTTATTTGATACAGATATTAGTGCTTTAATATTAGTTATTTGATGCAGATTATAGTGTTATGTGTTATTTGATACAGATATTAGTGTTATAATATTAGTTGATACAGATATTAGTGTTATAATATCAGTTATTTGATGCAGATTTTAGTGTTATAAGTTATTTAATACAGATATTAGTGTTATAATATCAGTTATTTGATGCAGATTTTAGTGTTATAAATTATTTGATACAGATATTAGTGCTTTAATATTCGTTATTTGATGCAGATTATAGTGTTATATGTTATTTGATACAGATATTAGTTTTATAATATTAGTTGATACAGATATTAGTCTTATAATATTAGTTATTTTAATGCAGATTTTAGTGTTATAAGTTAATTTATACAGATATTAGTCTTATAATATTAGTTATTTGATACAAAAATTAGTCTTATAATATTAGTTATTTGATGCAGATTTTAGTGTTATAAGTTATTTGATACAGATATTAATCTTTTAATATTAGTTATTTGATGCAGATTTTAGTGTTATAAGTTATTTGATACAGATATTAGTGTTATAATATTAGTTATCTAATACAGATATTAGTGTTATAATATTAGTTATCTAATACATATATTAGTGCTTTAATACTAGTTATTTGATGCAGATATTAGTGCTTTAATATTAGTTATTTGATACAGATATTAGTGTTATAATATTAGTTATTTGATACAGATATTAGTGTTCTAATATTAGATATTTGATGCAGATTTTGGTGTTATAAGTTATTTGATACAAATATTAGTGTTCTAATATTAGTTATTTGATGCAGATTTTAGTGTTATAAGTTATTTGATACAGATATTAGTCTTATAATATTAGTTATTTGATGCAGATTTTAGTGTTATAATTTATTTGACACAGATATTAGTGTTATAATATTAGTTATTTGATGCAGATTTTAGTGTTATAAGTTATTTGATACAGATATTAGTGTTATAATATTAGTTATTTGATACAGATATTAGTGTTCTAATATTAGTTATTTGATGCAGATATTAGTGTTATAATATTAGTTATTTGATACAGATATTAGTGTCATAATATTAGTTATTTGATGCAGATTTTAG
Source organism: Megaleporinus macrocephalus (assembly GCA_021613375.1). Classification (NCBI taxonomy): domain Eukaryota; kingdom Metazoa; phylum Chordata; class Actinopteri; order Characiformes; family Anostomidae; genus Megaleporinus; species Megaleporinus macrocephalus. The sequence goes on along the minus strand of CM038722.1, from coordinate 8,345,427 downwards.
TGTTATAAGTTATTTGACACAGATATTAGTGTTATAATATTAGTTATTTGATGCAGATTTTAGTGTTATAAGTTATTTGATACAGATATTAGTGTTATAATATTAGTTATTTGATACAGATATTAGTGTTCTAATATTAGTTATTTGATGCAGATATTAGTGTTATAATATTAGTTATTTGATACAGATATTAGTGTCATAATATTAGTTATTTGATACAGATGTTAGTGTTATAATACTAGTTATTTGATACAGATATTAGTGTTATAATATTAGTTATTTTATTCAGATATTAGTGTTATAATACTAGTTATTTCATGCAGATTTTAGTGTTATACGTTATTTGATGCAGATATTAGTGTCATAATATTAGTTATTTGATACAGATATTAGTGTTATAATATTAGTTATTTGATATAGATATTAGTGTTATAATACTAGTTATTTGATGCAGATATTAGTGCTTTCATATTAGTTATTTGATGCAGATTATAGTGTAATAAGTTATTTGATACAGATATTAGTGTTATAATATTAGTTATTTGATGCAGATTTTAGTGTTATAAGTTATTTGACACAGATATTAGTGTTATAATATTAGTTATTTGATGCAGATTTTAGTGTTATAAGTTATTTGATACAGATATTAGTGTTATAATATTAGTTATTTGATACAGATATTAGTGTTCTAATATTAGTTATTTGATGCAGATATTAGTGTTATAAGTTATTTGACACAGATATTCGTGTTATAATATTAGTTATTTGATGCAGATTTTAGTGTTATAAGTTATTTGATACAGATATTAGTGTTATAATATTAGTTATTTGATACAGATATTAGTGTTCTAATATTAGTTATTTGATGCAGATATTAGTGTTATAATATTAGTTATTTGATACAGATATTAGTGTCATAATATTAGTTATTTGATACAGATGTTAGTGTTATAATATTAGTTATTTGATACAGATATTAGTGTTATAATACTAGTTATTTGATACAGATATTAGTGTTATAATATTAGTTATTTTATTCAGATATTAGTGTTATAATACTAGTTATTTCATGCAGATTTTAGTGTTATAAGTTATTTGATGCAGATATTAGTGTCATAATATTAGTTATTTGATACAGATATTAGTGTTATAATATTAGTTATTTGATACAGATATTAGTGTTATAATACTAGTTATTTCATGCAGATTTTACTGTTATAAGTTATTTGATACAGATATTAGTGTTATAATACTAGTTATTTGATGCAGATATTAGTGCTTTCATATTAGTTATTTGATGCAGATTATAGTGTAATAAGTTATTTGATACAGATATTAGTGTTATAATATTAGTTGATACAGATATTATTGTTATAATATTAGTTATTTGATGCAGACTTTAGTGTTATAAGTTATTTGATACAGATATTAGTGTTATAATATTAGTTATTTGATACAGATATTAGTGTTATAATATTAGTTATATGATGTAGATTTTAGTGTTATTAGTTATTTGATTCAGATTTTAGTTTTGTAATATGTTATTTGATTTAGATTGTAGTTTTGTAATATTAGTTATTTGATTCAGATTTTAGTTTTTTAACATAAGTTATTTGATTCAGATTTTAGTTTTGTGATAATACTGCTATGATGCAGGTTTAGATTCATGATATATATGATACAGGGTTTAGTGTTATGAGATTAGTTCTTTGATACAGGGTTTAGTGTTAAGATATTAGGACTATGATGCAGGGCTCATCACTTTGATATTAGTGCTATGACACTGAGATCTGAGTGGATTAAATTAAAATGTGCCAGTGTTTGTTTGGGTTTTTCTCTCTTACTTCAAGAACAGGTAAGACTTACTTGGTGGGGGTGGTGGTGGTGGAGAAGGACGAGGAGGAGGAGGAGGAGAGCCCCACTTCTTTTCATCAAAATGTAAAAAACAAATAAATCATTACATTTTTAATTTTTCTGGTAATTATTTTAATTAGGTATATTTTAATCAAGTATCAAATGTAAAGATTTCATACACATATTTTAGTAATTTTCATATAATATTTCATATAAATATTTTAGTATGTTTGTTGTTATAGTTGGTTTGCTATAATTATTTATACATACACAGCAGGTATAATGCATTTCATTCAAATTAAAATGCAATTTGACAATGCTACATCAGTTGTGTATCTTTACTATCTGTTCTGATGGATTTTCTTTTAGGTGGGTATGTGCTTCTGTGTTGGGTTATTATTAAATGATGAGACTATTGTTTCCAGCTTAACGTATTTTTTTTGCTTCATTTAATTTAAAGCTTTTTTAATCAATTTATTTTAATACTTACAAAGAGTCGGACAAACCAGTTAGACATCGAAAGTCTGGAATTTGAAAATCTGGAAAAAAATGAATTAAAAGTAAAATATTTCAATTTACATACTCGGTCCAATTTTTTTTTCATTTTTCTTTTCATTTATGTTTGTTGGTTTATCTCTTCTGTTGAATACCAGGTACCAAGAATTGCAAATAATTACTTTTTTTATTACCCATTTTCAATACTGCCCAATTCTTGTTCGAACTAAGTTTGTACAATATCAATTCCAAAAAAGCTGTGACGCTGTGTAAACACTGTGTAAACGGTAAAAAAAGTAAATAAAAACAGAATGCAATGATTTGCAAGTCAGTTCAGAACACAGACTCTGCTTCTGTGAGGCCATGCTTTTGTGATAGATTAAGCCTTAGTCCACTTTAATTGGTGAGCTGTAGTCACAGACAGTGATTTCTGGAAGTGTTCCTGAGCCCATGTAATGATTCCCAGTATTATTAGGCCTGTTTTTTTAATGCAGAGCCATCTAAGGCCCCATAGATCACGAGCATCCAATATTGACTGTCAGCCTTGTCCCTTGCGCACAGGGAATTCACAATTTTTAATTTTAAAAAATTGTTCCACAATTTTTGTTTTTCACAGACTGGTAAACATCTGCCCATCTTTGCTTCTGAGAGATTCTGCCTCTAAAAATCTTTTTTTGTAGCCAGTCATGTGATATAGTTTCAAATATCTCCTTCAGCTGTTTTGTTATTAGTTCCACTTACTTTTCCAGCTTTTGTTTCCACTGTCCTATCTGTTCTGGGAAGCATTGCTGCCATCAAGTTCTAAATGAGTCAATAATTTTCATGAAACAGTAAAATGTCTCACTTTTAATCTCTGATATGTGTTCTATGTTCTATTGTGAATAAACTGATGGGTCCAAGTTTTATGGAATTGTAATAAAAAGTGGGGTTGTAATAAAAAGTAAAACATCTTAAATTCTTTATTACCATGACCAGTGTTTTCAAACATTTAAACACTATGTCATAAAGATCAAGATTTAAGTGATTAGTTAATTTATCTTTACTTCAACAGAAGCAGAGAAGACAAGTAAGCAATTCATACAGAACTTTAGATGATCAGCACAATTTCAGTTTTTTAGTTGTTTAGAAATGTACATGGTAATGTATGGTTAATGAGGAGAGAATAAAGACTAATTTATGAATCAAATATAATTCATATTAACAGCATGTAGCAGTAAATAAATTGTTTAATGTTGCAGCAAATGCAAACAGTAAAATTCCATTTTTATATTCAGATATTGCAGTTTGGAACTCAACTTTACCCAGCTAAAAGACAAGCCAATAACATTTTCAGCCTGAAAGTATATGTTACTATTTTTCTAAATATATCTCTGTCTCCTCCAGTCTCTTTTTTCTCCTTTCAGTATATTTTATTGTCCTCAGTGCTGTAAAATCCCTTGCCCAGTAGACAGGAGTAGCAGCTGTTTCCAGAAGCCTGAGTGATGAGGGTGTGGATGCAGAGTGATTGTGGTGAGCTGCTTATATTCTGTGTAAAGTGAAAGTATTTCTGGCTGTCCCCAGTTCATTTGTTCTCTTTTACATAATAAAATACAGCCAAGTCCACTACTAAAGCATAGTGGAGTTGAAATAATGATAATAATAATAATAATAATAATAATAATAATAATAATAATAATAATAATAATAATAATAATAATAATAATAATCTTTATTTATAGTAAAACTTTGTTAACAGTAGCAGCTCAAAGTGCTTTACAGACAGTTTTCATTAGTAATAACATAGACTGAGTTTAAATTAGCCAAAGACAAAGCTTAAATTTGTAAGTAGTAAGTAAAACAGCAAATGAAAAAGGAAAAAGATATGTTTTTAATTGTTTTTTAAACCTGAGCACTGATCTATCTATATAACAATTCATAGACATATAAAATCTCAACAACTCTTTGAGTTGAGGACAGAATAAAGACCAATTTATAAATCAAATATAACTTTAGCAAATAAATTGTAGAAAGTATATGTTGCTATTTTTCTAAAGATATTGTCTTTTTCCCTCAGGGAAATTAGAAGCTAGCAACATATCTTTTACTCCTCCCATCTCTTTTTTCTCTTTCCAGTATATTTCATTTCCCTCAGTGCTGTGAAATCCTTACCTCAGTAGACAGGAACAGTAGCTGTTTCCAGAAGCCTGAGTGATGAGGGTGTGGATGTTGCAGCTCTGCTGCAGTGCGGCTGTGGTGAGCTGCTTATATTCTGTTCAAAGTGAAAGTGAAAGAATTTCTTGCTGCCTCATCCTTCATTTGTCCTCTTTTTTATGATTATACATAATCAGGTCCACGACTAAAACATACTAGAGTTAACAGTATGTAATGAATGAGCTCAAATTCCAGTTACTTTTGAGTCCCCAAACATTTCATTATGAATAATGTGTGGCTTTAATTATGAATACTCTATTAGTCAAATGTTTGGGCACAACTATCCTGCGTTTTTTGGTAATATTTTAATAGTATTAATATCATTGAATGATTGTTAAGACATCAATACTCTAAACAAGGATAAATGAGGAGTCACATGAGCTGCTTTTAAACAGGACTGAAGAAGATAAGCATATATGCTATGATCTTTGGTGTGTTTTCCCTGTTTGATTTTTTCAAATGTAAAATGTATGCTTTAGAAATATTATTGTACACAAGCACCACCTTCAGTATCTAAACTAAAAAAAATATCTTCATAATTTTAAAAATACATATTCAGCTAGGTGTGTCCAAATATTTAAGTGGTAGTGCTGTTGTAATTCCAACACTGTTCACCTAAAATGGATGTAAATCCCATCAAAATAAAAGTTTCATATTCATGCTCATATTCATTATTTACCTTCAAGTGCAATATGCTCTGTGTTGGGTTAAGTAGGTCACATGGTTAGGGACAGCCACTGATTTTCCAAGGGAGCTCAGATGATGTCATTTACCTGTGACTACTGAAGGTGCTTTTGACACTAGTTGTAGACACAACTAGTACATATGGTAAATGGCTTACCCACCCTATTTTAACAACAAGCACACTATATCTACATGAACCCCTACTGAGCCTGCGCGGTATTTTCCCTTTTTCCCTAGACTCATGTCTAGTTTGGTAAATACCGTGGCACCTCTAAGCTGCTCCAAGGCTACCGGAAACAATGCTAAAAGTTAAGGCTTAGTGATGGCATTTAAACCATGATAATAAATACAAGGCCTGAGATCTCTGTCTGTCCTCTTCATAAAGTAAAAGCTTGCAGAGGCTGGCACACTGGAGACACTAATAAAACCTTGTGCGAGAGCCTCCTGTATATACTCCTCCATAGCCTTCTCCTCAGTAAAGCATTCCTCTACTAAAGACTAATTGGTCAGAACACCTGGAAGGAACATGTACCAGAGAATCCACCTCGGGGCTCTCAATAGAGGTGGAATTTAATTGCCTCTTAGGTGGCGACAGACAATAGGAATGACAACGAGAGGACCAAGAGATAATGTCCCGCCTGGAGCAGTAGAACACAAGGTCATGGATACATAACCAGGGAAGTCTTAGAATGAAAGCATTATTAGTATTCTCCATAACAAAAAAGTTCAACAGTTTAGTGTGCAGGGGAGGGAGGTGTTAAGGGAAAAGGGAGGGGGGTGGTTGAATGCTTCTATATTATATTGATATATTGTGAAAATAGTACTTTACCAAAACTAATAACACAATTGTTTACAAAAAACAGTTCAGTGTGCAGGGCACTAGCGTCCAGCTTTACAGGAACCGTGATGCAGAACATGGCTAACCCCACTGCAGTACAAGCATAACCCCCCTTGAAGGTGTCAAAGTCGTTCTTTGGGGGAAGGTGAGTGTGGCCCACTTGCATGGGATCAGATGCTGACACACTATCGGTGACAGGCTTGGGAACAGATGAGTTTTTGATTTCAAGTTGTGACTCGACAGGTGTATATAACATGCGTGGTGCTCTATAATTGTTGCCACAAACAAGGTGATCCGAATGGATAGTCAAACTAATCAATTAGTCCAGCGTTAACTTCTCGTCTCTGCAAGCCAGTTCAGTCAAAAGCTCTGCTTTTAAACTGTTCCTAAACATCACAATTAGTGCAGGTTTATTCTAACCGCTGCCAGTGGCCAGTGAAAGTCTATTTATATTTATGATTATATTTCTGTGTTCCTAAGCACGCTTCATACATCAAATAATATTGCTATAACACACGTGTGTAAGCTGTGTACATCCATCTGTGTAACATACTATGCTCTTTGAACATTATTTAACCTTCGAGGTGTAACCGGTGTGGCGGGAGGTGTTTAATAGGCTATGTATGTGAGGGTTTTGGTTCAAAACGGGGGCATGTTAGGTTGTAGGTCAAATCATTCAAGTGGGCAACTTGCCTTAGCTCTAAGTATAGAGAATGTGTGCTCTTGATGTGAATCTTATTTTAGGCTATTAGCCTGTGTATTTTTTATAACATTAAAGGAAGCTGTTCACTTACTTGTGACTGTGCTATATGGCAGAAATCTGAATATTTACATACTGGGTTCCCAGTGAGAGAATAAATGTGAAAGGGTTTAATCTACAAGTGAAAGTAATGATGTTCTGTTAAAATATACCTAGTGGAGGAAAATGCTGTGGGCAAAAAGAAAGAGTGTGGGTGGGGTGGGGCAGGACTATGGACCAAACATATTTTTTAATAATTGCAGACGTATTTGTTGGCCTGCAGGATGCATTCCGCCATTTCGTCCATTCTACATCTCCTCATCTTCTGGTAACTGCACATTTGTTTTCAGGGCCAGGTTGTGTAACAGTGCTGTAACCACAGCGCAGCATTTTGTGGTGTATACATGCAGACCACCAGCAGACTTGCTCAGACACGGGAAACGCTGCTTCCACAATCCAACGGCCCTCTCCTCGACAGCTCGAGTTCTGGTGTGAGCACTCCTGTATCTTTCTTCTGCCTCTGTGTTGGCTCAGGGTGCCATTAATCATACCAATGACCCAGGGAACATCAGCAAAGCCGTGGAAGCATTTTATACAATGTACGGAGCAGTAGACGATTTCAAATAACAAAAAAGAACAAGAAGAATGGAGATGAAGTTTTGATACAACAAATCCATTAGTACCTATCACCACATGAACTTCAATGGCCTCCAAAGGGAAGTTCTTGAGGCATATTGGATATGCATGATGAATAGGTGCTGAGAAAACGAAAGCATTGTTAACAAAGATTTCAGTACTACTATTCATTTCCAGTTACATTAGCAGTGCAAATATAATTTCTACATTAACAAGAAAATCAATCATGTACCTTAAATTTAATAATAAAAAGAGTAGCAAGTCAATAAGTGAATAAGTCTATGGCTTATATCATACCAGCTGGCAGAACTTGAGTTTAGCATTATTTCCCAACAGTTGTGTTTGCAACAATTTGATTGTGTTCTATAATTTAATATGTACATATGATTTTTAAAAAGCCATTAGCATTTATTTTCCATTTTATTAGCAACACAAATGTAATTTCCAGTGCTTTACAAAAATACTTACATTTGCTCCTTTTTTGCTCTTGAACATCACTGGCTATAGAGTAGAGTTTTCTACTGAGATGTCACATGACTTGACGCATTCAGCCAGAAGCTAGAGGGGGGTACAATGTTTTGCACTTTTGGCTCACAGCTTTTGGTACAAAACAAATTTTACTTTAAAAAAATAGCCATGCTATTGTGATATATTAAGACTTAGACCATTTTAAACAAGCTTAGGCCCAGAGAAGACTGCATCGTGTTGACATTTGGCTTCTTCTCTGCATGATGCAGCTTTAACTTGCATATGTGGATTATACGACAAGCTGTATACACAGCCAGTGATTACTGGAAGTGTTTCTGAGCCCATGCAGTGATTCCCAGTACAGAATTAACCTGTTTTTAATGCATGACTGTCTGAGGGCCAAGACAGTCAATATCAATATCAGACATGCAAAACAGAGAACTCCCAGACATATCGTTTAAAGAATGTACCTCATATTAACCTTTAACCTATTAACCTGCAAATATCTCCTCCAGCTGTTTTGTTAGTAGTAACACTTACTATTCCAGCATTTGTTTCCACTGTCCTATCTTTTTTGAGATGCGATGAGTCAGTAATTTTCATATAGTGCTAAAATGTCTGATATGTGTTCTATGTTCTATTGTGAATTAAACATGGGTTCATGAGATTAGCAAATTATTGCAATCTGTTTGTATATATTTTTTTTACATTTTACAGTGGTTACTAAGTTTTTTGTTGTGTTGTAATAAAAAAGCAAAAAAGTCTGAAATTCCTTATTAGCATAACTAGTGATTTCAAACTTTGAGCAATAATGTATGGCATAAAGATCAGGATTTAAGAGATTAGCTTATTTATCTTTACTTTACTTACACAGCAAACAGGATTGTAAGGTCTTTTCAATAATCGAGAAATCAGAAATACAGAAAACAGGTCAAACTGACAAACTACAGCAGAACGGATTATCACTTCATAGGCACAGGAGAACTGGCAATACTTAGCAATGTGCTCCTGCAGAGTAACAGTGACACTTGACAGTGACTAGAATTCTGGTGAGGCTCAGCGCGGGCAGTCAGCTGACGGAAGAGCTGCGGTCATGTGATCCAGAGGTGCCTGCTGGGAGATGTAGTACGGGGGAGAGGGAGATGTGTCGGCAGGGTCGTAACAAATAGAGAAATTCCATTTTTAAATTCAGGTGCAGTTTGGCATGGAATTTTAACAGTAAAGTTTATAAAATACAACCGCAAATATGTTTTTGTACTTTGTACAGATTGAACAAATCACTTTGTGCTTCTGTTGGAATTTCACAGTCCAAATGTTTCTGGAATTGTTTTACAATTTTACAATGCATTTTATTAGAACTGCATGTCAAATCCACAAGAAATGTAGAAATTTTCATATTGTGTTGCTGAATTTTATTGTTTATTACTGAAACTTTCGCAATGAGCCAGAATACATTTATATGAAACGACAAAACACATGTAGAATATAAGGTTGCATGCAAACAAGTCATGCTTTTTAACTACTTAAAATGTGCCATAGATTTAATACTGAGGCACGAGCCCCATTGTGCTTGTGAATTTCCCCACTGTGGGGCTAATGAAGGATTATCTTATAAGTTGAATGTAATGCTAAAGATTGTAAAATAACAAAGCAATGCAAACACTTTGAAAGATCTTTCTAAATCCATTATTAATCTAGGGCTCATGGTCCTCACTCGATTCACAGAGATTCTCTGCATAATCATTGGCAAAGTTGACCATATCCCTCAGTGCCATGAGGATGATAACATCAATAGTGGCTTCTTCAGTGATCTCCGCATGATAGTTCTTCATAGGGTAGATGTTTTTCACTGGGATGCCCAGTGTCTGACTGCTCTTCTCTGCCTGGAGAAACAAAGTACCCAGATGTTAGGAATAAGATCCACATAAATTTAGTGTTTTTCCTCTGTACCGTACAACATACATTATACATGCTTGTTATATATAGAACATAATAAATCAAATTCAGACTCTTCCTAGCTAACCTCACAGTGTGCTCTACGGTTAAAACCCCTCATGCTGTACCATACAAATACATAGCCACAAGCTATGTAGGTGGTTTGTTATATGAATCTTATGTAAGGGGTCCATCAGTTACCGCCATAACCGCCAGAGGGTGCCATATGCCCTCTAAAACTGTAAGGCGGGAATCTACTAAGACCTTATCGGCAGCACCTGTGACCGGAAGACCGTGAGTGTTGCAGGTGACTCTCGCACTCTACCCTTAGTGTGATCGGTAAACGGTAGCTCTATAGAGCAGCCTCGCCCTAGCCCTAACCCCTGCCCTGAGTCAGGTAACCCCAGAGAGGTACCAATGCAACTGGGAGGTACTGGCGTCCCAGTTGCCAAGGCCTGGGTTCCTGGACAGAGGCAGCAGAGAAACGACTAAGTCCCTCGTGGTGGCGTGTAGGGACCTACGGGAGCCCCCAGTAGTTTCAGGCCTCCAGCTGAAGTATCATCATTAGGGACTAATATCCTCTGCAAGTGATGTCATTAGTGTTTGAGGCGCTACAGCAGGCCACCATATTTACGAAATTGGACCTGTGTAGTGCCTATAACCTGATCTGTATCTTGCAGGGGGATGAATGTCGTCTTCCAGTGGTTCATTAACAAGGTGCTGCATGAGGCCCTAGCTGGACCATATAATAATTTACAGCCGGTCCCTCAGGGAACATATAGAGCATGTGTGATGGGTCCTCCAGTTATTACTGGCGAACCAGCTGTACATTAAGCTGGAGAAATCAGAATTCCATGTGCCCAGAGTGTCGTTTCTTGGATTTCTAGTTTCTAGTTTCCATTTTGTTACATGTCTACCTCCCTCACGGGGCAATACAGTTTGTGGCACTGCCCAAATTGCCCCCAGCCGCTTAGACCGCGCAGCTGTTGCTAAAGCATGTGGCCCTGATCCATGGCGTGCCTAGCGATCTCATTCGGACTCTAAGATGCCTGACAGCAGGGTAACCCCCTGTGGCACTCATCATTGGGTATGTCCCCATTTGAATGCCAGTTTGGGTTTGCTCCACCCATGTTCCCAGAACAGAAGGTGGGGGTGCCTGCCGCTGAACAGTTGGTTTGGTGGTGCTGGAGGTCTTGGCAGAAGGCTCGGGCCATACTGCTGAAAGCAACTAGGACCAGGAAACAGATTACGGACCATTGCCGGAGTTTGCCGCAAACTTTATGGACAGGGCAGTTAGTGTGGCTGTCCTCCAAGGACCTCCCACTAAAGGTAGAGTCCAAAAAGGTCCTAAAATGGGTCCGTCAGTTCCCGCCATAACCACGTTGCATACATTCTTGTTTTATAAAGATTTATGCATGTAATAACTAGTTATAATTAAAGGTGTTAAGTATGCCCTATAACATCTTATGAATGCATTTAGAAAGCTTTATGAATATAGAATTTAAAGTAAATCTTACCATCAATCTTTTTCACAACTTTGATTTAGTGACACTATTTTGACATAATATCACAGATTTGTTTATTATCTATGGGTAGCTATAGCTATGCTACAGCTATAGTTAAGTCTTTAGTGGTTATAATGTTCTGATTGGCAGATATAAATGTCATGACACTTGACATTAAAACATAACACACTTTTGCTTTATAAAAAAAGTATTACGCATGTCACTATAACTGCTTGAGAAGCATTATAACAGAGTATATCACGTATTATAAAATGTTATGTATGCTATATATTTATAAATAAGTGTCTAAATACATCTTACACTTTAAACGTAACAAATAAATATGGTTTAATACAAGCAATTTGTTTAATGTTTCCTTTAATCATGCATTCTGGTTACCTTCTCTTTGATCTTCCTGCTGTAGTAGAGTTTACTCAAGTCTGGGCTGACCACCTCACATGCCTCATCTACTTTTGTCAACATCATGACTTGTGGAATGTCTACAAAATCAATATACGGAAGATTCACAAAGGCAAGTAACAACATTAAAGGAATTTTTAGGAAAGTTAAAGAGCTCAACATTTTAATGACCATGTAAATCCCACATTAACCTCAAGAATTAACTGTTAAATAACCAACTCACTCATTTGGGTAGCTTTCTTTCGAACTGCCTTCATTTTGTCAATCACACTGGTGTCCATTCTTGAGATGGCATCAGCAGGAATGATGCTCACCAGACAGTGAATTTTATCACATGGTTCTGGGTACCTCTTGTACTTTGGGTGGTCTCGAGTTATAGCTGCCCGAGAATTAAACTAAAATAGAAAAACAAAGGTTTCCAGATTTCTCCTCAATGTTTTATCATTTATCAGGCTTTTGTTAATCTGACAATCTGACAGAGTGTGTACTCACAATGTAGTCATCTGAAATATGTCCCTCTAAAACTTTGATGATGTCTTCAGTTTGTACCCCTCCATCAGCAGATTCAAGTCCCATGAGGTCACGGAAAACAAAGGGGTAATATCCACCTCCACGCTTCTTCATCTTGTGTGTTTGGATCTACAAACAAGCATTCAATCGTGGCACTGTCATGTGAGGACATCTGTTATTTGCTATATGTAATTCTTGTGCTCTGAGGTTTATATGGAAGAAATGATGAAGACATTCTCGGATGTACTACTGTCACGGTGTAGCTGGAGCGAGGAAAGGCAGTTGCGGACACACTTGCGAACTGTAGTTTAAACACGGATTTAATATTGAAACAGACAGACGGAGTACACCACCACAACAACAGTAACAACAACAACCATAAGAATGAGCGACCACAAGGACACAGCGAGCTGTTTGATCCCTCGGATCGAACACGAGGATTTTTTCTCCGCTTGGGAGCTCAGTGCGCTGCTGGAGGCGGATAACCCCGCTCTGCTCGCGGCTGAGATGGCGGCCGGGTGTGCAGCCGTCTCGGCGAACCAGGCTAAGCGGCGTAGCAAACGGCGTAGCCGGAAGCAGACTTCGCGGGCGCCCGCCTGCACAGAGCAGCGGCCACGCGCACACTCCGTCGTGGCGCCGCTCTCCAGCCCCGCCTGTACAGAGCCGCAGCCACGCGCTCACTCCGTCGTGGCGCCGCTCTCCAGCCCCCCCTGCACAGAGCCGCGGCCACGCGCTCACTCCGTCGTGGCGCCGCTCTCCAGCCCCGCTGGCGCTCCGGCACCACCTGGTGCTCTGGAACGGAGGCGCTTCTGCTTCGCTGCCTCCGTGGACGTCAATGCAGGGAGATCCGCTGCCTCCGTGGACGTCAATGCAGGGAGATCCGCTGCCTCCGTGGACGTCAATGTAGCGAGGGCCGCTGCCTCCGTGGACGTCAATGCAGCGAGGTCCGCTGCCTCCGTGGACGTCAATGCAGCGAGGGCCGCTGCCTCCGTGGACGTCAATGTAGCGAGGGCCGCTGCCTCCGTGGACGTCAATGCAGCGAGGCCCGCTGCCTCCGTGGACGTCAATGCAGCGAGGCCCGCTGCCTCCGTGGACGTCAATGCAGTCCCTGCTCCTCAGCCGGCTCCTGTGGTCCGGTCTGTTCCCGTGCCTGCTCCCCGGACGGTGGTCCGGTCTGTTCCCGTGCCTGCTCCCCGGACGGTGGTCCGGTCTGTTCCCGTGCCTGTCTCCGCCCCCCGGGCGGTGGTCCGGGCGCTTCCTGACTCTGCGCCCAGAGCGCTTCCTGACTCTGCGCCCAGAGGGCTTCCTGACTCTGCGCCCAGAGCGCTTCCTGACTCCCTGTCCCCCGTAAGCTGCCTGTTAAGGCAGACTTTGTTGCTCCCGCCCGCCCACCCTGTTCTGTTTCTTTGCCTTGTTTTGTTCCAGTTTGTGTTCCTGTTCCTATTCCCGTTTTTGTTCCTGTTTTTGGGTTTCCGTGTTCCTGTCCCCGTCGTTCTGTTTGTTCCTGTTTTTCTGCCTTGTCCCCCTCCTGGTCAGTTGTCTCGTGTTTTGTCCTGTTCCTGGTTTTGAGTCCTGTCTGGTGTTTCGTTGTTTTCCTTGTCCTCGTTTTGGTCTCCTCCCGTTTCGTCTCGTCATCCTCCTCCTGCGTCCTCTCGTCAGCCTCCTCCCTTGACCTCTCGTCGTGTTCCTCGTTTCTCTCGTCTTCCTCCTCCCTTGTCGTCTCGTCGTCTTCCTCCTGTGACTTCTCGTCGTCTTCCTCCCTGTTCGTCTCGTCGTCCTTACTCGTCCTCGTCTTCCCTGGTTTTTGTCCCGGTTCCTGTTTGCCTGTTTTTCTGTGTCTGTGCCCGTCTGCCCGTTCCTGTTTTTCTGTTCCTGGTCTCTGTCTGTCTGTTCCTGGTCTCTGTCCATGTCCATCTGTTCCTGGTCTCTGTCTGTTCCTGGTCTCTGTCTGTTCCTGGTCTCCGTCTGTCCGTCTGTTCCTGGTCTCTGCCTGTCCGTTCCTGGTCTCTGTCTGTTCCTGGTCTCCGTCTGTTCCTGGTCTCCGTCTGTTCCTGGTCTCCGTCTGTCCGTCTGTTCCTGGTCTGTCTGTTCATGGTCTCCGTCTGGTCCGTCTGTCTGCCCTAGTCCTGTGTCTGGTCCCTGTTTTGTTTTCTGGATCTCCCCCTCGAGGCGGGCTCCCGGGGTATGTTCTCTTTTGCGCCTCTGGAGCTACGTCCTTTGAGGGGGGGTGCTGTCATACCCCGCCATGTTCCCCACGTCCCTCGCTTGTTTACGTCCCGTCCATGTGTTTTTGTTTTGTCACGTGCTCCCTGGCCCCGCCCGTCACACCTGTTTTCCTTCTGTCCTGAGTTGTCACCTGTTCCCTCGTTACTCTCTGTATATATACCCTGTGTTTGCAGTCTGTCTTCGTCGCTCATTGTTATTGTTACTGATGTTGTGGTGTACTCCGTCTGTTCGTGTCTATATTAAATCCGTGTTTGAACTACAGTTCGCAATTGTGTCCGCAACTGCCTTTTCCTGCTCCAGCTACACCGTGACAACTACATGCAATGCTAGATGTTACACATTCTTTTATTTAAAACAACAATAAACAAATTCATCTTATACTCTGTGAAATGAATAACACGATATTTACACAGTCAAATAAAATTAATATAATGAGAATTGTTATTTGAAATTTCTGTTAAAAATTATATACATAACTAAATGTGTTGCCAATCATCCCATTTACTGTGATCCCTGGTCTATCAGAATATAGTTGCCAAATAGCAACAAATTAAGTTTATAATTTTACGAAATCATATTATATTAAAGTTAACTTAGCTCAGATATTTATATTTCATATATTTCAGTTTTTTTTTAATAAATATTAAACAATTAGTAAATTCTGGGAGCACTCAGGCCATGACCTTTCAGGAAAAGGGGAGTGCAAACAGGATTTCCTATAAAAGGTGGTAAAGTATAGTGGGTTACACCGCAGCCCTCCCAGCACTAGACTTCCACACCTGGGCAGCCACTCAACAAAACACTAATAAGTCCTTAGATATGACCCTACCACTACCTTCACCTACCTGTGTACAGGTAAACTCTAACACTACCTTCATCTACCTATGTACAGGTAAACTCTAACAGAACCTTCATCTACCTGTGTACATGTAAACTCTAACACTACCTTCATCTACCTATGTACAGGTAAACTCTAACAGAACCTTCATCTACCTGTGTACATGTAAACTCTAACACTACCTTCACCTACCTGTGTACAGGTAAACTGTAACACTGCCTTCACCTACCTGTGTACAGGTAAACTGTAACACTACCTTCACCTACCTGTGTAGTATTGTGTAAGAGTGTTATTCTGTGTTATTCTGTGTGGGGTCTGGGTTTAGCTATGATGTTTATGTGTGTGGGGGGTCACTAGTAGCCTAAACCTGATGATTAGTGGTGACCTCCCCATAGAGGTTATGCTTTTGTTTGTGCTGTTTCTGTTGGTGTCAATAACAAGTTGGCAAAAATAGTGATAGTCATAGTGATAAACTGTAGGAAACAGTGAGGTGTCTGATTACTTACTGAAATAGTGAAGCTTACTCCAGATGCTGCTGAGCTTTCTGCAGCACAAATAACATTACGGCCTAAAAGCGCTCTCTGAACAGAGTTTATGAAGCAGGACTTTCCTGCTCCAACTGGTCCAAACAACAGAATGTTAAGGGGCTGCAAATATGGGTTTACATCCTTCAGATCTTTCAGTATATCTTCTTTTCCACTGAGAAAGACAACAGGAGCAAGGTTAGACAGAGGACAAGCACAACAATCATTTTTATTATCTCTCAAGTACAGAATCAAACAATTTCACCTCAAATATTTAATAAAGGCAGATATATTTTACCTCCAGTTTACAGGCCTCCAGGGATCTTTGAGTTCTTTCTCTAAAGGTTCCATTCTGAGCAATAAAATGAATTCAGTCGTGTTAGCAGAAGAATTTCACATTGAAGATTAGACAGAAATACCTGCATCACAAATGCTTTAGACAATTTTTTATTTCCATTCTTAATCACAGCATTTATGCAGAATTGTGAATTGGCTCTCCACTAATTTAATGCTATGACATTAATGATATTCTAAATGATTTAGTTATATGGCATTAGTCCTTTTATATTAGTGCAGTGATGTTAATGTTATGATACATGGTTCCATCCATCTATCTATCCATCCATTATTTTCTGTTTTATCCCACAAGTCCATCGCCAACAAACTTGTAGGCAGTTTAGAGTGAACGACTTGCAACGAGTCAACTTAACATGCATGTGTTTGGACTGTCTGAGGAAACCAGAGTACCCGGGGGAAATCAGAGTACCCGGAGGAAACCCACTCAAGAACGGGGAGAACATGCACACTCCACACTGAATGGCCCGGACTGGGAATCCAACCCAGATCATCTTGTTGTGAGGCGGAAGTGCTAACCTCTACACCACCATACTAACCACTACATCACCGTACTAACCACTACACCACCATACTTACCACTACACCACCGTACTAACCACTACATCACCGTACTAACAACTACATCACCGTACTAACCACTACATCACCGTACTAACCACTACACCACCATACTTACCACTACACCACCGTACTAACCACTACACCACCTTACTAACCACTACACCACCGTACTAACCACTACACCACCATACTAACCACTACATATATGTATATGTATATGTATATGTATATTGGAACATTTATACTTTCCCTGCACCTTCGGGTTGGGGAACGGCTCTGACTGTTGTCTGCGCTTATGCGCCAAACAGCAGCACGGAGTACCCGGCCTTCTTGGAGTCCTTAGAGGGAGTGCTGAAAAAGTGCCCCTACTGGGGACTCCTTTGTTCTGGGATTTCAATGCTCATGTGGGCAATGACAGTGAAACCTGGAGGGGAGTGATTGGGAGGAACGGCCTCTCTGATCTGAACCTGAGTGGTGTTCTGTTATTGGACTTCTGTGCTCATCACGGTTTGTTCATAACGAACACCATGTTCGAGCACAAGGGGTCCATAAGGTGGCAGGGGAGTATGCCGGACCGATGTGGCAAGCCCAAACTGATAGTGAAGGTTTGCTGGGAATGTTTGGTAGAGGAACCTGACAGAAAGCATTTGGAACGAGCTTAGGCCCAGAGAAGACAGCAGCATTTCTGGATTCTGTTGAAATTTGCATGATACAGCTTTAACTTGTATATGTGGTTAGCTGTATTCACAAATAGTGATTTCTGAGTGTTGCTGAGCCTATGCAGTGATTTCCAGTACAGAGAGATTCTGCCTTTCTAAAATGCTTTTTTTAATAGCCAGTCTGTGACCGCTTACATTTCCAGCTCTTGTTTTCACTGTGCTATACTTTTTGAGATGTGTTGCTGCCATCAAGTTCTAAATGAGTAAATATTTTAAATATAAATTTTCAAACAGTAAAATGTCTCACTTTTAACATCTTACACATGTTCTATCGTAAATAAAAATTTGGGTTCATGAGATGAGCAAATCATTGCATTCTGTTTATACATCCTTTTTTGCAGTTTACAAGTTTTTGGAATTGGGGTTGTAATAAAAAGTAAAATAATTCCTTATTACCATGACCAACGTTTTCAAACTTTTGAATACAAATGTGTCATAATGATTAAAATTTAAGACATTTGCTCATTTGTCTATACTTCAACAGAAGCAGAGAAGAAAAATAAGCACAATTCATAAACACATTAAATCTCAGCAGAACTTTAAGATCAGCACCATTTCAATTGTTTAGACAAATACATGGTGAAATGGTATATGAGGACAGAATGAGGACAGAATAAAGACAAACGTATGAATCAAGTTAAATTCATGTTAAAGTCATGTAGCAGCAAATAAATTGTTTAATGTTGCAGTAAATTAAAAACAAAACAGTTTGGAACTGAATTTTAAGTAGCCGGAATCTACTTACCTCCACAGACAGGAATAGTAGCTGTTTCCAAAAGTCTGAGTCATGAGGGTGTGGATGCTGCAGCTCTGCAGAGTGATGGTGGTGAGCTGCTTATATTCTATTTAGAGTGAAAGTGAAAGTCATTTTGCTGCCTCCTTCATTTGTCCTCTTTTGTATGATAACATACAACCAGTTCCACTTCTATAGCGGAGTTAAAACGTTATAATAATAATAATAATAATGAATTTTACAGAAGAAGTATGAGCAGAAGAATTTTTGCTGCCTCCTTCATTTGTCCTTTGTATAACATGCAATCAGAATCACCACTAAGGTATAGACGTCAATTGTATAATAATAATAATAATAATAATAATAATAATAATAATAATAATAATAATAATCTTACAGAAGAGGTATGAGAAGAAGGTTGAGATCATGTCCCAACAAACGAATTGTTTAATGATGCAGTAAACTGTAATGGTAAAATTCCATCTTTAAATTCAGATATAGACTGCAATGTTTTTAGCTTGAAAAGATATGTTACTACTTTTCTTATGATTATTCCGTTTTTGTGTAGGTCAATTAAAAGCTACCAACATTTATCTTTCGAGCATGATATTTACCTCAGTGCTGTGAAATACGTACCTCAGTCAAAAGGAGTAGCATCTGTTTCTAGAAACCTGAGTGATGAGGGTGTGGATGCTGCAGCTCTGCAGTGCGACAGTGGTGAAATTGAAAGTATTTCTTTCTGCCTCCTCCTTCATTTGTTCTCTTGTATTATAACAAGAAAACAAAACAAAGTCTAAATCTGTGTTAGTGAGCACTTCTCCTCTGCCGAGATAATCTATCCACCTCACAGGTGTGACATATGAAGACGCTGATTAGACAGCAAGGCTACTGCACAGCATGACTGTTCCATAAATGTGGGATCAGAAAACCTGTCAGTATCTGGTGTGACCACCATTTGCCTCACAGAGTGTAACACATCTACTTTGCATATGTTGTTGATTGATTATGTTGTTGATTGTGGCCTGTGGATTGTTGGTCAACTCCTCTTCAATGACTATAAGAAGTTGCCAGATATTGTCAGGAACTGCCAGATATTGTCTGCCCTGTACAGTAAACCAGCATTCGTCCGTGAAGAGAACACCTCTCTGACATGTCAGACGGCATCCAATGTGAGCATTTCCTGCCTGCTCAACTTGGTTACGATGACGAACTGCAGTCAGGTGGAGACGATGAGGATGACGAGCACGCAGATAAGCTTCCCTGGGTCGGTTTCGGGCAGTTTGTGCAGAAATTCTTTGGTTATGCAAATCCATTGTTGCAGCAGCTATCCAGGTGGCTAGTCTCAGGCGATCTTGAAGGTGAAGATGCTGGATGTAGAGGTCCTGGGCTGTTTTTTTTTTCTAAAACGCCTTTGGAGACGGCTTATGGTAGAGAAATGAACATTCAATTCACGGGCAACAGCTTTAATGGACATTCCTGCAGACAGCATGCTAATTATACGTTCCCTCAAAACTCACGACACCTGTGACGTTGTGCTGCGCATTTTTATTTTTTATTATTTATACTTTTATTGCGGCCCGCCTAAGGCACACCTCTGCAATAATCATGCTGTCTAATCAGAATCTTGATATGCCTGGGAGGTGAATGGATTATCTCAGCAAAGAAGAAGCGTTTGGCTAGTAGTGTACTAAAACGTTTGACTGGTAGTGTATCTAAAACGTTTGACTGGTTGTGTATCTAAAACGTTTGACTGGTAGCGTATCTAAAACCTTTGACTGGTAGTGACCTAAAACATTTGGCTGGTAGTGTATCTAAACGTTTGACTGGTAGTGTACTAAAACGTTAGACTGGTAGTGTACTAAAACGTTTGACTGGTAGTGTACTGAAACGTTAGAGTGGTAGTGTACTAAAACGTTTGGCTGGTAGTGATCTAAAACGTTTGACTGGTAGTGTATCTAAAACGTTTGACTGGTAGTGTTCTAAAACGTTTGGCTGGTAGTGTACTAAAATGTTTGGCTGGTAGTCTTCTAAAACGTTTGGCTGGTAGTGATCTAAAACGTTTGACTGGTAGTGTACTAAAATGTTAGACTGGTAGTGTACTAAAACGTTTGATTGGTAGTGATCTAAAATGTTTGGCTTGTAGTGATCTAAAACGTTTAGCTGGTAGTGTACTAAAACGTTAGAATGGTAGTGTACTAAAACATTTGGCTGGTAGTGATCTAAAACGTTTGACTGGTAGTGTATCTAAAACGTTTGACTGGTAGTGTTCTAAAACGTTTGGCTGGTAGTGTACTAAAATGTTTGGCTGGTAGTGTACTAAAATGTTTGACTGGTAGTGATCTAAAACGTTTGACTGGTAGTGATCTAAAACGTTTGACTGGTAGTGTTCTAAAACGTTTGGCTGGTAGTGTACTAAAATGTTTGGCTGGTAGTGTACTAAAATGTTTGACTGGTAGTGATCTAAAACGTTTGACTGGTAGTGATCTAAAACGTTTGACTGGTAGTGTACTAAAACGTTAGACTGGTAGTGATCTAAAACGTTTGACTGGTAGTGTACTGAAACATTTGACTGGTAGTGTACTAAAACGTTTGACTGCTAGTGTATCTAAAATGTTTGACTGGTAGTGATCTAAAATGTTTGACTGGTAGTGATCTAAAACGTTTGACGGGTAGTGTAGTGAAACGTTTGACATTTAGGGTGACATTTAGGGTTTTCACTCTGTATTGCTACCTGGCTGACAGAGGGCAGCACTAACAGCATATTCACAGATTTTTTAATTTAGCACCATCTAGTGCAGCATTTGTTTTCATTGTTGGTCTTGTTTTGAATATGCAAATATTTACAATGAATAAGAGAGAAAACTGTACCAAAAGAAATTGCTTTAGTAGGCCTGCTAGACAAATATATATATACACCTGACTTTCCTTTACAATGTCCCAGAACAGACCCTCCCTTAGACTTTATGTGCCTTGAGCTTTACTATGAATTACTATAAATGGATTGGACCAGAGCTTTTTAAGGAGGAGGCACATAGAGCCTAAGGGAGGGTCTGTTCTGGGACATTGTAAAGGAAAGTCAGGTGTATATATATATATATATTTGTCTAGCAGGCCTACTAAAGCAATTTCTTTTGGTACAGTTTTCTCTCTTATTCATTGTAAATATTTGCATATTCAAAACAAGAATATTTTTATTTTATTTTATTTAACCTTTATTTAACCAGGAGGTCCCTTGAGATTAAAATCTCTTTTTTTCGATGGCAACCTGGCCAAGATAGCACACCATTTACAACTACAAGAACATAAAACATAAACAGACCTCAGCCCATATTCACACAACACAACAATAGACACAAGTAAAATACATGATAATAAAATGGCTTAACAGTCCAGCTTAAGTGTAGTAATTGCAGGCTTCTGTTATACGGTTCTTTAACAAATCTTTAAACTCACTCAAGGAGACTAAATCATTAAGTTTGTTCTGAAGTTTATTCCAAGACCAAGGTGCAAAATAAGAAAAGGACTTTCTGCCCAGTTCTAAGTTGATCTTAGGTACTTTATAGAGCAGCTTTCTAGCAGAGCGGGAATCATAACAGTTATTGATATGTGTTAAAAGATTTCTCAGATAGGAGGGAAGTTTACCCAACAAAGCTTTATAAAGAAAGATATACCAGTGTTGTTGTCTCCCTAGACTTAATGAAGGCCAAGAAACCAGACCATGAAGTACACAGTGATGTGTGTTAAACAATGAATTTGTTATAAAATGTAAGGAACTGTGGTACACAGGCTCTAGCCGCCAGAGTAAAGAGTAATCAGCATGCATGTAAATGATGTCCCCGTAATCTAAAACACTGCAAGATTCAGGCAGATCCTATTACGATAATAAAAACCTAGTCTAATCTTCAGTTTCTTCAGTAATTTCTTAATATGTACTCTGAATGAGAGCTTATCATCCAACCAAATGCCTAAGTACTTGTAGGAAGACAGTCTTTCAATTTTTTCCCCTTTTAAGGAATGAATTTTAATGGACTCTAAAGTTCTTGAAAAATTTGGTTTTTTTTTATTGTTCAGAAACAACTTTAGCTCATAAAATAAAACCTGCAACTTTTGGAAGGCAATCTGTAGTTCATCAAAAGCCTGACTCAGGAAGGAAGCAATTGAGTAAATGACCGTAGCATCAGCATAGAGATGTACTTTAGCTGTGTGCATGTCCTTCCCAATATTATTTATAAAAATAGAAAATAAAACTGGGGCTAAAACTAAACCTTGGAGTTCAGTTTTAAATAGGCAATTTATTTTATTACCCATCTGACCTGCTGCTTCATTACAGTGACATTCGAGCCATGTCTGCGCTGCTTCCTCGTCGGGCTTACACTGCCACAAACAGCAGCGCCCCCTAGCGGCAGCGGCACATTTGTAAATGGAGCTGCATTTGTGTGTGGATGGGCTTGAGAAACGCAAAACAATGTCAACACTTCATAAATGAATGTCAACACTTCATAAATAAATGTAAAACTTGAGATCTTTCAAAAAATATGCAATGAAAATAGACAAATGTGTTCATTTTCACATATAAATTATAATGCATCTATGAAAATGAAAAATATGTATTAAAAAATTTAACAGAATTCCTACAAATGGCAAGCTGTGAGACACAGACTGGGATATATTTATTTGTGATTAGTGAAACTCATTTGTGATGTGTGTGCAACTGGTGAATTATCTTTTACACATTTGTCAGGTGTTTTGAGACTAATCTTTCTCCATAATACATCCCCACTTCTAGGACAAAGAAAAATAACATGATTATTTAAAGAAAATACCTGAACTTAAATTCTTCTTCAAGGTCAAAAGATCAACTTTGTTCTGAGGGTTCTGTTCAGTTTATAAATGAGAAACAGCCAAACCGGCTATAAAGATCATCACACCAACTGTCTACTTGATACATTTATTAGTCAAATTTTTTACAGGTAGCATCATGAGAAACCCTGAAAACTGTTAAATATTACATATAAATAAGATTCAAGATTCAAGAGTTTTATTGTCATGTGTACAGCAGAACAGACAGTTACACTGTACAATGAAATTCTTACTTTGCTGCTCCTCCATTCACCAATAGATAAAGATAACAAATAAAAGAAATAAAAAATATATATACAAAATATATAAAGGATAACAATATAAAATAAAAGTATTTTTATAGTTAAAGAATAAAAAATAAAAGTAAAGAAGAACATTTCCATTTTTACATACATCTACTTTCTATTCAGGTACCTCACCTTGGAGCTGACATTTAAAGCGGCTGGATGATTAAAACATCATGAAAAATCAATGTTTCTGCCTAAATTGATTTTGCCAGAAGCTACCACAGCATCTCCTTCTCATCCTGCCTCCTTTTTCTCCTTCCATTCAGTTTCCTTTCCTTCAGTGTTTTGGAGTCTCCTTACTCTAGTGGATGTATGTAGTAGCAGTTTCCAGAAGCCTGGGTAACTCCAATGTGGGTGTGGCAGCTCTGCTGCAATGCATCTGTGGCGAGCAGCTTATATATGCTGGTCAGAGTGAAAGTGAAAGTGCGGCAGGGTAAAAAAATGCTGCAGTGGATGACAACACCCTTGCATAAAATCCAATCCAAGCATTTGGCCAAGGCAGGAATGCCCACCAGGAGTCGACCATCTCTGTGTGAAAGTCATAGAACAACAGACGATTTAACCAGAGTAAATATGGAAGATTTGCCACAAGCTGGTAACCCATCAAGTAGCCTTTAGGTCAACTTTGACCTGATGTAGATGCCTTCACCACCACAACAATCAGTAGTCACAGCCTATAAATATACTTTGAGCATGACCAAAATTGTGTAGACAGCCCTCCAAATAATGCTAACAGGTGTATGAAACAAAGCACACCTGAAAATCCTTTAGACCAGCACTAGCAGTTGAATGGGTCATACTGAAGAGCTTAGTGCATTGCACTGAAATAGGATGTCACCTCAGTTACAGTGAAATTTCTGCCCTGCTAGATGTTCCCCAGTCAGCTGTAAGTGCTACTATTGTGAAGTGTCAACAATAGCTCAGCCATGAAGCAACAGAGCATGGAGACTCACTGAGGGGTCCATCCTTGGTTGCCTCACGAAGTTGCATTTAGAAGAAGTTTCCATGACCAAGAAGCTACACACCAGCCTAAGATCACACTGCACAGTAGGAGGTAACAGTGGGGTCCCAATTTAATTTATGAAGTATCTCTAATAATTGTGTTTTTACACATGTACAACACATGCATCAACAGTGTAACTACTAGTGATGTAGGCACTGTTACATATGGATTACAGCAGTACAGCTTATGTAATTAAATGTGTATATCAATTCATTGTTGCATGATGTAATTACATAAAATTATCTTGACAGCTATAACAGCATGTTTTCTCTTGTGTTATTACACATTGGTAATAACATGAGTGTAATTACATTTGTGATAAGGGTCAAGGGTTGTTTTTCAAGGTTTGGTCTCCTTAATTCCAGTGAAGTCTGATATTAATGCTACAGCACACAATTTTAGACAATTACCACCAAATTACAATAATAATAATAATAATAATAATAATAATAATAATAATAATAATAATAATAATAAATGTTTTCTAGCAAAAGTGTTTGTATTGCAGTGTTTTGCTTAGAGTGAGATCCAAAAGTCTGATGTGACAATGAAAATAATTTCTTTAATTTGAAGGGGTCATTTCCTCCTCCAACTCCTGTGTTGTATTTTCCTGCCTTTAGAGGGAACTCTTTTTATCACTCCCACTCACTCTGACATCAAAAATATCCTTCCGGTGGAGCAGTGGGTTAGTCCGCTGATCATACCTTTTAGAGTTAGAACACCTTCAGTTACAAACACTCCTCCCTAGTATAGGCATACAAGCGCTGCTCTGTCCCACCAGCAGCCCAGGTTTAAATCCCACTGACTGCAACACTCCATATCTGCTCTTAAGTCCAACCTGGTGCTCTTTTCCACCAGGATAATAAGCCTGGGGCTGCTATCAGGGTCCCTCTTCTGTGTTACGAGATGATTTCACTTTGTAATTGAGAATAGGGCTGAAATTCCAACAAGGCATTGCAGGCAGCTGAGAAAAGTACTTTGGGCTGTTTACATGCACATACACACTAAAGTAAAGAGAAAAAAACCTGGAAAACTGTTGTATAAATCAAGAATTCTTTGAAAAAGAAGTTTGCACCCAAATTAGCAACTCTTTAAGTGCTGACCACTACACCACTACTGTATTCTTATAATTCGAATGTGTAAAGTTTGAAAGTTTCTCTGCATTATCTGGACTGTGTGGAGAGGTCATTTGAGGGAAGGTGGAGTAGCCATGGCTATGTTAACTAAAACAACTGGAGTAGTCGCTTTGTGCAATTTAGACTTTTATTTTCTGACAAAATTTAGACTGGAGTCAGGTCATGAGTTCGAAATCAAAAATTATTATGGTCCGGTTGACTGTGTGGCCGGAATATTTTTGCTTTCAATATATATTTTTTTAATTTTAAAATATGTGAATGATAATATATTAATGTGGAATTAAAACCCCCAAAAATATGTAAAAAATAATATACGTTTGGGTTTGTGTGTGGAAAGTTTAACAACAATTAGTGCAACCCTATGGGTCTTTCTCAAAACCTAAGGTGCGTCCGTAATCGCCCACTAGTCAGTAGGTACTGGATTAGAGCCAGTACGTACTGCTTGAGCGGCAGACTAGTAGGTAATTTCAGTAGGCGAGTTTTAGTAGCCACACAAGCTCGGACGTACTACGTCCATATTGCCAGCGTCCTGTGACGCAAGATGTCAGACCACCACCATAAAAGTCCTGCTATTCATTTAAAAGCTCCGTTTACTGACAGATATAAATGCTTTTTGTGACACTGATCTGCGTTTTTGTCTGAATATGTACAGTTTCAAGCTGTAGCTCGGAGAAGATGAAACAGGAGGAATGTAATCATTGTTTACCTCAGCAGTAGCGCTAGCTTCTGTAGCGGCAGCTCACTAGCGGTAGCTGCGTATGCGTACCCACGGTCGACATTCTGCTTTTCACCATTTTTTTCCTCCGCTGTAAATTCATCCGCGGCTCCAGGTGAATCATGGGTGGCGCAATGTGCTGTGTTCGCCTACATAAAAATGGCTGCCGATTCAGTAGGTCATCCGGGTACCGTTTGCCTACTACTCGATGCCTACTGAGTATTCGGACATACTAGCCATGCTCGCCTACTTATTTCCCTACTGAGTAGTAGGCAAGTAGGCGATTTTGGACGCACCTCTAGTGAGTGTCTACATAGTCTGCATTTTACTTCATAGTATACACTCTCCCGACATGTAGGCTATCCCAATTCTTAGATATCTTAAACATCCTGTCTACTGAGGAACCTCATTTTTCCCTGATTTTAAGTCAACATCCAACTTCCTCAGCTGCTAAGACAATTCCATGATGCAACGTAGGCAAATCTACAAGCAGTGAAGTGGTTTTAAAATGTGATTTATTTAGATTTTCTCTGTTGTTTTTATGTGTTTCTTGTCATATTATCACACAAAACAGCCTTTTATTTCGTTGACCAGTTTGCAGGTTTATACTCGAGCCATTAGCATTTATGCAAGCGGATTTTTAAGCCCCAGGCTATTGTTTTGGATGCCGACCGGTAGCTTAGCAACCAGCTAAACCACCAGTCGCATGCAGTGGGCGGGAACAAGCCGTGACGCAGTCTCTCTCTAACTAGAGTCTCAGTAATCTGTTTTATGAGGAGAGATGAGGAGAGAACACTGCTACTTACACAGCTGCTAACTAGACAGCCTACTTAGACAGCTTACTGGATTTTGAGACAGACCTTATATCTCTTTGCCAAGTGCTTCCCGGTTAATTCACAGTCACCTATAAACACTGAATGGATAAGCAGAGTGATTTCTCTCTCGCGTATTTCCCTTCTTATAGGAGTTCTAGAGCTCTAGAAACTGTGATACTTTGCTTAAGAAGTTATTTCTAAGATATTGTGAGAATAATTAGTTGTTTTTACCGAGCGCACAGTGTAAACGGTGCTTTTAAACGGAGCTCCTGAACCTCGTGAGTTTCTCTGCCTCGTGCAGGAGAGAGAGAGAGAGACCGAGACCGCAGCGCCTGTATGTGTGTTTGTGCTAATTCTGCCCCATGTCTCACGTTCAGGTACGTTTCATACTGGCTAAACTAGTTAATAATTCGAAATGCTGATGGATTTAAGAGTTTGAAGTGGTTTAGGTTGATATTTTATTACTTGCTGCTCTTTGTAATGAATATATTGGTGTATATGCGATCATTTTTCTGTCACGAATCGAGGTCTCTATTCAGCTAGCTTAGCTTGGAGTAATAGTGTTTGTGAGTGTATATTTTATCGTATTGTGTTTTGTTACAAATATGTACATTGTTGTTTCTATTGATTTAATTTACAGATTAATGTGTTCGATGTGAAATTAGGCTTTCTTATGTGGAAAAATGAACATTAACCCTTGAACACTGAATGGGCTCAATAATAAACTGTGAAGACCTCAAAATCCACATTATTATGTCCTGAGCTGTCCAAATGGTTGACGTCTGCTACACCTGTAAGTCAGAGTTCAAGTATCTGTAGTCTGTCATCTCTTTGAAATCTCTGTTATTTTATTAAACCATAATATATTATATAACAACAATGTATTGATAACACAGAAATGTCCTTACCGCTGATATCCGTCATGTTGAGCAGTTTTCATGAGCTGCATCTCGTGATCTGCAACATTTCTGACCTTCCAAGCGATCTCTTGTTTGCATCCGGAGTGCAACTTTTCTTTTGTGGTCTAAGGTGTTTTCTGCACGCAGCAGGCTGGTGAGTTCTTGTTTTATCTGTGTCATTTTTCATCCAGCTGCTTCCACATTCCAAAAGTGCTGGAACCCGTAGCAGCGTAGTGCCTAATAATCGAATCTGTTAAGCTATCTTAACCAAAAATGAATGAACTATTCGGAGCAACCAGTAATTTGTATTTATGTTTTTGTAGCCTCAAGTACAAGAAAAGCCCCTGGTTCTGTGGCTGCAACTCTGTGTCAAAACATTGGTAGGTTGTAATTTTTGATACATACTAGTTGGCGTGTTCTTGTTTAGCTTTTAATACTAATTGTAATCGCTAATATAGGCTATTGGATAGGCATAAGGCTTAAATCTATTTGGCAATCAACAGACGTTAAGATTAAGCAGGTACAAATAACACTTGAACTTGGCCATTTTTGTGAAAACACTATAAAAGAATTTAGATAAAGTAGCGGTCAACATACTCATTTATTGATGCAACTTTTACTAAAAATGTTATTCTTCATAGTTTCAATCAGTGAGTGCTGCTCCAAATGTCAACCATGAAATTGAGCTGCTGAAATTTCAACTGGAGGCTGAGAAAGATAAAGGGAACCTCGGAGAAGAAATTATAAAAATACTAAAACAAGACAAAGGGCACCTCCACAGTTGGCGAAAAAGAAGAATTCATTCA
This sequence comes from Megaleporinus macrocephalus, assembly GCA_021613375.1. Classification (NCBI taxonomy): domain Eukaryota; kingdom Metazoa; phylum Chordata; class Actinopteri; order Characiformes; family Anostomidae; genus Megaleporinus; species Megaleporinus macrocephalus. The sequence goes on along the minus strand of CM038722.1, from coordinate 8,316,674 downwards.
GGAGCTGATACAAGCAAACATCTTGGTAAGTTATTATGAAGTTCAGATATAACCAACATTATCTCCATACCCACAATCCACGATCCAAGTGTACCTGCATCCAAGACAGCTATAAACAGTCTTGACATGGAACAGCTTTAATAAAGCTCGCTGATTCTCGTAGAGGTACCTTCTCACAACCTACAAGGCTAGAAGAATCTAATGCTATATGTCTTGGCACAAAAAATTGTAGGCCACATTCAGAGGTCTTGTGCCGTCCATACCTTCATGGGTCAGAGCTGTTGTGACAGTTAGACTCAAGTGAGTGAGTGAGCTAGAAGTTAGGTCCATGAAGTGTTGTCAAGTTTTAAGCAGGTGGTTTTACCAATACTTATGTAATTATACACCAACATTTTCTTTTCTAGTCAAAAATACAAGATGAATTGTTTCAAGGTACAAGTTTGCTTTCAAAGAAGGCCGTTCTATTAAGGCAGCATTTGACAGTGTTGTACTGGGCAGAGCCACCATTGCCTGCACGGCTGTTGTTGCAGAGCTGAAAATAACAGCACCAGAGCTCTTTGACATTGAATATTGCGCCTTGGAATGAGAGAGTTAAGAAACATTTGTTGAAAGGTGCCGTGGAGCATTGGCAAGTTCGTCAAATATTATAAAATATTTCAGCAAGTGGAAGTACGTGAGGAGCTGTTACCAATTGCAAACACTTACTGTTGAAATGTGGTGTTGTCATAAAGGTGCTGTGTAAAGCAGAGGTTCCCAATCCTGGTCCTGGGGATCTACCACCATGAAGAGATGGATCCAACATCTGATATTCAGATGCCTCTAAAGGCCTTCGTAACCTGGATCAGGTGTAACTCTGCAGGTTGGTAGATCTCCAGGACCGGGTACCCCTGGTGTAAAGGCTAAGTACCCATCATCTGCAATTTTGCACATGTGTAAATAAATATTAGAGTATTTAAAATGTTAACTGCTAAATTCTTTGGCTGAGATAGTCATAAGCAAAATCATTCATGAGTTATTATATATGATGCTAAAGATGGTAAAATAAAAATAAACTAACAGACATTTTAAAAGATCTTTGTAAATCCACTACTAATCTACCGTTCATGTTCTTTACTTGATTCACTGAGACTCTGCATAATCTCTGGCAAAGTTGACAATGTCCCTCAGTGCCATGAGAATGATAACATCAATATCAGGGTCTTCACTGATCTCCGCATGATAGTTCTTCACAGGGTAGATGTTTTTCAGGGGGATGCCCAGTTCATGACTGCTCCTCTCCACCTGAAGAAACCAAGTACACAGGTATTAATAGAAATGTCCACATGGATTTAGGGTTTTCACTCTGTACTGTACTGTTATCTGGTTGACCGAGGGCAGCACTAGCAAAAAAGTTCACTGATTTTTTAATGTAGCAGCGTCCAGCGCAGCCTTAGTTTTCTTCTTTTTGTCTCGAAAAACATGAAGAAAAAATAGAAAAGAAACTGCTTCAGTAGGCCTGCTAGACAATATCTACGTAACATCTGTTATAACTATCTGTTTCACAAAACACTATAAAGCTGGAATATCGTAATCCAGTAGTTATAGATTAAAACAGAGATCACGTGACGCACTCATGGGTTTGCTCGCACATTGATAGTGCTCCACGATCCCAGCTCTGTTTCAAAGGATTTATACACATTGTGATCCCATTTGACCACTCCTTTTTTTCCTGTCCTTCATGGCTACCACTCGAAAGCAGTTTAACCTGTCTCCATCATCTTCTCCAACAAAGAAGAAACTGAAGTCAAACAATGCCATAGAGCAAGATAACATGGCGACTATGTTGGATGCTATAGCCAGATTGGAGGGCATCCTGAAAATAGAATTAGCGGCACTGTGGGCTGACTTCTCCTCACATATGAACACAGTTCAATCGTTATGCTCAAAACTCAACCATTTAACAGGCGAGCAGAGGGCACAGAAGAAAACCCTCAAGGACCATGCTTCTCGTCTGGATATCCTCAAGCTACAGGTGGTGGACTTGCAAGAACGCAGTAGACGCAGTAATCTTCGGCTGGTGGGTCTGCCCGAGCCGAAAAGGTTGACCCAGTTGGCTTTATCAAATGGTCGCTACAGCATTGGTTTCCATCGGTAACAGGCAAAAAAGTCTATGCTAAGGCAAGCACAGACCAGCGAAAAACAATAGAGATATGATCCAGCGGGAAGTGAGGAAGCACGGCCTGGTGAATTTCAATGCCGGCTCCACACTTAGCTTATTCCCCGACCTTTCTCCTTCCACGGCCAAGAAACAGAGCTCCTTCACTACAATCCAGAGGGTGTGGTAGACAATCCCTGCACCCCAATAAATATAAAGAATTTGGTTGAAATCTGTCCCTCTATGTCGACAATGTTTGAAGACTATATGCACTGGATAGATATTAAATACGCTCCCTAAATAATATCCTAAAAATTGTTTCCCTTTACAATGTAATACTGTAAGTAAATAAGATTTAATACAGTTTGTCATGTTATGATGAATGTTTAATGTTTTATACTGGAATTTTAATTCTGGTCACCTTCTGTTTGATCTTCCTGCTGTAGTAAAGTTTCTTCAAGTCTCGGTTGACCACCTCACATGCTTTATCCACTTTTGTCAACACAATGACTTGTGGAATGTCTGCAAAATCAAGACACAGAAAAAAAGTCAAGCCATATATATGATGACATTAAAGGAATTTTGGGGGGAAAATTCCACATAAATCCTACACCAACTTCAAGGATTGAAGATGATGAATAAACAACTCACTCAGTTTAGAAGCTTTCTTTCGAACTGCCATCATTTTGTCAATCACACTGTGATGCATTCTGGAGATTGCATCAGCAGGAATGATGCCCACCAGACAGTGAATTTTATCACATTGTTTTGGGCAGTGATTGTACTTTGGGTGGTCTGGAGTTATAGCTTCCCGAGAATTAAACTAAAACAGAAAAAGCGACTTTTCCAGATATTCCAGATTTCTCTTTAATGTGTTATCATTTAAAACCAGATAGAGTGTGTACTTACACTGTAGCCATCTAAAATATGTCCCTCTAAAACTTTGATGATGTCTTCAGTTTGTATCCCACCATCGGCAGATTCAAGTCCCATGATGTCACAGAAAACAAATGGATAATGTCCACCCCCACGCTTCTTCATCTTGTGTGTTTTGATCTACAAACAAATTCAAACACATGTTCAAACATGATGAAGTTATAGTGTTATTTATTATATGCAATTGACCATAAAATCTAGTTTGTCTCCAAAACACTAAATAAATCTAACATATGGCAGTTTCAGTTGTGATTTGTAATTGTATGGTAAAAAATAACATACACATATTCCAATTACTATACTATCTGGACTATCAGCATATAGTTACCATATGGCCAAAAAAATATTTTACAAAAAAAATTATGATAGCATAACTGACTTTGTAGGTTAACTGTAAGTTAACTTACCTCCGATATTTATAGCTCATATAATTCAAGGTTTTTTTAAAGAATCCCTAAATATTGAACGATTAGTCAACTTTAGGAATCCTTAGTTCATATCATGTGAGTGTTCATGGCAAAACAGAGTGCAAACAGGATTTCCTATGAAAGATGGTAAAGTATAGTGGGCTACACTACAGCCAATCCATGGTGTAGACTGGGGTTCTATACCCTACCTTCACTAAACCAATAGGAGTCTATGGGCAGGACTTCTAACACTTTTGAGTCACTTTTGGAACATCTACTAAATGCCATGAATGCAAATGTTATGGTCATCAGATGTTTGTCCTTTCAAAGACACTTTTCCCAAAATTAATTGTTGTAATTGTTGTCTTATGGACTAAAGGTTTAGGCAGGAAACTGTAACACTGGAGTACTATTTTCAAAAAAAGATTATAAAGCAGCACTGAGTATTGTATAAGAGTTTTGATCCACACCAACAGCACTCTGTCCTTTTTATCTGTTGGGCACTGGGTTAGTTGTGAGGGTTTTGTGTGTGGGGGGTCACCAGTAGCCTGAAGCTGCTGCTTGGTGGTGACCTCCCCATTGAGGTTGTGCTTTAGTACAGGTGCTGGCCATCAAATTAGAATATCATGAAAAAGTTGATTCATTTAAGTAATTGCATTCAAAAAGTGAAACTTGTATATTATATTCAGTCATTACACACAAACTTATATATTTTAAATGTTTCTTTTAATTTTGATGATTATTACGGACAACTAATGAAATTCCCAAGTTTTCTTAGAAAATTAGAATATTACATAAGACCAATACCAAAAATGGATTTTTAGAAATGTTGGCCAACTGAAAAGTATGAACATGAAAAGTATGAGCATGTACAGCAGGGCTCCTTTGGCCTGGATTACTGCAGCAATGCGGCACGGCAAAGAGTCAATCAAGTCTGTGGCATTGCTCAGGTGTTATGAAAGCCCAGGTTGCTCTCTCTGATAGTGGCCTTCAGCTCAAAATTTATTTTCACCAGAGAACATAACTTTAGACCACTCAGTAGCAGTCCAGTCCTTTTTTGTCTTTAGCCCAGGCAAGACACTTCTGACGCTGTCTCTTGTTCAAGTGTGGCTTGACACAAGGAATGCGACAGTTGAAACCCATGTCTTGCATAATGTCTGTGCGTGGTGGTTCTTGAAGCACTGACTCCAGCTGCAGTCCACTCTTTGTGAATCTCTCCCACATTTCTGGGTTTTTCACAGTCCTCTCCAGGGTGCGGTTATCCCTATTGCTTGTACACTATTTTCAGTTAATTAGCTGATTAGAGTGTTGCACCAGATGTCTTCAGTATTGAACCTTTTCACAATATTCTAATTTTCTGAGATACTGAATTTGAGATTTTCATTAGTTGTCAGTTAAAATCATCAAAATTAAAAGAAATAATCATTTGAAATACATTAGTTTGTGTGCAATGAATGAACTATTCTGAATGATAGTTGGCAAGAAAAATCCTTGAAACAGTGAAAATACTGATTACTTACTGAAAGAGTGCAGCTTACTCCAGATGCTGATGAACTTTCTAGAGCACTAATAACATTACGGCCTAAGAGGGCCATGTGGACAGAGTTTACGAAGCAGGACTTTCCTGCCCCAACTGGTCCAAACAGCAGAATCTTAAGGGGCTGCAAATGTGGGTTGAATTCTCTCAGATCTGTCAAAAGCTCGTGTTTTTTACTATGTAAGACAAGAGGTTACTGCACATTTTTAGTGCTATGATACAGGGTTAGTTTTATGTTATTAGGTATATTAGTGCTACGATTATCCAGTAGGCAAACATGTTCTTACCTCCAGTTTCCGGGCCTCCAAGCATCTTTTAGTTCTGAGTAATAAAATGAATTCAATAGTGCTGCACCAAAAATGCTTACAGCTATCTTTACTTTGTAATGACAGTCATAGCACTGGCTCTCCATTAATTCAGTGCCATGATTCTAGTACTGTGATTTTAGTGCTGCAATACATGGTTTAGTGCTATGATATTAATATTATAATATTAGTGCTGTGATATTATTGCTGTGATGCATGGCTTAGCGTTATATTAGTGTTATGATATTACTGTTAAGATATTTGTGTCACAAAACAGGGTTTAGTGTTATGATATTAGTCTTATAAGACAAGGTTTAGTGTTATGATATTATTGTTATAATACAGGGTTTTGTGAAATGATATTAGTACAATTGTATTATTTCTTTTTGTATTAATGATATGAAATTAGCCATATTAGTGCTATGATTCAGGGTAGAGATTGATCGATATATCAGACTGACCAATATGAGTGTTTGGTAGCGCCGATATAAAGTCAGGCACGTCAGGCACAGGGGCAGCCCCATGTTAATGGTGCGATGAAGCGTACTGTGAAGGACCTCATGCCAAGACTTTTGGGACAGTTCGGCCGAAACAAGTGAAATTTATTATTTTACGAGCAACGGCGTTGTTACTCAGCTTCCAGCATTCGAGACAAACATAACTAAAGAAACAGTAAAGAGAACAGAACAGAGTCACTGTGTTAACAATTATTACAGCATATCAGCCTATCAGTCTCTTTCTCTCTCTCCCTCTTTCACATTGTGCACCTGCGTGCCGTTTCTTTCTCTCTCTCGCTTGTGTTGCTTGCTATCTCTCTCTTTCTCTCACTCTCAGAGTGCCTCATCCTCCTTTATAAACCGCAGTCTTACTACAACGCGATAAAAACCTGACCGTGAAGTGAGGCCCCCTCTGTAACTGCAGCAAACATGTTGGCTGTGTGGAAGTATTTTTCAGTGCACTTGTTTGTTATTGGTATAAAGAGAAGATGTAACATTCTTTCAGCAGTAAAATTGTCATGCAGATAAAATATATTTATTCTTTTTCTTGTTAAGTCAGTGTTCAATAAATGACGTTAAGTTCAGAAATGTTGTGCATCCACTAGTTATTTGTAATAATGTAACATTTTAGCATTCAGATAAAGTGGAAAAATCTTCTAGATATCAGCCCTAAAAAGCATCCCAAAAAATCGGCAGCAAACATCGTTTGTCATTGGCTGACCCTGACCTCTAAACATCGGCATCGGCATTAGCTGTAGAAAAACCCATATTGGTCGATCTCTAATTCAGGGTATAGGTTTATGATATTAGTGCTATGATATTAGCGATATTAGTGCTATGATACAGGGTAGAATTCTATGAGATTAGCGATATTAGTGCTATGATACAGGGTAGAATTCTATGATATTAGCGATATTAGTGCTATGATACAGGGTAGAGTTCTATGATATTAGTGATATTAGTGCTATGATTCAGGGTAGAGTTCTATGGTATTAGTGCTATGATATTAGTTCTATGATATCAGTGCTATGATATTAGAGCTATGACACAGGCTTTAGTCCATTGATATAGAATGTCACAGAATGTGATTGGCTTATTGTCTCATTGTCTCACTATATATTGCGTTAATTATTAACTTTATTCCCTGCTTTTTCTGTTACACTCTATGAACAGGTGGGACTTACCTGGTGGCAAAGAAGTAGAAGTTTCTTTCGATGAATCTCATCCCATCCTTGCCTGGAAACAGAAGCTACATTTGAATATAATGTTAGTGAAAAGAAGACTGAGCTGGGATAGAGGAGAGCAGGGCCAGATAACTTTGTGTTCATTTTCAGTTCAGAAGCACATACTGACATCTTGACCAACTCTATTTTGTCAAGATATTTGAACTTTGCAATCTGTTAATGTATATAATCACACATAATGACAGTCTGATAATGTATATGATGTTTTTTTCCAGTCTGGTCGAATTTCCCAGTCATTGAAAAAGATTTTAGGGGAAGTATGTACTGCTTGAGCGGTAAACCAGTAGGCAGTTTTAGTACACAAGTGTTTAGTAACCACGCAATCACAGAAGTACTACGTCGGCCATCTTACCAACGTCCTGTGACGCAAGACATCAGACCACCACCGTAAACGTCCCACTATTCATTAATAGCCCCAGTTATAGGCATAATTTTAGATGCTTTCGTGACATGGACCTGTGTTTTCGTCTGAATCTGTACTCATATGGTGTCAAGCTGTAATTGGAGAAGACGAATTGGGCTAATTGGTTGTTAGGACACTCTTGTGATGCACAGCTGAAAAACATTCTTCTAATAAGTAAGCATAAAAGATAAAAGTATCTGAAGCATCAGCATATTGGTTCAATTTTTTTCATAAAAAGGTGGTCATGTAGCAGATCAAAGAAGACCAGAATTATCTCAGAAATCGATTGATGCAATCAAACATCTCTTGTGGTTCAAACGTTATTAACACAGAAAGTTGCAACAACCACCACATTGAACAACACGTTCAGTGTGCTGTGCCTGGTGCTGAACACGCATCAGATCTGAAGGTGCAGTTCACCGGCAGGGATCATCACATCAAACATTTATTATTTATTTAAGTGTTAAATATTACGTAAAGAAGAACATTTCCATTTTTTACATACATCTACTTTCTATTCAGGTACTGCAGTTTGGAGCTGACCTTTAAAGTGGCTGGATGATAAAACACCATGAAAAGGAAATGTCTGCCTGAATTGATTTTGTCTTTACTTTTATTGTTTCTGTAAGCCAGAAGCTGCCACAGCATCTCCTTCTCATCTTGCCTCCTTTTTCTTCTCCCATTCAGTTTCCATTGAAGTCTCCTTACCTTGATGGACAGATGTAGTAGCAGTTTCCAGAAGCCTGAGAGATTCCGATTTGGATGTGCCAAGTCTGCTGCAGTACATCTGTGGTAAACAGCTTATATGATGGTCAGAGTGAAAGTGAAAGTACAACAGGGTAAGAAAGAGCTGCAGTGGATGACATAAAATCCAATCACAGCATTTGGCCAAGAAGGCAAGAATGCCCGTCAGGAGTCGACCATCTCTGCGTCAAAGTCATAGATCCACAAATAATTTAACCAGAGTAAATATTAAGGATTTACCACAAGCTGGTAACCTACCAGGTAGCCTCTGCATCAACTCCTGCTCCTGAGGCTCCTGCTCCTGAGGCTCCTGCTTCTGAGAAGCTAGTGTTGCGGCTCACCTGCTTTCGTGCTTAGCTTATATTTTTGCCTTTCAACCTTTCTTTTGCTACTTTTCTACTGCTTTCTAGCACTTTTTCTTCCTCTCTGTGTTGCTTCGACGCATATTAACCACTCTTAGATTGTGTTTATAGTCTATTTCCAGGTTTATTCCCCACAGAAAGTGAAGTAACTGTTCCTGAAACAAATCTTGTGTTTGGTGTAAGTTTCTAAATCAACTTAAAGCGGTAAGTGCCTGTTTAATCATGACTGCTTTTGAGTTTTTTGTCTGTTCAGAGTGTGGCATGTTTAGTTTTAACCACTTTTCCACTTCTAGTGATAATGTTATTGTGTGTCTGGTGTGTGTAGTGTGAGTTAGCAAACAAATAGATAAACAACAGATAAACATGATACAATAAACAAACATGTAATACACAACAAAAAAAACAAACTTTCCAACTACGCAGGCCACATTCCACATCTGTCTGGGCTCCACAGGTCTCTTCTGCAATATTCCAGCTTGATATCAAAAGATTACATTTGGCAAGTCACTGCATTAAAATCACTGCGTAAATAGGAGCTGGGCACTGCATTTAAAAGCATATTAGTTTTATTGTTACTGTCACAACAGGTAGACAAAATAGTGCAGCAGAAACTAACCATTAAAAGATGTGAAAAACTATTTATAACAAAGGGGTTGAGGCAGGTTGCAAGCACAGAATGGTTTTGTGAGACATTGGACATTCCAATACTCGACATTGGGATGACAGTCAGGGGTCAAAACAAAGACAAACAACATCAAAGACATCCATAAACCAAAATCCAGGACACAAGCAAGAACCACAAACCCAGGCCAGATAAATACAAACCAGACCGAGACTTCGCCAAATGAGTGGTGGCAATTTACCAGGTCTAACTGATAGTTAAGTTTTATTTATATAGCGCCTTTTACAGCAGATGCCAGGCAAAGAAGAACTCCCTGAGATAAAGAGGAAGAAACTTTAAGAGGAGTCAGACTTAAAAAGGGGAACCTTTTGGCCAACACAGAACAGAAAAACAAATACAAAGCAATTAAAAAAGGATACTGAAAGTAGACAAAAAGAGGAAAACTGTTACCAGAGTAAATTTTTATGAGGCAGGAAAAGGAATGACTGATTAGTTTGTAAAAGGAGGAAAACAAGCATCTATGATTAAGGAAGCAAGCAAGATCTTCAGGAGGGGCAGCATCATGCAGGCCAAGTTGTCCACATACTACTGGACAGTAGGCGCTCCATGGTGAGTTATCTGCTCCACATTGCAGGCAAACAGGGGCAGCCAATCATGGCAGACAAAGCAAAAGCATCAGACCACACAGGATGGGCAGTTGTTCTGCCTCAGAATGCACAGCATAGGCAGTAGTTCAACATCAGACCCCACAGAATGGGCAGTTGTTCTGCCTCAGACCACACAGGATGGGCAGTTGTTCAGCATCAGACCCCACAGAATGGGCAGTTGTTCTTCCTCAGAATGCACAGCATAGGCAGTAGTTCGACATCAGACCACACAGGGTGGGCAGTTGTTCTGCCTCAGAATGCACAGCATAGGCAGTAGTTCGACATCAGACCACACAGGATGGGCAGTTGTTCTGCCTAGGAATGCACACCATAGGCAGTAGTTCGACATCAGACCACACAGGATGGGCAGTTGTTCTGCTTCAGACCACACAGGATGGGCAGTTGTTCAGCATCAGACCACACAGAATGGGCAGTTGTTCTGCTTCAGACCACACAGGATGGGCAGTTGTTCTGCCTCAGAACACACAGGATGGGCAGATGTTCTGCCTGAGACCACACAAGATGGGCAGTTGTTGAGCTCAACAAAGAAACACACAGATAGTTAGTTATGTTTGGAGTAAATGAAAAGAGTATATAGTGTTAATAAGGTTACCCAACACTGTGTAAAGAAGCAGCTGGTCAATGCATTTAAAAACATATTAGAATACAACTCAGGCTAAAAGTATTAATGTTACTATGAATCAATCAAGGTGTCAAGCAAACCTATTAAGAATGTAGAAATCTCCCCTAATGTCTTGAAGACAACAGGTAGACAGAATAGTGCAGCAGTAACTGACTTTAAAAGATGTGAAAACTATTTATAACTAAGGGGTTTTGGCAGGTTGCAAGCACAGAATGGTTTTGTGAGGGACATTCCAATACTCGACATTCGGATAACAGTCAAGGGGCAAAACAAAGACAAACAACATCAGAGACATCCATAAACCAAATCCAGGACACGAGAAAGAACCAAAACACAGGCCAGATAAACACAAACCAGACAGAGACTTCGCCAACTAATTGACTAGACACACAAAGGGGTATATGAAACAGTCTTAATGCTGCAGGTGTGTGGCAAGGGTGGCAGCAATTCACCAGGTCTAACTGACAGTTTAGTGTCTTTTACAGCAGATGCCGGGCAAGGAAAAACTCCCTCAGATCAAGAGGAAGAAACCTCAAGAGGAGTCAGGGGAAAAAGGGGAACCTTTTGGTCAACACAGAATAGAAAAACAAATACAAAGCAATCAAAAAAGGATACTGAAAGTAGACAAAAAGAGGAAAACTGTTACCAGAGTATCATCAGATCCATGAAAACCAGCTCAGTGTTTGTGAGGCAGGAGAAGAAATGACTGATTAGTTAGTGGAAGCAGGAAAATAAACATCTGTAATTATGGCTGCCACAGCATAGCTAAAAGGGAGAACCAGAATGTAACAAAGACACGAGGGCTTCTTGAGATGTCAGCTCCACTATCAGAAACCTTGAGTGAGTGTTGCGGATTCCTGACATGAGACCTGTGGGACAGATAATACTCCTGAAAAACAGGGTTAAAACCAAAAGACAGACAATGTGGCTTGCTTTCACAAATGCCTCTCTGGTTTTGGTTTAATTAGAATTATTCTCTCCTTAAATTCAATATATTTAGCTTTTGGCGACACGGTGGTGTAGTGGTTAGCACTGGCGCCTCACAGCAAGCTGATCTGGGTTTGGTTTCCGATCCAAGCCATTTTGTGTGGAGTTGCATATTCTCCCTGTGCTTGAGTGGGTTTCCTCCCACAGTCCAAAGACTTGCATGTTAGGTTGATTGGTCACTTTAAATTGCCCGTAGGTGTTAGTGTGTGTGCCATACGATGGACTGGTGACCTGTCCTTGGTGTACCCTACCGTCGCCTGGTTGCATTGGGATTGGCTCCAGCCCTCGCCTGACCCAGACTAGCGGGATAAAGCAGAAGATAATGGATAAATGGCTGGATGGATTTTCTTTCCTATTAAATAAGTCTGTATTTACAAAAAGGAATCCATCAAATGTGTTTAAGTAAAGGAACTGTTGTTCTTTGTGAGATTTTAATATTTACTTTGAGAACTCAGCAGATCCATTAAAAAGGCATTCTCATCTATCTTAGACTCTGTAGGCCTTACTTAAAATGTGATAGGGCCTACACATTTAATCACAGACTTCATTGTGGCTGGAGGTTATGGCTGTATACATACTGTTGCAGTCAGAAACGAAGACCCCCAAACCAAAAAAATCCCAACCTCGAAAAAAACAAAAGTAACAGCAAATAGGAAAACTATAGTTCCGTGCAGATTCCAAAAATGGGAAACTTGGTTCACCTTATTTTTGTGTTCACTCATCTTTCACATGAGATGTTCACATGATGTTGATTAGATAGATAAAGAAATATTTATATCCTGATTATGCTCATTTTCCTTAATCATTAACAAAGTCAACATTTTAAATAAAAGACAATAATATCTTGATTAATGTTTAATTATTCAATGTTTACACATTTTCGTACTTTGAATCTACAAAATATTTTGTTTAATAATCATTGTATCATAAACACTTCCAGTCAGAATTTCGACACACCTAAATGAATATATATGTTAATAATTATAAAGATATTTTAATCTGAATGTGTTGAAAGACGACATGAAATAATGAAGTTGGAGGCCATGTACAAAATTTTTCTAAAATAAACATTTTATTGCATTTAAACAATATAAATGACAATGTGTATTTTTATAAGATCAAAAACAACCAAGCATGTAATTATAAATACACTTTAGTCAAAAGTTTGGACACATCTACCCAGGTTTGTCTTATTTATACTGTTTTAATAATATTGTGTTGGTGAATTTTATTTGTTTATCACTGAAACATTCTCAATGAGCTAAAATGCATTTATATGAAAGGACAAAACATGTAGAATATAAGGTTCTGCATGCAAACAAGTCATGCATTTTAACTGCTGAATTAATTGGCTAAGATGGTCGTAAGAAAGTCAGTCATGACTGTGGAGCATTGTCAAGAAATGGAGATTTCTTTACAGCCATTTAGTCGTTAATGTAGTTATTCAATATACCAGTTATTATATGTGTGACGATAAAGATGGTAAAATAAAGCAACATACATTTTGAAAGATCTTTGTAAATCCACTATTAATCTAGGGTTCATAGTCGTCACTCGATTCACAGAGAATCTCTTGCATAATCATTGGCAAAGTCCACGATATTCGTCTCCGCATGATAGTTCTTCACAGGGTAGATGTATTTCACTGGGATGCACAGTTTATGTCTGCTCTCCTCCACCTGAAGAAACAAAGTACAGAGGTATTGACATGAATTTATATGTTTGAACATAATAAATAAAACTCAGACTCCTCCAAACAAACCAGACTCAGGTCACCTCTTAGTGTGCTTCATGGTTAAAGACCCTCATTTCGTACCACATATACATACAGTCTCGTATTCATTAGTCGTGCAAAAATCAGAGTAGTTTTTTTTAATGATCTCCATTGATTTGCACTTTGAGAGGGAAACTCCAACAAATACATATGCCACACACTAAACAGCAAAATAGCAGCCCCACCTCCTTCATGTAATTATAATAACATAATAAAGCAATAAGCTATTAAATTTTTTTAAAAAGTGAAGGGGAAACATTTATTCATCCATTATGTTCTGCTTTATCCTGCTAGTCGGGGTCATGGAGAGGCTGGAGCTAATCCTAGCGTTATCGGACGAAGGCGGGGTACACTATGGACAGGTCGCCAGTCCATTGCATGGCCAACACACACTGGCACTCAGACATTCACACCTACCGGCAATTAAGTGTGAGCGATCAACCTAACACAAATGTTTTTTCCGGACTGTGGAAAGAAAACCAGAGTACCTGGAGGAAACCCACTCTAGCACGAGGAGAACATGCAGTCTCTACCCAGAATGGCCCGGACTGGAAATCTAATTTTATTGCTATGTGGTGTTAACCACTACACTGTGCTGCCTTATACTGACATATTTAAGCAAAAAGCTATTTAAAGTTTGAGGAAAAGGAGACTTAATGGTGGTTCTCCTAACATTCCGCAGGACAAACATCATTAGACCAAAATGAGGCTAAAGATACAGACGATAAGCAGAGATCAGGGTTTAGTTGCAAATGAAGACCTGCATTCGAGGCAGATTTGCACTGAAACTTGATTTTGGCATTAACAGCAGTTGTTATGATTGACTAAATAGTCGTGTTATGAACCCATGAGAATTTTAATAGCTTTATTTTGATTTTTGTTTACTATGGAATATATTCACTCAATAAGAGGCTTGAGAAAATAAAGGTAACCTCTGCATTTATAAGGTGTAACATGGCCTACATGACACCTGTCATAGCAGGTATATAATCACTGTTTGAAAACTAGTTATAATTACATGCATAAAACATTATTAAACAACATTATGCAACTCATCATGTTTCACAAAACACTATGAAGTCTGTTCAAAAGAACATTGTAAGCAGGAATGTTGTTTTCTATTAGTTATGGCTTTAAACAAGCTTTGCTAATTCAGATCTTTACAACATTAATGGCTGTAATGTTCTTATGGGCAGATTTTATAATGTGTATAAGTATTACACAGTTTATTATAACTACAAAGGAGACATTATATAAACTTATACCAGGTGTTATGTGCACTATATAATGGCTTATAGATGTATTTGTAGTGCATTTTAAATACAAGATTCATTATACATCATTATTTTGTCTAATGAGTTACAATCTGAATTGAATTAAGGTAAAAAAAAAACAACAACCATAAGAAAAAAAAATCTCCTGACTGACTGAAAAATGGCTTTCATCCAAAAAGCAAATGACAAAGCTAAAATACGCTTCCTAAATACATATTTAAATGTCTTTCATCTTAATTTAATTTCATAAATAAATAAAAAAATAAATAAATAAATATGTTTAATACATATTACATAATGTATTGATGAATGTTAAATATTTCATACTGGAATTTAAATTCTGGTTACCTTCTCTTTGATCTTCCTGCTGTAGTAAATGTTCCTCAAGTCTGTGTGGACCAGCTCATATATCTCATCAACTTTCGTCAACACAATGATTTGTGGAACATCTACAAATCCAGATACAGAAAACAAAGTCAAGTAATATATATATATATATATATATATATATATATATATATATATATATATATATATATGTGTGTGTGTGTGTGTGTGTGTGTGTGTGTGTGCGTGTGCGTGTGTAATAGCATTAAAGGGTTTTTTAGAAAGGCTAAAAATCACAACAAATATATCTTTTAAATAGTTTAAATATAAATCAACATCAAGGATTCAAGATGTTAGCTCTCTTTCAAATTGCGTTCATTTTGTCAAGTACATTGTAATCCATTCTTGATTTCATCAGCAGGAATGATGCTCACCCGACAGTGAATTCTATCATGTAGTACTGGGTAGTCATTGTACTTTGCGTGGTATGGAGTTATAGCTTTCTGAGAATTAAACTAAAACAGGAAAATAAATATTTTCAGATGCGTTATCGTTTAAAACCATACAGCCTTTTGATAATCTGACAGAGTGTGTACTGTAGCTATCCAAAATATGTCCCTCTAAAACTTGATGATAATGTCTTCAGTTTGTATCCCTCCTTTGTCAGATTCTAGTCCCATGAGGTCACAGAAAACAAAAGGATAATGTCCACCTTCACGCTTCTTTATCTTGTGTGTTTTGAGCTACAAACATATTCAAATGGGATGTCTTGAAACATGTTGGCATTATAGTTTTACTGTACCTGTGATATCGTTGCTGTGCAGAAAAAAAAAAACATGTATACCAATTTTTGTAAATATTCAGTTTTCTACATCGTTGAAAATGACAGCTGTTCTTTATATCCTGTGAAAATTTCATGATGAACAGAATGAAAGAAATGCTTCATAATCACTTGGAATAAAAGCATTTTACATGGTTTGGTTTTGGCCTCTCCTGGAAAGTTACTATTTTGGAATAACTAAATAAATTCTGCTTCTATTCAGTGAATGTATAATAATTTTAATTGTTATTTAAAATATAGAATAAAATTAACATACACAAATATACATATACTGCTGCCCTCCATGCTGTAGACTAGGGTTCAATTCCCCACCTGGGCAGCTAACTAACTAGCTAACCAGCTAGCTAGTTAGATACTACCTTTTTTCCCTCAGTGTTGTATACTACTTTTTCCCCTCAGTGCTGTGAAATCCTTACCTTAGTAGACCGTAGTAGTAGCTGTTTCCAGAACCCTGATAGATGAAGGTGAGGATGTTGAGGCTCTGCTGCAGTGCAACTGTGGTGAGCTGCTAATATTCTGTTCAAAGTGAAACTAAAACTGTTTCTTGTTGTGTCCTCCTTCATTTGTTCTCTTTTGAATGCAGTATTCTGGAGTTGAATGAATTTGCAAGTATTTACATTAAATAAGAAAAAAGAAAAAGAAAGAAAGAAATATCTGTACCAAATAGAAAAGAAACTGCTAGACAAACCAGGACAAACCCCACAGTTTAAGCACCACTTATGGACACCCCTTGTGATTTCACATTATTTTAGATACTGAAATTACATAAACATGACTTAAAATGAATTTTGCTGCTTAATTTGCTTTAAAATAGACAATTTTAATAAAAGCATGAATCAGTTTTTCAGTGTTGCTCAGGGAGAGGAAAGGCCTCACCTTCTATTAGCATTTTATTGATATTTTACAGTGTGGCTGGTTCCAGTACATTTTTAATAATATAACATGTTGATTGTGATGCTGCATGGTGCTGGACAATCTGGAGTGGGTATAGGTTGTTTGCAAATGTCATCACCCCACTGCGGTGCTATGGTGTGAACTGCAGCTGGTGGGCCAGAAGTGGTTTTCCACATAGGGGGCGCTATCACACTCTTTGATAGTAAAACACTGTCAGGACAAGTAGGAGCTGTTGTCAGCTGCAGTAAAGGCCTGACAGAGTATCACCAGGGAAGAAACCCAGCGTCTGTGGTTAACAGAATTCAGGCAGTCATTGTCTGCAGAAAATTAAAAGTAGTAAAAATGATGACTGTTACTTTGTTCAGTTACTTTTGTTTGGACACATTTACCCAGGTTGTTCTTATTTGTACAATTTTAATAGTAATAATATTAGTGAATAACTGTGAAGATATGAAAACTTCTATTCAGTAAATGCATAACCTAATAATAACACAGTTCAATGAAAATAATTTTAATTGTTATTTAAAATATAGAATGAAATTAACATACACACATATACATATACTGCTGCCCTCCATGCTGTAGACTGGGGTTCAATTCCCCACCTGGGCAGCTAGTTAACATTATACAAATAGAAGTTCATGGGCAAGGGCACATCACCTTTACCTACCAGTTAACTAAATATTCGGGATAAGAGTATCTGCCTTATCTAGAGTGTCTGTCTTCTCAAAGTTATAGACATTTTTTTCCACAGTTATTATTACTTTTAATAATACTGAAAACTTTATGGCAACAGCCCATAATAGAGGGTTGATCAGGAAACTATAACACTTAAATGCTATTTAAAAAGGAGAAAACACTATAAAGCAGCACTGAGTATTGTGTAAGAGTGTTTATATTATGTTTTAGGTTTGTGCTGGTTAAAGTACAGTTTACAGTTTTATTTGGTTTCTAGAGAGGGTGGTGTTGGTACACTGCTGCAGAACCCTCCTGCAAGAATGTCCTCCAAAGAAGGAAAAAATTATTGTTGTTTGTCATTAGTTGAGATTGTGTACATGTGTTTATTGTGTTATTTTGTGTTAGGTATTGGGTTTAGTTATGAGGGTTTTGGGTGGGGGGTCACCAGTAGCCTAAAGGCGATGCTTAGTGGTGCCATCACCATTGAGGTTGTGCTTTTGTATGTGCTGTTTCTGTTGCGGTAAGTAACAAGTTGGCAAGAAAAATCCTTCATAGCAAAAACTATAAGAAACTGATTACTTACTGAAAGAGTGCAGCTTACTCCAGATGCTGATGAACTTTCTACAGGACTAACAACATTACGGCCTAAGAGAGCCATGTGGAAAGAGTTTATAAAGCAGGTCTTTCCTGCCCCAACTGGTCCAAACAGCAGAATCTTAAGGGGCTGCAAATGTGGGTTAAAATCTTTCTGATCTTTCAAAATCTCCTCCTTTTCACTGAGATAGACAAGAGGAGTAGAGTTAGACAGAGTACACACCTAAAAACCATAATTATTCACTCTCAAATAAAGCATTAAACATAATTTCACTAGATATCTTATCTTGTAGGAAAACGTTCTTACCTCCAGTTTACACGCTTCCAAGCATCTTCTAGTTCTGAGTAATAAAATTAATTTAACAGTGTTAGATTTGGAATTGTAGGTTAGAAATACCTGCAAGGTTTGGTGCTGTGATGTTAGTCTGATGATATTAGTGTTATGGTACAAGGTTTAGTGTTAAGAGATTAGTCAGTTAATCTGATATAGATAGTTGATTTATGCTATTAGTCCTATCAAGCAGGGCTCATCTCTTTGATATTGGTTCTATGACACAGATCTGAGTGCATTAAAATAAAATGTGTCCAGTCTACTCCAGATTCATTACACTGAATAAAGTATTAATTTATTATTACTTCTCTATTTCATTAGTGCTTCTTCATTGAGTTTGTTATCTTTCACTTTATGAACAGGTAGGACTTACCTGGTGGTGGTGGTGAAGGAGGAGCAGGAAGAATAAGATGAAGAAGAGGTTGATGAGGAAGCAATATTTCCCTCTTTTCATGAAGATGTAGGAAATAAATGAAATATAATGTTAATTATTAATCAAGTATATTTTAATCAAGTAGCTGAATGGAGGAACCCCAGCATGCAGCATTTATACAGTCATTATAGTCAGACATGACTGGCTGTCTTGCTGCCTCAGAATACTGTATAAGTAGCATTCCTGACCTTTCAGATACAACCACTGTGTTGAAACCACTGATCAAGTACAACAGTAAGTTCCACATCACTCAAATCAGACTAACATCAAATCAAATACATCTGTTGGTTCGTTTTCTCATTTCATACTTTCGATTCAAGCATAGCATCAAAAGTATGAAACACAAACACTTCTGTATTTTTTGTTATTAGGTTCAAATAATAAATAACAAAATAACAAATCAGATTTTTTAATTTTCAGATTTACTGAATTTTAATTGAATATGAACAGAATGAATGATACATGAATCTGCCCTGCTAGATCTGCCCCAATAACAGCTCAATTTCAAAGTGGGCTGCTTGTCCCCTGTTGCCTCACTCACTACAAGCAGCACACAAGCCTAAAATCACTGTGCACCCAGCTGGACTGGTGTAAAGCACACCAACACTGGACTTTGGAAATATGTCCTCTCACTATCTGCTCTGACGGCCTTTCTTTTAGACGATTATGTGCTTCTGTGCTGGGTGACTATTAAATATTAAAACTACAGTTTCCAGCTTACCTGTGTGCATTTGTGCCGTAAATAAAACATCTTTTTAGTTTTTTACTTACTATCCAGGACGACATTGAAAAGTCTGGAATTTGTTTTATTTAGACCTGAAAAAATAGGACTTTGTTGGAACTGGGTTAGTAATAAAAAATAAAACAACTTAAATGCTTTATTAGCATGAATAAAATCTCATCAAAACATTAAGATCAGTGCAATTCCAGTTCATGTTTGGAAATGTACATGGGAAAATGGTATTTCCAGTTAATGAGGAGAGAATAAAGACAGATTTATGATTCAGATAGAATTTTATAGTAGCATCGTATAGCAGCAAAGAAATTGATTAATGTTAAAATTAAAATAGTAAAATTCCAAAAGACCACCTTTATATTTAGATACTGCAGTCTGGAGCTGAATCAGCTGAAGGACAGGACAATAATGCTTTCTGCCTGAAAGTATATGTTCCTTTAGTTAGAAAGATATTGTCTTTTTTTCTGAGGAAAGTTAGATACTACCAACGTATCTTTGGTCTCTTTTTTCTCCTTCCAATATTTTTTTCCCCTCAGAGCTGTGAAATCCTTACCTTTGTAGACTGGAATAATAGCTGTTCCCAGAACCCTGATTGATGAAGGTGTGGATGTTGAGGCTCTGCTGTAGTGCGGCTGGGGTGAGCTGCTAATAATTTGTTCAAAGTGAAAGTGAAACTGTTTCTTGTTGTCCCCTCCTTTATTTGTCCTCTTTTGCATAAAAACATAGGATGAGGTCTGCTGCAGCATTCTGGACCTTAAATTATATGATGAATTTGCAAGTATTTACATTAAATAATAAGGAAAAGGAAAGAAAAAAACTGTACCAAATAGAAAAGAAACTGCTTTAATAGGCCTGCTAGACAAACCAGGCTTCTTCACAAAGTCTGACCAATGCAAATATATATAACTGCGGGACAAGTTACACAGCAAAGATCTGGCTGAAAGCAAAAAACAAATAACAATGTAGTTAATAACAACAATAGTAAAATGTTTCCAAGCAAAATTGCTTGTATTACAAGGTTTTACTTACATTGTAGTGCACGGGACTGTATATTTTCCCAGGCTAATTACATGCATAGGCAGTTAATTACTCAGTGTAATTACTCAGTAATTACATGTACTAATTAATAAGGTATATGTGTGAAGAATGAAAACCTGGACCCATTCACAGATACAGGACATTCACTGCAAAATGATTACAGGAGATGTATGATACATACTTCGCTTTCAATATTATCTAATGAAAACATTCCTTTTTTCCGAGCCAATTCATTTGGTCCATTTCATCATGAAATTGATACACAATGAAAAAGGCAGTAGGCATTTTTAGTGCTGTCTTTGTAGGCTTAGCCTGTAAAGGAAAAGTAAGGAGGCAGGATGGGAAACTGCATATTAGGTCATTTGCTTTTTAAGGATAGAGGAATAGCATGCTCATCATTTAAAATTCACTTCTTCTTTCAGTTTCCATTTCTTATAAGGCTCCTAATTATAACCTGTATTTTCCAGCACTGTAAATCAATAAGTAATGCCCAGGGAATGTTTGAAAAGAAGACATCTACTTAGTCATACCCTTTGAAAGCTTTTCCCTCTGTGTCACTATGTGCTAAGCCTGAATCTGTACTGGTCAGAAAAGACTGTCACACGTTGACCTAACATCTGACATATAAGCCGAACATCAAAATATCAAAATCCATCAACAGTAATCGAGATGCAAGAGAAAGAGTGTGATGTAGTGCAATGTAACATGCAATTTTTAATAGATGCATTTATCATACCCCTCAAAACAGGATATCTTTAACCCCTCTAGTAAACAATCTGCAAGAGTGCTGGAGGATAGAGGTGAATGCTGCATTAGCTACACAGCACTGAACTTATCCCAACAACAGATTATGGTACTATATTATTTGGACAACTGGTGTTACATTTGGGGGTAAGACATAAGCTGGAATGTCTCAAAACACATCTTACAGTTTCCTCCAGGCATTTGTGGCAGCGTCGGTAGGTTTAATAAAAAAAAGGATGACTTTGTGGTGACATTTTATGTAGATGCTTACACCTGACCTTGCACAACTGAAGATCAGCTGTTTAAAGAAAAATAAGTATCTCCAAAATAGTAGCTTTATAGGAGAGGTCAAAACAGTTTTTACTTTCAATGTGAGTTAAGCTATTGGCCAAGCTATTCTGTAAATTTCTATTGGTTCATTCATCACAAATTTTTTTACACAGCATGAACAACAGCTGTCATGTTCAAATGATGTAGAAAAGTAAAAAGTGACAAAATTGGAGATAAATGTTTTTATTGGACAGTGACAATATCCATGTAATCCTCTAATATATCATTTAATACCTACTAATACAACCATAAGATTTTAGAGACTGGGCAACAAGTTTAACTGTAAAGCCATAACTTTAAAACCACCTCCTTCTACATACATTGTCCATTTTATCAGCTCCACTGACCATATAGGAGCTACATTTTTATATTTAATTTCAGAATGTTTTGCTCTCAAGTTTTTACAAGGGGTGGGTGTGAGAGTTTGGGCCGGGGCGGCAAGTGCCAGTACTCACTAAATCTAACCTAAATATTTCAAAAGACATTAACTAGTTTGCCTAATTTGGCAGTACTTCCAGTGCCTTGCCTATCAACCATTCTACATGAACACACAATGTGTTAAAACATTATTTCTATTGTACCCATCCTACACACAAATCAACATTCAATACTTTCATCTACGCTGCTTTACAAGGCCTTAACTGAAACATTCTAAACTTAATACTGAGAGTGCCCTGAACCCAGCTTCTATTGCAGAATTGAATGTTTACCACTACCCATTTAACCCATATTATTATCAGAGAATTGTTTGAAATGGTCAAAATGAAACAAAATAAAATATCTGCTTACAGGGTTTCTTGCTTTATAACCAGTGGCTACAAATTACTGCACTATGTGTCTAGCAAAAACTTGTTGAGATACAAAGTACTAATATGCAATGTGAACAAGCCCTGTTAGAAAGATAGATGCAAATGATTTACATCTGTTAAAGGGGCATCCAGGCCTAAAACTAGGATCTCATTGTTCATATTATGCAGGATCCTGGAGTGGATATCATTGTTCATGCTATGCAGAGTTCTGGAGTTTTGCTTCCCTCAGTCTCATGTAGCTATGTTTGGTTGTTAGCAGCACCAAAACTGGAAGAAAACCTTCCAGTCATATGCAAGACTCATATTCATAGGTCCACACTAATGTCAAGAGCAAATCTACACTCTTGTCTAAAACTATTTGGTACATGATTTTTTCTAACAGTGACCTTTGTCCACCACATCAATGGTAAGTTGGAAACAAACGTTTTGTTATTTGAAGTTAACTTGGAATGATAACACGCATAAAACATGGCATTACCTTTGCTAGGGCTCCATTACTTTTTTTTAGTATTCTAAATTTAGTTTTGTGCAAAACTACGATATATGGTAAGGATAATAGACATAACGACTTCACATAGGGGTCATATGTAATATCACCTTGCTATGTTGTATCTACATTATAACTTAACTGTCCTTTTCCATGGGCACTGCCTTAAAAATTTCCAGAGCTCTAAGATCCTGCAGCAAAAGCACTGTGCACATGTTACCAAGGACGCTGGCATTGGTCACAGTCATTGTAACTCCACTTGCAAGTCATTAAAGAACTATGTAATTGTATTCAGTCAAATAACTGACTAGTAATCCAAAACATAACACTTTTATGACATTTTCAATGTATAATCAGCAATACACCACTGTTCTAACTTTTGGTTAGGCTGTGGACACATGAAAATCTCACATCATCAAATTGGATTTATTTATCTTAAAAAAAAATAAACAATAACAATGTTACAAAAATCATATAAATTTAATTTTAGTATTACAGTAAGACACAAAGAACTAAAAGTTTATTCACCATATTTGATTTAAACTTTTTGGTATATATAGATATAAACTCCAGAATCCTGCTTAATATGAACAATGATATCCACTCCAGGATCCTGCATAACATGAACAATTAGGTCCTAGTTTTAGGCCAGGATGCCCCTTTAACTGATGTAAATCATTTGCATCTCTTTTTCTATCAGAGCTCATTCACATTATGTATTACTGCTTTGTATCTCAACAAGTTTTTGCTTGACACATAGAGCAGTGGAATGTAGCCACTGGCTATAAAGCAAGAAAACCTTTAAGGAGATATTTTGGTTGATTTCATTTTGACTGTTTCAAACAATTCTTTGATAATACTATGGGTTAAATGGGTAGTGGTAAACATTCAAATTAGTTATTTGCACACCAATCCCGCAATAGAAGCTGAATTCAGGGCAGTCTCAGTATTAAGTTTAGAATGTTGTGGCAGATGCCAGAATGGTGTTCAAATGATGCACTATTTGAGGTGGAAACAGAAAAAGTGGTGAAGAAAAAGCCCAGATAAAACAATGAACCAAGTGCATCGGTCTTAAAAACAAACACTTAAAAAATCTAATGAATTAGTGTGGAAAACTTTTCACTGTAATTCCTTTACATTTTTTGGGGAAAATGTAATCATTTTGTTACCCAGGACTGTAAGTGTTAGTGGTAAACATTCAAATTAGTTCTTTGCACACCAATCCTGCAATAGAAGCTGGATTCAGGGCAGTCTCAGTATTAAGTTTAGAATGTTTCAGTTAAGGCCTTGTAAGGCAGCGTAGATGAAAGTATTGAATGTTAATAAACTTGTGTGTAGCATGGGTAGAATAGAAATGACGTTTTAACACATATTGTGTTCATGAAGAATTGTTGATAGGTAAGACACTGGAAGTACTGGCGAATTAGGCCAGTTAATATCTTTTGAAATATTTAGGTTAGATTTAGTGGGTCCTGGCAAGAGTACACATGATTTTCTCTCAAAAGATGAAAACTTGGACATTAGATTGACAAAACATTAGGCATGTTAATTGTCAAAAAACACCTTTAATTTTAAGAGTGATGCTATGAACAGTAGTTTGGGGTTTTTTTTGTTTAGTTTTGTTTTACTGCATTGCAGGTTAACTGATGGGACCTATATGATCAGTGGTACTGATTAATCAAACTAGTATAGTCATTTAAAATCTTATGGAATGGAAGTTGTAATAAAGATGATGTTTAACTCAAAAACATAATTATTTATAAATAATTTAATAATAAGTTAAATTATAATAATTTGTAATAACAGCCCAGTCTGGTGCCCAGCCCATGAGCTGCAGTGGGAATGAGTGGATACATGCTGATAAGAATTGATAAGACTATTAAATCATTATTATAAGTGAGATAAACCAAGGTTTTAATCTACCTCACCCGTCGGCTCCTCTTCGTCCACCATGTTTGTGGTGAATTGTGAGCGGTCAGTCACGAAAACAGGTGCCATCAGCCAATAGCATTTGGGCCATGTCCCACCCTTAAACTGTCAAAACCAGCCCCTGTGAAAACTTAAGCGCAAACTTTCTCTCAAGCGCAGAGAGCAGCCAAAGGTGTTGCACTTGAAATCGAGAGAGCAAACAACATTAAAAGATATGTGAGTGTGTTTTTGAAAATTGCTCATGCAGTTCTTGACTACCATGTCAGTGATCCACCTCCCTTATAGTACCTGTTCTGTGATGGTCCTGTGGTGGTCCTGACCATTAAAGAGCAGGGTGAAGGGACTAAACAGTGTATACAGTGGATCAGACAAACTACAGTTTGTAGGTGTAGAACTACAAAGTGTTCCTATATGGTCAGTGGAGCTGATGAACTGGACAATGTGTGTAAATACAAGGAGGTGGGTTTGATATTATGGCTGACAGTGTAAATACATTATTGTCAAAAGTATGGGGGCCACACTCTTCTGATAAGCCTTTCCACAAGTTTTCAAAGTTATAAATTACTATAAGCTTTTATAATTTTCCAGATAATTCATGACTGTTTACAAGTAATCACAGTGGAGCTGTAAAAATATTTAAAAAGCTATTTTTCTGTTAGCACTGTCTTCTCACAGCAAAACGATCTGGGTTGGATTCCCGATCCGAGTGGTTCTGTGTGGAGTGTGCATGTTCTCCCCGTGTTTTAATGGGTTTCCTCCGTATACTCCGGTTTCCTCCCACAGCCCAAACACATGCATGTTAGGTTGACAATAATCTGTTCACAATGTATTTCTTGCTCCATGCGTGAAGCTTTTATTTACCAATTATCCCGTTCCACCCTAAATGTTGTGGCAGATGCCAGAATGGTGTCCAAATGATGCACTATTTGAGGTGGAAACAGAAAAGTGGTCTTAAAAACAAATACTTAAAAAATCTAATGAATTAGTGTGGGAAACTTTTCACTGTAATTCCTTTACATTTTTTTGGGATTGGCTCATTTTGTTACCCAGGACTGTAAGTGTTTTATTGTTTGTCTAATTGCCATGCATCAGTATTCAGACCTATGGAGTTGCACACTGAGTTCATTATACAGCAGAATGTAATTAAGAATGCTATGAAACTTAAACCTAATTTCGGTTAAATGTATAGTAGAGTAAATGTGGTTTGACTGGTGGTGTACTAAAACTAAACATTTGCAACTCATAAATAAATAAAATAAATAAATGAATAAATAAATGTTATAAAAGAATTTGAAAGCATCTTTTCTTCTTTCTTTTCCTTTAGAATTTTCTCTCTTGCTCTGGAAGTGATTATATCCTACAAATATTACCTGAAATATATAACTATAGCGGAACTTTGATATTGTGTCTAATAGCGCATAACAACATTCAGGTTTTAGGTTCTTATAAATAGATATTTTATATAATAATAAGTTTTTGTTCTGCTATGCATGTCACTTTAAATACTTATAAGCAGTTATGAAAGTTAATACAGTAAAGCATTTTGAATACATGATTTATAGGAATGTTACCATATAATTTTTCATTCGCCATGAAGTCATTAATACATTTCATTAATTTTTAGTTGGACATTATGTGTCTTATATAAATGGCAGCGTAGATCATTTTAGAGTATTATGTACAATTTTCTAGTAGAAGGTAGCTTTGAGCATCCACTTTGGAGATGGTTTCGAAGTCATTTTAGATTTTTTTATAGAAAATTCAGATTTTGCAATTATAAAAAAGACGGGGGCTAGGTAAATATTTTTGTAGGGCTACAACAAAGATATCTGGTCACTCCAATAACCAAATTATTAATTATTCATATGGCAATGGCTGAATATCTGCTGACCTTTAAGCAATGTCCACTGAAAGAATATCAGTATATCAGTATCTAAATATTATAAAGACTATATTTATCTACTCAGCTGTATAAAGTCAACATATATATGAAAACTTGAGTAGCCAAACATTCTTATTAACAGCAAATATGACAGACATCACAAACTCCAAGTTTAACCCATGTTTAGGGTATGTTATTTCTTGTCATTTTTTATATCTCATCTGTTTTGTCCAGATCTTCCACATGGTCGTTGGCAAAGTTGACAATATCCCTCAGCACCATAAGGATGATAGTGTCAATATTTTCATCTTGAGTGATCTCTGAATAGTAGTTCTGCACAGGGTAAATGGCGTTCATGGAGATGCCCAGTGTATTACTGCACTGCTCTACCTGGAAACAGAATGCATATGTGTTGAGGGAAGTTATATCAATTGCAAACTGTATCTCTGTACATTATATTATATTGCACATAATGATTATTAGTTTCGCTGTAAATCAAAGTTGTGCATACTAACATAAGCATCAATCTGCTCTTTGAGAAAATCATAATGCACTTGCAATTTAGTTTTCCTCAGTAGGAGCTCAGATTTATGACAGTCTGTCTTAAGCTGGCGTATTTCCTCATTTATCCAAGTGGCTGGTGCAAGAATGTCAATTATCAATATGTAAATAGAGAAGAATTTTATCATTATATCTTGTGGATACAATTGATATTAGCTCTGCAGTTTCTGCCCAATAAAAATGCTATTTTACTTGGAATTTCTATTTTTACTCTATATTTTACAGCTAGTAACACAGAAGTGTCACCAAGCATGTTGAATAAAATATACAGTGGTATTTTTGCAGGTTAATGCACTATTATATATACATCCCGCTCCTCCACGTCTTACAGTATAAATAAATCTGTAATTGTCAGAAGCAGCTTTAAGTAAAGTTTTGATAAAATTCGGATAAAAAAAAAAATCAAGCTTATTCAAGATAACGTGATAGGACGTCACCTGTGCAATATCCTCACTACTAAATATTCCACAGTCAACGGTCAGTGGTATTATAACAAAGTGGAAGCGATTGGGAACGACAGCAACTCGACAGCTACGTAAAATGACAGGGCAGGGTCAGTGGTTGCTGAGGCACACAGTGTGTCAATTGCTACAGACCTCCAAAGTTCATGTGGCCTTCAGATCAGCTCAAGAACAGTGTGTAGAGAGCTTCATGGAATGGGATTCATAAGTGTGTAAAGGCAGACATGCGAATACTTTTAGCAATGTAGTGTATATAACAAGTTTAGACAGTATCTCTTCATAGCTAGTAGAAGCTTTAATATTACAGAGAAGCGGTAGAGACAATGTACTTGTCACTGAAAGGGCTGACCTGTTGTTATTCTACTTACTGACTATTGTTTACCACAATTATGTCCAGTCAGTCCTGCTGTAGGACCTTCTCTACATTCTTCTCGGACACGATGATAGAACCACGTTTACAAATACATTGCATGATGTCTGAGAAACTGTTTCATGAAACTTTGAAAAATTAGGTTTTTCCCTTTACTGTATGGCAGAATTTGTGAAATGAAATAATTTAACACTATTCTAGGATTTGCACAATTGAATATATAATCTCAGGTATATTGTGATTATTCTGGTTCCTATTGGCACCACTGTAAAGAAATCAGAGACTCTACAATGAATCATTTCACATCAAAGTGCTCTGAATGATTTCTCATCAAAGGCCTTTAATAATATTGTTTGTGAATTTAACTTAATGCCAGGAATCAAAGATGAATGCTTTATGTTTTGTGCAGGTACACAATGATTACCTTCTCTTTGATCTTTCTACTGTGATAGACAGTTCTCAGGTCTTGGTTGACCATCTCGCATGCTTGATCCACTTTTGTCAGCACAATCACTTTTGGTATTTCTACAAAATAAAGATACAGAAAATAATTAATGTAAAAGTCCAATGTATATTACAGAGGAAATTAAAAAGTGAATTAAACACTTGCATGTACTTACAAATATACTTATATAATTTGTACTCATAAATCTCAATGCTTCAAACACAAATGCACAAGTGACACCATTTTCCAGCTGCACAACTTACTCAGGTCCTTTGCTCGCTCTTGAACCATCTTCATTTTGTCAATTACTTTGTTACTCATTCTTGAGATGGCATCTGCAGGAACAATGCCCACCAAACAGTGGACTTTATCACACAGTGTGGGGTTTTGATACTTTGGGTCACGTTTACTTATACGGCAAAGAGGATTAAACTAAAAGAGAAAGAAAAACAACTACGCTTGGTATTTGGTGTTTGCAAAACTGTACTATATACCAGCATTATTATGATCCTTATGTGGATTAAACAATAAACTACAATCATACTTAAAACAAAACTAGAAGATGTCTTTAGGCCAGGCAGAAATGCATTGCAAGCAATGTGCTATCAATATAATGAAAGTAGACATTCTGCACTTTTTTACATATATATTACGGTTTCATTTCGTCTGAAAAAAAACATATCCCCATTTTTCTCGATTTTATATATTTGCACTTCATTTGAATATGACAGCTGACCTTTATATTGTGTGAATATTTCATGATCAATGGACCAAGAGAAATTCTCCAAAATGGCTTAGTTACATTGAAAGTAATGTAGGTAAAAATATATGTTTTTCTTTTGAAAAGTGGCGATATAATTGATTAACTATACAGAGTACCTATATATGATTTAAAACATGTGAGCAACACTTCCTATGCATTCTGATAGTATGTATATGTATATTCATAGAGCATTATAAATGCATTATTAAGGTGTTATATAACATACATAATACCTTATAATGCCAGCCATAAGCTCTAATTGGTCTTAAGTAGTTATCATTACATGCCTTCTAGTTTCCCATTAGCTAAAAATAAACTACATATAAAAGTTATGCTTGTTTTTTTTTTTTTTTTTTTTTTTTTTTTTTTAAGAAAATTAAACGTTGAAGCAGTGCCTGGTCCAAAAAATCGGTTCTGGTTCTCTCATGCTATCATGGTCTGTTCCAGATCCATGATTTACGAAATACATGGCAGAAATACATAATAAGCATTCTAATGCCCCCCTGCCGCAGCTCCAAGAATGGTATTTCCTATTGCTAATAGTGGGGAACCCCTTCCCTCTGACTTATAAATCAGCTTATATATCAGTTGATCTCAAATCAACTTCTGAATGAGTTAAAAAAAATTATGTGATTCTAAAATGTCTACTTTCAACATCTGCTACTTGTTTGATGTTCTATTATGAATAAAATATGGGTCTATAATGTGTCACTAAAAGTTATGCACTTTATTGGGGGTACATACATGCTCACATACAATTTCAGGGAAGGGTCATTGTTTAACTTCACCCACAGTTGAGGAGTTTCTGTCTTTGGTCTTAACTAATTATAGATGCAGCACTGGTCTGCCTCAGGGTGGCGCTGTAGACTGTACAGATTGTATGGTTTCCCCAGTTGGTCCTTTATAGCACAACAAGTTGTGTCTTTATAGCATGCCACTACAATGAGCAGCCAGCCAACATGGCAACTCCTAGATACCAGGAGATACCAGTGGAAAGAAATAACTTATGTTGCTTTATATTGCTAACCAAACTTAGTAGTGAAACCTGGCTACTGGTTAGAAAAACAAAACTCAGATTTTACACTTTGGTTTGCTAAACTTGGATACAGATATAACATTAATTGATACTTAAATTAGGTTACAGTTTGTATGTACTTACTTTGTATCCATTTGATATGTGTCCCTCTAGTACTTTGAAGATATCTTCAGGTATTATCCCACCTGAATTCCCTTCCTCAAGTCCCATAATGTCAACAAATGCAAAAGGATAATGTCCACCTCTGCGCTTCTTCAGCTTGTGGGTTTTGATCTAGGTTCAAGTTAAAAAGTGATAATACAAACAAAAGCACAGATTAAACACTATGAAAGTATTTGTTAACACTTCCTATAAATCCGATATTCATAGCACACTATAAATGTATTAATAAGGTGTTATATGTCATACATAATACCTTTTATAATTGATGGAGTAGCTTTAATTACATGCATATCACTTTATTAAGTTATCAGTTTACAAGAACATTGTAGACACTGTAGCTATACAACATTTATGGCAGGTTATTACAGGCTTTTAGTAAAGTGTAATAATTACATCTAACTGTTAATACAGGACTTATGAAAAGAGAGCACAGCACATTAAAGCTATTGCTAATATTAACTATATTTCTAAACAAGGCAGCTGTAGTTTAGTGTAGTTGTGGTTGCTGTTGTTATTTACTGCCCAACATAAAGCAACTCTCTTTAGCTGCTAACTATTAACAGTCTAGCACTAGCCAGCTAGTCTAGCTTTACGAATTCCATGTTCCTACAAGTAAACAAACTCACACATACTCACAAATTCACATATAAAAGTCATGAATTCAAAAATAATAAAAAAAAGAAATACATTAAAAACTGAAGCAGTGCCAAGTTCACCAAAAATCCTCCCACACTGTTGTGGTCTGCTGTTATCCAGAAAAGATACTATAACCTTATCATGGTGTGTTATAATGCATTACATCATTTCTGTTTACATCAATTATATGGAAAGATGTTGTGTTATGAAACCTGATATTATATTCTATGAACTTTTATATTATAAAGAGTTTTGCATGTCACCATATACTAATATAGGCACGTAGACAAGCTACTAACATTAGAAAGTATTATGTATGTCATATTAAACCTTATAATGCTTTTTTTAAACAGAGGATTCAGAGGATGTGTTAACAGATATTTTCCTGAATTGTTATGGGTGACTAGTTCAGCATAAATGAAAAGCATAAACCGTTCAGGTTATCTGCAAAAAGTACACTCATGTGAAAGAAGTTATTGTACAGCACATCACACATTAATGTTGGGAATTTATTTATTTATTTATTTATTTATTTATTTTCACTTTAGAATGTACCTACTGTGAACTATTCCGAAAATAAAGTTTTTTTCCCCTGATACTCTGATTGACTCATGGAGCAAAATCTTCTTTTTTGAGCCTGCAAATGTAACGTATAACTTAATTCCAAAAACTCCAGCAAAAATCTGACCCAACGCCACAGTTACTTACCTCTAGAGTGTAGCTTGTTCCATCTTGTGCTGTTTGTTCCTGAGCACCAATGAAATTGCGATTTAAGAGTATCCTCTGAACTGAATTGATGAAGCATGACTTCCCTGCTCCAGTTGGTCCATACAGCAGAATTCTGAGGGACTCTGAACTTGGTTGAAAATCTTCCAATCCTCTCAACATCGCCGTATTTTCCCTGAGGAAAGTTGAGTTGTTAAAGTTAGACTGAGTACTGACTTTAAGCAGAAGACAACTAAAATTAGAAGATTTTTTTTGTGCATTGTTGGTTGCATTGATTACAAAGTTAATCCATTCAGTCTTGGTTATCAGTGGTCACTACAGATCAGTGGTTTTTACAGTTGTCGGTCCACAGGTTTAATGTGCAGCAAATTTGAGTTTAAAAGAAGAGTTCCATAATTTTCCACTTATGCCAAACGTAGCTAACAAACCAATAATTGTTTGTGTCCAAGTTTTATATAGCACCTAAGGAGGAGACGAGGGCCGACACACTTGCAAGCTTTATACAAAGTTTTATGAAGTGAAAACAAAACACAAAGAACAAAAACACAAGAAATACAAACAAAACTAATGAAGTGGCCTTTAGTAGAGTATACTAAAGTGTTTGGAACGTTATTATATTTAAAAAGTTGTTTTTTCCAGACAGGAAGATTTTATTTGCTCAGCAAAACACTTAATTATTTTAATATTTAAACAGTATTAATACTAATTATTATTACTAATTAAGATAAATCAAGACTACACTTTGTTCTTCAAACAGGAGCTCAAGATATAATCTACTTCTTTCACAATAAGATATTCATGTTACTTTGTATTGTATTTACAATTATTTACATCTGTTCTAATCATATCTGGTGCTGAAAATACACTTATCAAACAATCAGTTTAATTGCCTCAGTCTTTTGCAGACTAGTATGTTTAAAAATGTAAAAACACAATTTCTGTATATTTCCATGTGAAAATGTCTCATAATATTTCAGTAATTATATCAATAATTGAACTTTATGTATAATTACAGTTTATCATGCATATAGACTCTTACCTCCATGTCACTTTCCTCCAAGGCTTTTTAAGTTCTGAGAGATAAAGGAAATACATGTTAAAAGAAGTAATTATCTTTACTGGATTTTATACAGTATTTTGTCTTATTCAAATGGATAATGTTTTTGAATTTCCTAAGACAAGCAGAAAAGACAAAAAATCTAACAGATTGTAATGTGGTTCACTACATATATGGACTTCATGGAAATGAGTAAAAAGAGGTCTACTCATTAATTTATTGTATATAATAAATAAATAAGATACTGTATTTCTGTTCAACTCAAAATGTTTTTTTTTTGGAGAAGGCAATGTTTATTTAAGTCTTTTTTTATTTAAGGGGTTTTCAAATCACAAAATTTTATTAGAGGGTTCTTTTAAAATAAATCTTCAAGTCAAGATCAAGTCATAAATGCAGGACCTGACCTTTATATGACAAGAAGATTTTTTCCTCATGTACACCAACGTAAAGTATGCCACACAGGGAACTCCATGTAATGAATAGCACCTGATACCCATTTTCAATTATGGTGATGGTGCCTTGGGGATGTTTTGCTGCTAGTCTTTTAGTTTTTCCATAAATCAGTGGAATATTTTCCACAAAATATAATGATGATGACCCCAAACACACATCAAAATTAAAATTTAAACCCAACTGAAAACCTGTTGTTTGCACTGAAGAGGAAGTTTAATTATATATATATATATATATATATATATATATATATATATATATATATATATATATATATATATGTGTGTGTGTGTGTGTGTGTGTGTGTGTGTGTGTGTGTGTGTGTGTGTGTGTGTGTGTGCTTTTGGAAAATAAGAAGCAACAAGAAGCAATCAAAAAAAGATTTTGCTTCTAAAGAACACTTTTTCCCAAAGCACAATGTAATATGAAGATTAGACATTTATTGAGTTCTCAATATTCCTTATTGTGGGTGTTGTTTATTTAATATGTTAATTTCGATCAATTTATATTATGTAGCTGACAATACATATGAACTTGTATATAATATACACGATAGTTTTTAATATACACAATTTGTAATCAAAACAGTTAATAAACATTCATCATTATATGTCTTTGTTTATTTTGTGTTACTCTAAGTAAACAGGTGAAACCTACCTGGTGAAGGAGGAGGAGGAGGAGGAGAAAAAAATAATCTGGAAAAAACATGACCCATTTTTTTCTCTGTGAAACAGGAGTTGCTTGTCAGATTCCTCTATATTCTTCATGAGTGGGTTGCATGCTTTACTTTATACAGTGAGTAACTAACATTTAATAGATAGTATGCCATACTTACTTTATAGTAATGTTGTTGCACATACAAGTACATTCCAGATATAGGTAAAAGTATTTACATTAAATGTTATGGTAATGTGGCTCACCAACAAAAATAAATAAATAAACAAACAAATAAATAAATAAGACACCAGAAAGGAATTTTTGGAATGGAATGTATTGATGCTATATGTAATGGTGATTACAATATTAGTGTGAAAGGAAATGTTTATTGGGGAAACAATTGAAAGGCTCTAGTTTCCTGTTGGGCCTCTAAGTGACCATGTCTGTGTGGTCTGGAACCTATTTACCATGTGTGTGGTCTTCACAAAACCACTGACCCCAACACCGCCTAATAGCTTGGTCAGAACAGCCTAGATGGTGGGCAGCTCATGAAAACGACTATCCTGTGTCTTTTAGTCTGATGCGCCGCTCAAAGAATTTCAACTGGACAGGAGAAAAGGAGCCTCTGAGAGCATTTTTATAGGGCAGTACAGGAAATCCCAGTCACATCTGGGTTCCTTATTTTTTTGTCAATGAGTATTTTTGTTGCACACTTTGAAAGTGACTTTAATAACTAATGTTATTAATAAGAGGTAAATGTCAGATTTTAATGCTTCAAAGTTACATGGTTTTGGCAAGTAAAGCCAGATTGCTTCAATAAATGTGATTCAGAATTGTGGGTTACAGGTTAAAATGAAAATAGTGTAAAACATTTGTACTTTGAGTAATTTGTGTTTACTGGTAGGGAAAATGGACTGTAAAATTAATTTATTTTGCATGTAGTATATACATAACTACCTGTTTCTTGTATTTATGGTATGCTGGCCGTAACCTTACATAGTGGTAAAAAAACAGAGATTATTGCAATGTTATATATTGAATTTAATTAAGCAAATCTTACACTTTGGATTAAAGCAGAAAAATAAATGTTTTGTTCCTTTACAAGTTAACCAGTGAAACAACACTTTCCATATAGAGAATAATTACATTTTGCACAATATACATGCACTGCGAGGCAATAAATTTGAAACATTTAGGTTTTATGTTTTACATTATGTGGTTTTGAGAATTGTTTCTATAGTTCTATTTAATATAATCCATGATAAGTGATGTGCAGTTCTTGACATGGACAAAATTTGGATGATTGGCCTACTCTGTTAAATCAGCCGCAGTGATTGGTCAACCTGGAAAGGTAAAGGGAGAGAGTAAACTTGAGCTAGAAAATGTAAAATGGTACTCACATCAAACCCAATTAGTTTGTCTAATAGGTTATGGACAAACCATATACCATAATAGACAACAGAACAGGCTATGTAAGAAAAGGCTAGGAGAATACAGCTTAAAATTTGATGATATGATATCTATGTTCTATTATGAATAAAACATGGGTCTATAAGATTTGCATGTTGCTGTTTGTTTTTTTAAATTGACATTTATTTACATTTTACACAGCATCCCATTTTCTTGGGAATTGGAGTTAAACCTGCTAACCTGGCTGAAAATATACTGCTAAAATACTGTTGTGATGTAAGAGTTAGAAAAGCTTGTTTAAAGCCATGGCAAATACATTACAACATTTATGCTTCCAGTGTTCTTAAGAACAGATTTTATAGGGCCTTTAGAAAACTGACATTATTTATTCTTATATTCTTGTTTTATAAAGTGTTATGCATTTGCACCTGTAAAATGTTTGTTTTTATCAAACCAGTTTCAGGTTGCTATATTTGGTGTGTTGCACTGCCATCTGCTGGCCGCTCTGTCTCTCACTCTGCCCTCCAGGTGGAGATAATGATGTCAGCTGATGTCATCGCATATCATGGTTGGTGGTAGCATGAAGATGGGACTTTAAAGAAATGATGACGACTTGATGCTACCGACCTATGGTGTCTACACCTAGTGGTCCATGGTAGTAATTTAAAACGGGCTGTGGTTTTCATGCTGCTCAGTGTTGTTTTGTTTTCTGATGTATTTATGGAAAAGGAAGTTACATAATTTCTGTCTGCATGTATAAGGAAGTACATAAAATATACAAACAATCTCATTTCCTGCCTTAGTAAGCACACTGGCTCCTCTGGACTTCCAATTCAGGTCACATGATCGACAGTCCTTGTCAGAGTCATTCTATCATATTAAAATGCTGTGATATACTTGGTATACAACTTTTATCAGAAACAGCTTTTGTAGACTTAAAGGTGTCTTGAAGTAAAAAGTTGAAAATCTAACTTTTCATAGACTCATAAAAATTCAAACACAACGAAGAGTATCCTTATAGACTGTATCCTCACAGTTTGAGACAAGTTCGCATGGATAACAACAGTTTATTTACTGGTCAATCTGAGACTTACTTTTCCCTGAGAAATAGGCAAGAAGTTCGGAAATTAGCCACCTCAGTTCACAGCAAGTTCCAACCCAAAGTTAGCACCAGCAGAGTGTTCCAGGCAAGCAGCACAATGTCCTAAAACCTTTTTCAACCTTGCGACTGAGAAACAGAAGTTAAGCCAATGTCCAGCATAAACAGCAACATGTACAGAAATTGTGGAATAACATGAGCATGCTCACCACATAAAAAAGTAAAGTGTGAAGTTCATATTACATGTCAAGTTAAAAATCACAAGACCATGCTGTTATTAAGGTGCTCAAACTTTTTTCCTTGGCCTCTGGTAATATATATGTATATAACTTTGCAGCAGAGGACAAAAACTTGTTTTACTTTCAATGTCAAAGTCAATGGAACCAGAAATCTTTCCAACTTATTTTGGAGCACTTCTATTTGTCCATTAATTATAACATTTCAAAACAGCAACTGGGATATTTAAAAGATGCAGAAAAATAAAAATAGTTAAAAGGACATGTATTTCTTTGGATAGCGACATTATATATCAAGCTACTAAGTCTAAAACCCTGACGGCAGAGTTCAGTAACAATTTACACACAAAGTTCAGAAAAGAATCTTACAAGTAAGCATGCACATAACCACAGCTTTCATCTGCCCCGCAGTGACTGTATCACATACAGCAGTGAGATCACAAAAACCCAGCAGATGTGCACTGTTCTTAAGTGGAATATTTAAATGTAAGGTCAAAAAGGTCAGTAATAAAACAATATTTTACTGCTCCATATTCACATTCAAGTGGCTTTTCTTAAAAGATGTCCTGAATATGTCCTTAATTATCTTACTGAGGAGCATCATACAGTTACTTTTACTTTCTGCTCTTAATGCATAAAGCCTGTCATACAGTGCAATCTATAACAGTGCAGGTCATACATCAAGTGAACCATGTCCTACATACAGTCCTTCTTACACAATGTTTAGGGAAGCTGGAAAGCGGTTTGTCTTACCTTTCAGAGGAGTGTAAGGAATGAGGAATGTCGTACCGATATTGGTACTGTTTGTGGTTGGTCACATTTACTTTTACTTTCTTTTATCATTATACAACAGCTGTCCTATCAGGCAGTGCCATGATAAAAAAAAATGGCACTCATGGCAATTAAATTTGAATTGAAGAACATTGCCGTACATTATGGCAAGCCAAATAGGAAATACTTTATGAATTTATATGGGATGAACACTGATGTATATGGAATGAACATCTGTGAATATCAGTGTTCATTAAATATGTATCAATGTCCAAAGTTTATCAAAGTTAATTAAATATTATCTGTTTATATTGGTAATATTTGAGAAAGTCTATCCCTGTACACTTCAAAATTCATCCGGCTCTTTCTGTCTTTATTCACATCATCAATAAACATTAGTGTCCCAGTGCCAATGGAAACCATGCATGCTCATGTCATGCCAGGATTGTGGTGTGCTTTGGATCATGAGTTGTTCCAAGCTTTCTCCATACTTTCTTCCTCACATCATTCTGATACAGGTTGATCTTAGTTTCATCTGTCCATAGGCTGCTGTTCCAGAACTGGGCTGGCTTCTTTAGATGTTTTCTGGCAAAGTCTTCTCTTTATGGTAGACTTAGATACGGAAACACCTACTTCCTGGAGAGTGTTCTTCACTTGGCTGGGTTTTGTGAAGGGATTGTTATGCAATAATCCACTACTGATGTCTTACGAGGACATCCAGGCCTTTTTGAGTTCCCAAGCTCACCAGTGCTCTCTTTTTTTTAAATTTGTCCACTCCTAACATTTTCGCAATCTCTCTGATGGATGTCTACTTTGTTTCAGTGTAATGATGGCCAATTACTTTTGGTCTCTTGAAAAAGAGGCAGCTACATGTGTGTGTATGAATGAAAATGGAAGAAGAATTGTTGATGCTCATTAGACCATTTGTAAAGAGTCTGGACTCCACAGTCAGATGAATGGAGTGGTTGCCCAACAAAGGATGGCAAGGATGCCCATGGCAAGGATATATATAAATATGATTTTTTATGGAATGATATATATATCATTGTACAACGGCTGTCCTATTTGGCTTGCCATAATGTATGGCAATGTTTTTCACTTCAAATTTAAATGCCATGGGTGCAATTTTTTTTTATCATGGCACTGCCTGATAGGGCAGCTGTTGTACAATGATAAAAGAAAGTAAAAGTAAAAGTGATCAACCACAAACAGTAAGCTTTCACAGAGGTCACTGCAGCTTAGATCGCTACCACATTCCTTTTTCCTTACACTCCTCTGAAAAGTAAGACAAATTGCTTTCCAGCTGAGTAGACACAGTGTTTAAATACTCCAGCAGCACGGCTATTTCAGATCCTCTCACACCAGCACAACACACACTAACACACCACCACCACATCAGTGTCACTGCAGTGCTGAGAATGAACCGCAACCCAAATAATATCTGTCCAAATGAATTGATTTACTTCACTAAACCTGGTCCTTCTGACTGAACTTTAAGTTCACTGCAATATGCTGCTCATGGCTGCAGAGTTGCAATCATTTTTAAAAATGCTTGTAAATGTGAAACTGTGTCAGTGGGAAAATATACCAGGTTTGAGGCATAGGTCTTAAAAAGCCAGACAAGGTGGATCTTTTAAACTGTATACTTATTAATAGACCACTGAAAACAAACCCAATTTTTATTTTTCATCAGTTATTTCTGTAGGGTGTTGTTATTAACAGTGAGAACCAATAGATGGTGATGGCGCTTTTACCATTTCTTTTTTTACAGTTCTTTGCTGTGGCATTGCTTCCAAAAATTCACAGTGCTGTTTTGTTTTGTCTCTGTAAATAATTAATAAATTCAAGTCAAGAGACAAGAGGCTTTTATTGTCATTCCATCTACGTACAAGGACACAGTGGAGTAAAATTTCGTTCTTCCAGGAACAACACCGTGCAACATGGAACAAAGAGTACAAAGTGCAAACATGCAGACATAATTTTTAACTAGAAACAATAAATATGATAAATCAACAGACATTAGACACAGTAAAAAGGCAGGACAGTAAACAGACAGTACTGTACACAGACAGGACAGTAAATAGACAGCACAGTAAACAGACAGCACTGTAAACATACAGCACAGTTAAAAGACAGCACTATAAACAGACAGGAAAGTAAACAGACAGTACTGTAAACAGACAGGACAGTAAATAGACAGCACAGTAAACATACAGCACTGTAAACATACAGCACATTTAACAGACAGCACTATAAATAGACAGCACAGTAAACACAGTTCTGTAAATAGACAGCACAGTAAATAGACAGCACAGTAAATAGACAGCACAGTAAACAGACAGGAAAGTAAACAGACAGTACTGTAAACAGACAGGACAGTAAATAGACAGCACAGTAAACATACAGCACTGTAAACATACAGCACAGTTAACAGACAGCACTGTAAATAGACAGCACAGTAAACATACAGCACAATAAACATACATGGCAGTAAACAGACAGTACAGTAAATAGCACAGTAAATAGACACCACAGTAGATAGACAGGACAGTAAACAGACAGCACAGTAAACATGCAGCACAATAAACGTACAGGACAATAATTAGACAGCACAGTAAACATACAGGACAGTAAACAGACAGGACAGTAAACAGACAGCACTATAAACAGACAGGCAGAAGTGAAAAAAGTCAGTGTGTTGTATGGGTGAGGTCGTCCTCAATGCTGGTGGCTTTGCGGATGCAGCATGCAGTGTAAATGTCCATGATGGAGGGGAGAGAGGCCGCGATGATCTTCTTTCAGACATTATTTTGTATACTTTTTGTGACACTGACCTGCGTTTTTGTGTGTACTCAGACAGTGTCGAGCTGTAGCTTGGAGAGGACGAATCAGGATAAACTTAGTAATTTTACCTCAGAAATTCCGCTAACTTCTGTAGCGGCTCTGGTGTTACTTCCTTTTTCCTCCACAGGAGGGCGTTAATAGGTTAGGCTTGGTAGATATCCTGCAGAGAAGAAGGGACTCAAAATGTGGAGGGAAACTATTGTTTGGTCCTGTGTTCCTTGAATCTACCCTATTTAAGCTACGATTTTAAGCTCAATTTTAAGCTCATTGTAAGTGTAAAATAGTTTTATAAAGATGTTTGGTTTGGCACAATGAAATGGTAGGCATTTAGGCTTTGTCTTATTGTTTGTGGTTGGTTTGTGTGGTGGTGATTTTACACAAAAAGGGGTCTTATTGTACCCACGCCTTCTGCTTATCGATGGACCTAAAAGAAGGGGGCCTTTTATAGACTTGTGTGACTTCGTTTGACCATAAGCCGCTTGGACTATAGCACTTTGTCAGAGGTGCAACAAAGGACAATTGATGAGCTTCATCCTTGTTTAGGCTCTTCTGTGGCATCCTGTGCAAGGACTGTGCATTTTGGGACTCAGTTAGAACTTCTAACTTGGACATGAACCAAACAGTATGGTCTGAAGGGTTTTGGGTTTTCTTTGTTATTCGTTTGCTCTCTTATTGATTTGTCATCTAAATGTTATGTCAGATGGTATGCAGTTAATGCTCTTCCTTTGTCTTGTGTTTTTGGCAAATAATTGAGTTCCCCCCCTTTTTTTCCCTATAACTATCCTCACATTATTTAAGTCGGTTACAGTTCACCAGCAGTAGCTACGTACACACAGCCGACATAACGCTTTCTGCCATGTTTTTCCTCTGCTTTGAATTCATCCAGTTGAATCATTGGATAGCTGTGTTCACCTACTTAAAATTTAATGTTCGCATACTACTCAATGACTACTAAGTATTCAGACATACTAGCCATGCTCACCTACTGATTTTGCCTACTGAGTAGTAGGCAAGAAGGCGATGTTGGACGCACAATCTAAGATCTAACCCTCATTAGGTGACTTCAACTAAAAAATCAGAATGAAGAAATGCTGGTTTCTCTAATACTGAATAATGCTATCTACTGGCAGTATAGTGGAACAGCAATTGCATAAAAGCATAGCCACAGCTTTGGAATAGTCATAGAGAGCCAAGTTTGATTCTCTAAATATGTGTTTGCGTGCTTGTGGACAAACCAAGTTTTTTGTTATATATTTTTTTCTTTTTATTAGGTAGAACAGTATGTCCAAGTCAAGAAAATGTATACATTTTTATTCATGCATATCATATGTATCATAGAGAATACATCAATGCGCTAGAATACACTTATAGAAAAGGACAAAACACATCATAGATATAAAGCTATGTATGTAAAACAGGCAGTGCTTAATAAAAACATTTACTTTTCTTAAAACATTGCAAAGATTTGCTGATCTCAAAACAATATCTGATGAAAACAACTTCCTACTTCCCTACTTAATACTTAATTAACTGCTAGAAGTGAACGAGAAAATGTTTTAGATGTCTGGAGTAGCACGACACTGAAGCAAAATAGTTAAATATGTAAAAGTTGTTTGGGGTTAAATTTAGTAAACTCTTTGTTGCTGGATTTTGATGAAGTTTGCTGATGATAAAGATAAACTGCCTCTAAAATTCACCCCTGAAAAGCTTTCATTTGTTTGAAATGTTCACCCTCATCTCCAAATATAATAGGCACTTTATTAAATAATCCCATTAATATTTTATGATTTAAGAGGGAAACTTCTATTAATGCAATTGGTTCATTATCAAGAAACTTGACTCTTCCAGATATCTTTAAAGCGTCGATGGCAGAAAACAAAGATCACGATGCAAATATTGCCATTTAATTTGTTTTCCTAAGTGACCAGTGAAAATCCACACATAACGCTGATAATGATCAAATACAAATAAAGTAATAATAAAGTAATGCTGTTATTCTGAAAACATCAGTGAATTAATCTTTAATCTATGGTATATAGTCTTCACACATCTTCAGAGCTTCTTTCCACATGATCACTAGCAAACTTGACAATATCCCTCACGGCCATGAGGAGGATAACATCAACATTGACATCGTTGCTGATCTCCGCATGATAGTTCTTCACAGGGTAGATGTTGTTCAAGGGGATGCCCAGAGTATTACTGTTCTCCTCCACCTGAAGAAACAAAGTGCATGCGTTGAAGGAAAGCTCAAAATGAATGTAGTTTTCACTCTGTACTGCACATTACACATCATTAAAGATTGTTTAGTATTGGACATTATATATCACATATACAGACTCCTCTAAGCAAACTGAACTCAGACCACCTACCAGTCTATTTATGGTTACAGGACTTTTTGCCAAACCAACAAATACACAGGCAAAATTTTAGTCATGTACTAATCAGAGTAGGTGCTTCATTAGAATAAGTAATATAAAAGCAATAAACCACAAGCATTTTATAAAAATCACAGGAGTAGCTCCAATAGGTTCGGATCCAGTGTTATGGGAACATGACACCCTCCCAGAGGACAATCAGGGTAAATAATGTTGATCAAATAATAAAAATAATACAGAGGTTAAAAAATAATTAGTTGCAGATGAAGATGGGTGTTGGGACAGTTTTGTTCTGTTTTGCTTTGATTTGGGAATGAAAGAATTTTCAGTGTTTTTTTTGTCTATTACATGCTTTAGAATTCCTAAAACACAATATTTTTCTCATGCTGTACATCTGCATTCACCTTCTGTCTGAAACACTGTTAGAGCAAATGTGTCAGAGCCCAGTGTGCTCTGATTGGTCTGCTTACCCACACTGTTCTGAGGGTAACAGAGGGGCCACACATCAGCCAAGTATGTTGTTATATCGCACTGACCCTATAATAATTTCCAATCCTGCCACCCAGATCCCATCAGGATAAATTATTGATCAACAGTTAGTATTTTGGACAATTTTACTAAATCTCTATGTATGTTATGTTTAAATACAAATATGTACTGAAAATATATCAAATAACAATAAAAGTAAATTATCCAAATACGTCTTTTCACCATACACCACCGTACTAACCACTTCACCACCGTGCCAACCACTTCACCACCGTGCCAACCACTTCACCACCGTACTAACCACTTCACCACCGTACTAACCACTTCACCACCATACTAACCACTACACCACCGTACTAACCACTACACCGTACTAACCACTTCACCACCGTGCCAACCACTTCACCACAGTGCCAACCACTTCACCACCGTCCTAACCACTACACCACCGTACTAACCACTACACCACCATACTAACCACTACACCACCATACTAACCACTACACTACCGTACTAACCACTACACCACCGTACTAACCACTACACCACCGTGCCAACCACTTCACCACCGTACTAACCACTACACCACCGTACTAACCACTACACCACCGTACTAACCACTACACCACCGTACTAACCACTACACCACCAAATATGTACTGAAAATATATCAAATAACAATAAAAGTAAATTATCCAAATACGTCTTTTCACCATACACCACCGTACTAACCACTTCACCACCGTGCCAACCACTTCACCACCGTGCCAACCACTTCACCACCGTGCCAACCACTTCACCACCATACTAACCACTTCACCACCGTACTAACCACTTCACCACCATACTAACCACTACACCACCGTACTAACCACTTCACCACCGTGCCAACCACTTCACCACCGTGCCAACCACTTCACCACCGTCCTAACCACTACACCACCGTACTAACCACTACACCACCATACTAACCACTACACCACCATACTAACCACTACACCACCATACTAACCACTACACCACCATACTAGCCACTACACCACCATGCTGATCTTAGTACATCTTTCCCTTTAAATGTAACAAATAAATATATAAATCAATAAAGTTGAATACAGCTTTAACCATGTAATGATGAATTTGTATTTCTCGTAGTAGGATTGTATTCTGGTTACCTTCTCTTTGATCTTTCTGCTGTAGTAAAGTTTCCTCAAGTCTCGTTGGACCACCTCACACATTTTATCCACTTTTGTCAATACAATGACTTGTGGAATGCCTACAAAATCAAGATACAGAAGATAATTTTTTAGGGAATCAAACCTGGATCGTCTTGCTGTGAGGCAACAGAGCTAACCACTACACCACAGTGCTGCCTCAAAATCTCAATTCTTTACAATGAACAAATATGGACTATATAAATTTACATGTAAATCTCACATCAACCTCCAGGATTAAAGATTTTAAAAAGTTACCCAGTTGGGAAGCTTTCTCACAAAGTGCCTTCATTT
The DNA here is from genome assembly GCA_021613375.1 of Megaleporinus macrocephalus. Lineage (NCBI taxonomy): Eukaryota > Metazoa > Chordata > Actinopteri > Characiformes > Anostomidae > Megaleporinus > Megaleporinus macrocephalus. The sequence goes on along the minus strand of CM038722.1, from coordinate 8,272,046 downwards.
TGTCAATCACACTGCGATCCATTCTTGAGATTGCGTCAGCAGGAATGATGCTCACCAGACAGTGAATTCTATCACACAGTTTTGGACAGTGATTGTACTTTGGGTGGTCTGGAGTAATAGCTTCCCGAGAATCAAACTAAAACAGAAAAACAAATATTCCAGATATTTCCAGGTATCTTGTCAATGTTTTGTTTAAAACGGGCCGGGCTTTTGTGCTGGCTTCAGACGCAATGGCATATCAGTATCACGTAATGCCACAACAGTTAACTGAATAAACTGGGACACAGTGTGTACTTACACTGTAGCCATCTAAAATATGTCCCTCTAAAACTTTGATGATGTCTTCAGTTTGTATCCCTCCGTCGTCAGATTCAAGTCCCATGACATCACGCAAAACAAAGGGATAATGTCCACCTTCGCGCTTCTTCATCTTGTGTGTTTTAATCTAGGAAAAAAAGCACACTGTGTTTGAACACGGGGCTTTGAAGTGTTACATCCCAATTTCTAACAGAGTTGGGACGTGTCAAATGTAAATAAAAACTGAATGCAATGAGATGCGAATCACTTCAACCATATACTTAATTGAAAATAGTAGAAAGAAAACAAATCAAATGTTGAAACTGAAAAATAGCTTTTTTTTGATACATATATGATAATTTTGAATTTGATGCCAGAATCACATTTCTAAAAAGTGGGTTCAGGTTGATGTTCTCTGCTGTATTCATCAGCTCCTTTTTAACAGCATTCTATAAGGTTTGGGAACTGAGAAGACGACAGTTGTACTTCTGGAAGTGAAATAATAATAATAATAACAAAAATAATAGTACTTTGTGCTTATGTGGTGCTTTTCAAGAACTCAAAAATGATTACATTTCATATTATATATTTATATTTTATATTTAAAGCATTCAATAAAATCGACCAACAAACATAGGGGCATTTTTTCCATTCTTGCTAAATATATTATATTTTAGCTGCTCAACTGTTTTGGTTTTTCTCATTTTTCCTTTCATAACGCACCAAATGTTTTAATGGGTGACCAGTCAAGACTGCATGTAGGCCAGTTTACAACTACAGAGTCATGTTGTTGTAATATATGCAGAATGTGCTTTGTTGTTTTGCTGAAATTAGCAAGACCATCCTTGAAAAAGACGTCATATGGATGGCAGCTGATGTTGGTTGGATCAAAACATATGTGATTGATGCAGTTGCACCTGTGTTACATGGACATCCTTAGTGGCTAACACGCTACCACACCACGCTACTGGAGTGTAGATTGTTTGTAGGCCAAAGGTCAGTTAGTCATTCTGAGCCCATATGACTGAAAAATGTAGTGCTATTATATATTCAGATTGACTTTATGATTGATTTAGAACTTTCTGAAATTGGTGATGTCTCCATTGATAACATCAATTTCACAAATTAAATTGATAGTTGCTTGCAAACAATATTACAAAACTCATTTAACATGAAAATAAACATGAATTTGCTAAATTACAAATAATATATTAAACACCACCCAAACTCTAAAGAATTATAATGCTATAGACATAACCTGCTTACTGTGTGTAAATAGTCTAGACACAGCTATTTCCCATCTGAACTGAAGTCCAGGAAGTTCTGCCTGGGTGACAAACTATTAACATCTAGCCTAGTTGACTACATACATACATTTTTAAGTGTATACAGAAATTCAGCCATGGCCGCAGGCTGTAAATTGGGTGCAGCGTGGAGGGCAGACAGCTCATCATACTTATGATCATGTTAATCGAGTGGCTGGAAGGCCACCATCATCCTGCTCATGTCAGTCAACAGCACCAACATGCTGTGTTCATCATGGCATCTGTGGGGTGGTGTGTGGTGAAGAGAGGGGCCTGCTACATGGGAATAGAGGTGTCATGCTGTGGAAAGTTCTGCAGGAGGGCTCTGGGAGAGGACTGGGGGCACTCGTCACAGAGGACTGAAAGACTGGACTATCTACATTGTCAGCAGTTGTTAGTCAGCAGGGACAGGTTGACTTTTGAAGGGAATAGCCATGTAGCAACACACTACTGGCTGGTGCTGGTCTCTAAAAGACTGTGAGGTGAGGCAATGCTGACGGCCCACGGCCAGGGTCAAGGGAGATGTGCCATCCAGAAAAAGGACTGTCTACCTTACCTTGTGTTTCTGGGGTGACTGTACTCTGGTTAGCAATGTTTACAGGTTTTAAGAATTGAATAAGAATTGAAATATATTTTGAGACATTTTTGCAGTGTTCTTATTGGTGTTCGGCATTCTGTACATTAAATGAACTGCTAGGTCAACCTGCATGTTACTGCAGACTGGTGTGTGAAGAGTTTTGAAAAAGTTAACAATAAAAAAAGAAACAGTAAGATCTCTGAATACTTACTGAAACAGTGAAGCTTGCTCCAGATGTGGCTGAATTTTCTAAAGCTTTATTAACAATGCGGTCTAAAAGCGCTCTCTGAACAGAGTTTACAAAGCAGGACTTTCCTGCCCCAACTGGTCCAAACAGTAGAATCTTAAGGGGCTGTCGATTTACATCTGTCAGCTTTTTCAAAATCTCCTCTTTTTCACTGAGAAAGACAAGCGAAGTAGAGTTACACATTAAAAACATCATTTTCTCTCTGAAGTAAAGCATTAGTCAGGATTTCATCTCATTTTATCTAGTAGGTAAACATGTTCTTACCTCCAGTTAACAGGTCTCCAAGGGCCTTCTAGTTCTGAATAATAAAATAAATTGAACTTTAACAGAGGACTTTAGCATTGTAGGTTAAATAGCAATACCTGCATCACAATTGTTTCAAACAATGCAAAGTCAATCACTTCACTAATTAGGTGATGTGGTATGTTTGTGCTATGATATTAAGTTTAAAATTATTCTGTCACTTATGTTTGCACACAGACCTCCACATTTAACCAATCCGTGCAGTGAAACACCCACATATGTACACACACACTAGTGAACACACACTAGGGGTCACGTCCCTGGAACGGTGGGCAGCCCTATCCACAGCACCCGGGAAGCAGTTGGGGGTTGGGTGCCTTCTGGTCACAAGATCGGATCCCTAACCTTTAGGCCACTACTGCCCCTTAGCAATACAATACTGGTCTTACTTCTATAATATTAGTGCTATAATATGTTTAATTCTAGTTAATGCTACTTAGAGTTCCTTAAACTAAAATAATAATCATTGGTTGCATGAATGTAAAAAACTATGTTAATACATGCTATTGAAGAGGTGTAGAAGTATGAACAGGTGAAATTTACCTGGTAGAAGAGGAGTATCTTTGTTTCTTGAAACTATTTCTCCAATCTTCGTTTCTGTAAAACAGGAGCTACTTAATATCAAACCTGGGTCAATAGTGTCTGTGAAAAGAAGGGTGAGCAGGAATAAAGAAGAGCAGCGTCAGTTTCAGTTTTAAATGTGACAGTAAGTGTACACATGAGTAAAAGTTCCTGATCGCTCTGCCTGTTGTCCAGACCTACCACCCTCTGAAAATGAGCGGCGCAATCCACTTTCACTGTAACATTTGGTGCTGTAGTTCACAAACAATTACTGAAAGTGCTGAAAAGAGAAGGTGATGATGTAACACGGTGGTAAACATGCTTCTGTCCTGGGAACATTTTGCAGAAGTCAAATGCAGACTAAATATACAGTACATGATACAGACAGCATGTTACCTGCCCTACCAGGGAGAGTAATATCCTAGACCACTGCTACACAGTATTAAAGGGTACATATAGCTCTGTTCCCCGCGCTGCTCTGGGCCTATCTGACCACTCTATGGTCCATCTTCTTCCAACCTACCGACAGAAGCTCAAGTGGGCCAAGCCTGAGGTCAGTACTGTGAAGAAGTGGACCAGTGAGGCTAAAGAGAGGCTTCAGGACTGTATGAAGTTAACAGACTGGTGTGTGTTTGAGGATTCTACAAGTCTGGATGAATATACTGATACAGTGACGTCCTACTTCAGCTTCTGTGAGGACATCTGTGTTCCGACCAGGACTCGCGTCAGATATAATAATGACAAGCCCTGGTTTAACGCCAAACTGAAGCACCTGCGACAGTCCAAGGAGAAAGCATTTAGGAGTGGGGACCGGGCGCTCTACAACAAGGCAAGGAATACACTGAACAGAGAGACCAGAGCTGCAAAGAAGAGCTACTCCACCAAGCTGAGCAGACTGATGTCCACAAACAAGCCTTCAGTCGTCTGGAAATGTCTACCTCTCAGGCTACAAATGAACCCCCCACCAGACGATGGAACTGTGCTCCTGTCTTCAAGATCTTCAATAAATCACTGGAGCAGTGTGTCGTACCGGCATGCTTCAAGTGCTCCACAATAATTCCCATCCCCAAAAAGCCAACCATCTTGGGACTGAATGACTACAGACCTGTCGCAATGACCTCTGTGGTCATGAAATCCTTCGAGAGGTTGGTTCTCACCCACCTGAAGGAGATCACCAACCCCCAACTAGACCCCTTGAGAGTTTGCGTTTTGGGCCAACAGGTCTGTGGACGATGCAGTGAACATGGGACTTCATCACATCCTCCAACACCATGACCGTCCAAGTACATATGCATGAGTACTGTTCTTGGACTTCAGCTCCGCCTTCGACACAATCATCCCTGGTCTTCTACACACCAAACTGACCCACCTCAGTGTGCCAGCCTTCACCTGCCAGTCACAAACTTCCTCACTAGCAGAGAGCAGCAAGTGAGGCTGGGAAAGATCACCTCAGGAACCAGGACCATCAGCACAGGTGCTCCACAAGGCTGTGTTCTCTCCCCGCTGCTCTTCTCACTCTACACAAATGAGTGTACCTCCACAGACCCCTCAGTCAAAATCCTGAAGTTTGCAGATGATTTGACAGTCATTGGTCTCATCCGAGACAGTGACGAGTCTGCTTACAGACAGGTTGTGGAGCAGGTGGTCCTCTGGAGCAACCACAACAACCTGGTGCTGAACACAAGACAGCACTCACCATCCTCAACAGTACTGTAATGGCTGTGGACTCCTACAAGTTCCTGGTCACAGTAATCTTCAGGGACTTGAAATGGGACTGCAACATCAGCACCATCATCAAGAGAGCTCAGCAGAGGCTGTACTTCCTGCATCAGCTGAGGAAGTTTAACCTGCCCAAGGAGCTGATGGTGCAGTTCTACACCGCCACCATAGAATCTGTCCTCACCGCATCCATCACAGTGTGGGGCAGCTCAGTCACCAGACAGTGAGATTGTTTACACATATTAAATGTAAATACATTTTCCATTTTTCATTTAAAATGCAATTATTTACAAATCTCATATTTCATTCACAATAGGACATAGAACACATATCAGATGTTGAAAGTGGGACATTTTAACACTTAATAAAAATTATTAAGTCAGCAGCAATGCATCTCAAGAGTTTTTACAGGGCTATAAAAGACTGGAAGAGTAAATGACAATAATAAAAACAGCTGGAGGGAACAATTTGCAACTAACTCCCATGACTGGGTATAACACTTTAAAGAGACAGAGTCTCTCAGAAACTAAAATGAGCAGAGACTCACCAATCTGCAACAAAGTTACGGAACAATTTCAGGAAAATGTTCTTCAATGTAAAACTGTGAAAAATTTTGGATATTCCACCATCTACAGTACTGAATATCATCTAAAGATTCAGAGACTCTGGAAAAATCCCTGTGCGCAAGGGACAAGGCCGACAGTCAATACTGTATGCTTGTGATAAAAACAGGCCTGATTCTGAACTGGAAATCACTGAACAGGCCCAGCAACACTATCAGTAATCATGCTCTGTGAACACAGATGGCCACGCAAGTTAAAGCTGTACCATGCAAAGAAGAAGCCAAATGTCAACATGATCTAGAAGTGCCACCATCTTCTCTGGACCAGAGCTCAGTTAAAATGGACTGAAGCAAAATGGAAAACTGTTTAGTGATCAGACTAATCAAATTTTTAATTGTCCTTGGAAACCAAGGACATCGTGCCCTGCGGACGCAAGAGGAGAGACCATCCAGCTTATAATCAGCACATAGTTTAAAAGCCTGCAGATCTGATGGTCTGGGGTTGCATTAGTGTCTATGGAATGAGTAGCTTACACATCTGGAAAGACTCTATCACTGCTGAACAATATATATAGAGGTTTTAGAACAACATCTGCTCCATCCAAACAGCAACTCTTTCAGGGAAGACCTTGTATATTTCAGCAAGACAGTAAACCACATACTGCATCTATCATAACAGCACAGAAGAAGAGTCCAGCTGAACTGACCTGCCTGCCGTCCAGACCTTCACCAATAAAACATTTGGTGCATCATGAAATGAAAAAATCCACCAAAGACGCAGGACTGTTAAGCAGTTAAAATCCCAGATCAGACAGGGACAGGACAACATCCCAAAGCTCCAGCAACTGGTTTCTTCAAATCCAAGACATTTACAGACTTGTATTAAAAGAAGAGTGGATGCTACAAGATGGTAGACACGGACATGTGCCAACTTTTTTTTAGATGTGTTGCTGTCATCAAGTTCTTAACAAGTTAATAATTTTCATGAAATGGTAAAGGTTTTTAAGACATTTTTGCTGTGTTCTCATTGGTGTTCAGCATTCTGTACATTGACTGAACTGTTGGGTCAACCTGCATGTTACTCCAGACTGGTGTGTGAAGAGTTTACTTGGCAATAAAAAAGAAACTGTGAGATCTCTGAATACTTACTGAACTAGTGAAGCTTACTCCAGATGCTGCTGAGTTTTCTAGAGCTTTAATAAAATTACGGCCCAAAAGCGCTCTCTGAACAGAGTTTACGAAGCAGGACTTTCCTGCTCCTACTGGTCCAAACAGCAGAATCTTAAGTGGCTGAAAATGTGGGTTAATTTCCCTTAGATCTTCCACAATCTCATTTTTTTCACTGAAATAGACAAGAGAAGTAAAGTTACACATTAAAAAGGTACACACATTAGAAAACAATTACTCATTATAAAACATCCTTTTTCTCTCTCAAATAAGGCATTAAACATAATTTCATCAAATTTTATACGTTCCTACCTCCACTTTACTCATCTCTAAGGATCTTTTAGCTCTGAGTAATGAAATAAATTCAACTGTGTTAGCAAAAGTATTTAGCGTTGTAGCTTAAATAACAATACCTGCATCACAAATGCTTATAATTATTCAAAGTGATCCAAAGGCTCTGCCTGTTGTCCAGACCTGCCACACACTGAAAATGAGTGGTGCAATATAAAGAGCAATTCAAGACAATAGAAATTTGGAGAATCCAAAAATATTCCACTTAGACTGTAACATTTGGTGCCTGTACTTCACAAACAATTACTGAACATGCTGAAAAGAGAAGGTGATGATGTAATACAGTGGTAATACGGTAATGTAATACGGTTCTCCATTCATCTATCAGCCTGCCAGATAGTGAAGTGTGGTTTATTACTACAGAGAACAGTTCCCACTGATCCAGAATCCAGTTGAGGGTGCTTTACACCACTGCAACTGACAGTTAGCATTGCATATAGTGATCTTAGTTTGTATGGCCTACCACTTTGTGGCTGAGCTGTTGTAATTTCATGTGCAGTTGAGCCGAGAAAATCTCACGGGCAGAAAAATTGACAAACTGACTTGCCATCCAGATGGCATCCTATGACATGGCCATGTCACTGGCCTATCATACTGCCAGTGTTCGTCTGAGGGGGATTTCATGGCTATACACTTGCATTGGGCAGCTTTAGATAGTGAGAAGCAGAAAGTACAGCCAACTTCTAAGACTAAACTCTGGAGCTGTGGAAAAATATTCATTCAACAAAATGTGAGTATAGCTCTTCATTATAGAAAGGTACAGAAAGTATTGTTAGTGTGTGAATTTTCTGCCTCACTATCGAAAGAGGAGAGACTTACCTTGTGAAGGCACAGGAGAAACGTGCGGTGTTGTTGTCCATTTGTGTACTGTGAAATGGAAATGACATATGAACAAACTATTTTCAGTGTTCTAAAACCAAACAAACCCCTGGAATTGTGTCCAATTTTCTAATAACTGAAGAACATATGAATATGTGTCACATATGTAGGCTTTTGTGCTTATGTGATAGATTATGATTTGGGTGCCTAAAGTTCGAATAATCATTCAGTGGCTACAAGTTGCATTTTTTTTGAAAATCCATGACAATGAATTAACAGACAGGGCTAGCTATTTGTAATTTTTGAACATTGTGTTATATATTTTTAGTATTTATCTGTTTAAATATGATATGTTAGACCCTATTAGACATTTTAAGTGAAACACTAAAATGCAGTAGGTCAGTTAATGGGATAAACAGTGCCACCATTAGTAATATTCCACCCCACTCTCAAACAAACATGGCACAGGTGCATGAATTCTGGGATTTATAGAGTTTTTTGTTTTGTGACAATTAGTTGTTTTAGTTGTGAATGTCTGATTATTAGAGTTAATCAAACTCAGAGTCAGAGTGAGTTAGAGGATGTTTGTGTAAGAGTTCACCCAGTGCTGCCAGCTGCCAGCAGAGGGCGATGGTGGAGAGGCAGAAAGACAGGCTGATTAGTATCATCAAGTACACCTGTTAAGCCCCCTATCTAAGCTCGTAGCAAACAGAAGTGCTTTGTTACACATTCATGGAGGGGTAACTGGTATGGTCGTCACCAGGGTGAAAAAAATGAAAGCAAAGGACTGAAAAGTGAGAAAAAGAAAAGAGAACCTCAAAAGAGAACAGAAAAGGAGCTGCTCAAAAAGGTTTGCCATCCAAGAAGTTGGTGGTGCGATCCCCAAGCGAAACAAGCCAGTTTATAATCATCACACTTTTACACATATTAATTCCACGTAAACCTTTTTTTGTTTCTCCTCTCTGTGCTTGCGTAACAGAAAGTTGTAACCAACATGGACCCAGCAGAGCTGGAGTCGTTCAAACCAGCTCTGGAAAGCCAGGGTGTCACTATTGGTCGGCATGAGCAACTGCTGCAGGAGATGATGCAGCAATTTACACTTCTGGTCAGGGCCCAGACCGAGGGTGCTCAGTCGTCCAGCGTAGCATCTGCCCCTACCTCATCTCTGGTCCTTACCATGGAGGGGCCCATATGGGGGGATACCTCCCTTACCTGAAAGACCTCAAGGCCCTTTTGTTGGCCCACCGAACCCCAAGGGCTTTTGAGGAGATTAAGATGTGGCTAACGTTCCCCCAAGTCTCCAGCTACCCGACCCAGGGGAACTGTTTGTCACTGAGGTAGATGCTTTGGTAGTCAGTGAGGGAGTGGTACTTTTCCAATGCCTGAGCCCAACCAAGAAGCTCCACCCATATGCATTTTGCTCACACCGGAGGAATGGAGGCACTGGTTTGAGGGGGCTAAACACACTTTCATGGTCTTGACAGACCACAAGAACCTGCCCTATGTCCAACAGGCAAAGTGGCTCAATCCCTGCTAAGCCTGGAGGGCCGTGTTTTTTAGATGCTTTGACTTTGTGCTGTCCTATAGGCCAGGCTCCAAAACCCTCAAGCTTTATGCACTGTCCTAACAATGGGTGCCTCTGGGGCCTGACCCTGCTCAAGCTTCTAGCATGTTACAGCATGTGGTCAGGATTCATGAGATGCTGAGTGATCTGGTGTCTAACCGGGGGCCCCAGTTCGCAAGCTGCTTCTAGAAGACTTTCTGTCAGCTTATGGGATTCTCTGTGAGCCTCTCCTCCAGCTTCCACCCAAAGTCCAACGGTCCAACTAAAAGCGTCAGTCAGGACCTACCCCGGACTCTGCTAACAACCCCTCTTCTTGGGCAGAGTCCCTAACTTGGGCAGAATGCGCCCATATTACCCTCCAGAATTCATCATGTCACCCTTTAAATCTCAGTTTGGGTTCGCTAAAGATGCGAGTAAAGTTGGGTTCCCGGCTGCTAAACATGGCAGAAGGCACATCCTTCCCTCCTGACCACCACTGAGGCCAGGAACTGAGTGGCTAACCACAAAAGGCGTCTGACCGACCGATCTTCTGCCTGGGCCAGCAAGCCTGCCTTTCTGCCAAGGACCTCCCACCCCATGTTGAGTCTAAATAGCTGGCATCTAGATATGTGGGGCTGTTTAGGGTTAACCGGTGCATAAAACCCAGGCATCTACTAACTGCGCCTCCCATCTTCCATCTGGGTCCACATTTCACATGTCACATCTCAGGCTGTTCCTTTGGGGAACTCGGGCCCCCAGTGCCCCATCTTCTTGCTGGCTCACTGCGGCATGCTTATGCGCATTAAACACAAGTATTTTTATTTCTGAAACCTTGGTGGGCTTGGCGTGACTACTTCTGGAAAGGTTTTTGGAATTTGCTCTCTTGTTGCATTGCTTACAGGTTGGGATCAGCTGCTCATACTGTGGAAGATGCCGGCTTTGTCTACCTCTTGGCTGGTAATTCCAGTGGAGCTGAGACAGCCGTACTGGGGATGCAGAGCAGGAAATATAAGGCAGGAGAGGAGAAGGAGATATGAATCCTGTCTTCCTTTAGTCATTGTGGGAACGAGCAGTCACTGGCAAATAAAACCGACAAACTTTCTGCTCTGATCCAGGCAAAGAGAGAATACTCTGACAGCAGCATGCAGTCCTGGCTGAATGAGAATGTCCCAGACTCTCATGTTCACCTAACCGAATTCACTACTTTGAGGGCAGACACAGTGGGATGTTCTCTGTGACCCACACAGTCAAGGAGGAGTATAAGACTAAGCTGGAGAAGAAACTGGAGCCGAACAATGAATATAATGTTTAGAGAGGGGTGAAAAAAAGCACTGGCTTCAACCTACACAACTCTGGAACAACTACTCAATGGTGGACATATATGAGCAATTAAATGACATTAATTTCACTCCACCCACCCACCGCCCCCCCTCACCCCTAAAACTGTACACCACTGTAGACCAGGTGAAGAGGAAGATGGAAAAAGCTCAAACTGCATAAAGCTGCAGGGCTTTTAGCCTAAGGTACTGAAACTGTTTACTGAACAGCTGTGTAAAATCATCCAGCTCATCTTCAACCTGAGGGGAGGCGACAGGGGAGGCCTAAAGTCCACCACCATCTCCTTCGTCTTACTGATGTTTAGCTGCTTCAGTTTACACCAGTCTACAAAGTCTGACACCAGCTTCCTGTGTTCACCTTTTTGTCCATTCCTGGTACACTCTGTAATGGCAGTGTCATCTGAGAATTTCTGCAGATGACATGAGCCAGAGTTGTATCTAAAGTATGTGGTGCAGATGTTGAAGCGGAACGGTGCTAATACAGTTCCGGTTCGACATCTGAACCGGAACTGTATTAGACGAGCCATAAGGAGCTGTGTGGAGCCGTGTGAGATCTTTTTACCCCACTGCATTAAGACCCTACAATGTGTATACTTATTGCAGGCCTGGTGCTGATCTCCTGCTGTTTTGAGTTACACCTACTGCTAGTTCAGTTTATATTTATATTCATATTAATTTGCACTCATTTGTACTGTCATTTTCATCGGACCAGCTACTGCTACTACAATACTCCTACATGCTGGAGATGATCTCAGCGCTCTCTGGGCAGAGGGCAGAAAACACCCTGGGCAGGCATCACAGGGCGGACACACATACGTACACATTCACACAGAGGGGGCAATTTAGCATCTTCAACTCGCCCAACTGCATGTCTTTGGACTTCAAATAAAACCTGCAAACTCCACAAAGAAAGAAAGAAGGTTCTTCTTGCTATGAGGTGACAGTGCTTCTTGTGCCATCAGAATTCTTTTGCACATTTTATATTTGCTTGTGTCTTTTTTTGTGTTTCACTCTTTGTATATATAAATAAAATATATAATATATAAAATAAATGCATAAGTAAAAAGTATCAAGAAAATATAAAGTAATGATAAATACATTCAAATATTATATTTATATTATAATTATATTATGTTTTTTGTTTCACTTTTTGTATAGATAAGATTTACTTATAGCAGTTGGCTGTTCAAGGGTTCTGGCTTCTATTGTGCAAAAAAAGTTTTAAAAAAGCAAAATAAAATGAATGCAATCAGTAACATCATGTAATGTGTATGTTTCTACATCATTTGAATGCAGCAGCTGCCATTTACATTTTGTAACAATTTTATGAATGGGTCAATAGAAATGTGTGTGTGTGTGGTTAGGTTAGTTTAGTATCTGAAGTATCAGCAGTTGATGGCTTGCTGACAGGTTCAAAATGGCCGGAAAGAAACAACTTTCTTTAGAGACCCGTCAGTCCATTGTTGTGTTAAGGAAGGAAGACTACTCCATTGAAAACAAGAACATTTCACTGTGATCCCAAACTTTTGAGCGCTAGTGTATATTCATGTATTTATGTGTGTGTGTGTGTGTGTGTGTGTGTGTGTGTGTGTGTGTGTGTGTGTGTTATGTATTGTACATTTACATTTTCCCAAAAATAAATGTTCTTTGTGTGTTACCTGAAAGATTCAGAGGAGCAGATATTGAAGATACAATTTCTTCTGTGTTTTCTGTATTCACTGTGAAAGAGTTGGAAAATGTTGTGGTTACTATGTTGTATATAGACGTAATATTGGATAAACATCAGAATGTAGCGCTCCCAGATAATTCACTTGTAGACATAACAAAGAACAGATAGTTTATATGAGGCAACAAAACATCTCTAAAATCTAAAATCTTGTATTTGTCCAGCATGAACTCCAATTGACCTGGAACAATTGATTTAAGAGATACATAGATTGAGCGAGAAGGAGCAGGTAAGTATAACTGGTAGTATACTTGATATTTTATAAGAAATTGAGCCAATGTATTAAGGGGTTCGTTTCAAGCACACTTCACCAAGTCTGAACAGTGAAAACTGGTGAATAAGATAACTTAACCTTTGTGCGGTCAGTAGGGGTGAGTATTATATAGTGAATAGTTGATCTGTGAGTGATGTGACTGGTCACTGGTGATAGATTTAAAACAACAGCTACAAAAAACTGGAACAGGAAACTCCTTTAGCCTCTCGTCCTGACTGCAGACGAACAACAGCCTTTGGTACTTGATAAAAGCTCCTTGTGGTTTCTGGGTTGATCTGATTTTAAGTGACTATAAACAATGTAAACTGCAGGCATTTTTAGAGCGTGTGATAGCGCCACCTGTATGGAAAATTTCTTTCTTGATCTACATCTGCAGTGTCATTATGTAATATTTCTGTCTTTTTCTGTCTGACTGTGTATGTCCAGGTTGCAGGGCTGATGTCCAGCCTTCCTAGGCATGTGACTGGCTGCTCCTATATACATCTAAGGTGAGCACTTTCTGGATTTGGCCCCACATTGCTCCCTTCAGCTCCACTGGCTGCCCAACAGCCATTAGACCATCTTGGTTATCTATTGGAATTGTTTTGTTTGTGTATTGAGGTATTGACCTACATGTGGACCAATGGAATTGATTCATTAATTTACATGTCCTAGGTCGCAGGTGTGCTGGAGCCTATCCCAGCACTCATTGGGTTGAAGGCAGGACCACTAGTCAGTTGCACGACTGCACCAGTGGAATTAAACATATCTATTTTTGTGTGTTTCTTTAAGATCTTGGATAGGTAGTGGTGGCCTGTCCTTTTGTTAGTTTTGATTCTATTTTTGGTTAGAGTATTAAGAGAAGTGGTTTTGCAATTTTCTTTAGTTTTTTTTTGTTTTTTGTTTTTTTTCCAGTTTTTGGTGAAATAGTTAGCTAGGTTTTTTAGATCGCTTGTTATTTTGGGCCTTGAGTCTCCCTGACGTTATATTCTCTTATAATCTTTTTGTATAGGTATAAACACCAGAGTTCTAGATATAATGTTTTTCTTGTTTAAATATATTTTTGAATTGGTAGTAGATAAATCCGAAGTTTGTGTCTTTTGTTTGTATTGGTGTGTATGTGTGAGATGTGGGGTGCCCATTCAAAATGTAGCCTGATCACCTTAATACACCCTGCAGTGCCCTCTGTGGGTAACGAATGGTGAAGAGGACTGCTAACTTAACAGTGGCTGCTTGAAGACTACATTGTATGAATTGGGGCACAAGTGGGGCCTCAGGACAGCTTAAAGGGGTCTCACAGACTAACCAGAAAAAAGTCTGTATGTATAACAGGGATAGAAAAAGTATATTAAAGAATTTTTGTCATCCTAAATTTAATGAACACAATATTTTCAGTAGGGTTGTGTGGGCTAAAGTGGCTACAGTGAAACATGGAAGAAATTTAAATAAAGAATAACTTATAGGTTTGCTGGTTATTTAGATTGTGCTCCATTGTGTTGCTATATGTGTATAGCTGTAGCTCCCACCCTCTTAGTTACCTGATTCCAACATCAGATTTACTGTCAGTAAATTTAAGGACAATAAACACCTGAATTTCTTTTACTCACCTGTTCTGATTCTTGTGGTTTTCTGACGCTTTTTCCATCTTTTATCTTAGCAATAAGACAAAGGGATCATTTGTATTGTCACTATTGAGCACACCAATTATACACAAATATATTAATATATAATTCAAATATATGATATTAGAATTTCATACACAAATAAGTAGAAAATAATCATTTTAAGTAGGGTTGTGTAGGTTAAAGTGGCTACAGTTAAACATGGAGGACCTTTAGATGAAGTATAGCTTATAGGTTTGCTGGTTATTTAGATAATGTCCTTCATTCTGCACCACATGCCAGTCACTACTTAGCAACCGGGTTCCAGCCGTGGTTTTACTTTCAGTTTGTATATTTAAGGACAATAAAAACTTGAATTTCTTTTTTACTCACTTTTGGTTCTTATGTGCTTCATATGCCTTTTCCATCTTTTATCTTAGCAATAAGACAAAGGGATCAGTTGTATTGTCACCATTGATCACAACAAATATATAAATGTATAATTCAAATATATGATATTAGATTTTCATACACAAATAAATACACAAATAAATTATTTTATATTCAGGCATGTTACCTGATTTTTTTTTTGAAAAAAAACTTCCCATTTCTGCTCTATGAAAAAGTGAAAGAATGTTGTAGGTTATTATGGTATTATGGTAGAATTATGTTACATCATATTATATAGGCTATAAGCAGGAAATTCTCAGTAAGTATCTTTTTCCAGCTCCAAAGTTATGAATTCCATATTACTTGATATGTTTGCTGGAAGGACCTCTGGAGTACTACGACAGTAGGATTTTATATTGGTTTGTACTTATATTGTTAATATATTATAATTACACGGTTATAACAATTATTTGACCACTGCAAAATAAAAGCACCTAATGAGCTTTTAGTTCATAGCAATCAAGACTATTTGGTCAGATGATCAGGACTGAACGTTTTGCTCTGAATCCCAAGCACTACTATCAGGAGGAAAATATATTGTAAAACAAAATATATACATCACTAATCAATGTATTCTGGACTCATTGTCCATTTATTGAGGATTTTGTAGATCCACAATTACTGACTGTTGTTCATAGGTTTTAGACATGTAAAACGTATTCCAAAAATGGAATAATAATCAATAGTATTATTATTAGTAGTAGTAGTATTATGAGTTATGTATGATAATTTAATTTAATTTGCGTAAATTAAGTGTTTGAACACCACACTGATACTGTGTATATAGTACAGTGAACTTGGAATACACATTGTACACGACAACACAGTACACATAAAATAAAAGCCTTCATTCAAATCCAAATAAAACTATCCACCATAGACATGTGTCATATCATTAAATATTACACTATTCTTGCTAAATAAGCACATATATTAGGTTTTATATTACCGTGCAGGAGGACCGCCGTACCAGCCAAGCTTAGTTCCAGACTTGGCCACGTCTCCTCTCCTGTTTACTTTCACTTTCTGAACATAGGGGTGAAGTTTATTATATGTCAGATTTTTTGTGTGATATGCATGAAACTAAACTGTTTAAGACTGTTGAATCTTTCCTGTAGTGTTTATTATTATTACTAACCCTAACACTTTCAGTATCCTCCCCAAAAAAACTTCTATTAAAGTCTTCTATTATAATTCCATACAAACTGTCTTTACCTGGAGCCCTACAATTTAGATATTAACCAAGTCGGGGGTTAGGTGTCTTACACAAAGGGCATTTAATTTGTGTTTTGTCAGTTCAGGGGATCAAACTTGTCATCTTCCAGTAAAAGATTGGTTCCCCAACATCTTGCCCCAATGGGCCCCTTAGAAATGTAATTTGCAGACAAGGGGAGTAAATGAGAAAACACTGGCCACGCATGGGAATCCAATCGTTTGCGGCTGCGGGGTGGCGGATGTGTTTTTTGTTCATCTTGGGCTCCACTTATGAAGGCTCTGGCATCACTGGGGTTCAAACTCACAACTATCTGATGGGGCCAAATCACTTTTTAGCTCCTGACGTACTTAGACATTCTTGTCAATAACTGTTTAAAACACTGTAAAACAGATATACACTATATACATTACTGTGCAAAAGTCTTGGGCTGCCATTGTTTGAACGCCTTTATCTTATCAATAAGTGTATCACATAGAAGAAGAACACCAGACATCATTAGAACAGATATAAACAATCATATATACAATACAAAGTAACTTGAATATCTTATTGTGAAAGAAGTAGATCATATCTTGAGCTCCAGTTTGAAGAACAAAGTGCAGTTCCAGATGTCTCCTGGACGGCCCAGACATTGTATGAATGTATTCAGTTCCTTCAGCGGCAATCTTGATTTAGCTTAATGTAGTACTGAACAGACAAAGCAGGTATTGTAAATAAGAAGTTTATAGAAGGAGAAACTTGAAAAGGGTTAAATAAACACACTGACGTATGTAAAAGCACTACTTACTCTATTAATACTGTTTGAATATTTAAAAAATAAAGTTTTTGGTTAAAGGCGGCACATGGTGTAGTGGTTAGTATGGTGGTGTAGTGGTTAGTGCGGTGGTGTAGTGGTTAGTACGGTGGTGTAGTGGTCAGTACGGTGGTGTAGTGGTTAGTACGGTGGTGTAGTGGTTAGTACGGTGGTGTAGTGGTCAGTACGGTGGTGTAGTGGTTAGTATGGTGGTGTAGTGGTTAGTACGGTGGTGTAGTGGTTAGTACGGTGGTGTAGTGGTCAGTACGGTGGTGTAGTGGTTAGTATGGTGGTGTAGTGGTTAGTACGGTGGTGTAGTGGTTAGTACGGTGGTGTAGTGGTTAGTATGGTGGTGTAGTGGTTAGTACGGTGGTGTAGTGGTTAGTATGGTGGTAGAGTGGTTAGTATGGTGGTGTAGTGGTTAGTACGGTGGTGTAGTGGTTAGTACGGTGGTGTAGTGGTTAGTATGGTGGTAGAGTGGTTAGTATGGTGGTGTAGTGGTTAGTATGGTGGTGTAGTGGTTAGTAAGGTGTTGTAGTGGCTAGTATGGTGGTGTAGTGGTTAGTATGGTGGTGTAGTGGTTAGTACGGTGTTGTAGTGGCTAGTATGGTGGTGTAGTGGTTAATATGGTGGTGTAGTGGTTAGTACGGTGGTGTAGTGGTCAGCACTGTCTCCTCACAGTAAGATGACAAAGTCCCAACACATGCATGTTAGGTTGATTGGTCTCTCTAAATTGCTCGTAGGTGTGAATGTGTGTGTTAGTGTGTGTTGGCCATGCGATGGACTGGCGACCTGTCCATGGTGTACCCCACCTTCGCCCGATGATTGGCTCCAGCCTCCCCGTGACCCCGACTAGCGGGATAAAGCAGAAGCGGAACTTAAACGTTTGAGTTTGACGATCTAAAGTTAAGTCAACTCGAGAAACACAGCTTTTTTATTTTACCTGACATTGCTTGTAAGTAGCAGAGAGAATGTCTTTACGTGCAAATGTAGCAGACTTCAACCGGTCGGACAGCTCAGGCCACACTGAGATTGAGTTTCCTGTTAAACCTGAATTACTCTTTCTCTTTCTCTCTCTCTCAGTGACTGTGTAACATTCTTTTTTCCCTCATAAGAAAGTGTAATTGTACACTAAACACAATAATTTGTAAATTAAATTCATGAAGCGAATTTAATTTTAGCGTAAAGAACATACAGTAAATGTATACATACAAACCTCCTTCAAGATATAGCTAACTGGATAGAGATCTTGTTGCACAGTGGAAAATTACAATGAAAATGGGTATGACTGCATATGTTGCATATATCAATTACAAAGAGCAGCAAGTGATAAAACATCAACCTAAACTACTCTTAAATCCATCACTTTTCAAATTAGAATTAGAGCAAATATACATATAGGCACAGCCTCGCTCTCTCTCTCCTGCACTGTGAGCTCAGTACAAAAACGACTAAATAGTGTAACAATGTCTTAGAAATATCTTCTTAAGCAAAGTTTCATTGTTTATAGAGCTCTAGAACTCCTAAAAGAAGGAAAAATACGCAAAAGAGAAATCATCTGCTTACCTGTTCCGTGTTCACCTGGTTACTGTGAATAAGGGGGGGGGCGCGGTGGATCGATCCAAATAGCAATATTATCAATTCTATCGTTAGTATTGGTATTGCCAAATTTTGCAGTACCGCACACCACTACTGCCAGCAAAGCACTCAGCAAAGAGATATGGTGTTGCGCTAATTGGTTCCAAATGTGCAACCAACAGAGGGGGAACCCCAAACTATAAACTTTTCACACACAAACCCAAAACATATTTTATTTTTTACATATTTTCACTTAAGCTTTGGGGGAGGTCTTATCAAATAAATATATTTTCCTTCACATATTAAAATAAAATAAAACCATTTAAAAGCAAAAATATTACTTAAGGTCATTTTATATTGATCAATATATATTATAGTCCTGTCACACCTCAGCCTTGCAGTTCTCTTCTGCGACAGCGGATGTCGCTATCCCCAGAATTTTAGATTGTCGGTTTCTCAGGTGTTTCTGGTTTGCTCACTGGGACTTGTGTATAAAAGCACAACTTAGCACAGGCCCAGCTCGAGGTCTTTGTTTTTGTTTTTGATACAGTTCTAAGCATTAATATGTTTATGAATTCCAGGTTTTGGACTCTGGCTTGCATATTGGTTTATTCTAGCTCTGTCTGTGATATCCTGTCTGCTGCTATGTTTGACCCGTTCTGAATTATTCCGACTATTGCTTTCAGCCCAAGTCTTGTTTCATTTGTTCATCTCTTCAATAAAGACCTACACTTGGATCCAGTTCTCTGTGAATTACTACAGCATGTGTTTGGACTGGTCCTAGTTAGCAGTAGCTGAGCTAGCTTCCGTGTATGGCAGTCACGACTTCAGCGGAAGGTAGGAGAAAAAAAGCAGGCTATAAGACTGGAACTGAGGTGCTGTGTGCAGAGTTGCCAGGTTCGCGCTTTTCACGCCACATTGGGCTTGTTTGAGATTCCAGTCACGGGTGAAAATTCAGGGGTGTCAGGGTGCGTTTTTTTGGGCTACTTTTAAAAATTATCGCGGGCACCAAAAAACAAAAAAGTGTGTGTTGCCTTGGATGTTACGTCAACATGGCAAGCAAACGTGCACAAGTCGACACCAAGAACCAAGAGAACATAACAACATAAGAGAAACAGCAGTCGCTAGCTAATATGCTAGGGTTAGCATAATATGCTATGCTAAGTAAATGGGGGAAATACGGGAGGTGGTATTGCAAGGACGGGGAAAAAGAAAAAGGTTTGATGGAATGGATTCAAAGTGTCCCTAATAACGAGAAAAAGGCATACAGCAAATACTCCAAATGTGAAATAAAAACTCATCACAGTGACCCAATTGCCCATGCTACTCCATTCTCAAATGCCAGAACATTGTTTGACACGGGCAGCGTTTGACACTGGGATATAAAACTGATACATATATTTTGGGCTAGTTTAAGCTTCTGAAGGGCGGGTTTTAGACTGACTTTGGGCTGGATATTTTTGTAGGACCTGGCAACCCTGGCTGTGTGGATCAGCATTTGCCGGCGTGAGCGTGCTGTAGCACCAGGGAGTGATCCCTCTGCAGTATTGAGAATGTAGAATTTACCGAAAATCAAAGACTTCAGCACGTTGGTGTGACAAAGCGGACTGTGGAGAGCTCTGCTGGAGGGGTTGGGCTGTGGGGTGCAGCTCTGAGAGTGGACTGGGCGCTCGTTGCAGAGGACTGAAAGACAGGACTATCTACAATGCCAGCAGTTGTTAGTCGTCAGGGACAGGTTGACTTTTGAAGGGAGGAGCCATGTAGCAACACACGACTGACTTGTGCTGGTCTCTAAAAGACTGTGAGGTGAGGCAATGCTGACAACCACGGCCAGGGTCATGAGAGATGTGCCATCCAGAAAGGGTCCATCTACCTTACTGTAAGCACTACCGCTCAGCGCCAGCAGAGGTCACAAACATGAATTGGGGTATCATCACTCAAAATATTACGATTTCTCAGATCATCCCAACCACAAGTGTTCAAGTCATTCCCACCACAAAGGGGTGAGGCTTTGGTGTAGTTTGTTACTTTTTTTTTTACTGTATGTGGACTGATCAAATTTAGAGGTGGACATGCTGGATTATCTGAGGAGACTGAACAGGTGTCAGTTTCATCATTGTCCCTTTCTAGATTTTGTAGTATTTGTTCCAGACGTCTTACAACTTTAGGGTCATGTTCAGCGGTATTTGATTTAGTACCAGTGTTGTTGCTGTTACGCCTACGCTGATTACTAAATTTTACCGAGCCAGTCGAGTCATGACGAAGGAATGTGTTGTTTTGTTAGGATGTTGGTTATCCCTGCTACATTTCCGCGTTTGATAACAATAGCAGGAGAAAATTGTCACGCTCTGCCCTGTTTCCTGGTCTATGTCCTGTCAACCCCTCATGTTAGCCATGTGGCTCTGTGTGTTTTGGTTATGTGCCCCTCATGTCTCTTGTTAGTTGTAGTTTTCGTTATGTCAAATAAAAGGACTTAGCGTGAGTATCCACCTCCCGTGTGTTACAAAACATAATAATTTTACCTCAGAAGTCACGCTTGGTAGCACCAGTTCACCAGCAGTAGCTACGTATACACAGCCGACATACCGCTTTTTGACTTATTCAGACATACTAGCCGTGCTCGCCTACTGATTTCAACAACTGAGTACTAGGCAAGTAGGTGATGGTATTGATATCTAACCCTAACCCCTAAACCCTAACCCTAAACCCTAAACCCTAACTCTAACCCTAACATAACCCTAACCCTAAACACTAACCCTAAACCCTAACGTAACCCTAACCTAACCCTAACCCTAACCCTTAACCCTATCCCTATCCCTCACCTAACCCTAACCCTAACCCTACCCTAACCCTAACCCTAACCCTAACCCTAATCCTAACCCTAACCCTAACCCTAACCCTAACCCTAAACCCTAAACCTAAACCCTAAACCCTAACATAACCCTAACCATAACCTAACCCTACCCCTAACCCTTAACCCTATCCCTAACCTAACCCTAAACCCTAACCCTAATCTTAACCCTCATTAGACTTCAACAAACAAACCAGAATGATGAAATGTTGGTTTCTCTAACACTGAACAATGCCATCTACTGGCAATATAGTGGAACAGCGCTTACATAAAAGCACAGCCACAACAGCTATGGATCAGTGTCATTAAGTTTTATTCTCTAAATGTGTGTTTGTGTAAATGCGATGTGCGCATATGGATGTTAGGAGTTTTTGTGTTATATATTTTTTCTTTTCATTAAGTAGGACAGTATGTCCCAGTCAAGAAAGTGTATAAATCTTTATTTTGCATCATAGAGAATACATCAATGAGCTAGAATACACTTATAGGAAAGGACAAAACACATCATAGATATAAAGCTATGCATGAAAAACAGACCATGCTTTTAAAAAGTTTCACTTAAAACATTGCCAAGATTTCCTGTTCTCCAAACGATATCCACTGTGAAAATCTTCCTTTTTCCGCACAAACAACTGCTAGAATTGAACAAGAAAATGTTTCAGATGTCTGGAGTAGCACAACACTGAAGCAAGAGTGTAATATGTAAGTTGTTTGGGGTTAAATTTAGTAAAATCTTTGGTGCTGGATTTTGATGAAGTTTGCTGAAAATAAAGATACACTGCCTCTAAAATTCACCCCTGAAAAGCCTTCATTTGTTTGAAATGTTCACCTAATAGGTGCTTCATCATAATAATCTAATCAGTATTTTATGATTTATGTTCTATATTGCCATTTTATTTGTTATCCAAAGTGACCAGTGAACATACACACATAATGCTAATAATGATCAAATAAAAATAAAGTTATAATAAAGTAATACTATTCTGAAAACATCAGTGAATTCCTTATTAACCTGTAGTTTATAGTCTTCACTCTTTTCCAGAGCTTCTCTCCACATGATCACTAGCAAAGTTGACAATATCCCTCAGGGCCATGAGGATGATAACATCAATGTTGGCATCTTTGGTGATCTCCTTATGATAGTTCTTCACAGAGTAGATGTTGTTTAAGGGGATGCCCACAGTATTACTGCTCTGCTCCACCTGAGGAAACAAAGTACACATAATTTAAGATTGTTTTGTTTTGAACATGATATGATACATATACAGACTCCTTTAAATAAACTGAACTCAGACCACCTACCAGTCTGTTTATGGTTACAGAACTTCATGCCAAACCAACATATACACAGCCACAATCTTAGTCATGTACTAATCAGAGTAGGTGCTTCATTCGAATAATTAATATAAAAGCAATAAACCACAAGAAGTTTTATTTTTTTTTAAATCACGAGTAGGTTCAGTTTGTTCAGATCCAGTGTTATGGGAACATGACACCCTCCCAGAGGGTAAATAGTATTGATCAAATAATAAAAATAAAAATAACACAGAAGGCATAAAGCACAGATGAGTGCTAAGTTGCAAATGAAGATGGGTGTTAGTGGCAGTTTGGCTCTGTTTTGCTTTGGGCATTAAATGATTTTTAGTGTTGATCATTTTTTGTCTATTACATACTTCAGTTTTCCTAAAGCACAGTATTTTTCTCATACTGTACATCTGCATTCACCCTCTCTCTGAAACACTCTGTTAGAGCAAATGTGTCAGAGCCCAGTGTGTTCTGATTGGTCTGCTTACCCACACTGTTCTGATTGAGCGACCAACAGAGGGCCACACATCAGCCAAATAAGTTGTTATATTACAATAGCCCTAAAATAATTTCTAAGCCATCAAGACAAATCATTGGTCAGCTGTTAGTATTTAGCACCATTTTTAGTAAATCTCTATGTATGTTATGTTCAAATGCACATATGTACTGAAAATATATCAAATAACAATAAAACAAAATGTTCCAAATACATCTTGCCATCCTCCATTATCTTCCACGTTATCCCACTGAGGGGGGTCACAGGGTGGCTGGCGCCAATCCCAGAATCATCGGGCAAAGTCAGGGTGCACCAAGGACGGGTCGTCAGTCCATCCCATGGCCAACACACACTCACACCTACGGGCAATTTAGAGTGAGCCATCAACCTAACCTGCATGTGTTTGGACTGTGTGAGGAAACCGGAGTACCCGGAGGAAACCCACTTAAGCCCCCTCAGGGAGAACATGCACCCGGATCATTTTGCTGTGAGGTGACAGTGCTGACCACTACACCACCGTGATAACCACTACACCATCGTGATAACCACTACACCACCATGCTGGCCGTAATACATCTTTCCCTTTAAATGTAATAGATAAATATATAAATCAATAAAGTTGAATACAGCTTTGATCATGTAATGATGAATGTGTATTTCTCGTAGTAAGATTGTATTCTGGTTACCTTCTCTTTGATCTTTCTGCTGTAGTAAAGTTTCTTCAAGTCTCGGTGGACCAGCTCACATGCGTTATCCACTTTTGTCAATACAATGACTTGTGGAATTCCTACAAAATCAAGATCCAGAAGATAAATCACTTTTAGGATTTTAAGGATTTTTTAGGAAAGTTAAAGAACATACTCAATCCTAAAATCTCAATTCTTTACACACACAGACCGTTTGGCTTTTTCCCCTCTACTGGGGTCACCACAGCGAGTCAACTCGAATGCTAGATTTGGCAATGTGTTTTTTTTATGTCAAATGCCTTCCTGACACAACCCTCACCACGTACCTGGGGTTGTGACAAGTACCAGAGTACCCGGAGGAAACCTACTCAAGCACGGGGAGAACATACACACTCCACACAGAACGACCCGGACCGGGAATCCAACCCAAGTCATCCAAGTAACAAATATTGACTACATAAATTTACATGTAAATCCCACATGAACCTCCAGGATTAAAGATGATAAAAAGTTACACAGTGTGTAAGCTTTCTCACGAACTGCCTTCATTTTGTGAATCACACTGCGATCCGTTCTTGAGATTGCATCAGCAGGAACGATGCTCACCACACAGTGAATTCTATCACATGGTTTTGGGCAGTGCTTGTACTTTGGGTGGTTTGGAGTTATAGCTCCCTGAGGATTAAACTAAAACAGAAACAACAAATATTTCAGATATTTCCAGGTATCTTCTCAATGTTTTGTTTAAAACGGGCCAGGTTTTTGTGCTGTCTGGAAATTAAATGGCGCATCACTACCCCATAATACCACAACAGTTAACTGAATAAACTGGAATAAAGTGTGTACTTACAATGTAGTCATCTAAAATATGTCCCTCTAAAACTTTGGTGATGTGTTCAGTTAGTATCCCTCCATGGTCAAATTCAAGTCCCATGACGTCACAGAAAACAAATGGATAATGTCCACCTTCACGCTTCCGCATCTTGTGTGTTTTGATCTAGAGAAAAAAGCACACTGTGTTTAAACATGGGGCGTTGAAGTGTTACAGACGTTGTGTAAAATGTAAATAAACACTGAATGCAATTAAATGCGGATCATTTCAACACTATGTTTAATTGAAAATAGTAGAAAGAAAACAAATCAAATGTTGAAAGTGAGAAATTGCTTTTTTGATACATATATGATCATTTTGAATTTTATGCCAGAACCACATTTCTAAAAAATGGTTCAGGTTGATGTTCTCTGATGAATTAATTAATATATTATATTTTAGTTGCTCAAAGGTTTCCCTTTTTTCCTTTCACAATGCACCAAATGTTCAAATGGGTGACCAGTCAGGACTGCATGCAGGCGAGTTTACAACCACGGAGTCATGCTGTTGTAATATATGCAGAATGTGGTTTGTTGTCTTGCTGAATTTGTATCTGTGTTTTGTTACTTAGACATCCTTAGTACCTAACATGCTAACGCACCACCCTATTGGAGTGTAGATTGTTGGTAGGCCAAAAGTCAAATTTTAAAATGTCTCTGTTAGTCTTTTCTGAGCCCATATGACTAAAAGATTATTTTGTGTAATTATATATTTAGATTGACTTTAGGATTTATTTAAACTTACAGAATTTTCTGCAGTTAAGCATCTATTGTTATACTGATAACGTCAAGTTCACAAATTAAATTGATAGTTGCTTGCAAACACAAAACTCATTTAAGATGAAAATAAACTTAATAAATTAGCTAAATTACAATTACTATATTGAACACCACCCAAATTCTAAAGAATTATAATGCTATAGACATAACCTGCTTATTGTGTGTAAACAATCCAGTCACAGCTATTTCCCATCTGAACTGAAGTTTATTTATTAACATTTTTAAATATATACAGAAATTCGACCATGGCCGCAGGCTGTAGGTTGGGTGCACCGCGGAGGGCGGACAGCTCATCATGATCATCCTCATCAAGTGGCTGGAAGGCCACCATCAACCTGCTCAGATTATTCACCAGCACCAACATGCTCAGTTCATGATGGCATCAGTGGAGTGTTGTGTGATGTGTGAAGAGAGGGGTCTGCTACGTGGGAATAGAGGTGCCATGCTGTGGAGAGCTCTGCAGGAGGGGTTGGGCTGCGGGGTGTACACACTCACACACCTGTCCCTCCTTCTGCACCACACCTGTAGCTCATCACAGCCAGGCCTTGTAACCTCTTCTCACACTTCAGCTGCATGATATTTGAATGTACTCTCTTACGTGCTCACCAGGCCACTTGTTCCCTCGCTGTCTGAAGCCAGCCCTGCTTTTCTCCCTCCAGTCAATTAAACTTCCTTTGTTTTCCTCAGTCAAGCTCTGCCAAGACTCCCCGTGCCGCGGAGGCTCCCCTCTCCGTCTAACTACCCCAAGGTCAGTCATCTCCCAGCTAATAACTACCCCACATTCTGAACTAGTGCAGGATTCTCTTTGTGCTCCACAAATGGGAGGTTTGTTTCAGCTAAAGAATTTCTGGGCCACTGTGACTTTCTTTAAACTGCTCTTTATTGCTCCCCTTGTAATGGGGCTGTTTGTATCTGCTCTGACAGAAATTCTCTTCCTGGATTTCCAAGTGCCTCAGCCAAGGGATCTCCTCATTGAACAGCTGTTTGTCATTCAATAAACAAGCCTGCAAATGGATCTCACATTTCCACCTGAGGGTTCTGGTTTGTTACACTTACCTTGTGTTTCTGAGGTTATGGTACTGTGGTTAACAGTGTATACTGGTTATAAGAATTGAAGGTTAAATGTATTTTGGGACATTGGTGTTCAGCATTCTATACATTAAATGAGCTGCTGGTTCAACCTGCATGTGACTGCAGACCGGTGTGTGAAGAGTTTGGAAAAAGTTGGCAATAAAAAGAAACAGTGAGATCTCAGATTACTTACTGAAATAGTGAAGCTTACTCCAGATGCTGTTGAATTTTCTACAGCACTAATAACATTACGGCCCAAAAGCGCTCTCTGAACAGAGTTTATGAAGGAGGACTTTCCTGCCCCAATTGGTCCAAACAGCAGAATCCTAAGGGGCTGCAAATGTGGATTTACATCTTTCAGTTCTTTCAAAATCTCCTCTTTTTCACTGTGAAAGACAAGCGAAGTAGAGTTACACTTTAAAAAAAACATATTTTTTCTCTCTGAAGTAAAGCATTAATCATATTTTCACCTCATTTTATCTAGTAGGTAAACATGTTCTTACCTCCAGTTTACAGGTCTCCAAGGATCTTCTAGTTCTGAGTAATAAAATAAATTGAACAGTGTCAGCAGAAGAATTTAGTGTTGTAGGTTAAATAGAAATACCTGCATCACAAATGCTTTAAACAATCCAAAGAAAATCACAACATTTATGTAGAATTGTGAACTGGCTCTTCACTAATTTAGTGCTATGGTATGTTATTAGTGTTATAATATTAGTACGATACTGGTCTTCCTTCTATTATATAAGTACTATGATATGTTAAATGCTAGGATACAGAATGTGACTGATCTACTTAAAGTTCCTTAAACTAAAATAATCATTGATTGCATACATGTAAATAACTATGCTAATAAGTGTTATTGAACAGGTGTATAAGTATGATCAGGTGAAATTTACCTGGTAAAGGAAGAGGAGGATGATGATTATTGTTTCTTGAAAATATTCCTCCCATCTTTGTCTCTGTAAAACAAAAGCTACCTAATATCAAACCTGGGTCAGTAGTGTCTGTGAAAAGAAGTGTGTGAGCAGGAATAGAGAAGAGCAGTGTCAGTTTCAGTCTTAAATGTGATGGTAATTAAATTAAAGTTTCTGACCGCTTTTGCAGACATCAAATGCAGACTAAATATACATGATGATACATGATGATCTCATTTATTAAGCAGTAAAAAGCTATCCCAAACAACATTATCCCTCATTTTCCAACATTAACCACATTTTTTGGAAAGTTAAGTTTAATTTTACCAACGAAAGCAAGGCCTGATTACAACCAGACCTGTGGAATAAAGAAATAATTGAAATATTGTACATATATCTCTGTATGTCTCAAAACGTAAAGTAGGCTAAAATACTCAGAGGGCTTGGGCTGGAGTTCCGCGTGGCTTGGTGCTTGTGCGTGAACAGTCCGTCAAGATAAAGATGAAATGTAGGGAGGAGATGGGGAGGTGGTGGGTGCGATGTTGGCACAGGAATGGAGCGAGAATGGGGTTGTAAATATAGTAGGTAGAGGTAATTAGGGCGTGGTCCAGCGCCCAAAACTTAGTTATGTGGTAACTCCACTACTTCCTGAAACAAACTCATTGACATCTACTAGTCTGGAAAAGGTTACAAAGCCATTTATAAGGCTTTGGGACTCCAGTGAACAACAGTGACAGCCCTTTCCACAAATGGATAAAATATGGAACAGTGGTCAACCTTACCAGGAGTGGCCAGCATACCAAAATTCTAAATTGTAGAGCGTATCAACTTATCCAAGAAGTCACAAAAGAAACCAGAACATCTAAAGCACTGCAGGCCTTGCTTGCCTCAGTTAAGGTCAGTGTTCATGATTGAAC
The DNA here is from genome assembly GCA_021613375.1 of Megaleporinus macrocephalus. Taxonomy (NCBI): domain Eukaryota; kingdom Metazoa; phylum Chordata; class Actinopteri; order Characiformes; family Anostomidae; genus Megaleporinus; species Megaleporinus macrocephalus. The sequence continues at coordinate 8,243,749 of CM038722.1, read as the reverse complement.
AATAAGAAAGAGACTGGGCAAAAATGGTATCCATGGGAGAGTAAAATATTCTGTGGACTGATGAGACAAAAGTGGAATATTTTGGAAGGTGTGCATCCAGTTACATCTGGTGTAAAATTAAAACATAATTTCAGAAAAAGAACACCAGTGTGATGGTCTGGGGCTGCTTTATACATTTAGGTTTTATGTTGTACAATATGTGGTATTGAGAATTGTTTCTATAGTTCTACTTAATATAGTCCATGATAAAGTGATGTGCAGTTCTCAGCAATGGACAAAACTGATGATTGGTCTAGTCTTTTTAATTAATCAGCCAAACTGATTGGTCAAGCTGGAAAGGCAAAGGGATCTCTCTGTCTTTTGCGCTCTCTTCCAGGTGGAAATGATGATGTCAGCTAAATTCATCGCATGTCATGATTGATGGTGGCATGATGTCTGCCGTGTCTACACCTTGTGGTCGGTGGTCTTTTAGAATGGCCTGTGGTTTCAAGCTGCTCAGGGTCAGTCTTGTTAAATGCCAACTAGGCTTGATGTTTCTTGAGAGTGGTGTTAATTTGCTATTCTGTTTCTTAGTTCTCTTTTAGATTAAAGATGTTTGTTTGGTAAAGGCTTTAATTGCTAGGCACCACAGTGTAGGAGTAAGTGCCATTCATGTTTCCTGTATTATGTTCTTTTTCTCCTGTTTACCTGCTGAGAGAAAGAGGTTACAACAACTGTATTTTGTTGACCATTTCTTTCAGTAACATGGGGTTTTGTTTATTATTTTGGCATTAGCTGTCTCTGAAGCTACATGGTTGTGACTCCTTTAACTGTAATTATAAGTAAAATACAATTTTTCCACAGAACTGTTATGCCTGTTTTATTCTTGTTGTTTCCTCAAAACCCTAGACTAGAACTTGGTTGGTTTCAAAACCCAGCAAAAACCAGTTGTAACAGCATGTAATTATAATTTGTTGTAAAATATTATACAGTACACCATTATGCCTGGCATAATAAGATATATATATATATATATATATATGCCATATATGACTTTATTAATGCACTTCATTGGAAGTGTTACCGAATTTCTCTCTGCACGTATGAGGAGGTACATAAAGTACATAAAGCCTTAGTAAGTACACTGGCTCCTCTGAACTACATTCAGATTCAGGTCACATGGTCGACAGTCCTTCTCAGCATCATTTTGTCGTATTAAAATGCTAAGATGTATTTGGTACACAACTTTTATCAGAAAAAGCTTACAAGTAAAAAACTCCCTTTTTATAGACTCACAAAAATCCAAACACAGTGAACAGTATCCTTACAGACCGTATCCTCACAGTTTGAGACACTTGCAAGACGCAGCGATAAACAACAGTAATTACATACTTGCAATCTAAAGATCAGCACACAAGTTCCAAGTACGGCTCTATGAACACACACTGTTTTGGGCTGTACCTGTTTACACTGTTTCAAACCTGCTGCACTCTTCAAAAAGCAATGACAGGCAGTTTTCCATGGCAGGAAAGTATTCCATTACTGAGCTCAGTTCACAGCAAGTTCCAACCAAGGTGTCACGCCCTGTCTTTTTCTGTGTATTTCTTTGTTTACGTTCTTCAACCTTTGCCACAAAAATGTTTTTTTTCACAATACTACCAAAAGAAAAGGTCCTGCAGAAGCAAACAAACGTCAATCAGTTGGCAACGTCTAGCATAAACAGCACCATCCAAAAAAGAGGTGGATTAACGTGAGCACGCTCACCAGATAAAAAGTAAAATGTGAAGTTTGTATCGCACGCCAAGTTAAAAATCACACCATGATGCTAATAAGGTGCTCAAACTTTTTTCCTAGGCCTCTTGTAATATGTATTTATTTTATTTGCAGGAGAGGACAAAATCTTTCTTTTACTTTTAATGTCGAAGCCAATGGAACCAGAAAAAATCCCAACTTATTTTGGAGCATTTCTATTGGTCCACTCAGTATGAAATTTTCACACAGGGTAAACAGTGACTGTTGCATTCAAATGATGCAGAAAAATAAAAACCAGCATGAATGGAAATACATGTTCAGAACATAATCTCACAAGTGAGCATGCACAGAACCACAGCTGATTATATCACATACAGCAGTGAGATGACGAAAGCCCAGAAGACGTGGACTGTTCTAAATAGGAATATTTTGAATGTAAAGTAATGAAGATAAGCAACAAAAAAAATACTTCTTCATATTCACATTCAAGTGCCATGTTAAAAATGCCCTAAAGATGTTCCTAATTATCTTATTGAGGAGCATTGTACAGTTACTTTCACTTTCTGTTCTCAACGCATAAAGCCTATCATACAGTGTAATCTAAACAGTGCAGGTCATACATTAAATGAACCATGTAGGAATTACAGTCCTCCTTACACAGCTAGAGAGTGATCTATCTGTGTAAAGAATGACAAGTGGTATCGTTCTGAGCTGCAGTGAAGTCTGAGAAGCTTTTATTGCAAGTGTAAACATGCTTCTTGTTTGTGATTGGTCACATTTATCTTTAAGGCAGTGCCATGACTAAACATTGGCACACATGGCAATTAAATTTGAATGGAGGAAATTTAAGTTAATTTAAGTTTAACATCTTAAACAGAACTCTGCTGTTGCAGTCTTATTACAAATGTAGTTAGAATTTTGCTATTACAAATGTGTAAATAAGCTGGTTGCACTTTATATTAAGTGCCTATAATAACTGTGTAGTTACCTATGCACAACAATGCATGCAATAATATAACTACTTGTGATGTAGCCACTGTTACAGATGGATTACAGCAGAACAGTTTATGTAATCACATGCGCATATCAAGTTGTTTTTGCTCCATCTAATTAGGTAAGTGTATCTTGATAACTGCAACATCATATTATATCATGTAATTACACATTAGTAATAACATAATAATAAATGACCATTTCTTTAAATAGTACATTTTATGTAATTAATTGAATGTGTTGCATTATATTACAAACAATGTCTATATTAAAATAATATTATTACACAGTACTTACATAGCAAGTAAGTACACAGAAACTGTTCACTTACTTTAAACTGTAATTTTTAGATAATTACTGTGAAATAACTGTTGAAAACTTCATCATATGGATTGATATTGATCTGCAATTACATTCATTAAATATCTTGTTATTTTAAAGTGTGCTTGAATGTACATAACTTGTACATCATTTCTGTGGAATAATTATTTGATGAAAGAAAAATCAACAACAGTTTATACACCTCATTGTCATGGCAGTGCTGAGAATGGTCCACCAAGAAAGGTTATCAAGCAAGGCAAATATTAGCTGAGGGTTTGGAAAGCTGATATTTCCAGTGTAAAAACTGTAATGTAAGCTATTAAACATCTTCTCATTACGAACACACTTACTTTCATATTATTGTCTGTATTGTTACGACCTGGTGTAGGGGCAGGCTGTAACTGAAATTGAGAGTGGGTTCTCTCCCCTGACCTCTGCCAGATCAAACACCGGACACTGTTCAAACCAGGAAACTGCAAGTTTATTATCCACAAATGAGTGATGGATGGGACACTGGCTTCAGAGACGGGCAAACGCCAAAATAACAAACAAAACAACTGAAGAAAGAAATCTAACTAAACTGAAAACAAAGCAAACAAAAATACTCAAAACTACCCATAACTCCCCCTTACTACCCCTAACTACTCCTAACTCCCTATCACAAAACAGGAGAAAAGGGTAGATAAACAAAAGGCACCCATCCCTGAAGGTCTCCCAAGATGGCTGCTTGACGATCTTTTGTACTAGTAGGTTCCCCCTAGTTGTCAGCAGTGGACCTGCACACAGTGTCACAACAACAAGGCCACCAATAGACATAAAAACGCTATTACGACCAAGGGGTCGTAACAGTATAATTACATGAAAGAAAATGTGCTGGTACTACTGGTAGTTATAGGTTTTACATGTGTTGTTCATGTGTAACTACACAGCTATTAGAGTATTTTATTCAGTAAGTCTCAACATGATGTTTCAACATTTCATTGCTTTAAAATTATCATTTAGACTCATTATGCATTATTCTTCCAGCCATAGTTATATAGCTGATGTATAGATGCTAAAATCGGTGTGATGATCATTTCTTCGCAACCACTAATAGATGGGCTGCTGCATTTTGCATCAGCCATAAACAGCTAATTAATATACTCAAAACCTAGCCCATTACAGTAATCCATCTGACAAGGAATAAAAGCATAAATAACTTTCTCTAAATCACTTTGAGACAGAAATGTTAGCAATTGCTGGACCTGTGTCTGCTGTAAAAAGATGAATATAGTATTTAATTCATACCAGCTTTGTACTTAACACAGACTACAGAGAGACAGATCAACTGTGTGCCAGTTTATATGAATAGATAAACAATGCAACAAGATACTCCCCCTACTTTCTAGTGTTTGGCAGAAAGACCCATTTTCCTGTGGATATCTGTTTTGGCAGATCTGCTGTAATAGCCAGGTCTTTCGGAGTCACTGCTGCAAATGATTAAAACCATATACTGCTCTCAGTCTCCTAACAGAACCAACTGTCTGTGTGTTTCCTTGTTGAGCTCAACAACTACCCATCCTGTGTGGTCTGTGTTGTCTCATGCTAAACAACTGCCCATTCTGTGATTTCTGATGCTGCTGCTTCATCTGCCTTGACCAAGTGCCTCTGTCTGCCTGCCTTCTGGACCAGTTTACCCACCATAGAGCTTCCTAGAGACCAAGCTTTGTGAAAAGCTTTGCTTTCATGAAACTAGCCCTCCCGAAGATCCGAAGATGTTTTTCATAAATCTCAGACATTTTCTTCTCCTGCTTTCACAAACTAATCAGACATTTCTTCTCCTGCCTCACAAACACTGAGAGGCTTCCCATTGGTACTCTGATGGGACATTAATAGTTTTCGTCAGATTAACTTTTTGAATGAGCTAAATGTTTATAATAGTGGTTCAAGTTGTTGTGAGCACTGAAGAATGGAACCATTTGGACACATCATGTCCAACTGAACAGGGCAATAGTCTGAGATCACTATGCTTTGGTATTTACAGTTATACATCAAGGAAATATTCCCATGGTTGATCTAGTGGGTGTCAATTCCTGAATATGAAAGGTGAACTGGCAAGATAAATGATAACTCTCTAGTAGTGGAATTGGAGTGTCTCAAGGGATCAGCACTTTAAACTGACCAATTTACCAGACAATTTTTTGCTAGCTCATGGGGACCACTGTAACCTGTTATTGGTTTTACTCCAGAGTACAACGGTCATGTCAGAACAGCCAATCAGTCGTCCTGGATGAATCAGTTGCCATGGGCCAAATATACCCCTAATACCCTCTGGCATTCATCACTGGACATGTTACCATTTAAATGTCAGTTTGGGGACTGTTTGCCTGTATAGAAAAGTCGACACTTGTTGGACTCCCATAAAGTAAGATGAAGCAACCAGTGCTTGGTGGACTAAGAGGGCTATGGCTCCAGAAAGTGGTCATTTGTCGCAGCACACCTCATTTTGGAAGTTTCAATGCATACAGGCTGTGTGCATGGGGGCTTTGGGGGCCACCACTGGAGAGGGTCCTGTAAGAGGTCAGCCTGTGCCACTGGCTGCCAGCAAGGAGCATAGGTAGTGAGCTATGTAAACAACAGAGTTAAAAGATCTTGTTTTAAAGAGAGGAAAAAATGGAAGAATCTAGTTAACCTCTCGATTTGATAGCTATTTGCATTGTCTTTTGAGAGCGCTGTCCTTTGTTTGAGCACAAGACTTTGGTGTCTCCTTTGTTTGGCCTTTCCCACAATTTTTCCCCACTGTTTCTACTTTTCCCCATTTTAGTCAAAGCCACAAGGCTCACCTGGCAGGTTTGACTCCATTATGTGTGGCTCAACACAACTTGACAGATAGCTAATCAGATGTAATGGATGAAAGAGCTGAACCAAAGATGTTTTACTGTTTCTTTACATTACTAAATCTTGTAAAACTGCAACAACAATTACAGATTCTCAGCACTGTAGTGTTGCAGTAGGCTTATGTCATGCACACACATATACTAGTGTGTAAATGAACAGGATGAGGCAGGTTTTCTCTTAATATGATTAGCAGTTCAAGAAGATAATGACTTATTCTGCTTATCTGTACAATGAAATATGCTGCACCAATATTTACTTACAAACAATGGCGTCTAAAGCACAAATGTAGTGGACACATGGGGTGTGTCTAAACTCAGTAGATACTGCTCCTGTGGTAAAATAGTAGGCAGTTTCAGTACACAAGTTTAAGTATCCACGCAATCTCAACTTTACTATGACCACCATCTTGCTAAGGTCCTGTGACTCAAGACCACACAGTAGTTGTGTACTTAAAAGTAACTCCTGATTCAGTAGGTATCCAGGTAATGTTCAGGTACTCACCTACTGATTTCGCCTACTGAGTAGTAAGTAAGTGGGCAATTCTCATTAGGTGACTTCAACTAATAAATCAAAATGAAAAAATGCTGGTTTCTCTAAAACTGAACAATGCCATCTACCGGCAGTATAGTGGAACAGCCCTTACTTAAAAGCACAGCCACAACAGCTTGTCATGAACAGCTTCACATGGGTGAGGAGTCAAATACAAATGTTATTCCAGCGAAGAGAAGGGGAGCAGTTCAACAGGAGTACAATGAGAACTCACGGAGGCGTACCAAAAATACCGATCGGCGATCGAAACATGTAGTCCAAGTAAACGAAAAGCAGAGTCAATACACCAGAAAAGCTATCACAATAACATGGATAAGAAATGTTTAGAAATCACCACAAAAGCAAGACTTCGCAGAGAGAAATGAACTCAAACGGGCTTAAACACCCCAACAGAGGGTTTACTAATAAGAGTCAGGTGATAGAAGAAGCTAATATTTGGGTTAGGGGTCCCGCTGTTGGCGAGGAGGAGAGAAGTCTGTGGTGGACGTGACACAGCTGTGGAACAGTGTCACAGAGAGCAAAGTTTTATTCGCTAAATATGTGTTTGTGTAAATGCAATGTGTGCATGTGGAAAAACCTTGTTAAGCGTTTTTGTTATATATATATATATATATATATATATATATATATATATATATATATATATATATATATATATATATATTCTTTTATGCAGTAAAACAGTATGTCCAAGTCAAGAAATGTACAGATCTTTATTTTGTATCATAAAGAATACATCAATGAGGTAGAATACACTTAAAAGAAAGGACAAAACACATCATAGATATAAAGTTTGCATGAAAACAGGCCATGCTTTTTAAAGAAATTTCAATGATCTTAAAACATTGCAAAGATTTGCTGATCTCTAAACAATATTAGCTGTAAAAATCTTCCCTTTTCCCCACAAACAAGTGCTAGAAGTGTACAAGAAAATGTTTCAGATGTCTGGAGTAGTACAACAATGAAGAAAGAGTGAAATAAGTAAAAGTTGTTTGGGGTTAAATTTAGTAAAATCGTTGATACTGAATTTTAATAAAGTTTGCAAATAATAAAGATAAACTGCCTCTAAAATTCACCCCTGAAAAGCTTTCATTTGTTTGAAATGCTCCAAATATAATAGATGCTTAATCATAATAATCCCATTAGTATTTTATGATTTAAGAAGGAAAGTTCTATAAATGCATTTGGTTCATTATCAAGAAACTTGGCTCTTCCAGATTTCTTTAAAATGTCGATGTCAGAAAACAAAGGTCACGATGCAAATATTTCCATTTTATTTGTTATCAAAAGTGACTAGTGAACATCCACACATAACGCTGATAATGATCAAATAAAAATTAAGTTATAATAAAGTAATGCTGTTATTCTGAAAACATCAGTGAATTCATCTTTAATCTATGGTATATAGTCTTCACTCTTCTCCAGAGCTTTTCTCCACTTGATCACTAGCAAAGTAGACGATATCCCTCAGGGCCATGAGGATGATAACATCAATATTGACATCTTTGGTGATCTCCGCATGATAGTTCTTCACAGGGTAGATGTTGTTCAAGGGGATGCCCAGAGCATTACTGCTCTCATCCACCTGAAGAAACAAAGTACACATGTTGATGGACAGCTCTAAATGAATATAGAGTTTTCACTCTGTACTGCATATTACACATAAGTAAAGTTAGTTTAGTATTGGACATGATATATCACATATACAGACTCCTCTAAGCAAACTGAACTCATACCAGTCCACATACCAGTCTGTTTATGGTTACAGAACTTAATGCCAAACCAACAAATACACAGGCACAGTCTTAGTTCTGTACTTATCAGAGCAGGCGCTTCACTAGATTAATTCATATTAAAGAAATAAACCACGTTTTATGAAAATGATATGAGTAGGTTCAGTTTGTTCAGATCCAGTGTTATGGGAACATGATACCCTCCCAGAGGATAATTATATTGATCAAATATCACACTTAATTGTGATTCTTATAAATTCATCAGGGTAAATAGTATTGATCAAATAATAAAAATAAAATTAATACAAAAGACATAAAGCACAGATGAAGATTTAGTTGCAGATGAAGATGGGTGTTAGGGGCAGTTTTGTTTGGCTTTGATTTTGGCATTAAAGAAGACCTATTATTCTTCTGCACTGTTCTGATTAAGAACCGTACTAACCACTACACCACCGTACTAACCACTACACCACCGTACTAACCACTACACCACCATACTGACCACTACACCACCATACTAACCACAACACCACCGTACTGACCACTACACCACCGTACTAACCAATACACCACCATACTAACCACTACACCACCGTACTAGCCACTACACCACCGTACTGACCACTACACCACCGTACTAACCACTACACCACCATACTAACCACTACACCACCATACTAACCACTACACCACCGTGCTGCCTTAATACATCTTTCCCTTTAAATGTAATAGATAAATATATAAATCAGTAAGGTTGAACACAGCTTTGATCATGTAATGGTGAAAGTGTATTTCTCGTAGTAAGATTGTATTCTGGTTACCTTCTCTTTGATCTTCCTGCTGTAGTAAAGTTTCCTCAAGTCTTGTTGGACCAGCTCACATGCTTTATCCACTTTTGTCAACACAATGACTTGTGGAATGCCTACAAAATCAAGATACAGAAAATAAATAGTGTCTAGGAATACATAAAATAACATTTAAGGGATTTTTAGGAATCAAACCCAGATTGTCTTGTTGTGAGGTAACAGTGCTAACCACTACTCCACAGTGCTGCCTCAAAATCTCAATTCTTTAGTATTAACTACATAAATTTACATGTAAATCCCACATCAACCACCAGGATTAAAGATGATAAAAAGTTACCTAGTTTGTAAGTTTTCTCACGAACTGCCTTCATTTTGTCAATCACACTGCGATCCATTCTTGAGATGGCGTCAGCAGGAATGATGCTCACCAGACAGTGAATTCTATCACATGGTTCTGGGGTCAGCTTGTATTTTGGGTTGGCTGGAGTTATAGCTCCCCGAGGATTAAACTAAAACAGTAAAACAAATATTCCAGATATTTCCAGGTAGCTCCTGAATGTTTTATTATTTAAAACGGGCCGGGCTTTTGTGCTGTCTTTGGATGGAATGACACATCAATACCACAACAGTTAACTGAATAAACTGAGTGTGTACTTACAATGTAGTCATCTAAAATATGTCCCTCTAAAACTTTGATGATGTCTTCAGTTTGAATTCCTCCATTGTCAGTTTCAAGTCCCATGATGTCACGGAAAACAAATGGATAATGTCCACCTTCACGCTTCCGCATCTTGTGTGTTTTGATCTAGGAAAAAAAAAGCCCACTGTGTTTAAACATGGGGTGTTGAAGTATTACAGCCCAATTTCTAACCGAGTTGGGACGTTGTGTGAAATGTAAATTAAAACTCAATGCAATGAGATTCAAATGATATATTCAACCCTATATTTAATTGAAAATAGTAGAAAGAAAACAAATCCAAGGTTAAAACTGAGAAATTGCTGTTTTTGATACATACATATGTCCATTTTGAATTTCATGCCAGAATGACACTTCTAAAAAGTTGGTACAGGTTAATGTTCACTGCTGTATTCATCAGCTTATTTTAACAGCACTCTGTAAGAATTTGGGAACTGAGGAGACGACTGCTGTAGTTGAGAAAGTGAAATAGTAATAATAACAATAATAATAATACTTTGTACTTATATAGCACTTTTCAGGAACTCAAAGATGCTTACAATTTAGCTGCTCAACTGTTTGGGTTTTTCCCATTTTTCCTTTCATAATGAACCAATCTTTTAATGGGTGACCAGTTGGGACTGCATGTAGGCGAGTTTACAACTACGAGTCATGTTGTTGTAATATATGCAGAATGTATTTTGTTGTTTTGCTGAAATTAGCAAGACCATCCTTGAAAAAGACGTCATCTGGATGGCAGCTTATGTTGGATGGATAAAAACAAATGTGATTGATGAATTTGCATCTGTGTTCTGTTACTTGGACATCCTTAGTACCTAACATGCTAACGCACCACCCTATTGGAGTGTAGCTTGTTGGTAGGCCAAAAGTCAAAGTTTGTTTAAAATGTCTCTGTTAGTCTTTTCTGAGCTCATAAGACTCAAATATTATTTAGTGTAATTATATATGTAGATTGACTTTATGATTGATTAAAACTTTCTGAATTTGCTGCAGTTAAGTATCTATTGTTAGACTGATAATGTCAAGTTCACAAATTAAATTTATAGTTGCTTGCAAACACTTTAACAACTCATTTAAGATGAAAATAAACTTAATAAATTAGCTAAATTACAATGACTATATTAAACACTACCCAAATTCTATTATAATGCTATAGACATAACCTGCTTATTGTGTGTAAATAGTATAGTCACAGCTATTTCCCATCTGAACTGAAGTCTAGGAAGTCCAGTCTGGATGACAAATTATTCATATTTTTAAATATATACAGAAATTCAGCCATGGCCGCAGGCTGTAGGTTGGGTGCACCGTGGAGGGCGGACAGCTCATCAAGATCATGTTTATCAAGTGGCTGGAAGGCCACCATCAACCTGCTCAGGTCATTCACCACCACCAACATGCTCAGTTCATGATGGCATCAGTGGAGTGTTGTGCGATGTGTGAAGAGAGGGGTCTGCTACGTGGAAATAGAGGTGCCATGCTGTGGAGAGCTCTGCAGGAGGGGTTGGGCTGTGGGGTGCAGCTCTGAGAGTGGACTGGGGGCGTTGCAGAGGACTGAAAAATGTGATTATCTACGTTGCAAGCATTTGTTAGTCACCAGGGACAGGATGACTTTTGAAGGGAGGAGCCATGTAGCAACATACTACTGGCTGGTGCTGGTCTCTAAAAGACTGTGAGGTGAGGCAATGCTGACAACCACGGCCAGGGTCACGGGAAATGTGCCATCCAGAAAAGGGCCGTAAGCACTACCGCTCAGCGTCAGTGGAGGTCTCAGTCTCCAGAGTACTGGGTAGCCGAGAACACATGCACACTCACAAACCTGTCCCTCATTCCGCACCACACCTGTAGCTCATCACAGCCAGGCCTTGTAACCTCTTCTCACACTTCAGCTGCATGGTATTGAACGTATTCTCTTACGTGCTCACCAGGCCACTTGTTCCCTCGCTGTCTAAAGCCAACCCTGCTGGTCTCCCTCCAGTCAATTAAACTTCCTTTGTTTTCTTCAATCAAGCTCTGCCAAGACTCCCTGTGCCTCTCCCCTCTCCGTCTAACTACACCAAGGTCAGTCATCTCCCAGCTAATAACTACTCCACACTCGGAACTAGTGCAGGATTCTCTTTGCGCTCCACAAATGGGAGGTTTGTTCCAGCTAAAGAATTTCTGGTTTCCGCTCGCAGCGAGCCCGACTTGTGGAGGCTGGGCCACTCTGACCTTCTTTGAAATGCTCTTTAATGCTCCCCTTGTAATGGGGCTGTTTGTATCTGCTCTGACAGACATTCTCTTCCTGGATTTCCAAGTGCCTCAGCCAAAGGATCTCCTCATTGAACAGCTGTTTGTCATTCAATAAACAAGCCTGCATATGAATCTCACATTTCCACCTGAGGGTTCTGGTTTGTTACACTTACCTTGTGTTTCTGAGATAATGGTACTGTGGTTAACAGTGTATACTGGTTTTAAGAATTGAAGGTTAAATGTATTTTGGGACATTGGTGTTCAGCATTCTATACATTAAATGAGCTGCTGGTTCAACCTCAATGTGACTGCTGACTGGTCTGTGAAGAGTTTTGAAAAAGTTGGCAATAAAAAAAGAAACAGTGAGATCCCAAATTACTTACTGAACCAGTGAAGCTTACTCCAGATGCTGTTAAATTTTCTACAGCACTAATAACATTACGGCCTAAAAGCACTCTCTGAACAGAGTTTACGAAGCAGGACTTTCCTGCCCCAACTGGTCCAAATAGCAGAATCCTAAGGGGCTGCGAATGAGGATTTACATCTTTCAGGTCTTTCAAAATCTCCTCTTTTTCACTGTGAAAGACAAGAGAAGTAGAGTTACACTTTAAAAAAACATAATTTTTCTCTCTGAAGTAAAGCATTAATCATATTTTCACCTTATTTTATCTAGTAGGTAAACATGTTCTTACCCCCAGTTTACAGGTCTCCAAGGATCTTTTAGTGCTGAGTAATAAAATAAATTGAACAGTGTCAGCAGAAGAATTTAGTGTTGTAGGTTAAACAGAAATACCTGCATCACAAATGCTTTAAACAATCCAAAGAAAATCACAGCACCTATGTGGAATTCAGTGCTGTGGTATGTTATTAGTGTTATGATCTATAATATTAGTGCTGTGATATGTTAAATGCTAGGATACCGAATGTGATTGGTCTATTTAAAGTTCCTTAAACTAAAATAATAATTGGTTGTATACATGTAAATAACGTTATAATGTTAAGTAATGTTAATATATGTTATTGAACAGGTGTACAAGTATGAACAGGTGAAATTTACCTGGTGGAGGAAGAGGAGGATGATGATCATTGTTTCTTGAAAATATTCCTCCCATATTTGTCTCTGTAAAACAAAAGCTACCTAAAATCAAACCCGGGTCAGTAGTGTCCGTGAAAAGAAGTGTATGAGCAGGAATAGAGAAAAGCAGAGTTAGTATTAGTCTTAAATGTAACAGTAATTAGATTAAAGTTTCTGACCACTCTGCCTGTCCAGACCTGCCACCCACTGAAAATGAGCAGCGCAATATGAAGAGCAATTTAAGACAATAGAGATTTGGAGATAAATCCAAAGATATTCCACTTTCACTGTAATATTGGGTGCCTGTACTTCACAAACAATTACTGAAAGTGCTGAAAAGAGAAGGTAATGATGTAACACGGTGGTAAAGATGCTTCTGTTCTGATTTTCTGGAAACATTTTTGCAGACATCAAATGCAGACTAAATATACATGAGGATACATGATGATCTCATTTATTAAGGGGTAAAAAGCTATCCCGGACAACCTGGCCTTATGTGAAAAAGTCATTTTCCAACATTTACCACATTTTTTGGAAAGTTAAGTTAAATTTTACCAACCAAACCAAGGCCTGATAACAACCAGACTTGTGGAATCAAGAAATAATTGAAATAGAACCTGTCTCAAAATGTAAAGTAGGATAAAAGATCTCAAAAAGCAACACATATTTTACTAGCATGGACCACGCTTAGAAGTAAGCTTGGTGCTTGTGCGTGAATGGTCCATTGCATAAAATGTTGTTCGGCACAGGAATGGAGCAGAATGGATTTGTAAATATAGTAGGTAGAGGTAATTAGGGCATGGTCCAGCTCCCAAAACTTAGTGATATGGGAACAGTGGTGAACCTTACCATGAGTGGCCAGCCTATGAAAATTCTAAATTGTAGAGCATATCAACTTATACAAGAAGTCACAAAGGAAACCAGAACATCTAAAGCACTGCAGGCCTCGCTTGCCTCAGTTAAGGTCAATGTTCATGATTGAACAATAAGAAAGAGACTGGGCAAAAATGGTATACATGGGAGAGTAAAATATTCTGTGGACTGATGAGACAAAAGTGGAATATTTTGGAAGGTGTGCATCCAGTTACATTTGGTGTAAAATTAAAACATAATTTCAGAAAAAGAACACCATACTGACAGTCAAACATGGTGGTGGTAGTGTGATGGTCTGGGCTGCTTTATACATTTAGGTTTTATGTTGTACAATATGTGGTATTGAGAATTGTTTCTATAGTTCTACTTAATATAGTCCATGATAAAGTGATGTGCAGTTCTCAGCAATGGACAAAACTGATGATTGGTCTACTCTTTTTAATTAGCCAAACTGATTGGTCAAGCTGGAAAGGCAAAGGGATCTCTCTGTCTTTTGCGCTCTCTTCCAGGTGGAAATGATGATGTCAGCTAAATTCATCGCATGTCATGATTGATGGTGGCATGATGTCTGCCGTGTCTACACCTTGTGGTCTATGGTGGTCTTTTAGAATGGCCTGTGGTTTCAAGCTGCTCAGGGTCAGTCTTGTTAAGTGCCAACTAGGCTTGATGTTTATTGAGAGTGGTGTTAATTTGCTATTCTGTTTCTTAGTTCTCTTTTAGATTCAAGATGTTTGTTTGGTAAAGGCTTTAATTGCTAGGCACCACAGTGTAGGAGTAAGTGCCATTCATGTTTCCTGTATTATGTTCTTTTTCTCCTGTTTACCTGCTGAGAGAAGGAGGTTACAACAACTGCATTTTGTTGACCATTTCTTTCAGTAACATGGGGTTTTGTTTATTATTTTGGCATTAGCTCACTCTGAAGCTACATGGTTGTGACTCCTTTAACTGTAATTATAAGTAAAATGCAATTTTTCCACAGAACTGTTGTGCCGGTCTGTTTTATTCTTGTTGTTTCCTCAAAACCCTAGACTAGAACTTGGTTGGTTTTAAAACCCAGCAAAAACCAATCTTAACAGCATGTAATTATAATTTGTTGTAAAATATTATACAGTACACCATTATGCCTGGCATAATAAGAAATTATATATATACACGCCATATAAGACTTTATTAATGCACTTCATTGGAAGTGTAACTGAATTTCTCTCTGCACTTATAAAGAAGTACATAAAGTACATAAAGCCTTAGTAAGTACACTGGCTCCTCTGAACTACATTCAGATTCAGATCACATGGTCAACAGTCCTTCTCAGCATCATTTTGTCGTATTAAAATGCTAAAATGTATTTGGTACACAACTTTTTATCAGAAACAGCTTTTGTAGACTTAAAAATGAAAATCTCACTTTTCATAGACTCACAAAAATCCAAACACAGTGAAGAATATCCTTACAGACCGTATCCTTACAGTTTGAGACACTTGCAAGACGCAGCGATAACAACAGTAATTACACACTTGCAATCTAAAGATCTGCACACAAGTTCCAAGTACGGCTCTATGAACACACAAAGTTTTGGGCTGTACCTGTTTACACTGTTTCAAACCTGCTGCACTCTTCAGAAAGCAAGGACAGGCAGTTTTCCGTGGCAGGAAGGTATTCCATCACGGAGCTCAGTTCACAGCGAGTTCCAACCAAGGTGTCACGCCCTGTCTTTTTCTGTGTATTTCTTTGTTTTCATCACTCGTCTTAGCCATGTGCTAGTGTTTATGTTTAGGTCATGTGCTCCCTGTCACCCCCCTCTTGTCACGTCTCTCATCTGCTTCGTGTTTTTGTCTCCTCCTGTTTCCCTGGTGTTCCTTGTTGTCCTTGTCCTTATATTCGCTGTGTTTGCTCCTTGTGTTTGTCGAACAATTTGCTAGTTGTGTGCTTTGGGCTCTGTTAGTCTTTGCTAAATACCCCTGAGTTAGTCTTGGCTTATTTCCTTCTTCTATGTACCTTGTATCTGGTTTCTGGTAATGTATATTTGTAGTGTAGTTTAGTTTGTACTTAGTGTTTCTCAGTTTTTTATATATGCCTATGTTTGTTTTTGGTTTCTTTGTTACTTTGTTGTTTTGTGTTTTTTGTCTCTCATGACTCACTATGGCATATATTAAAAATGATCTGCACAGATATCTGCCTCTCAAGTTTCCTTCAGTTTCACACAAAGGTTTGTACCAGCAAAGTGTTCCAAGCAGGACAATGTCCCCAAATGTTCTTCAACCTTTGCCACAAAAATATGTTTTTTTTTTTACAATACTACCAAAAGACAAGGTCCTGCAGAAGCAAACAAATGTCAATCAGTTGGCAACGTCTAGCATAAACAGCACCATGCAAAAAAGAGGTGGAATAACGTGAGCACGCTCACCAGATGAAAAGTAAAATGTGAAGTTTGTATCGCACGCCAAGTTAAAAATCACACCATGATGTTAATAAGGTGCTCAAACTTTTTTTCTTGGCCTCTGGTAATATGTATTTATTTTCTTTGCAGGAGAGGACAAAATCATTCTTTTACTTTCAATGTCGAAGCCAATGGAACCAGAAAAAGGTCTTATTTTGGAGCATTTCTATTGGTGCACTATGAAATTTTCACACAGTCTAAACAGTGACTGTTAAATTCAAATGATGCAGAAAAATAAAAATCAACATAAATGGTGATACATGTTCAGAACATTATCTCACAAGTGAGCATGCACAGAACCACAGCTGATTATATCACATACAGCAGTGAGATGAGGTAAGCCCAGAAGACGTGGACTGTTCTATATTGGAATATTTTGAACGTAAAGTGATAAAGATACTGAAAAATACTGCATCATATTCACATTCAAGTGCCGTCTTAAAGATGTCCTAAAGATGTTCTTAATTATCTTATTAAGGAGTAACGTACAGTTACTTTCACTTTCTGTTCTCAACACATAAAGCCTGTCATACAGCTAGAGAGCGATCTGTCTTACCTTTCAGAGGAGTGCAAAGAATGACAAATGGTATCGACCTGAGCTGCAATGAAGTTGTTTGTGATTGGTCACATTTACGTTACGCCATATATTATTTAATGAATATTTAAATATTACATATTTAATATTAATATTTAATGAAATCTAAAATATAAGGAATGAACACAGATATATATGGAATGAACACACACACACATTTATTCCCTTTCACTCTGTTCTTTAATCATCTGGACCACCACAGAGCAGGTGTGTTAGTGTATGTTGTGCTGGTATGAGTGGATAATATATATATATATATATATATATATATATATATATATATATATATATATATATATATATATATATATATATATATATATATTATCCATATATATATATATATATATATATATATATATACTTTCAATGTAAGTCAATGGAAGCAGAATCTTTTTCAAGCTATTTTGGATCATTTCTATTGGTCCATTCATCATGAAATGTTCACATAATGTAAATGGCCATTCGCGTGTTCAAATGATGTAGAAATCTCAAAATCGACAATATATATAATATATATACACATACACAGGAGAAGAGGAGATGACTGCAAAAGCCTTCACTTTCTGAATGGACGAAACTACATCAGCAAGGTTGGCTCTGGTAACCGTGAGATCTGTTTTAAATGTGACTTTTGTTTTAATTGACTTTTTTAAAGACATTAAATCTCAGAGTTATGGGTAGATCCAAATAAACGGACTCCCATTCATTTTTAAAAATGCATTTAAATGTGGAATTGTGTCAGTGGGAATATATTCCAGGTTTGAGGCATAGGTCTTAAAAAGCCAGACAAGGAGATTTTTTTTTATCTGTATACTTATATATATAGACCACTGAAAATAAACCCAATTTTTATTTCTCCTCAGTTATTTCTGCAGGGTGTTATTAACTGTTAGAACCAGTAGATGGTGATGGCGCTTTTGCTATTTCTTGTGTTCTTTGCTGTGGCATTGCTTCCAGAAAGTCACACTGCTGTTTTGTTTAGTCTCTGTAAATAATCAGTCATTTTTAGAACAGATCAAACATCCAGCAATGTTTAGCACAGGTTAGGGACATAGTAACATCTATATAACTTGAATTGTGGGAATTTAATATTATTAGTGCATTATAGTCGTGATTTTATATTTTGAAGTTGCAAGCTACTCTAGATGTAGTCTTAAGGCATCAGCTAGTTTCATGTCCCACTTTTTATTAAGCGTGTTTAATAACTGTGTAGTAACATATGCATCAACAATGTAACTACTAGTGATGTAGCCACTGTTACAGATGAATTACTGCAGTACAGCTTATGTAGTTGCTTTTTTGCCAGAATTACATTGTGGTTTCTAAGTAGTTTTAAGTTTTTAGATTCAGTCTCATGTAATAACACCTTGGTAATAACTTGATTGTAATTACATAATTGTTACAATTATTATACATTTCCTCAAAATGCTGGAACAGACTTTTTAAACAAAATCCTGCTGTTGGTGTCTTTTTACAAATGTAGTTACACAAGTGTGATAATAAGCCGGTCCCACTTTATATTATTAGTGTCTATAAAAACTGTTTAATTGCACATCCACAACAATGCATGCAATAACAAGGTAACTAGTGATGTAGCCACTGTTACAGATGAATTACAGCTGAACAATTTATGTAATTACACGTGTATATCAATTTATTTTTGCTCCATCTAATTAGGTAAGTGTATCTTGATAACTGCAACACTATATTATCTCATGTAATTACACATTAGTAATAACATAACAAATGACCATTTCTTTAAATAGTACATTTTATGTAATTAATTGAATGTGTTGCATTATATTACAAACAAAGTCTATATTAAAACTATATTATTACACAATACTTACATAACAAGTACACATGAACAGTTCACTTACTTTAACTGTAATTTTTTGATCATTACTGTGAAATAACTGTTGAAAAGTTCATCATATGGATTGATATTGATCTGCAATTACACTCATTAAATGCCTAGTTATTTTAAAGTGTGCTTAAATGTACATAACTTGTACATAATTTCTGTGGAATAATTATTTGATGAAGGAAAAATCAACAACAGTTTATACACCTTTATATGCAGTGCTGAGAATGGTCCACCAAGAAAGGTTACCAAGCAAGGTAAATATTAGCTGAAGGTTTGGAAAGCTGATGTGCCCAGTGTAAATACTGTATTGTAAGCTATTAAACACATCCTTATTACAAACACACATACTTTCATATTATTGTCTGTATTGTTATGACCTGGTGTAGAGGCAGGCCGTAACTGAAATTGAGAGTGGGTTTTCTCCCCTGACCTCTGCCAGACCAAACACCGGACACTGTTCAAATCATAAAACTGCAAATTTATTATTCACAAATGAGTGATGGATGGGACACTGGCTTTAGAGACGGGCAAACACCAAAATAACAAACAAAACAACTGAAGAAAGAAATCTAACTAAACTGAAAACAAAGCAAACAAAAATACTCAAAACTACCCATAACTCCCCCTTACTACCCCTAACTACTCCTAACTCCCTATCACAAAACAGGAGAAAAGGGTAGATAAACAAAAGGCACCCATCCCCTACATCCCACAGAGACCTTACAGAATCTAACAAAGCTGTAGCTAAATGTACAAATGCAGTGGAGAGTGCCGGGCTGGTCTGGGCAGGAGTTGTTCCAGGTCAGATCAAAGGAGAGAACCCTGAACGTCTCCCAAGATGGCTGCTTGATGATCTTTTGTACTAGTAGGTTCCCCCTAGTGGTCAGTAGTGGACCTGCACACAGTGTCACAACAACATGGCCACCAATAGACATAAAAACGCTATTACGACCAAGGGGTCGTAACAGTATAATTACATGAAAGAAAATGTGCTGGTACTACTGGTAGTAGTTTTTACATGTGTTGTTCATGTGTAACTACATAGCTATTAGAGTATTTTATTCAGTAAGTCTCAACATGATGTTTCAACATTTTATTGCTTTAAAATTATCATTTAGACTCATTATGCATTATGTTTTCTTCCAGCCATAGTTATATAGCTGATGTATAGATGCTAAAATCGGTGTGATGATCATTTCTTCGCAACCACTAATAGATGGGCTGCTGCATTTTGCATCAGCCATAAACAGCTAATTAATATACTCAAAACCTAGCCCATTACAGTAATCCATCTGACAAGGAATAAAAGCATAAATAACTTTCTCTAAATCACTCAGTAGGTGAGTGATTTAGCAATGTTAGCAATTGCTGGACCTGTGTCTGCTGTAAAAAGATGAATATAGTATTTAATTCATACCAGCTTTGTACTTAACACAGACTACAGAGAGACAGATCAACTGTGTGCCAGTTTATATGAATAGATAAACAATGCAACAAGATACTCCCCCTACTTTCTAGTGTTTGGCAGAAAGACCCATTTTCCTGTGGATATCTGTTTTGGCAAATCTGCTGTAATAGCCAGGTCTTTCGGAGTCACTGCTGCAAATGATTAAAACCATATACTGCTCTCAGTCTCCTAACAGAACCAACTGTCTGTGTGTTTCCTTGTTGAGCTCAACAACTACCCATCCTGTGTGGTCTGTGTTGTCTCATGCTAAACAACTGCCCATTCTGTGATGTCTGATGCTGCTGCTTCATCTGCCTTGACCAAGTGCCTCTGTCTGCCTGCCTTCTGGACCAGTTTACCCACCATAGAGCTTCCTAGAGACCAAGCTTTGTGAAAAGCTTTGCTTTCATGAAACTAGCCCTCCCGAAGATCCGAAGATGTTTTTCATAAATCTCAGACATTTTCTTCTCCTGCTTTCACAAACTAATCAGACATTTCTTCTCCTGCCTCACAAACACTGAGAGGCTTCCCATTGGTACTCTGATGGGACATTAATAGTTTTCGTCAGATTAACTTTTTGAATGAGCTAAATGTTTATAATAGTGGTTCAAGTTGTTGTGAGCACTGAAGAATGGAACCATTTGGACACATCATGTCCAACTGAACAGGGCAATAGTCTGAGATCACTATGCTTCGGTATTTACAGTTATACATCAAGGAAATATTCCCATGGTTGATCTAGTGGGTGTCAATTCCTGAATATGAAAGGTGAACTGGCAAGATAAATGATAACTCTCTAGTAGTGGAATTGGGAGTGTCTCAAGGGATCAGCACTTTAAAACTGACCAATTTACCAGACAATTTTTTGTTAGCTCATGGGGACCACTGTAACCTGTTATTGGTTTTACTCCAGAGTACAACGATCATGTCAGAACAGCCAATCAGTCGTCCTGGATGAATCAGTTGCCATGGGCCAAATATACCCCTAATACCCTCTGGCATTCATCACTGGACATGTTACCATTTAAATGTCAGTTTGGGACTGTTTGCCTGTATAGAAAAGTCGACACTTGTTGGACTCCCATAAAGTAAGATGAAGCAACCAGTGCTTGGTGGACTAAGAGGGCTATGGCTCCAGAAAGTGGTCATGTGTCGCAGCACACCTCATTTTGGAAGTTTCAATGCATACAGGCTGTGTGCATGGGGGCTTTGGGGGCCACCACTGGAGAGGGTCCTGTAAGGGGTCAGCCTGTGCCACTGGCTGCCAGCAAGGAGCATAGGTAGTGAGCTATGTAAACAACAGAGTTAAAAGATCTTGTTTTAAAGAGAGGAAAAACTGGAAGAACTTAGTTAACCTCTCGATTTGATAGCTATTTGCATTGTCTTTTGAGAGCGCTGTCCTTTGTTTGAGCACAAGACTTTGGTGTCTCCTTTGTTTGGCCTTTCCTACAATTTTTCCCCACTGTTTCTACTTTTCCCCATTTTATTCAAAGCCACAAGGCTCACCTGGCAGGTTTGACTCCATTATGTGTGGCTCAACACAACTTGACAGATAGCTAATCAGATATAATGGATGAAAGAGCTGAATCAAAGATGTTTCACTGTTTCTTTACATTACTAAATCTTGTAAAACTGCAACAACAATTACAGATTCTCAGCACTGTAGTGTTGCAGTAGGCTTATGTCATGCACACACATATACTAGTGTGTAAAATGAACAGGATGAGGTAGGTTTTCTCTTAATATGATTAGCAGTTCAAGAAGATAATGACATATTCTGCTTATCTGTACAATGAAATATGCTGCACTAATATTCTACTTACAAACAATGGGTCTAAAGCACAATGTAGTGGACACATGGGGTGTGTCTAACACTCAGTAGATACTGCTCCTGTGGTAAAATAGTAGGCAGTTTCAGTACACAAGTTTAAGTATCCACGCAATCTCAACTTTACTATGACCACCATCTTGCTAAGGTCCTGTGACTCAAGACCACACAGTAGTTGTGTTACTTAAAAGTAACTCCTGATTCAGTAGGTATCCAGGTAATGTTCAGGTACTCACCTACTGATTTCGCCTACTGAGTAGTAAGTAAGTGGCCAATTCTCATTAGGTGACTTCAACTAATAAATCAAAATGAAAAAATGCTGGTTCTCTAAAACTGAACAATGCCATCTACCGGCAGTATAGTGGAACAGCCCTTACTTAAAGCACAGCCACAACAGCTTGTCATGAACAGCTTCACATGGGTGAGGAGTCAAATACAAATGTTATTCCAGCGAAGAGAAGGGGAGCAGTTCAACAGGAGTACAATGAGAACTCACGGAGGCGTACCAAAAATACCGATCGGCGATCGAAACATGTAGTCCCAAGTAAACGAAAAGCAGAGTCAATACACCAGAAAAGCTATCACAATAACATGGATAAGAAATGTTTAGAAATCACCACAAAAGCAAGACTTCGCAGAGAGAAATGAACTCAAACGGGCTTAAACACCCCAACAGAGGGTTTACTAATAAGAGTCAGGTGATAGAAGAAGCTAATATTTGGGTTAGGGGTCCCGCTGTTGGCGAGGAGGAGAGAAGTCTGTGGTGGACGTGACACAGCTGTGGAACAGTGTCACAGAGAGCAAAGTTTTATTCGCTAAATATGTGTTTGTGTAAATGCAATGTGTGCATGTGGAAAAACCTTGTTAAGCGTTTTTGTTATATATATATATATATATATATATATATATATATATATATATATATATATGTATATATATATATATTCTTTTATGCAGTAAAACAGTATGTCCAAGTCACGAAATGTACAGATCTTATTTTGTATCATAAAGAATACATCAATGAGGTAGAATACACTTAAAAGAAAGGACAAAAACACATCATAGATATAAAGTTTGCATGAAAACAGGCCATGCTTTTTAAAGAAATTTCAATGATCTTAAAACATTGCAAAGATTTGCTGATCTCTAAACAATATTAGCTGTAAAAATCTTCCCTTTTCCCCACAAACAAGTGCTAGAAGTGTACAAGAAAATGTTTCAGATGTCTGGAGTAGTACAACAATGAAGCAAGAGTGAAATAAGTAAAAGTTGTTTGGGGTTAAATTTAGTAAAATCGTTGATACTGAATTTTAATAAAGTTTGCAAATAATAAAGATAAACTGCCTCTAAAATTCACCCCTGAAAAGCTTTCATTTGTTTGAAATGCTCCAAATATAATAGATGCTTAATCATAATAATCCCATTAGTATTTTATGATTTAAGAAGGAAAGTTCTATAAATGCATTTGGTTCATTATCAAGAAACTTGGCTCTTCCAGATTTCTTTAAAATGTCGATGTCAGAAAACAAAGGTCACGATGCAAATAGTTCCATTTTATTTGTTATCAAAAGTGACTAGTGAACATCCACACATAACGCTGATAATGATCAAATAAAAATTAAGTTATAATAAAGTAATGCTGTTATTCTGAAAACATCAGTGAATTCATCTTTAATCTATGGTATATAGTCTTCACTCTTCTCCAGAGCTTTTCTCCACTTGATCACTAGCAAAGTAGACGATATCCCTCAGGGCCATGAGGATGATAACATCAATATTGACATCTTTGGTGATCTCCGCATGATAGTTCTTCACAGGGTAGATGTTGTTCAAGGGGATGCCCAGAGCATTACTGCTCTCATCCACCTGAAGAAACAAAGTACACATGTTTATGGACAGCTCTAAATGAATATAGAGTTTTCACTCTGTACTGCATATTACACATAAGTAAAGTTAGTTTAGTATTGGACATGATATATCACATATACAGACTCCTCTAAGCAAACTGAACTCATACCAGTCCACATGCCAGTCTGTTTATGGTTACAGAACTTAATGCCAAACCAACAAATACACAGGCACAGTCTTAGTTCTGTACTTATCAGAGCAGGCGCTTCACTAGATTAATTCATATTAAAGAAATAAACCACGTTTTATGAAAATGATATGAGTAGGTTCAGTTTGTTCAGATCCAGTGTTATGGGAACATGATACCCTCCCAGAGGATAATTATATTGATCAAATATCACACTTAATTGTGATTCTTATAAATTCATCAGGGTAAATAGTATTGATCAAATAATAAAAATAAAATTAATACAAAAGACATAAAGCACAGATGAAGATTTAGTTGCAGATGAAGATGGGTGTTAGGGGCAGTTTTGTTTGGCTTTGATTTTGGCATTAAAGAAGACCTATTATTCTTCTGCACTGTTCTGATTAAGAACCGTACTAACCACTACACCACCGTACTAACCACTACACCACCGTACTAACCACTACACCCACCATACTGACCACTACACCACCATACTAACCACAACACCACCGTACTGACCACTACACCACCGTACTAACCAATACACCACCATACTAACCACTACACCACCGTACTAGCCACTACACCACCGTACTGACCACTACACCACCGTACTAACCACTACACCACCATACTAACCACTACACCACCATACTAACCACTACACCACCGTGCTGCCTTAATACATCTTTCCCTTTAAATGTAATAGATAAATATATAAATCAGTAAGGTTGAACACAGCTTTGATCATGTAATGGTGAAAGTGTATTTCTCGTAGTAAGATTGTATTCTGGTTACCTTCTCTTTGATCTTCCTGCTGTAGTAAAGTTTCCTCAAGTCTTGTTGGACCAGCTCACATGCTTTATCCACTTTTGTCAACACAATGACTTGTGGAATGCCTACAAAATCAAGATACAGAAAATAAATAGTGTCTAGGAATACATAAAATAACATTTAAGGGATTTTTAGGAATCAAAACCCAGATTGTCTTGTTGTGAGGTAACAGTGCTAACCACTACTCCACAGTGCTGCCTCAAAATCTCAATTCTTTAGTATTAACTACATAAATTTACATGTAAATCCCACATCAACCACCAGGATTAAAGATGATAAAAAAGTTACCTAGTTTGTAAGTTTTCTCACGAACTGCCTTCATTTTGTCAATCACACTGCGATCCATTCTTGAGATGGCGTCAGCAGGAATGATGCTCACCAGACAGTGAATTCTATCACATGGTTCTTGGGGTCAGCTTGTATTTTGGGTTGGCTGGAGTTATAGCTCCCCGAGGATTAAACTAAAACAGTAAAACAAATATTCCAGATATTTCCAGGTAGCTCCTGAATGTTTTATTATTTAAAACGGGCCGGGCTTTTGTGCTGTCTTTGGATGAATGACACATCAATACCACAACAGTTTAACCTGAATAAACTGAGTGTGTACTTACAATGTAGTCATCTAAAATATGTCCCTCTAAAACTTTGATGATGTCTTCAGTTTGAATTCCTCCATTGTCAGTTTCAAGTCCCATGATGTCACGGAAAACAAATGGATAATGTCCACCTTCACGCTTCCGCATCTTGTGTGTTTTGATCTAGGAAAAAAAAAGCCCACTGTGTTTAAACATGGGTGTTGAAGTATTACAGCCCAATTTCTAACCGAGTTGGGACGTTGTGTGAAATGTAAATTAAAACTCAATGCAATGAGATTCAAATGATATATTCAACCCTATATTTAATTGAAAATAGTAGAAAGAAAACAAATCCAAGGTTAAAACTGAGAAATTGCTGTTTTTGATACATACATATGTCCATTTGAATTTCATGCCAGAATGACACTTCTAAAAAGTTGGTACAGGTTAATGTTCACTGCTGTATTCATCAGCTTATTTTAAACAGCACTCTGTAAGAATTTGGGAACTGAGGAGACGACTGCTGTAGTTGAGAAAGTGAAATAGTAATAATAACAATAATAATAATACTTTGTACTTATATAGCACTTTTCAGGAACTCAAAGATGCTTACAATTTAGCTGCTCAACTGTTTGGGTTTTTCCCATTTTTCCTTTCATAATGAACCAATCTTTTAATGGGTGACCAGTTGGGACTGCATGTAGGCGAGTTTACAACTACGAGTCATGTTGTTGTAATATATGCAGAATGTATTTTGTTGTTTTGCTGAATTAGCAAGACCATCCTTGAAAAAGGACGTCATCTGGATGGCAGCTTATGTTGGATGGATAAAAACAAATGTGATTGATGAATTTGCATCTGTGTTCTGTTACTTGGACATCCTTAGTACCTAACATGCTAACGCACCACCCTATTGGAGTGTAGCTTGTTGGTAGGCCAAAAGTCAAAGTTTGTTTAAAATGTCTCTGTTAGTCTTTTCTGAGCTCATAAGACTCAAATATTATTTAGTGTAATTATATATGTAGATTGACTTTATGATTGATTAAAACTTTCTGAATTTGCTGCAGTTAAGTATCTATTGTTAGACTGATAATGTCAAGTTCACAAATTAAATTTATAGTTGCTTGCAAACACTTTAACAACTCATTTAAGATGAAAATAAACTTAATAAATTAGCTAAATTACAATGACTATATTAAACACTACCCAAATTCTATTATAATGCTATAGACATAACCTGCTTATTGTGTGTAAATAGTATAGTCACAGCTATTTCCATCTGAACTGAAGTCTAGGAAGGTCCAGTCTGGATGACAAATTATTCATATTTTTAAATATATACAGAAATTCAGCCATGGCCGCAGGCTGTAGGTTGGGTGCACCGTGAGGGCGGACAGCTCATCAAGATCATGTTTATCAAAGTGGCTGGAAGGCCACCATCAACCTGCTCAGGTCATTCACCACCACCAACATGCTCAGTTCATGATGGCATCAGTGGAGTGTTGTGCGATGTGTGAAGAGAGGGGTCTGCTACGTGGAAATAGAGGTGCCATGCTGTGGAGAGCTCTGCAGGAGGGGTTGGGCTGTGGGGTGCAGCTCTGAGAGTGGACTGGGGGCGTTGCAGAGGACTGAAAAAATGTGATTATCTACGTTGCAAGCATTTGTTAGTCACCAGGGACAGGATGACTTTTGAAGGGAGGAGCCATGTAGCAACATACTACTGGCTGGTGCTGGTCTCTAAAAGACTGTGAGGTGAGGCAAATGCTGACAACCACGGCCAGGGTCACGGGAAATGTGCCATCCAGAAAAGGGCCGTAAGCACTAACCGCTCAGCGTCAGTGGAGGTCTCAGTCTCCAGAGTACTGGGTAGCCGAGTAACAGCATGCACACTCAACAAACCTGTCCCTCATTCCGCACCACACCTGTAGCTCATCACAGCCAGGCCTTGTAACCTCTTCTCACACTTCAGCTGCATGGTATTGAACGTATTCTCTTACGTGCTCACCAGGCCACTTGTTCCCTCGCTGTCTAAAGCCAACCCTGCTGGTCTCCCTCCAGTCAATTAAACTTCCTTTGTTTTCTTCAATCAAGCTCTGCCAAGGACTCCCTGTGCCTCTCCCCCTCTCCGTCTAACTACACCAAGGTCAGTCATCTCCCAGCTAATAACTACTCCACACACGGAACTAGTGCAGGATTCTCTTGCGCTCCACAAATGGGAGGTTTGTTCCAGCTAAAGAATTTCTGGTTTCCCGCTCGCAGCGAGCCCGACTTGTGGAGGCTGGGCCACTCTGACCTTCTTTGAAATGCTCTTTAATGCTCCCCTTGTAATGGGGCTGTTTGTATCTGCTCTGACAGACATTCTCTTCCTGGATTTCCAAGTGCCTCAGCCAAAGGATCTCCTCATTGAACAGCTGTTTGTCATTCAATAAACAAGCCTGCATATGAATCTCACATTTCCACCTGAGGGTTCTGGTTTGTTACACTTACCTTGTGTTTCTGAGATAAGGGTACTGTGGTTAACAGTGTATACTGGTTTTAAGAATTGAAGGTTAAATGTATTTTGGGACATTGGTGTTCAGCATTCTATACATTAAATGAGCTGCTGGTTCAACCTCAATGTGACTGCTGACTGGTCTGTGAAGAGTTTTGAAAAAGTTGGCAATAAAAAAAGAAACAGTGAGATCCCAAATTACTTACTGAACCAGTGAAGCTTACTCCCAGATGCTGTTAATTTTCTACAGCACTAATAACATTACGGCCTAAAAGCACTCTCTGAACAGAGTTTACGAAGCAGGACTTTCCTGCCCCAACTGTCCAAATAGCAGAATCCTAAGGGGCTGCGAATGAGGATTTACATCTTTCAGGTCTTTCAAAATCTCCTCTTTTTTCACTGTGAAAGACAAGAGAAGTAGAGTGACACTTTAAAAAAACATAATTTTTCTCTCTGAAGTAAAGCATTAATCATATTTTCACCTTATTTTATCTGAGTAGGTAAACATGTCTTACCCCCAGTTTACAGGTCTCCAAGGATCTTTTAGTGCTGAGTAATAAAATAAATTGAACAGTGTCAGCAGAAGAATTTAGTGTTGTAGGTTAAATAGAAATACCTGCATCACAAATGCTTTAAACAATCCAAAGAAAATCACAACATTTATGTAGAATTGTGAACTGGCTCTTCACTAATTTAGTGCTATGGTATGTTATTAGTGTTATAATATTAGTACGATACTGGTCTTCCTTCTATTATATAAGTACTATGATATGTTAAATGCTAGGATACAGAATGTGACTGATCTAAAGTTCCTTAAACTAAAATAATCATTGATTGCATACATGTAAATAACTATGCTAATAAGTGTTATTGAACAGGTGTATAAGTATGATCAGGCGAAATTTACCTGGTAAAGGAAGAGGAGGATGATGATTATTGTTTCTTGAAAATATTCCTCCCATCGTTGTCTCTGTAAAACAAAAGCTACCTAATATCAAACCTGGGTCAGTAGTGTCTGTGAAAAGAAGTGTGTGAGCAGGAATAGAGAAGAGCAGTGTCAGGTTTCAGTCTTAAATGTGATGGTAATTAAATTAAAGTTTCTGACACGCTTTTGCAGACATCAAATGCAGACTAAATATACATGATGATACATGATGATCTCATTTATTAAGCAGTAAAAAGCTATCCCAAACAACATTATCCCTCATTTTCCAACATTAACCACATTTTTTGGAAAGTTAAGGTTTAATTTTACCAACGAAAGCAAGGCCTGATTACAACCAGACCTGTGGAATAAAGAAATAATTGAAATATTGTACATATATCTCTGTATGTCTCAAAACGTAAAGTAGGCTAAAATACTCAGAGGGGCTTGGGCTGGAGTTCCGCGTGGCTTGGTGCTTGTGCGTGAACAGTCCGTCAAGATAAAGATGAAATGTAGGGAGGAGATGGGGAGGTGGTAGGTGCGATGTTGGCACAGGAATGGAGCGAGAATGGGTTGTAAATATAGTAGGTAGAGGTAATTAGGGCGTGGTCCAGCGCCCAAAACTTAGTTATGTGGTAACTCCACTACTTCCTGAAACAAACTCATTGACATCTACTAGTCTGGAAAAGGTTACAAAGCCATTTATAAGGCTTTGGGACTCCAGTGAACAACAATGACAGCCCTTTCCACAAATGGATAAAATATGGTAAAATATAACAGTGGTCAACCTTACCAGGAGTGGCCAGCATACCAAAATTCTAAATTGTAGAGCGTATCAACTTATCCAAGAAGTCACAAAAGAAACCAGAACATCTAAAGCACTGCAGGCCTTGCTTGCCTCAGTTAAGGTCAGTGTTCATGATTGAACAATAAGAAAGAGACTGGGCAAAAATGGTATCCATGGGAGAGTAAAATATTCTGTGGACTGATGAGACAAAAGTGGAATATTTTTGGAAGGTGTGCATCCAGTTACCATCAGGTGTAAAAATTAAAACATAATTTCAGAAAAAGAACACCAGTGTGATGGTCAGGGGCTGCTTTATACATTTAGGTTTTATGTTGTACATATGTGGTATTGAGAATTGTTTCTATAGTTCTACTTAATATAGTCCATGATAAAGTGATGTGCAGTCTCAGCAATGGACAAAACTGATGATTGGTCTAGTCTTTTTAATTAATCAGCCAAACTGATTGGTCAAGCTGGAAAGGCAAAGGGATCTCTCTGTCTTTTGCGCTCTCTTCCAGGTGGAAATGATGATGTCAAGCTAAATTCATCGCATGTCATGATTGATGGTGGCATGATGTCTGCCGTGTCTACACCTTGTGGTCGGTGGTCTTTTAGAATGGCCTGTGGTTTCAAGCTGCTCAGGGTCAGTCTTGTTAAATGCCAACTAGGCTTGATGTTTCTTGAGAGTGGTGTTAATTTGCTATTCCTGTTTCTTAGTTCTCTTTTAGATTAAAGATGTTTGTTTGGTAAAGGCTTTAATTGCTAGGCACCACAGTGTAGGAGTAAGTGCCATTCATGTTTCCTGTATTATGTTCTTTTTCTCCTGTTTACCTGCTGAGAGAAAGAGGTTACAACAACTGTATTTGTTGACCATTTCTTTCAGTAACATGGGGTTTTGTTTATTATTTTGGCATTAGCTGTCTCTGAAGCTACATGGTTGTGACTCCTTTAACTGTAATTATAAGTAAAATACAATTTTTCCACAGAACTGTTATGCCTGTTTTATTCTTGTTAAAACCCTAGACTAGAACTTGGTTGGTTTCAAAACCCAGCAAAAACCAGTTGTAACAGCATGTAATTATAATTTGTTGTAAAATATTATACAGTACACCATTATGCCTGGCATAATAAGAAATATATATATATATATATATATATATATATATAGTATATATACTATATATATATATATATATTATATATAATATATATATGCATATATGACTTTATTAATGCACTTCATTGGAAGTGTTACCGAATTTCTCTCTGACGTATGAGGAGGTACATAAAGTACATAAAGCCTTAGTAAGTACACTGGCTCCTCTGAACTACATTCAGATTCAGGTCACATGGTCGACAGTCCTTCTCAGCATCATTTTGTCCGTATTAAAATGCTAAGATGTATTTGGTACACAACTTTTATCAGAAAAAGCTTACAAGTAAAAAACTCCCTTTTTATAGACTCACAAAAATCCCAAACACAGTGAACAGTATCCTTACAGACCGTATCCTCACAGTTTGAGACACTTGCAAGACGCAGCGATAAACAACAGTAATTACACACTTGCAATCTAAAGATCAGCACACAAGTTCCAAGTACGGCTCTATGAACACACACAGTTTTGGGCTGTACCTGTTTACACTGTTTCAAACCTGCTGCACTCTTCAAAAAGCAATGACAGGCAGTTTTCCATGGCAGGAAAGTATTCCATTACTGAAGCTCAGTTCACAGCAAGTTCCAACCAAGGTGTCACGCCCTGTCTTTTTCTGTGTATTTCTTTGTTTGCGTTCTTCAACCTTTGCCCACAAAATGTTTTTTTTCACAATACTACCAAAAGAAAAGGTCCTGCAGAAGCAAACAAACGTCAATCAGTTGGCAACGTCTAGCATAAACAGCTACCATCCAAAAAAGAGGTGGATTAACGTGGAGCACGCTCACCAGATAAAAGTAAAATGTGAAGTTTGTATCGCACGCAAGTTAAAAATCACACCATGATGCTAATAAGGTGCTCAAACTTTTTTCCTAGGCCTCTTGTAATATGTATTTATTTTATTTGCAGGAGAGGACAAAATCTTTCTTTTACTTTTAATGTCGAAGCCAATGGAACCAGAAAAAATCCCAACTTATTTTGGAGCATTTCTATTGGTCCACATCAGTATGAAATTTTCACACAGGGTAAACAGTGACTGTTGCATTCAAATGATGCAGAAAAATAAAAACCAGCATGAATGGAAATACATGTTCAGAACATAATCTCACAAGTGAGCATGCACAGAGACCACAGCTGAATTATATCACATACAGCAGTGAGATGACGAAAGCCCAGAAGAACGTGGACTGTATCTAAATAGGAATATTTGAATGTAAAGTAAATGAAGATAAGCAACAAAAAAAATACTTCTTCATATTCACATTCAAGTGCCATGTTAAAAATGCCCTAAAGATGTTCCTATTATCTTATTGAGGAGCATTGTACAGTTACTTTCACTTTCTGTTCTCAACCGCATAAAGCCTATCATACAGTGTAATCTAAACAGTACAGGTCATACATTAAATGAACCATGTAGGAATTACAGTCCTCCTTACACAGCTAGAGAGTGATCTATCTGTGTAAGAATGACAAGTGGTATCGTTCTGTAGCTGCAGTGAAGTCTGAGAAGCTTTTGTTGCAAGTGTAAACATGCTTCTTGTTTGTGGATTGGGTCACATTTATCTTTAAGGCAGTGCCATGACTAAACATTGGCACACACATGGCAATTAAATTTGAATGGAGGAAATTTAAGTTAATTTAAGTTTAACATCTTAAACAGAACTCTGCTGTTGCAGTCTTATTACAAATGTAGTTAGAATTTTGCTATTACAAATGTGTAATAAGCTGGTTGCACTTTATATTAAGTGCCTATAATAACTGTGTAGTTATCCTATGCACAACAATGCATGCAATAATATAACTACTTGTGATGTAGCCACTGTTACAGATGGATTACAGCAGAACAGTTTATGTAATCACATGCGCATATCAAGTTGTTTTTGCTCCATCTAATTAGGTAAGTGTATCTTGATAACTGCAACATCATATTATATCATGTAATTACACATTAGTAATAACATAATAATAAATGAACCATTTCTTTAAATAGTACATTTTATGTAATTAATTGACTGTGTTGCATTATATACAAACAATGTCTATATAAAAATAATATTATTACACAGTACTTACATAGCAAGTAAGTACACAGAAACTGTTCACTTACTTTAAACTGTAATTTTTAGATAATTACTGTGAAATAACTGTTGAAAACTTCATCATATGGATTGATATTGATCTGCAATTACATTCATTAAATATCTTGTTATTTTAAAGTGTTGCTTGAATGTACATAACTTGTACATCATTTCTGTGGAATAATTATTTGATGAAAGAAAAATCAACAACAGTTTATACACCTCATTGTCATGGCAGTGCTGAGAATGGTCCACCAAGAAAGGTTATCAAGCAAGGCAAATATTAGCTGAGGGTTTGGAAAGCTGATATTTCCAGTGTAAAAACTGTAATGTAAGCTATTAAACATCTTCTCATTACGAACACACTTACTTTCATATTATTGTCTGTATTGGTTACGACCTGGTGTAGGGGGCAGGCTGTAACTGAAATTGAGAGTGGGTTCTCATCCCCTGACCTTCTGCCAGATCAAACACCGGACACTGTTCAAACCAGGAAACTGCAAGGGGGTTTATTATCCACAAATGAGTGATGGATGGGAACACTGGCTTCAGAGACGGGCAAACGCCAAAATAACAAACAAAACAACTGAAGAAAGAAATCTAACTAAACTGAAAACAAAGGCAAACAAAAATACTCAAAACTACCCATAACTCCCCTTACTACCCCTAACTACTCCTAACTCCTATCACAAAACAGGAGAAAAGGGTAGATAAACAAAAGTCACCCATCCCTGAAGGTCTCCCAAGATGGCTGCTTGACGATCTTTTGTACTAGTAGGTTCCCCCTAGTTGTCAGCAGTGGACCTGCACACAGTGTCACAACAACATGGCCACCAATAGACATAAAAACGCTATTACGACCAAGGGGTCGTAACAGTATAATTACATGAAAGAAAATGTGCTGTACTCACTGGTAGGTTATAGGTTTTACCATGTGTTGTTCATGTGTAACTACACAGCTATTAGAGTATTTTATTCAGTAAAGTCTCAAACTGATGTTTCAACATTTCATTGCTTTAAAATTATCATTTAGACTCATTATGCATTATTCTTCCAGCCATAGTTATATAGCTGATGTTAGATGCTAAAATCGGTGTGATGATCATATTCTTCGCACCACTAATAGATGGGCTGCTGCATTTTGCATCAGCCATAAACAGCTAATTAATATACTCAAAACCTAGCCCATTACAGTAATCCATCTGACAAGGAATAAAAGCATAAATAACTTTCTCTAAATCACTTTGAGACACGAAATGTTAGCAATTGCTGGACCTGTGTCAGCTGTAAAAAGATGAATATAGTAATTTAATTCATACCAGCTTTGTACTTAACACAGACTACAGAGAGACAGATCAACTGTGTGCCAGTTATATATGAATAGATAAAACAATGCAACAAGATACTCCCCCTACTTTCTAGTGTTTGGCAGAAAGACCCATTTTCCTGTGGATATCTTTTTGGCAAATCTGCTGTAATAGCCAGGTCTTTCGGAGTCACTGCTGCAAATGATTAAAACCATATACTGCTCTCAGTCTCCTAACAGAACCAACTGTCTGTGTGTTTCCTTGTTGAGCTCAACAACTACCCATCCTGTGTGGTCTGTGTTGTCTCATGCTAAACAACTGCCCATTCTGGGATGTCTGATGCTGCTGCTTCATCTGCCTTGACCCAGTGCCTCTGTCTGCCTGCCTTCTGGACCAGTTTACCCACCATAGAGCTTCCTAGAGACCAAGCTTTGTGAAAAGCTTTGCTTTCATGAAACTAGCCCTCCCGAAGATCCGAAGATGTTTTTCATAAATCTCAGACATTTTCTTCTCCTGCTTTCACAAACTAATCAGACATTTCTTCTCCTGCCTCACAAACACTGAGAGGCTTCCCATTGGTACTCTGATGGGACATTAATAGTTTTCGTCAGATTAACTTTTTGAATGAGCTAAATGTTTATAATAGTGGTTCAAGTTGTTGTGAGCACTGAAGAATGGAACCATTTGGACACATCATGTCCAACTGAACAGGGCAATAGTCTGAGATCACTATGCTTTGGTATTTACAGTTATACATCAAGGAAATATTCCCATGGTTGATCTAGTGGGTGTCAATTCCTGAATATGAAAGGTGAACTGGCAAGATAAATGATAACTCTCTAGTAGTGGAATTGGAGTGTCTCAAGGGATCAGCACTTTAAACTGACCAATTTACCAGACAATTTTTTGTTAGCTCATGGGGACCACTGTAACCTGTTATTGGTTTTACTCCAGAGTACAACGATCATGTCAGAACAGCCAATCAGTCGTCCTGGATGAATCAGTTGCCATGGGCCAAATATACCCCTAATACCCTCTGGCATTCATCACTGGACATGTTACCATTTAAATGTCAGTTTGGGGACTGTTTGCCTGTATAGAAAAGTCGACACTTGTTGGACTCCCATAAAGTAAGATGAAGCAACCAGTGCTTGGTGGACTAAGAGGGCTATGGCTCCAGAAAGTGGTCATTGTCGCAGCACACCTCATTTTGGAAGTTTCAATGCATACAGGCTGTGTGCATGGGGGCTTTGGGGGCCACCACTGGAGAGGGTCCTGTAAGGGTCAGCCTGTGCCACTGGCTGCCAGCAAGGAGCATAGGTAGTGAGCTATGTAAACAACAGAGTTAAAAGATCTTGTTTTAAAGAGAGGAAAAAATGGAAGAATCTAGTTAACCTCTCGATTTGATAGCTATTTGCATTGTCTTTTGAGAGCGCTGTCCTTTGTTTGAGCACAAGACTTTGGTGTCTCCTTTGTTTGGCCTTTCCCACAATTTTTCCCCACTGTTTCTACTTTTCCCCATTTTAGTCAAAGCCACAAGGCTCACCTGGCAGGTTTGACTCCATTATGTGTGGCTCAACACAACTTGACAGATAGCTAATCAGATGTAATGGATGAAAGAGCTGAATCAAAGATGTTTCACTGTTTCTTTACATTACTAAATCTTGTAAAACTGCAACAACAATTACAGATTCTCAGCACTGTAGTGTTGCAGTAGGCTTATGTCATGCACACACATATACTAGTGTGTAAATGAACAGGATGAGGTAGGTTTTCTCTTAATATGATTAGCAGTTCAAGAAGATAATGACATATTCTGCTTATCTGTACAATGAAATATGCTGCACTAATATTTACTTACAAACAATGGCGTCTAAAGCACAAATGTAGTGGACACATGGGGTGTGTCTAAACTCAGTAGATACTGCTCCTGCGGTAAAATAAATGGCAGTTTTAGTACACAAGTTTAAGTATCCACGCAATCTCAACTTTACTATGTCAACCATCTTGCTAAGGTCCTGTGACTCAAGACCACACAGTAGGTGTGTACTTAAAAGTAACTCCTGATTCAGTAGGTATCCAGGTAATGTTCGGGTACTCACCTACTGATTTCGCCAACTGAGTAGTAAGTAAGTAGGCAATTTCATCTAAGGTGTATTGACTCTAACTATTAAATCAAAATAAATTAGAATGAAAAAATGCTGGTTTCTCTAAAACTGAACAATGACATCTACCGGCAGTATAGTGGAACAGCCCTTACATAAAAACACAGCCACAACAGCTTGTCATGAACAGCTTCACATGGGTGAGTAGTCAAATACAAATGTTATTCCAGCGAAGAGAAGGGGAGCAGTTCAACAGGAGTACAATGAGAACTCACAGAGGCGTACCAAAAATACTGTTGGGCAATCGAAACATGTAGTCCAAGTAACGAAAAGCAGAGTCAATACACCAGAAAAGCTATCACAATAACATGGATAAGAAATGCTTAGTAATCACAACAAAAGCAAAACTTCGCAGAGAGAAATGAACTCAAACGGGCTTAAACGCACCAACAGAGGGTTTACTAATAAGAGTCAGGTGATAGAAGAAGCTAGTATTTGGGTTAGGGGTCCCGCTGTTGGCGGGAAGGAGAGAAGTCTGTGGTGGACGTGACACAGCTATGGAACAGTGTCATAGAGAGCAAAGTTTAATTCTCAAAATTTGTGTTGGTGTAAATGCAATGTGTGAATGTGGACAAACCATGTTAAGCGTTTTTGTGTTATATATATATATATATTATTTTATGAAGTAAAACAGTATGTCCAAGTCAAGAAATGTACAGATCTTTATTTTGTATCATAGAGAATACATCAATGAGCTAGAATACACTTAAAAGAAAGGACAAAACACATCATAGAGATAAAGTTTGCATGAAAACAGGCCATGCTTTTTAAAGAAATTTCAATGATCTTAAAACATTGCAAAGATTTGCTGATCTCTAAACAATATTAGCTGTAAAAATCTTCCCTTTTCCACACAAACAACTGCTAAAAGTGAACAAGAAAATGTTTGTCTGGAGTAGCACAACACTGAAGCAAGAGTGAAATAAGTAAAAGTTGTTCGGGGTTAAATGATAGTATGATAGTTCTTCACAGGGTAGATGTTGTTCAAGGGGATGCCCAGAGTGTTACTGCTCTCCTCCACCTGAGGAAACAAAGTACATATGTGTTGAGGGAAAGCTCTAAATGAGTGTACAGTTTTTACTCTGTACTGCACATTACACATCATTAAAGATTGTTTTGTATTGGACATGAAATATATATACACATATATAGACTCCTCTAAGCAACTCAGACCACCTACCAGTCTGTTTATGGTTACAGAACTTTATGCCAAACCAACAAATACACATATACCAAATTTTAATCATGTACTAATCAGAGTAGGTGCTTCATTAGAATAATTAATATTAAAGAAATAAAACACAAAATGTTTTATAAAAATCAAATGAGTAGGTTCAGTATGTTTAGATCCAGTGTTATGGTAACCCTCCCAGAAGACAATTATATTGATCAAATATCACACTTATTGGTTGTTCTCATAAATTCATCAGGGTAAAAAGTATTGATCAAATAATAAAAGCATAAAGCACAGATGAGGGTTTAGTTGCAGATGAAGATGTGTGAAGTTTTGCTCTGTTTGGCTTTGATTTTGGCATAAAGAAAACCTATGATTCTCATTTTCAGTATTAATCATTTTTGGTCTATTACATGCTTCAGTTTTCCTAAAACACAGTATTTGACTCATACTGTACATCTGTGTTCACCCCCTGTCTGAAACACTCTGTTAGTATATACTGATAATTTCTAAGCCCGCCACCCACGCCCATCAAGACAAATCATTGATCAACAGTTAGTATTTAGCACCGTTTTTAGTAAATTTCTGTGTATGTTATGTTCAAATGCACATATGTACTAGAAATATATCAAATAACAATAAAACAAAATTATGCAAACGCATCTTTCCATCCATTATCTTCCACCTTATCCTGCTAGTAGGTGTCACGGGGGGGGGGGGCAAATTTCTGTATTATCGGGCAAAGGTGGGGTACACCATGTACAGGTTGCCAGTTCATCGCATGGCCAACACACACTCACACCTACTGGCAGTTTAGAGCAATCAATCAACAGGACATGCATGTGTTTGGACTGTGGGAGGAAACCGGAGTACCCGGAGGAAACCCACTCAAGCACGGGGAGAACATACACACTCCACACAGAACAGCCCGGACCGGGAATCCAACCCAGATCATCTTACTGTGAGGAGACAGTGCTGACCACTATACCACCATACTAACCACTACACCACCGTACTAACCACTACACCACCATACTAACCACTACACCACTATACTAACCACTACATCATCGTACTAACCACTACACCACCATACTAACCACTACACCACCATACTAACCACTACACCACCTTACTAACCACTACACCACCGTACTAACCACTACACCACCATACTAACCACTACACCACCGTACTAACCACTACACCACCGTACTAACCACTACACCACCATACTAACCACTACACCACCTTACTAACCACTACACCACCGTACTAACCACTACACCACCATACTAACCACTAAACCACCGTACTAACCACTACACCACCATACTAACCACTACACCACCATACTAACCCCTACACCACCGCACTAACCACTACACCACCATACTAACCACTACACCACCATACTAACGACTACACCACCGTACTAACCACTACACCACCGTACTGACCACTACACCACCATACTAACCTCTACACCACCGTACTGACCACTACACTACCCTACTAACCACTACATCACCTTGCTAACCACTACACCATCCTACTAACCACTACACCACCGTACTGACCACTACACTACCCTACTAACCACTACATCACCTTGCTAACCACTACACCATCCTACTAACCACTACACCACCGTACTGACCACTACAAAACCGTGCTGACCACTTCACCACCATACTAACCACTACACCACCCTACTAACCACTACACCACAGTGCTAACCACTACACCATCCTACTAACCACTACACCACCGTGCTGACCACTACAAAACCGTGCTGATCACTTCACCACCGTGCTGACCACTACAAAACCGTGCTGACCCCTTCACCACTGTGCCAGCCTTAATCTTCCCCTTTAAATGTAATAATAAATATATAAATCAATAAAGTTGAACACAGCATTGATCATGTAATGATGAATGTGTATTTCTCATAGTAGGATTGTGGTCATCATGGTTACCTTCTCTTTGATCTTTCTGCTGTAGTAAAGTTTCCTCAAGTCTTGTTGGACCGCCTCACATGCGTTATCCACTTTTGTCAATACAATAACTTGTGGAATGCCTACAAATTCAAGATACATAAGATAAATCATGAGTAGGAATATGTATATTAACATTTAAGGAATTTTTGGGGAATCAAATCCGCCTCTTTTTTGTGAGATGACAGTGCGAACCACTACACCACCGTGCTGCCTTAATATCTTAATTCTTTACAATGAAGAAATATTGACTATATAAATTTACATGCAAACCTCCAGGATTAAAGATAATAAAAAGTTACCCAGTTTGTAAGCTTTCTCACGAACTGCCTTCATTTTGTCAATCACACTGCGATCCATTCTTGAGATTGCGTCAGCAGGAACGATGCTCACCAGACCATGAATTCTATCACGTGGTTCTGGGCAGTGGTTGTACTTTGGGTGGTCTGGAGTTATAGCTGCCCGAGGATTAAACTAAAACAGGAAAACAAATATTCCAGATATTTCCAAATTTCTCGTCAAAGTTTTGTTTAAAACTGGCCCAACTTTTGTGCTGCATGAATGAAATGGCGCATTAGTATCACATAATACCACAACAGATGACTGAATAAACTGGGACAAAGTGTGTACTTACACTGTAGTCATCTAAAATATGTCCCTCTAAAACTTTGATGAGGTCTTCAGTTTGTATCCCTCCATCAGTAGATTCAAGTCCCATGACGTCGCGGAAAACAAATGGATAATTTCCACCTTCAAACTTGCGCATCTTGTGTGTTGTGATCTAGAAAAAAAGCACACTGTGTGGCAAAGTGAAATAATAATAATAATTATGATAGTACTTTGTACTTATATAGAGCTTTTCAAGAACTCAATGACGCTTAAAATTTTATATTTACAGAATTCAACAATAAGACAAACAAACATTGGGGGCATGAAAACAAATATTTTCCATTCTTGCTTAATATATTATATTTTAGATGGTCAACTGTTTGCGTTTTTTTTTCCATTTCCAATGTTTTAATGGGTGACCAGTCGGGACTGCATGCAGGCTAGTTGACAACTACGGAGTCATGCTGTTGTAATATATGCAGAATGTGGTTTGTTGTCTTGTTGAAATTAGCAAGACCATGGGTCTTCTGGGTGGCAGCTTATGACAAAAACAAATGTAATTGATGAAGTTGCAATGGTTTTCTGTTACATGGACATCCTTAGTAGCTAATACGCTAACACGCCACATTATTGAATTGCAGACTTTTGGTAGGCCAAATGTCTCTCTTAGTCATTATGGGAACTGAAAAATTATTTAGTGAAATTATATATACACTTTGACTTTAAGATTAACTAAGACTTTCTGAAATTGGTTATATTTCCACTGATTACAAATACTATACTGAACACCAACCAAAGTCTAAAGAATTGCTGTAGACGTAACCTGCTTATTGTGTGTAAATAGTCCAATCAAAGCTATTTCCCATCTGAACTGAAGTCCAGGAAGCACTTAACATTAACTACATTAACATCTAGCCTAGTTGACTACATACATACATTTTTAAGTATATACAGAAATTCAGCCATGGCTGCAGGCTGTAGATTGGGTGCAGCGTGGAGGACAGGCAGCTCATCATGATCATAATCATGTTCATCAAGTGGTTGGAAGGCCACCATCATCCTGCTCAGGTCAGTCATCAATACTAATATGCAGTATTCATGATGGTATCATTTTATTTCTCATTAATGCACACTTAGCACTCCATCTTGACAGAAAAAAACAGAAATGTAAAAATATTTGCAAATTTATTAAAAAAGAAAAGAAATATCACATGGTCATAATTATTCAGACCCTTTGCTGTGATACTCATATTTAACTCACATACTGTCCATTTCTTCTGTTCCTCCTTGAGATGGTTCTACATCTTCATTGGAGTTGAGCTGTGTTTTAATTAAAC
The DNA here is from genome assembly GCA_021613375.1 of Megaleporinus macrocephalus. Taxonomy (NCBI): domain Eukaryota; kingdom Metazoa; phylum Chordata; class Actinopteri; order Characiformes; family Anostomidae; genus Megaleporinus; species Megaleporinus macrocephalus. Next base: position 8,202,217 of record CM038722.1, on the reverse strand, counting down.
TGATTGGACTTGATTAGGAAAGGCCCACACCTGTCTATATAAGACCTCACAGCTCACAGTGCATGTCAGAGCAAATGAGAATCATGAGGTTGAATGAACTGCCCAAGGAGCTCAGAGAATTGTGGCAAGGCACAGATCTGGCCAAGGTTACAAAATAATTTCTGCAGCACTCAAGGTTCCTAAGAGCACAATGGCCTTCATAATGCTTAAATGAGAGAAGTTTGGGACAACCTAAACTCTTCCTAGACCTGGCCGTCCAGCCAAACTGAGCAATTGTAGGAGAAGAGCCTTGGTAGGAGAGGTAAAGAAGAACCCAAAGATCACTGTGGCTGAGCTCCAGAGATGCAGTAGGGAGATGGGAGAAAGTCCTCCACCAGTCTGGGCTTTATGGCAGAGTGGCCAAGACATATGAAAGCCTGCATACAGTTTGCTAAAAAACACATGAAAGACTCCCAGACTATGAGAAATAAGATACTCTGGTCTGATGAGACAAAGTTTAACCTTTTTGGTGTTAATTCTAAGCAGAATGAGTAGAGAAAACCAGGCACAGCTTATCACTCGCCCAATACAATCCCAACAGTGAAACATGGTGGTGGCAGCATCATGGTATGGGGGTGTTTTTCAGCTGCAGGGACAGGACGACTGGTTGCAATTGAAGGAAAGATGAACGCGGCCAAGTACAGAGATATCCTAGAAGAAAGCCTCTTCCAGAGTGCTCAGGACCTCAGACAGAACAACAAGACAATGACCCTAAGCACACAGCTAAAATAACAAAGGAGTGGCTTCGAAACTACTATGTGACCATTCTTGACTGGCTCAGCCAGAGCCCTGACCTAAACCCAAATAAGCATCTCTGGAGAGACCTGAAAATAGCTATCCACCAACGTTCACCATCCAACCTGACGGAACTGGGGAGGATCTGCAAGAAAGAATGGCAGAGGATCCCCAAATCCAGGTGTAAAAACCTGTTACATCATTGCCAAGAAGACACATGTCTGTACTAGCTCAAAAGTGTGCTGAATACCTATGACCATGTGATATTTTAGTTTTTTCTTTTTTAATAAATTTGAACTTTTGATAAAAATGAACTTTTATGATTTTAGCAAATGGCTGCAATGAAACAAAGAGTGAAAAATTTAAAGGGGTCTGTATTTACTGTATTTACTTTGCCAGCAGTTGTTAGTCAGCAGGAACAGTTTGACATTTGAAGGGAGGAGCCATGTAGCAATGAACTACTGGATGGTGCTGGTCTCTAAAAGACTGTGAAGTGAGACAAAGCTGACAGTCACGGCCAGGCTCACGGAAGATGTGCCATCCAGAAAACAAAAAAGTTTGTCCCAACCTTCTCTCATTTAAGCATTATGGAGGCCATTGTGCTCTTAGGAACCTTGAGTGCTGCAGAAATTCTTTTGTAACCTTGGCCAGATCTGTACCTTGCCACAATTCTGTCTCTAAGCTCCTTGGGAAGTTCATTCAACCTCATGATTCTTATTTGCTCTGACATGCACTGTGAACTGTGAGGTCTTATATAGACAGGTGTGGGCCTTTCCTAATCAAGTCCAATCAGTTTAATTAAAACACAGCTCAACTCCAATGAAGATGTAGAACCATCTCAAGGAGGAACAGAATAAATGGACAGTATGTGAGTTAAATATGAGGGACTGTTTACATGTATTTTGAGACATTTTTGCAGTGTTCTTATTGGTGTTTAGCATTCTGTACATTAAATGAACTGCTAGGTCAACCTGCATGTTACTGCAGACTGGTGTGTAAAGAGATTTGAAGAAGTTCACTTGGCAATAAAAAAGAAACAGTGAGGTCTCTGATTACTTACTGAAACAGTGAAGCTTACTCCAGATGCTGTTGAGTTTTCTAGAGCACTAATAACATTACGGCCTAAAAGGGCTCTCTGAACAGAGTTTACAAAGCAGGACTTTCCTGCCCCAACTGGTCCATACAGCAGAATCCTAAGGGGCTGACAATGTGGATTTCCATCTCTCAGTTCTTTCAAAATCTCCTCTTTTTCACTGAGAAAGACACGAGAAGTAGAGGTGCACATAAAAAATGTACACAATTGAAAATATTTTTCTTTCTCAAGTAAAGCATTAATCATAATTTTCTATACTTTTACCTAGTATCTAGATACATATCTAATTTTATGTTCTTACCTCCAGTTTACAGGTCTCCAAGGATGATTTAGTTCTGAGTAATAAAATAAATTGAACAGTGTCAACAGAGGAATTTAGCATTGTAGGTTAAATATCAATACCTATATATCACAAATTATTTAAACAATCTTTACTTTGCAAAGTCATAACATTTATGTAGAACTGTGAACTGGCTCTTCACTAATTAAGTGCTGTTATATGTTATTAGTGCTAAGATAGTACTACGATACTGGTTTTACTTGTATGATATTAGAGCTATGATATGTTTAATGCTAGGATACAGAATTAAATTGGTCTACTTAAAGTTCCTTAAACTAAAATAATAATTGGTTGTAAAAAACTATGTTAATAAGTGTTACAAGTATGAACAGGTGAATTTTACCTGATGGAGGAGGAGGAGGAACTTTGTTTCTTGAAACTTTTCCTCCCATCTTCGTCTCTATAAAACAGGAGCTACTTAATATCAAACCTGGCTCAGTAGTGTCTGTGAAAAGAAGAGCATGAGCAGGAAATGTAACATCTGGTGCCCGTAGTTTACAACAATTACTGAATGTGAAGATGGTGATGATGTAATACGGTGGTACACATAAATATACTGTATAAATATCTATGTCTATGTGATACAGAATAGTGGGTTGCCAGTAAAATTGACAATAGTGTAAAACTGAGTAATTTCTGTTTGCTGGTAGGTTCTTTGAGAGAAAACGGACTGGAAAATTTCCTTTATGTAGTATTTACACAGTAACTACCTGTTTCTTGTATTCATGGTGTGCAGATTGTAACCATACATAATCATACATAGTGTTCATAACAAATGTTATGTATTGGATCAAATGAAGCAAAAACTTACAAACTGTATTGAAGCAAAGATGTAAATGTATAGTTCTATTACTAATTAACCAGTGAAACTACACTTTCGATATAGAGAATAATCAAAGATTTCAAAAGTATTCACATTCATTACTCAGTTAGAAATATAGATACTAGGGTTTGAAAATACTTCTCCAGTACAAGTGTAAAAGTACTGCTTTCAAAACTACTTAAAGTATATCTGGGAAAAAGCTTCGGTTGCGCCACAGGGGCCTATAGCACACTGGCCCACCTCCCCCAAAAATATAATTATTCTAAAATACATGATGACTATAACGTTATATTAAAATGTTAATGTTGATAAATTTGGGATGCGCTAGGCTTTCTCTTTCAGCCGCATATACGCCCATTGGAAATAAATGGATTTTAGTACAATGTAAATATATTAAAGAACCATATATGTGCACAACTGAGCAAAAAGGCAAACTTCAAATGCATATTATCATATAATATCATACTGGAATCTAAATGTACATAAATGAAAACAAGCTGAAATGAAATAGGAGTAACGAGGCTTTGTTTTAAATGCAACGAGTAGAAAGTATAGATAAAGGAGTGTAAATGTACGGAGTAGAAAGTACTGATAATGGAGTGTAAATGTAAGGAGTAGAAAGTACTGATAATAGAGTGTAAATGTAAGCAGTAGAAAGTACAGATAATGGAGTGTAAATGTAAGGAGTAGAAAGTACAGATAACAGAGTGTAAATGTAAGGAGTACAAAGTACAGATAATGGAGTGTAAATGTAAGGAGTAGAAAGTACAGATAATGGAGTGTAAATGTAAGGAGTAGAAATTACTGATAATGGAGTGTAAATGTAAGGAGTAGAAAGTACAGATAATGGAGTGTAAATGTAAGGAGTAGAAAGTACTGATAATGGAGTGTAAATGTAAGGAGTAGAAAGTACTGATAATGGAGTGTAAATGTAAGGAGTAGAAAGTACTGATAATGGAGTGTAAATGTAAGGAGTAGAAAGTACTGATAACAGAGTGTAAATGTAAGGAGTACAAAGTACAGATAATGGAGTGTAAATGTAAGCAGTACAAAGTACAGATAATGGAGTGTAAATGTAAGGAGCAAAAAGTACTGATAATGGAGTGTAAATGTAAGAAGTATAAAGTACTGATAATGGAGTGTAAATGTAAGGAGTAGAGGTAAAAAGTCAGCTGAAAAATTATTACTTCATAAAGTATAAATAACCAAAATTTCTACTTAAGTAAGATAACAAAGCATTTGTACTTCATTATTTGACACCTCTCAGAATAATTAAATTACAGGTTTGGCATCAAGTGAACGATATAGCAAATCCTTAGAGTCCTTATAGAGCTAGAGAGTAGAGTCCTTATAGAGCTAGAGAGTAAAGTCCTTATAGAGCTAGAGAGTGATTTGTCTTACTTACCTGTCAGAGGAGTGTAATGAATGAGTAATCTGGTACTGATCTGAGCTGCAGTGAAAATTTTGTTGCAAGTCCAAACATGCTTACTGTTTGTGGTTGGCCACATTTACTTTTACTTTCTTTTATCATTGTACAACAGCTGTCCTATCAGGCAGTGGCATGATAAAAAAATGATACCCATGCCAATTAATTTGAATTGTAGAACATTTTATTTAATTAAAAGTTAAATATGTAATATTAATATTTAATTAATGTTAAAATATGAGAAATGACCTCTGATATGTATGGAATGAACACACAAAAATATATATGAATTAATGAAATAATATAATTAATTTTGAGATAAAAAAGTAAGTGTTTTGCTGAGCAAATAAAAGCTTCCTGTCTAAAACAAATAGTTGTTTAAATATAATGTCCACAAGTGTATAACATTTTGCACTGTACAGTATAAAAAAAGACCCCAAATATACACATTACTATTACTATTGTTGATAGTTTCTCTAGGGCCATTGGATTCATTGCTTTTCCCCAATTGCCTACAGCCTTTCAATTCATGTCTGAAGTATGGAAAGCCTTCATAAAAAGATTGGATATTTCAATTAGTTTGATGTATGGCTATCACCGACAATCTAATTGACAATGTGAACGTGTCTACCACAAGGATTCTGAGATTATATATATATCCATTCCATATATATAGCAAATATAGTCATTTTTGTAAATATTTCCTGTTTATATAGATAATCTGTATATACATACATATATACATAATCTGTAATTCATCTGATTGGCTGCATACATTGTTTATCCCCTTTCACCCTATTCTTTAATGGTTAGGAAACCCACAGGACCACCATGGAGCAGGTGTGTTAGTGTGTGCTGCGCTGGTAAGAGTGGATCAGACACAGCAGTGTTGCTGGAGTGTTTAAACTCCTTAGTGTCACTGCTGGACTAGGAATTATCCACCAACCCAAACTATCCAGGCAAGATTGTCCTGTGCCCACTGATGAATGACTAGAGAACTCTCAATGCTGAGAATGATCCAGCAAGGAAGGTTACCAAGCAAAGTAAATATTAGCTGAAGATTTAGAAAGCTGACTTTTCCAGGGTAAATACTGTAATGTAAGCTAATAAACACTTCCTTATTACAAATGCCCTTACTTTCATATTATTGTCAATGTATAATTACATGAAAGAAAATATGCTGGTACAGCGATCAAGATACTCTTAATTACAGGAGGCAAAAGAAACTAATACATATAAGCTCTACTGCTGCAATGCATCTGTAACAGTGGCTACATCACAATGCATCTGTAACAGTGGCTACATACCGGCTTAGTCCCACTATGCATATACTTCTTATGTCACCCCTGGATAGGAAAAAGCAGAGTTTCTTGGCATCTTGTTTATTTTCAGTTTACATGCTATACATGGAGGGTGCAGGTGCTTGACTGGCCTGCCTATCCAGACCGGCCACCCACTGAAACTGTGTGGGGCATTATAAAGTGCAGTATCAGATAATGAGGACTCCATGCCGTTGAACAGATAAGGAGTCATATCAATCGGTACCTTAAATGATCTTTTGACACCCGCATTTACTTTAATTGTCTTAGGCTATGCTGTTTGGCCTTTAGAAAAAGTAAAACATATGACAAAAATGGGTGAAGGTAAGCCAATATACTTGAAACTGTATACATTCTCTATATAAACTCTCGCATAGGTGTTCTACTGGTCCACGAGTGTGTGACTGTGATTTGTAGACATGATCGAGTGGTATGGAAATTTTGAAGGTTTTATCTGGGTGGGTTTTGGTGGGCTGCTTGAAACACTTGATTTTCATCAAAGTTCAGCACAACAGGGTGGTAGTTGTTCAGGCAGGTGGTGTCATGGAATAAACGTACCTCCCAAGCTGTAGGCCGTAACATAGAAAAACACAAACATGTTCAGGACAGGGGTACTCCATCAGGTCCAGAAATGTCTGGTGGCTAAATTACCGTTGCTGGTAGTTTCATAGTACTTACACAAGAACAGTAGACATTAAGCTGCTCTGGTGGAGAGGTGGACCGTCCCATACCACGGTTTTCACTTTCTTTGTGGTCCTTTGTGATTTGAAGTCAGCGCCATGGTACATGGTACAATAGATATTCCTATTGTGATTTTGGCAAGCTTGATGGCCCATCATACCGTAGCTTTTTTGAAGGCAACCAAGTGACAAAGTGTTATGTCAGTCAGTTTACATTCCAAAGTATGCTGAGATAAAGACTGTGTATTCACTGAAGTCAGCAACAGTCTTAGAGTTTGAAGCAGACCTGATGTCTGGAGATAGCGTCTTCACATCAACAACTGTTCTAAGAACTGATTTTACCTGTATAAGTATTTGTCTGTATGCAGGCCGTAGGTGAATGGAGGAGTTATTAGCCTTGCTAAAGGCAGGATAGCGAAGGTTTATAACCGTCTTTGAGGTCTGTGTAAGCACCTAGACACATCAAGCTGATGTTTTATACATCACCACCTATCGTTGGCTGGCTGCTCACAAATTATAGTGGGGCAATTGTATAGATTTAGAAATGTTACAGTTACTAGCCTACTACTAGGCTATGAAGAACCAACAGGGCAAACCAGTTTGCGACAGCGCCACCCTGAGTCAGACCAATGCTGCATCTGTAGATAGACTGAGGTAGGGCTGGGCGATAAAACGATAACGATAATTATCGCGAAATAACATTTCCTCAATAGAACTATACGACGCAGTCGACATAAAATTGATAGAGTTAAGTTCCGTCCATGTTTTGAGCGATAACACGAATGAGAACAGCGCCGCCCCAAACCAATCAGGTGGCTAAACTAGAGTTCTAGTCATTTCATGTTTGGTTGAAGCACACAGCACAGAGTGTAGACGTAGCTTAAGCCACATGCTAGTAATCTGGTTACTGCAGGCATTCACACTCAAGCAGTGAGAACAAAATAAGAGAAAAAGAAGTCAGAAAACTACTACTGAAAGAAACATGTTACACGTGTCAATAATCTTAAAATAATCTGCTAAGATAAGATAAACAGGTAAACAGGTGCTGTCCTCATGGTCTCATGTATAGCAGTTGTACTGTTGTGATCATCTTCGTTGTGCAGAGCTGACAGAGCACCACACTGTTGTGTTTCTGTGTAAAACACTCCCACAACTTTAGATGTACGTGAGTGATTGTTTGTAGCTGCAGTTTGCGCTCCGGATAAATCCATGCTTTCAGTAGGTGCCGCCACCTTAGCAACACATCGACGCACGTTATGCTACTCGACGTAATTTCGTAATCGATAAAGATAAATATGTATGTTGTAGGAGTTCAAGTGAGAACGCTGAGGCGTTGTGTTCAGTAGCCCCTACATATATTATATATATTATTATATTTTATACATGTGTGTGTGTGTTTAATTTATTTGAAATTAACAGAAAATAAATCCAAAAATAAAAACAATTTAACAAAAAATTCTTCACTTCTCACTTAAAGTAAAATAGCAATAGTGATTTGATTTATATCGTCATATATATATATATATATATATATATATATATATATATATATATATATATATATATATATATATATATATATATATAAATCGATATCAACTGATATGAAAAAAATTATCATGATAAGACTTTTTTCCATATCGCCCAGCCATAGACTGAGGGTGAAGTAGCTAAAGTTACTGTAAAATTACAGAATTCAAGTGTCTGCAGATTAGGAAACATGTTTACTAGCACATGTATTTGAGTGTTATAATAATTCACACATATAGACAAATATAGGTACACTTTTAACAGAAAGATTCAAATGAATTAATATGTATTTTATCTTGATGTCTAAAGTTATGTTTCTATGTATTATGCTTTCATAAGCTGCTTAATAATATTGAGTTACAGGGCTAGCATTGTTCTTCAAGTTTTTGAGCTGTACAATGACAGCTTTGTCACATTGTGGGGGTGGGGTTTGTAAGGCGGATGCCTAGCTAGTGGTTATAATTGAAAACAAAACTGGGGTACCAAAAATGTAAAAATTTATAACAAATAGAAATGTTGTTGGGGTTTTGTTGGGTTCTAGTATGAACACCTATTTATTTCCTCTATAGGATTCTGACATTTTGAGAGTTAGACTTTAAAGAAGCCATATGTAAAATTTTTACACATAAATATTTTTTAAATAACTACATTTATTAACAGAATGTAAAGAAACAGATTTATTTATTATAACAAATGTATTGTTTTGCAGATATATCTACTGAAGTTAGCATGCTAACCAGCTGGCACCGGCTTGTCCTGTCTTGTAATACAACATTGTACCTCAGGAGGCGATAGTGAGTCACTGTAGCATCAAGTCTAATCAGTTCATAATGAGAGGATAAAGAAGAAGCGCCGCTGCCCCTGACAGCATATTTTAACCTCTTGTCTATCATGTTGAAGGTCATTGAAACCGAGGTAGCCAATGAAAACAACAGTGAACCCAATGATGGCTGAGGCTCTTGCTGCTGAAACTCTTCGCATGAAACCACATTCAGCAGCAAATAAAATCACTGATACGAAACAAAAGTTAATTCACAGTTAATTGTGCCACGGCCCAGGCTAGCCACCAGCACAGGGGGAGGCCTAGCAGAAAAAGAAGAAAGAACTCCAATTCCCAGGCTCATTAGTTGCAGTCAATGCTGACTGGACACACCTGTGCAGCCCCTTACTTAAGTCAACCACAAACACCAGTCCGCATCACACCTTTGTAGAGGAGCGCTCAATATGAGGTGGGTATTCATAAAAAGAAGAAGAAAGAAAAGAGAGAAATAAAAACCTGTAGAAAACAGAACAGGAAGCCTAAAACAAAAAAAGAAAAAAATTACAAAATGAAATGTTGAATTATGATCTAAAAGAAACTAAAAGAAAAGAAGAGGAAAGTTCTAAATGAGACGATTGAAGTTTTAAGACGGTTTTCAGTTTGAGGTTTATTTTTTAAGGGGTGCATTGATCCTTTTGTTTGAACACGGCGTACTCTGACATTTCCTTAGTTTTTGTCCTTTCCTGCATTTTTTCCCTCACACGACTTTTGAGGAAGTAGCAGGGGTAGAGTACTGTGGTCTGTGGTCACCCAAGGCAGAGGGTGACTGAAGCACAAGCGCCCTCTTTTCCACTACAACACTTACAACACAAAATAAATAAACAAACTCAAAAACTCTCCCCCCCGACACATTGGTGTTGTTTTCGTCCCCTGGAGATGCTCTTGGAGAATGAAGGAATGAAATTTGATGTTAAACAGATTTTTTCTAGACTTTCTAAGTATACAGCTGTCAATGCTAACATTGAGGATGTGGGACTGTGTGTTTCTTACAATAGGGCTGGACAACACAACCTTCTGGTGATACATTGTCCACTGTTGTTTAGAGAATCTTACACATTGTTTCTTTAAATCCACAATACATTATCATGTTATTGCCTGAAGATAAAGGGCTGGCAATTCCCAATGTTAATAATATATTGTGCCTTCATTTGTAAAATGACCATAGTCAAGATCCTTAGCCTCATTAGAGTCATGAATTTTGTGGTTTACTAGCATTTACAGAGAAGTCAAAGTTTTTATTCATAGTTATTTATGTGTTTTTCTTTATTTTATATGTATAATATGCAAACATTGTACAATTAAATGCTTGTGATGAGACTCACTACAGCTATACAAACAGTACATACATATATGACTTGTACTGTATATGTTCCTTATATAAATTCTCACATAGGTGTCCTTCTTGTCCACGAATGTAAAAGTGTATGTATTTACTTTTTGTATACATGTTGGAGTGGTGTGCTAGTTTAGGCAGGTGGTGTCTTGGAATAAAAGTAGCTCCCAAGCATGATCATGGCGTACCCCCTTCTCAGCACATTTTTGTGTTTTTCCTGCTTTGAGCTAAAGGCTGTAACACAGAAAAACACAAACATGTTTAGAACAATGGTACTCCGGGGCCAGGGATGAAAACTTCTGTCCTAAAGCATACAGTAACCTTAAACAGTTTTAGAGACCCTAACCTAACCCAAACCCTAACCCTAACTTAAAGGTGTCAAAACCTTCACTTGCCAGCACATGCTCTAAAGACAGAGCTCTGGAAGCATTGAAGGATCTGATGCCATCAGGTCCAGAAATGTCTTTGGCTAAATTACTGTCACTGGTAGTGTCACAGCAAAAGTGTGCACTTACACAAGCACTGTAGATATTAAGCTGCTCGGGTGGAGAGCTGGACAATTCCTTTGTGGTCCTTTTTGGTTTGAAGTCAGAGCCATGGTACATGGACTTCGAGATATTCCTACTGTGCAGATCATATCATAGCATTTTTGAAGGCAACCAGGTAACAAACCAAAGTGGTAAGTCAGTCAGTGCACATTCCAAAGTATGCTGAGGCTGTGTTTTCACTGAGCTCAGCACCTGATGTCAGACTGTGATTTTGAACCAGACCTGATGTCTGGAGATAGCCTTTTCACATCAACGACAGTTCTAAGAACCGTTTTTACCTGTTTAAGTATTTGTCTGTATGCAGGCTGTAGGGGAATGGAGGAGTAATTAGCTTGCCAAAGGCAAGATAGAGAAAGTTTATAAGCATCTTTGAATGCTGTGTAAGCACCTACACACACCAAGCTGATGTTTTATATTAGCACCAGCTGTGTCCAGCTGATGAATGCTCTCTGTCAGCTCACCGTCATGTCTCGTCTTGTGCGAAATTGTATGCTCAAACCCAAAAACTTAAAAAATGTAAAAGAAAAAGGGGTGAGAAAGAGTGTAACAATCATCCATGGTGCTTCTGTTGCAAATGGTACTTAAGGCTGCTCCCTCTGCAAATAATTGGCTCTGAGCACATAAAGGTAGCTGACTTACTTATCAAAGAGCAGAAAGGTGCCAGATCAGTACACCATACCCCAAGTGGATGATGCACAACTCACTTTGGTCAGGTGCTTCTGCGCCCCACGTGCTCTGAAGAACCGTTGCTGCTGTGAGAGCAAGTTTCTCTTATAGTATTTACTATAATGTCCAGTCTTTGTTTCATAATGTCTCTTGATATTTAACTCCTTCAATACTGCAATAGTCTCTTGGCATAAGAGACACACATATTTGCAGCGTGTCTCTAAGAAAAAAATATTCCGACGTCCATCTCTCTTGAAATAACTGGTTCTCACTGTCGACTTTGTGTTTTTTTGATGTAGTTTGATTGCATGCGGTTCCGTAAATTTTGGACGCCCAGTCAGAAAAATAATGTCTATTAAGTTTAGATAACTTTGCTAACATAGCGGTGAAATGTACTATACATGTATATGTACTGCTGCCACCGTCAGATGAAAGGAAAAATTGCAATGTACCAACGGGCCACCTCTGTTGTAGAGGGTTGCTGGTACAGTAAACATAGACCTGGTTTGTTAGGAAAAGAAAACTAAAGGTGTACTGAGAATTAAGGCACAGATAAGAAAGGTAAAATCTGAAATGACAATATAAAAAATAAAACAATTAACAATTAACTACTTCCAGTTTTCTCCTCTCTTTAAAAAAATTAAAGAGAGGAGAAAACTGGAGTAGTTAATTAAACCTCCTGATTCGAGAACTGTTTTATATTGTATAGAGCGCACCACTTTGGCATCTCCTGACTTTTTTTGACTTTTCCCACCATTTATCGCTGTTTCTAGTTTTCTTTTTTAAATCTATTTTACTCAAAGCCATCAGCACCTACCTGGCAGGTATAAAGCCAGCCAAGGGCTTATTTTTATTAAGTAGAACAGTATGTCCAAGCCAAGAAAAATGTATAAATCTTCATTTTATGTCATAGAGAATACATCAATGAGCTAGAATACTCTTATAGAATAGGACAAAAAACACATCATAAATATAAATCTATGCATGAAAAGGCCATGCTTTTTAAAGAAGTTTCTCATTTCTTAAAACTTTGCAAAGTTTCGCTAAAATCAAAACAATCGCTGAAAAAATCTACCTGCTTCCCACAAAGAGTCGCTAAAAGTGAATGAGAAAATGTAACACCACAGCAAAAGAGTGAAATATGTAAAAATTCGAGATTAATTTAGTAAAATCTTTGGTGCTGGATTTTGTTGAAGTTATATAATAATAAGAAAACACTTCCTCTTAAATTCACCCATAAAAATCCTCCATTTCATCATAATAATCCTATCAGTATTCTATGATTTAGAGGGAAAGTCCTATAACTGCATATGGTTTATCACTATCGAGAAACTTGCAGACCCTTTCAGATTTCTTATGGACACCTCTAGTAATTTCACATTGTTTGAAATACTGAAAATATATAAACATGACTTAAAATTAAATTTGCATCTTTATTTTGCTTTAAAATAGACGATTTTAATTAAATTGATGGAAAAACCTGAACGCATGTGATGTCACTGGTGGAACAACAGCGCCATGGTACAACAGCACTATGACTGACTGGGACTGAGAATGTTCCAGAGCTGCTTCTTCAGATTCTGATGATATTTCTCAATTTGAATCTGAAAGAGCTGTAATGTAGAAATAGACCACCATATCACTTAGTCCTGACATTTTCATATTAGCTGGTGCTTAGCCTTTAAAGCATTGATGGTAGGAACCAGGGGTCACAACACAGATATTGCCATTTTATTTGTTATCCAAAGTGACCAGCGAACATACACACATAATGCTGATAATGATCAAATAAAAATAAAGTTGTAATAAAGTAATGTTGCCATTCTAAAAACATCAGTGAATTCATCTTTAATCTGTGGTTTATAGTCTTCACTCTTCTCCATGGCTACTTTCCACATGATCACTAGCTAAGTAGACAATATCCCTCAGGGCCATGAGGATAAAAACATCAATATTGGCATCTTTGGTCATTTCCATATGATAGTTCTTCACAGGGTAGATGTTGCCCACGGGGATGCCCAGACTATGACTGCTGTCCTCCACCTGAGGAAACAAAGTACACATGTGTTGAAGGACAGCTCTAAACAGTATTGACAGTATTGACCAAATAATAAAAATAATACAGAAGACATGAAGCACAGATAAAAGTTTAGTTGCAGATGAAAATGGGTGTTAGTGGCTGTTTTGGGAGCCAGTCCCAGCATCATCAGGCAAAGGCGGGGTTCCTACATCATGAACAGGTCACCAGTCCATCTAATGGCCAAAACAAGTCATGAGCAGTTAAGATTGACGGATCAACGTTACATGCATGTGTTTGGACTGTGGAGGGAAACCAGAGGACCCGGAGGAAACCCACTCGAGCACGGAGAGAACATAAACACTCCACACAGAACAACATGGACCGGGAATCCAACCCAGATCATCTTACTGTGAGGAGACAGTGCTGACCACTACACCACCGTACTAAGCACTACACCACCGTACTAAGCACTACACCACCGTACTAACCACTACACCACCATACTAACCAATACACCACCATACTAACCACTACAACACCGTACTAACCACTACACCACCATACTAACCACTACACCACCGTACTAACCACTACACCCCCCATGCTGCCTTAATACATCTTTCCATTTACTTTGTTTATTTATATTTATTTGTTACATGTAAAGTTGAATGCAGCTTTGATCATAATGATAAATGTGTATGTCTCATTCTAGGATTGTATTCTGATTACCTTCTCTTTGATCTTCCTGCTGTAGTAAACGTTTCTCAAGTCTTGGTGGACCAGCTCACACGCGATATCCACTTTCGTCAACCCAATGACTTGTAGAATGCCTACAAAATCAAGGTCCATAAGATAAATCATGTCTAGGAATATGTACAATATAATTTAAGGATTTTTTTAGTAAAGGTAAAGATCATACTCAATCTTAAAATCTCAATTCTTTACACACACACACACCTTTCAGCGTTTTACCCTCTACAGGGATCATCACAGCGAGTGAACTCGCTCACTAGATTTGGCAAAGTGCGCTTCCTGACACAACCCATGGGACAACACACACTCGCGCACACACTCACACCTACAGGCAGTTTAGAGTGAGTGATCAACCTAACATGCATGTCTTTGGACTGTGGGAGGAAACTGGAGTCCCCGGAGGAAACCTACTTAAGCACAGGGAGAACATACACACTCCACACAGAACGACACGATTTTTTACAATGAATATTGACTACATAAATTTACATGTAAATCGCACATGAACCTCCAGGATTAAAGATGATAAAAAGCTACCCAGTGTGTAAGCTTTCTAATGAACTGCCTTCATTTTGTCAATCACACTGCGATCCATTCTTGAGATGGTATCAGCAGGAATGATGCTCACCACACAGTGAATTCTATCACACAGTTCTGGGCAGTGGTTGTACTTTGGGTGGTCTGGAGTTATAGCTGCCGGTGGATTAAACTAAAACAGAAAAACAAATATTTCAGATATTTCCAGGTATCTCTGTGTTTTGTTTAAAACTGAACAGACTTTTGTGCTGTCTTTGGATGAATTGGCACATCAATACCACAACAGTTAACTGAATAAACTGGGACAGAGTGTGTACTTACACTGTAGTCATCTAAAATATGTCCCTCTAAAACTTTAATGATGTCTTCAATTTTTATCCCTCCATCAGCAGATTCAAGTCCCATGATGTCACGGAAAACAAATGGATAATGTCCACCTTCACGCTTACGCATCTTGTGTGTTTTGATCTAGAGAAAAAAGCACACTGTGTTTAAACATGGGCTGTTGAAGTGTTACAGCCCGATTTCTAACTCCTGGGCTCCAGGGAGTATGACAGGACCCTGCTGCGGAGAAGCCAAGTCTGGTTGGACCTGTAGAGAGACCCTTTAAGCGACGGCCCAGAGACCACGGACAGGTAAGTGTTGAACCACACAGTATCTTTTTGAGAAACAGTGCCGGGCACTTAATCAATTATGATCAATTGGAACTTTCTGAAATTAGTGGGGTGGTGTGTGGTAAAAAACATCAAAATCATCGCCCACTCCCACAGTCCCCCCACATTCACCACAGACCAAGTCAGGAGAGAGCTGAGGAGACTTCGCCCCATTAAGGCAGCATTAAGAAGAGGGATGCCAGTTGACTAGACAAGCTGGTGAGGAAAGCTGTTTCTGTGGTGGGTAAGAGCTGGAGTGTCACACATCAATGGCAGAGAGAAGGTACCTCAGTAAACTGCTGACCATCATGGACAATGTTGACCACCCTCTGCACAGAGCTCATTCAGCAGCAGACTGCTGTCCTAGTCATGCTTCATTGACAGATTCAGGAAGTCTTTTGTCCCTCAGGCTGTTATACTCCGGACCCCCATGTTAGCTATCAGACACTGTTACTGTTACTGATACTCCAGATCCCTATATCAGTCATCAGGTGTCAGACAGTATCATATTATATATTTATTTCAGATTTATTTGTATAACTGTATGTTATATATAGCTATACTGTTAACTATATATAATGTAACTATACTGTTATTATTACACTGTGCCTGTTATACATCATGTATACAGTCTATACATATAAACAGTGCTGCTGCTCTTCATTGCACATTTGCATTGCCGACTGTATAACTGCATATTTGCACTACCAAAGTCTACACTGTTTACACTGTTATCTGCACTACTGTCATCACTCTCACATACACACCATGAGACCTTTTCTATTTCTATTTTATATATTCTATTTATTTTATATTCTATTTTAATTTGTTGTTGTAACTGTCCTGTTTTGTACTTATGGAATAGCTACTGGATGCATTGAAATTGGGATCAATAAAATATCTGTCTATCTATCTCTATCTATCTATCTATCTGATGGCCATGCGCAGGATCACGAGAGATGTGCCATACAGAAAAGGGACTGTCTGCCTTACCTTTTGTTTCTGAGGTAACTGTACTCTGGTTAAAAAAGTAATTGCACCCCCATAAATCAACTGTAATTAACCAAATTACCAACAAAACCAAGGCCTGTTTTTTGCCAGAACTGTAGAATCAAGAATTAAAATAGAACCTGTCTGACAACATGAAGTAGGCTAAAAGATCTCAAAAAGCAACACACATTAAGCCTTGATCTGGAGATATTCAAGAACATACAAGTCATTCATATCCATCAGTATGGAAGGTTATAAAGCCATTTCTAAGGCTTTGGGACTCCAGTGAACCACAGTGAGAGCCGTTTCCACAAATGGAGAAAACATGGAACAGTGGTGAACCTTCCTAGAAGTAGCCAGAATAAATAAAATAATCATTGAGAAACTGCATTTTGTATTCACTCTGGTTATCTTTTTCTGATATCAACATTTGTTTTATAATCTGAAACATTTAAGTTTGACAAAAACAAAAAAAATCTGCAAATACTTTTTCACAGCACTGTACATGACCAAAAGTAGCCTTTGAGAGGCTTATTTATAGGGCAGCAGGAGAAACAGTCCCACTTTTCTATTTGGCTTTTGTCAATGAGTGTACATGTTGCACAATTCAAAAGTTTAATAACTAACTTTAATAACTTATGTTAGAAATAAGTATAAGTCAGATTTTAATGCTTCGAAGTTACACAGTTTTGGCGAGCAATGCCAGACTGCTTCAATAAATATCTATAACTATGTGATACTGAATTGTGGGTTACAGGTAAAAATGACAATAATGTAAAAAATGAGTAATTTGTGTTTGCTGGTAGGTTCTCTGGGAGAAAATGGACTCTAAAATTTATTTCCTTTAAGTAGTATTTACATAGTGTATTTGTGGTATGCAGACCATAAATACACATTTAAGTAAAGTGAATTTAATTTCAGTACATTAAACTTCATAAAGCATTATAAAGCGGTCTTTCAGCAGCAAAAAATTTGACAGGGCTATAAAAGACTGGAAGAGTAAATGATACAATAAAAAACACCTGGACAAAGCAATTGCAGTAAAAACAGGCCTGATTCTGTACTTGAAACCATTGCATGGGCTTAGGAACACTCGCAGAAATCACGCTCTTATGAACACAGTTGGCCATGCAAGCTGTACCATGCCAGGAAGAAGCCAAATGTCAACATGATCCAGAAGCAACGCTGTTTTCTTTGGGCCAGAACTCATTTAAAATGGACTGAAGCAAAATGGAAAACTGTTCAGTGGTCAGACAAACCAAAGTTTTTAAATTTACGTTGGAAACCATACAGCTTGTTATCAGCGCATTGTTCAAAAACTTGCATCTCTGATGTCTGGGGTTGCATTAGTGTCTATGGCAGAGGTCAGTAAACTCATAGACCAATCGCATGCTGATTGGCGCTTCTCAGCCAATTGGATCTATGCAGATTCGGGAGGTGAGGTACGAAGCGAGAAGCAGCAGTCAGAGAGTACAATGAGCCACAGAAAGAATAACGTGCTCTAGAAAAAGAAAAGTCTTTTTTTAACCAGGAACGGAGAGACATTTTTCTCACAGGCAGCTCCAAACCAACAGGTCAAGATGTGGAATTGAGTTAACAAGAAGACTGCGTGTTTTATTTACGTGTTCTATAAATACGCACTTCATAATGCATTTTTTTTTGCATTTATTTGAAGTTTTATAAGTAATTTATTGAGTTTAATTTTAAAACAATAAATATTGTTGAAGTATGCTGAATGGTAGTGTGATGTGTTGGTGTTTCAGTAGCTGATGGTATAAGATGCTGATACTAGACTACTTCAGTAAACAGGATACACCACTGAATCAGAACACACGCTAGAAATTATGATGGTCCGGACCTTGGCCTGAGGAAATTCCCTCTAACTGGACCTTACTGACTCTAATTAAATACCTCTGGTCTATGGCATGTGTAGCTTACTGTCACGCCTGCCCGTCCACGTGCCCCTGTTTACGTCCTGTCTAGTCCCCGTGGTCTTTGTTTACCTTTTTGTCATGTGTTCCATGCCTCCGCACTCCACCTGTGTCGCGTTATGTTCACCAGCTGTTTCCGTTTCCCTCTCGTTATCATGTGTTTTTAGTCTTCCTGTTTGCCCCATACCCTTGTCCGACATTGTGGTTGTGAACTTTATGTGTAGTCTACTGTGTTTCACTTTCTGTTCTTAATGCATAAAGTTTGTCATACAGTGCAATCCATAAATCTACATCAAGTGAACCATGTAGGAATTACAGTTTTTCTTTTACAGTTTTTTTATCTTACCTTTTAGAGGATAGTAAGGAATGAGGAATGTGGTACCGATCTGAGCTGCAGTGAAGTCTGTGAAGCTTTTGTTGCAAGTACAAACATGCTTGCTGTTTGTGGTTGGTCACATTTACTTTTACTTTCTTTGATAAAAAATTGACACCCATGCCAATTAAATTTGAATGGAAGAACATATATTATTTAATAAATATTTAATAAATTTTAAAATATAAGGAATAAACACTGATATATATGGAGTGAACACACACACACACACACACATATATATATGTATATATATATGGAAAACCTAAAGCACTGTGAATATTTTCAGAATGAACTGTAAATCACAAAAAATCAATGTCATTATGGAGTAAGTTATGGCTCAGTCTTGCTTATACAGTTGCTTTAATTCAGCCGGAATGGATGGCTTTTCAGTATGAATTGCACTTTTAAGGTCCTGCCACAATAATCTTAATAGGATTCAAGTCAGGTTTTTGAAGAGACCACTTCATTTTATTTACCATGGGTCATTCTAAGTTGGCTTTGGCTTTGACTCCGCCCCCCGGAACCTAGTGTGGATATTTTTTTATTCATGTAGCATATCCAAGGATATTTATTCTCTTTGGTTTTCCATTCAATCCTCATTACATGGGGTCACTAAAGGACAGTACAGCCTATAGGAACGTACTGTCCATAAAAAGCTCAATAACCAATGAGTAGGGAAGCAGAGGAGGGTGTGGTAATGATGCATTAATGCACAGTTCCCTAGAGGCACCTGTCCTTGACTGTTTTCAAACGTTGAAATCCAATAGTTCAATTTAGAGATGTTATTTGCCCAGTAGTAAAATAGACATATAGGCAAGTCAAGCCCCACGTTACATTTAGGCATCTCTAGAAAGGCGCTTTTGATTGATGAAGTAGAGGTGGCCCAAATAAAAGTGGTGATAAAACTATTCAGCTGTTTCAACAGGACTTGTTTAGTAAAATTGTCATAATTTGAAACAAATATAAGAATCGCAGAAATTATGTCATTTTGACTGTGTTTAGCAGACCTGCTAACACAATCGAATGCACCAACCGTTTCTGGATGTCATGTTTGTTGTGTTGTTATAAATTTGAAATTGTGATCATAAAGTGTTTTCAACAGTCGTGTTACATTTATTCCTAGATAAAGGAGGAATTTATGTCCTAACATAAACAGTTGATGGTGAATGTTGATTTTAATTTCATTTAAATCTTTGTTTATTTTGTAGCCACATAGTCCCCCAAACTGTTGTACTGTGTATATGAGCTTAGTGTAGCCGTGCCCTAATAATTAGTATTTAGGGTTTTCTCATTCTCTGATGTTAATTAACCAAATTCAGTCTTCTATCCACTTAACCTTTTCCTAATTTAGTCTTGTTTCATGCTTTATGACCTGAATTCACTGTCAGTGAGAAGGGGTGGGAGTGCAAGAAAGTTCCATGCTGCATATGTGGCAAATGGTAGTTAAAACTGCTACCTCTGCTAAAATTAACCCATAGCATTTCCAGTTTGCTGACTCATTTATTCTAGAGTCCTGGAAGGAAAGGCTGAAGCAGGAAGTTTCTTGAAGGACCTAAGGTGTCTTTGGATGAGTGGGACATTGGATTGGCACAAGATGTGTAGCATTGCCTTTGATTGAATGCCTCTTGCCCAATTGGGAGTGTTCAAGGCAGATATTGATGAAGTGCAATGACACATTAACAACCTCCTTTCAGCTGGAAACATAAAAGAGTCTAAAAGTGCACATGCTTTGCTGATCTTTGTTGCAAAAAAATGGGAATATCTGCACATGCATTGACTACCACACAGCACAGAAGAGAACAGTGCCAGATCTGTACACAATACCCCAAGTGGTTGATGCCTTGAATTGCTCATAATGGTTTACAGTGCTTGATCCGAGGAGCAATTTTTATCAGATCATTGTAGCCAAAAAAGACAAATCAAAATATGAGAGAATGCCACAGGGAATAATGGGACCTTCTGCAAGATTTTAGATTTTAGAAAGACCGGTTGGTGATTTGAATCTGCTTCAGGTTTGGGTTAACCTCAATGACTTGGTTAGATAAATGGACATGAATCACTCAAAAGTGGAGGCTGTTATCAACTGGTCTCAGTCCACTGAGGCTATTGACATTTTAAAAGAGGTTTTACTCCTCTGAGAATAGAAAGAAAACCAAGTAAAGATGGGGCCACAAAGTATTTTGAAGTGTCAGAACCATTTGGGCAGAGATGGACAAAAGTTTGCACCAGAACTTTTAAGCAGGGCTTGTGCTGGGCCAGATGTACAGACAGATGGTGATGGTAGCACCCCTGATTATCTGGGACAGCTAGGGGTGGAGTGAACAATGCAGTAATGGATTTTTTTTGGTCAAAAATGGCACAGAGCTTGAACAGTATGTGAAAACCTATGATGAGTGTGTTCGGCTAAAGAGCTGTAGTTCATGGTCAACATTGCTCCACCAAATCACAAACATTGGTCCTATAACCTTGTATTTATTGCTTTTTTTCCCATTGGAAGTGGATTTCAAGTGGCTCATGGTAATGGATCATTCCAGCCACTTACAGCCGCTTTCTTTTCCCAGAAAGAAACAGAATGTAATCACAGTGGCCAAAATGCTATAATACTATAATGGATAACTATTTCATTCGCACCAGTCTGCCCTTACCCACTCTGACCAAGGATTGGATTTTATAGGCCAGCTTATTTAAGAACTTTAAAGCTGTTGGTTGAGAAATCATCCTTAAGGGGGCCCTTAGCCTGAACACTTCAAATGCGTTCTCCTTTGATTTCATGGAACACTGTCATTACCAGATTGCTAGATTGGACCATACCTATAACAGCAAAAAGAACAATGCAACAGGATACTGCCCTTACTGCCTAATGTTTGGCAGTGACACCCATTTACCAGTTCATGTCTGCTTTGGCAAATCTGTTGTAATAGCCAGATCTTACTGCTGCACCTTATTAACAACATATGCTGTTCCTGTGCAATCTGATTCTGCTGCTTCATCTGCATTGACTGGGTACCTCTATTTGCCTTCATTTTGGACCAGTTTACCCATCATGGAGCTTCTTATTGTCCAGTGCTTTGTGGAAGTATTCGCTTACATGGCGCTGGCCCTCCCTAATATTTTCTTCTCTGTTTTTACAAACTAATCAGTAATTTCTTTTCCTGGCTCACAAACACTGAGCTGTTCCTCATTGCTACTTTAATTTGACAATAACAGTTTTCTTTACCTCAACCTTCTGAATGGGTTATATGTTAATAATAGTGGATCAAGTTGCCATGAGCACTAAGGAATGGAACTATTTGGATACATCATGCCTAGCTAAACAGGGCAGTAGTCTGAGGTCTCTGAGATGCTGTGGTATTGACAGTTGAACACCAAGAAAATTTTCCCATGGTTAATCAAGTGGTGAAAATGAAATGTGAACTTGCAAGATAGATATTTCATAAACAACTAAAGAAAACAAGTTTAAAGAAAGCAAATTAAAGTAAAATGCAAGTTTGAAATCCAAGTCTAATTCCCTTATTATTGAAGTGTATGATTGTATGAAAAAGGGGCTTTTATTAACATATTGTGCTGGCGTTATGTTAATTACTAAGCAGTGAGTGTATTTATTTATTTACTTTATCGATGCAAAGTATTGGTCAACAATTGATATTAAGCACCTCTTTTAGTAAATCTGTTTCTATGTGTATGTAATGGTTAAAGTGTATATATGTTACAGCAGCCCAACTTCTTCAAGGTATGCCTACTGAGACATGAAAAAAACAACACAAAACAAAACACAAAGAAAAGATAACAGGAGCTAGAGATTGAAACGGAGAAAAGTAATAAAAATAAATAGATAAAAACAAAAGAAGGGAAAAAAGACTAAAAAAGAGACAGATCTATCTTCTATCAACTATTTAGAAGGGGAGAAGTAGCCCTTTGTTTGAGCCTGCTGCTACTTGGCATTTCCTTTGTTTGTCCTTTTCCCGCCATTTATTTTCCCAATGCTTTCGTAGCGGTTCTCCACATCTTTTCATAGCCTGGCAGCTGAGGTCACTGGGCATACAAACACAGTCTCCACAATCACTCTTTTCTTTGGGTATCTGCACTGTGCATTCATTTATGTTTATAAACACTCAATGAATATTCTTTGCACTTGGATCCACCAGCTCCCTTATCCTGTAACATCTACATTTTGGCTAAAGACAAGCTGAATACAGTTTACATCATGCATACATGGGTTACCTTCTCTTTGATCTTTCTGCTGTAGTAAACTTTCCTCATGTCTCCGTGGACCAGCTCACGCGCTTTATCCACTTAAATAATGTCTAGGAATAAGTACAATAACATTTAAGACATTTTTAGGAAAGTTAAACATCATTCTTAATCTTAAAATAGAATTTTTTTACAAATGAATTGAATTTTTCTTACTCAATTCAGAAGCTTTCCTTCGAAATGTCTTCATTTTGTCAATCACATTGGGATCCACTTTTGAGATGGCCTCAGCAGAAACTATGCCCACCAGACAGTGAATTTTATCACACGGTTCTGGGTACTGCTTGTACTTTAGGTGGTCTGGAGTTACAGGTGCCAGAGTATTAAACTAAAACAAAAAACAATGATTTGCAGATATTTCCAGGTATCTCCTCAGTGGGTTGTCATTGAGACCAGCAAGGCTTTTGTGCTGTTTGGAGATGAACTGGCACATCAATACCACAACAGTTAAATGTATAAACTGGGACAGAGTGTGGACTTACGCAGTAGTCACCTAAAATATTTCCCTCTAAAACCTTTTTAATGTCATCAGTTTGTATCCCTCCATCACCAGATTCAAGTCCCATGAGGTCACAGAAAACAAATGGATAATGTCCACCTCGACGCTTCTTCGTCTTATGCATTTGGAGCTAGAAACAAATTTAAACAGACTGTGGTCAAACAATTTGGCATTTTAGTGTTACAACCTTATTCTTAACAAGATGGGAAGCAGTGACATGGGGTCTCCTTTGTATTTTTTTCTTTTCCTTTAATAATAGACCAAATGTTTTTAGTGGGTAAACAGTCTGGACTGCAGACAGGTCACTTTAGCACTCTGACTCTTTTACTGACAAACCGTGCAGTTTTAATATGTGCAGAATGTGGTCCTGCAGAATTACGCAAGACGTTGTCTGCATATACTGAATAGACTGCTTTAAAAACTTCAGCAAAGTGTATAGATTGTTGGTAATAAAGGTCGAAGTTTGTATAAATGTCTTAATTAATCATTCTAAACCCCAGTCTAAAAACTGATTTAGTAGAATTATACACCTGAATTTACTTCATAATTATTGATTAGAACTTCCAAAATTGGTGCAGTTAAATCCACCTTGTTGGACCAATACATCAATGAGTTGTACAAATTAAATTCACAGTACTTCTAGAGCTTAATTTTCAAATGCTTACAAACATTTTTACAAAACTGTCATCTAATACTATTGAACAAATAAACTTCATACCAATTTACCAATATACCAATATAATGCTATGGACATAAAGTGTTGCTTGTGTGTAAATAGGCCAATCACAACTATTTCCATCTGAGCTGAAGTCCAGCCCAGACAATTGATTAAATTCTACGATAGTTAACCATCTACAAACTGTCTTCATTTTGTTAATCACACTAGAATCCATTCTTGAAATTGCATCAGCAGTAATAATGTTCATAGGTAGGTGCCCGAGGATTAAACTAAAACAGAGAAACAAGTATTTCCAGATATTTCCAGGTATCTCCTCAGCGCGCTGGCTGGGGATGAAATGACACATCAATACCTCAACAGTAAACTGTATAAACTGGGATAGAGTGTGTACTTACGAGGTAGTCATCTAAAATATGTCCCTCTAAAACTTTAATGATGTCTTCAATTTGTATCCCTCTTTCTGCAGGCTTTTGTTATTTGCCTATCATGCGTGTGCACACAGTATTTAAAAAGCCTTACTAATCGATATACGAAAAGGCGAGAAAAATGTCGAAAGAGCTGAAAAAACGGGCAGCTTTATTTTCTCCTGCTGAACAGTAGTTACCTATACGTCTTTATGATAAATATATAGACATAATTACGAGGAAAGGTATCATGTCTTGTATTAATAAAGCCAAAGAAGCAACCTGGCAGATTACTGCAGACAGATTAAATGCGTGAGCATATATTCATTCATTGGCATTTTAAAAGTGTTATAGTAAATTATTAATATTAATAATTAATTATATCCTGATTAAGAAGCAACATGAATGGAGTGAAAAGAACGTGGCAGCAGGTCCAATATAAAAATATAACCCAGAATAGTAAGTGCAGTTCCAGTTGATTAGTCTATTGTGCAAGAAAAAGGTAAAAGACCATATTTGTGTGTAATATTAGAGTAAATAACTGTATAAAATATTTCAGCAACGAGAAAGAAAACTGCTACTGCTGGTGGGCCTCCTGTAGCAGCTCCTGCAGAAGACCTTGCATTAGAGCAGAACAGCAGACGCCCCATCATTGTAAGAACTGAGATAGGAACATCATCTGGTCCTGTCTTTCCCCCTGAAACATGGCCTTACGTTAGGTTTAGTTGTTTCTCAGATTTGTTCTTATAGACGATGTCGTAGAATTATTATATACTTGATAGCTTAAAATATTACAGTGGTGGGGGATATGCTGACTTTTTTGGGCCCTCCTGTATTTGACAGTGATGTGAGTACCATAAACAAGCCTATTTCTTGTGACTGTACCCAGAGGACCTTCAACATTTACGTGTCTAATTTGTTGTTTGCAGGGGGAGATTGCAGGACTATCCAGGATTAGTTATGCAGTTCAACATAAATTAAAACTTCTCAATCTTGACCATACTTCTGTCTTAAATGAATCTGATATTCGTGAGAGCTACATAAGGTAACTGCTCCAAGAAATAGAATGTAGTACATTGAACTGCAGTACAAAAACACAAATGCTGCAGCTTGAAATAAAGAAAATGAAGTATGGCAAAAGGTCTCACTTTGATATGCTTGTTGTGGCAAGCTACGTAAATCAAAGTTTCTTCTGTCCACAAGCTCAGCAAGACCATCAATAAACTGTTCTTTCAAAAAAAGGTATCTTGTTCTGTGTGCATTTCAATGCATGCCCTCATCTTGGAATGTGTATGATTGAACCTCCTCTCTGTATCTGTTGTATGGTCTGAATAAGGAGAAAAGGTTGGCAGGGGTAACCCCTATCCCCAAGCCGTAAGCCAGGAAAAGCACCTACAATTACAAGAAGAAGAGTTGATCACTGGGGCCAAATCTGCACTACTTTGTTTGATTGGAGTATTCTCACCTTGGGCAAACAAATTCTTGAATCGTGCACCGAGCCAGGCCATTTTGCCTCAATGTTGAAAAAGAGAGTTACCTCTAGAACAATGGCAAAAGGGACAAAGGTTGAAAGTTGTTCAAACCCATGGACTGACTGATTTATATCTTTATGACTTTAATCTGTTGGGTAGGCAAACCTTACATGTACCTCTACACTGATGGAGCCTTTATCCAGATATGAGTGCAGTCTATAGGACCAATGATCTATAGCACCCATTTGTCAATTCTGGAGAATTGAATGTAATTTTAGTATGAAATAGTTTACCAAAATGAAAACAAAGCACTTTTGTAAGTGCTCTGGATAAGAGTGTCTGTTAACTAATGTAAATGTAAATTTAACTCAAAGTTACTGATCAAACCAACACTACTTCTCATAAATACATACCAGCTGTTCTGAAAAAGGCTTCTCTTATGACAAGTGCAATAATTTTATATTATGGAAGTGCTTAAGCGCAAGGCAAACCTCTTGAATTTCACAGCAGACCATTGTCTACTAAGATGTTCTGTATCGCCGACATGGTAAAGAAATGCGCCACTGGCAAAGAAGCGCCAAACGATACAGACCCTTTGGGGTTTGGTAAGCTCTGTACTACGTCCAGTTGTCTTTTCAATATATGGCCCCAATATTTTACAGAGATATAATACTGTGTCTTCTGAATCTGTAGTGCTCAAATAAGTAAAAGTAGAAATATATATTAAAATTGACTTCATTTTGTAAAACTGGTGCAGTTAAATCTCCATTGTTGGACTTTGCTTGCAAATACTATTACAAAATGTTCCACGAAAAGGGATTTCAGCAAATTTGCTAAATCACAAATATTGTTTTAAAAACCAAAGTCTAAATATTTAGAACATTATGGACATAACCTGCTCCTGCCCTGTGTCACATGTCTGTCAGTCCCATGTGCCTCTGTTTTTGTTTCTCATGTTTGTCATGTGCTCCTGTGTCTCTGCCCTTGCCCCGCCTAGCTCAGCTGTGCCCCATTAGTGTTTAGTCCCATCACCTGTTCCCTCTTGTTAACCTGTGTTATTTATACCCTGTGTTTGCAGTCTGTGTTTGTCCGTCATTATTGTTGTTTCTCTGTTGTGGTAACTCCGTTGTTGGTGTAGCTCTGTCAATGTAACCTGTTTCTTTATTAAAGATGTGTAGTTAGTTTAAAAGCTTGCATGTGTGTCCGGCCCTGCCTTTGTCTGCTCTAGCTCCAGCTCACCAGCTACCCATGCGCCCCCGTTACAATTGTGTTTAAATAGTCCAATCACAACTATTTTTCATCTGAATTAAAGTCCAGCCTGAGTGACGATCTGGTAAAGTTTAGCCTAGTTTACCACCTACATACTTTTTAAAATATATACGTTACTTATAGGCCTAGTACTGTACATAATAAAGCTTATTTGTAAGTTCATGGGAGACATGTGCCAGGGACACTGTACCTTAATGCCAACATATGTCAGTGTTTCTGAGGTGACTGTACTCTGGTTAACAATGTATATTGATTTTAAGAAAACACCAGCATTAAATGTTAAATATTAAGACATGTTTGCATGTCATGCTACATGTTACTGCAGACCAGCGTGTGAAGAACTTTAAAAAAGTTAACTTAAATAAATGGTAAAGAAAAATGTTAGAAACAGTGAATTTGCTGATTACTTACTGAAAAAGTGAAGCTTGCTCCAGTTGCTGTTGAATTTTTTACAGCACTAAGAACATTACGGCCTAAAAGCGCTCTCTGAACAGAGTTTATGAAGCAGGACTTTCCTGACCCAACTGGCCCAAACAGCAGAATCCTAAGGGGCTGAAATTGTGGGTAAAATCTATCAGAACTTCCAAAATGTCCTCTTTTCCACTGAGATAGACAAGAGAAGTAGAGTTAGACAGAGTACAAGCACAAAAAAAATCAACATTGTCTCTCAAATACACATAAACATTTCATTTGATCTAGCAGGCAAGCACGTTCTTACCTCCAGTTTTCAGGCCTCCAAGGATCTTCTAGGTCTGAGTAATAAAATTAGTTCAGCAGTGTTAGCTTCTCTTTACTACCTGAGTGCTGTGATATGATATTTGTGGAATATCAAATGTGATTAGTTTACTTGCAGTTCCCTAAATTAAAATAATCATTGGTTGCATAAATGTAAATAACTATGTTAATGAATGTTATTGAGCAGGTGTACAAGTATGAACAGATGAAATTTACCTGATGAAGGAGGAGGATACATTTATTTTTTTTTTAAATTCTTATCATCTCCGTAAAACGGGCTCGTTAATATAAAACCTGGATCAGTACTTTTTGTGAGAAGAAGAGCGTGAGCAGGAATAGAGAAGAGCAGGGTTATTTAGCATTGTGTTCATTTTTAGTTTCAGTCTTAAATGTGATGGTAATTGAGTCACAGTTCCTGACCGCTCTGCCTGATGTACAGACCTGCCACCCACTGAAAATGAGTGGTGCAATATGAAGAGCAATTTAAAACAACAGAGATTTTGGCTTGTGTTATGTCAAACAAGAATGAGCCTTCAGAAGATGAATGGGCGGAAATACCATAAACTCAAAGATGAATATCTTGCCTTTGTACTGTTTTTATTTGAAAGTGGGTCAAAAAGCATTTGCAGATTGCATTTTGTTTTTCATTACATTGTACATTCAAACTTTAATGGAATTATGTTGTTAGTAATAAATATTATTAACATGACGAGTAATTCCAGACTTTTTGACACTGCTGAATAGCTTACTGATCAGTGTAATACACGGCTGCAATCTGTTTGCTTATTTATCATTACCAAAAAGGACAGAGGAAAGAAAAATAAGCAGTTTAAAGACAAAAGAACACTTAAGATCATAACAGTTCCAACTATCTACTTGACTCAGCTTTGATTATGTACACCAGTGCTTGTTAGACTATGTTCAGTTCATAAGGAAATTAAAAGGAAATTTAATTTTTTTAAACAAGTAGAATTTAAGACTCATTTTGCAGTAGCACCATAAAAATATGTTTAATGTTGAAGGAAAATTCCATTTTTTATACACTATATACTATTTTATATAAACTTCATTCAGTCATTAAAGTTTCAAGCTTATCTTTAAGTAGAAAGAGGACAAAATATTGAATGAATTGCAGAAATTATGCCAGAAAATCATGTACTATAATAATAATTTTGTACTAGCATTTGTAGCTAGAAGCTACCAAAATACACAATTGTGCAAAAGGGACTTAAGCTTGTTTGTTTAGCCTTTATCTGAGCAATAACTGTATTTTTACCAGTAAGAACAGCAGATCTGATTAGAACAGATGTAAATAATCAAACATACAATACAAAGTAACATGAATATTTAGTAGTAGATCATATCTTGAGCTCCAGTTTGAAGAACAAAGTGTAGTTCCAGATTTCTCCTGGACGCCCCAGACATTGTATGAATGTATTCAGTTCCTTCAGCAGCAATCTTGATTTAGCTTAATGAAGTACTGAGCAGTCAAAGCAGGTATTGGATGAGTACTGTAAATAATACTGGGTTGTTTATAGAAGGAGAAGCTTGAAAAGGGTTAAATAAATACACTGACATGTAAAAGCTCTACTTACTCTATTAATACTGTTTAAATAGTTAAAAAATAAAGTGTTTTGTGTATATAAATGCTTCCTGTCTGGAAAAATGTCCCCAAGTGCCTAAAACGTCTCCATTTTTTTCTCCTTCCTGTAAGTTTCCTGCAAGGCGCGAGCACAAACAAGAAGTCCAATGGCCGAACAAACCACACCGCATGGAGACCCGTGGGGAAGAGACATCAGGAGTGAGCTCAGACGACAGGAGGTTGATGTTTAGGCAAATCGGCGAGCCAAGTGGCCTCGAGGATGCCAGGGAGGACAGCAGGGCCACGCTGTGGAGAAAGGTGACAGATCACCAGTCCATCGCATGGCCAACACATACTCACATCTACAGGCAGTTTAGAGTGAGGATCAACCTAACATGCATATGTTGGGACTGTGGGAGGAAACCGGAGTACCCGGAGGAAACCCACTCAAGCACGGAGAGAACATACACACTCCACACAGAACCACCCGGACCTGGAATCCAACCCCAATCATCTTACTGTGAGGAGACAGAGCTGACCACTACACTACCATGCTGCATCTTATTATTATTATTATTATTATTATTATTATTATTATTATTATTATTATTATTATTAAGTAGAACAGTATGTCCAAGTCAAATTTACAAATCTTTATTTTGTATAATAGAGAATACATCAATGAGCTAGAATACACTTAAAAGAAAGGACAAAACACATCATAGATATAAACCTATGCATGAAAACAAGTAATTTTATTTATTATCCAAAGCGGCCAGTGAGTGTACACACATGATGCCGATAATGATCAAATAAAAATAAAGTTATAATAAAGTAATAGTAAAATTCTGAAAACAGTGAAACAAGTGACCTCTTTAATTTATGGTTTATAGTCTTTAGTCTTCATTGTCCACATGATCACTCGCAAAGTTTACGATATCCCTGAGTGCCATGAGGATAATAACATCAATATTGGCATCTTCAGTGATCTCTGCATGATAGTTCTTCACAGGGTATATGTTGTTCAAGGGGATGCCCAGAGTGTTACTGCTCCCCTCTACCTGAGGAAACAAAGTACACGTGTTGAGGGAAAGCTCTAAATCAGGGCCGGAGGGTCCCTTTTTCAGCCTGGGAGTTTCATGCCCAAATCTGGCCCACTTTTTCCATGGAGGAGGAATTTGAATAAATGAAACAGCAGCTAGCTCTTACCATGTGTTTTTATTGGTTATAAGTTCAGGTATATGTTGGTAAGTTAACAGAAAACATTTCACTTAAACATGTTTTGTTCAAATTCAAAACAGATAAGGATTTAAAGGGTGAAAATGTGATAAAGATGAAAATGTGTTTAGATTTGTACATAAGCAATAAATTGAAATTAAAATAATTAGAAATTAAAATGACATTTTTCTTCCCAACAGAGAGGAGCTTTATTATTAGATTTACACTAAACTCTGAAGTAGCTTCACTACACACATGTTTAGTAGCTACTTACAGCATCAAAAGCCTCCTAAGCAGTGCACTGGCTTCTCAACTTTATTAATAACGGTGTCTATAAACAGGAGAATTTCCTTCTCTGTACATTAACATTAACACAATTTAACATATATCACGTCTATTCTCTATGTTATATTTTACATTACAAATAACTATCTTGGTTATTATACAGAGTTTAAATAACGGAAGGGGTTTGCTGCTCCGACGGTACAAAAACATGTTTATTATTTTGAAACTGAATATTTGTGATTAATGGTGTGTATACGCTAAACTATCATTGCAACATTGCGCAATAGCCTTACACAGCAGTACAAAATGATTTCCATATCTCTGTTTACCGGCTGCAGCTGGGGGTCTGTCCTTTAGAAAACAGATCTGTTTATTTTGCATATTTAGCAGCATCTTCTTCCAACACCTTTCTTTTTTAACCTGGCCTTTTCAGCTTCACCTGGCCTCTATCTGCCCTCCATCACCACCGACTGATGCTTGGCGCTATTCTGTAGCTATATGTAATTTTACCGCTCCAGAAAAGATGACTCATGGGCGCAACCAACTTAAACATTTAGGAGGGGAGAATCAGATGGTAGAACCCACTTAATCTACTGCTATGTAGGGGCTGTGCTGTCAGATGAACGGAGAATGAATAAATAGTTGAATGGAGAATGAATACATAGCTGAATGGAGAATTAATACATACTTGAATATAGAATGAATACATAGTTGAATGGAGAATGAATACATAGTTGAATATAAAATGAATACATAGTTGAATGGAGAATGAATACGTAGTTGAATGAAGAATTAATACATAGTTGAATGGAGAATGAATACATAGTTGAATGAAGAATGAATACATAGTTGAATGGAGAATGAATACATAGTTGAATGAAGAATGAATACATAGTTGAATGGAGAATGAATACATTGTTGAATGAAGAATGAATACATAGTTAAATGAAGAATGAATACATAGTTGAATGGAGAATGAATTCATAGTTGAATGAAGAATGAATACATAGTTGAATGGAGAATGAATACGTAGTTGAATGGAGAATGAATACATAGTTGAATGGAGAATGAATACGTCGTTGAATGGAGAATGAATACATAGTTGAATGAAAAATTAATATATAGTTGAATGGAGAATGAATACATAGTTGAATGAAGAATTAATACATAGTTGAATGGAGAATGAATACATAGTTGAATGAAGAAATTAATACGTAGTTGAATGAAGAATTAATACATAGTTGAATGGAGAATGAATACGCAGTTAAATGAAGAATTAATACGTAGTTGAATGAAGAATGAATACATTTACATTTACATTTACATTTATGGCATTTAGCAGACGCTCTTATCCAGAGCGACTTACAAAAGTGCTTAGTGTTCAGTCAGAGTATGACCCTCTATCTAATACAAACAGGTTTAAGTCCAAACCACTCTTATACTCAAACACTGCCATAAACACAGGGCCAGTGCTGATACCTAGAAACAAGACAACGCAATACCTAGCAAGACAGGAACATCTATAAGAGAATAAATACAAGACTACATACAGTACAAGTGCAGTACTTAGCCAGTGCTCCTAGAAGATAAAGTGCAATTACAGTTTGTACCAGTACTTTAGTATATAGTGTTTATAAGTACTTTACAAAGAGATAGGTCTTCAGTCTGCGTTTGAAGACCGCGAGAGAGTTCGCTGTTCGGACAGCCAGTGGAAGTTCGTTCCACCATCTGGGTGCCAGGACAGAGAAGCGTCTTGTTGCATGTCTTCCATGAATCTTGAGAGATGGCGGGTCAAGCCGAGCCGTACTTGAAGCGCGAAGGGCTCGAGGTGCGGTTCGACTTTTGACCATTGCCATAAGGTAAGGAGGAGCTGGTCCATTCTTGGCTTTGTAGGCAAGCATCAGAACTTTAAACTGAATGCGAGCAGCTACAGGAAGCCAGTGAAGGGAGCGCAGCAGTGGAGTGACATGAGTGTACTTGGGGAGATTGAAGACGAGCCGTACTGCTGCATTCTGGATCAGTTGTAGGGGCCTGATGGCCTGCAGAGGAAGACCAGCCAGGAGAGAGTTGCAGTAGTCCAGCCTTGAAATGACAAGAGACTGGACGAGCACCTGGGAGGCCTCTTGAGAGAGGAAGGGTCGGATGCGTCTGATATTGTAGAGAATGTACCTGCATGACCGAGTCAGGTTCGTAATATGGGCTGAGAACGATAACTGGTCATCCAGAGTCACCCCAAGGTATACATAGTTGAATGGAGAATGAATACATAGTTGAATGGAGAATGAATACGTAGTTGAATGGAGAATGAATACGTAGTTGAATGGAGAATGAATACGTAGTTGAATGGAGAATGAATACGTAGTTGATTGGAGAATGAATACGTAGTTGAATGAAGAATGAATACGTAGTTGAATGGAGAATGAAAACGTAGTTGAATGGAGAATGAATACGTAGATGAATGGAGAATGAATACGTAGTTGAATGAAGAATAAATACATAGTTGAATGAAGAATAAATACATAGTTGAATGAAGAATGAATACGTAGTTGAATATAGAATGAATACGTAGTTGAATGGAGAATGAATACGTAGTTGAATGGAGAATGAATATGTAGTTGAATGGAGAATGAATACGTCGTTGAATGGAGAATTAATACATAGTTGAATGAAAAATTAATACGTCGTTGAATGAAGAATTAATACATAGTTGAATGGAGAATGAATATGTAGTTGAATGAAGAATTAATACGTAGTTAAATGAAGAATTAATACATAGTTGAATGGAGAATGAATACATAGTTGAATGAATACGTAGTTGAATGAAGAATTAATACGTAGTTGAATGGAGAATGAATACATAGTTGAATGAATACGTAGTTGAATGAAGAATTAATACGTAGTTGAATGGAGAATGAATACGTAGTTGAATGGAGAATGAATACGTAGTTGAATGGAGAATGAATACATAGTTGAATGGAGAATGAATACATAGTTGAATATAGAATGAATACATAGTTGAATGGAAAATGAATACATAGTTGAATATAAAATGAATACATAGTTGAATGAAGAATTAATACATAGTTGAATGGAGAATGAATACGTAGTGGAATGGAGAATGAATACGTAGTTGAATGGAGAATTAATACATAGTTGAATATAGAATAAATACATAGTTGAATGGAAAATGAATACATAGTTGAATATAAAATGAATACATAGTTGAATGAAGAATTAATACATAGTTGAATGGAGAACGAATACGTAGTTGAATGGAGAATGAATACGTAGTTGAATGGAGAATGAATACGTAGTTGAATGGAGAATTAATACATTGTTGAATGGAGAATTAATACATAGTTGAATGGAGAATGAATGTACGAAGAAGATTAGATAAGTTACAAATAAGTGTCAAAATTATTTTTCCCTTTCAACTGGCCCAAACTCGAGATTGACATGAGCTGGCCCATTGGGAATCCTCCCGAATCTCCTGATTAGCCACTCCCGGCCTGATCTAAATTAATGTAGAGTTTACTCTCTGTTCTGCACATTACACATCATTAAAGTTTGTTTTTGTATTGGGCATGATATATCACATATACAGACTCCTTTAAGCAAATTGAACATAGACCACCTCCCAGTCTGCTAATGGTTACAGAACTCCATGCCAAACCACACATATACACAGCCACAATCTTGGTCATGTACTAATCAGAGTGGGTGCTTCATTAGAATAATCTCCTCCCAGTGTTTGGCACTCTGAGTGGGAAACTTCTACAAATGCATATGCAATAAGCTAAAAAGGCAAAAGAGCAGCTCCACCCACTTTCATCCCATTAAATTGTCATTTTATTTTACTGACATATTAAAGCAATAAACCACAAGACATTTTATAAAAATCACATGAGTAGGTTCAGATCCAGTTTTATTGGGACACCACACCCTCCCAGAAGACAGCATATGTGTCAGAGCCTAGTGTGCTCTGATTGGTCTGCTCACCCACACTGTTCTGATCGATGAACATCAGAGTAGCTGAAAGCAATAGCGGCAAATCCTTCCCTTAAAGGTGGCTATTAACCACCATGTTATGAGACGACTTCACCTTGTATTAACGAAAACACAACAAAAAACTACATACACACTAAAGGAAAGGAAAAAGGATAATAGTTCCCCTTGTTATGATATATGAAATAGCCGAGATTTCACTTTGTGCCTAACAGGAAAGTGGGCAGATCTACCCTTTTGTACTTTATTGTATATGTACAATATTGTATGATCACTAAATACTTGCTTAATAGCTATTTTGTCCACTGTATCTCGAGAAAATAATTTATTATTTCAGCCTAACAAGTTACAAATTGAGCCAGATTTAGATGAAAAAAAGAACAGAAAAAGGCACATGTGCCAAACATGTTATATTGCACTGGACCTAGGTTAATTTCTAAGATGTACTATCCCCCACAACAGTTGGTATTTTGCACCATTTACTTAAGTGAATCAGCTCCTCTGTGTGTTATGTTCAAAAGTATATATGCACTGGAAATATATCACATGACAATAAAAACTAAATTGTCTGAATATGTATTTTCCCCTCACTTTAAAAGTAATAAATGAATCTATAAGGTTAAATACAACTATTATAATATAAGGATGAATGCGTATGTCTCATAGTAGGAATGCATTTTGCTTACCTTCTCTTTGATCTTCCTGCTGTAGTAAAGTTTCGTCAAGTCTCTGTTGACCAGCTCACATGCTTTATCCACTTTCGTCAACACGATGACTTGTGGAATCTCTACAAAATCCATACAGAAGGTAAATAAAGTCAAGTAATATGCATAATAACAATAAAGGAATGTTAAAGAACATTCTTAATCTTAAAATCAAATTTTTTGTAAATGTAATGTAAATCCCAAAACAACCTCCAGGATTAAAGATGCTAAACACTCACTCAGTTCAGAAGCTTTCTTTCGAACTTTCTTCATTTTTTCAATCACACTGCAATCCATTCTTGAGATTGCGTCAGCAGGAACAATGCTCACCAGACAGTGAATTCTATCAAGTGGTTCTGGGTGCTGCTTGTACTCTTGTGTCTTGTCTGGATTTATAGGTACCCGAGGATTAAACTAAAACAGAAATAGAAAATTTCAAGATATCTCCTCAGTTTATTATCATTGAGACCAGCTAGGCTTTTGTGCTGGCTGGAGATGAACTGGCACATCAATACCACAACAGGAAACTGCATAAACTGGGACAGAGTGCGTACTTACACTGTAGCCATCTGAAATATGTCCCTCTAAAACATTTTCGATGTCTGCAGTTTGAATTCCTCCATCCGCAGTTTCAAGTCCCATGATGTCACGGAAAACGAAAGGATAAAGTCCACCTTCACGCTTCTTCATCTTGTGTGTTTTGAGCTAGAAACAGATTCAACCACACTGTGCTCAAACATGGTGGCGTTGCAGCACTAACCAAGTTGGGATATTGTGCGAAATGTAAATAACAACTCATTGCAATGAGGTGCAAAGCCTAAAGAATTATAATGGTATATGCATTACTTGCTTATTGTGTCCATGCACAGTCCAGTCACAACTATTTTCTATCTGAACTGAAGTCCAGGAAGCCCAGCCTGGGTGACAAACTATTAACATCTAGCATAGTTGAACACCTACTGTAATGCCCCAAGCCCCTGCTAGGCCACTCCCAGCCGCCAGAAGGAGACAGAGGAAGGTGGCTGGCCAATTATTCATGATTCTATTCAGCTGGCCGCTGCCCGTGGGGGAGTAAACATAACACTCAATGCTCAGTGTTGAGCTCATGCGGCCATGTGCACATGCCTCTTGATTCAGCTGGTATTAGTACTCTTTATCTTGAGTCTCCACTCTAAGTCTTCACTCTGCTTTTTTAGAGTACGCCTCTCGTGTAAGGTGTACTCTGAAGGATACGAAAGGATCAAGTCCACTCTCACATAAAAAATTAATAAATAAGTTAAAACACTTCTCCCGTTCTTCCTGATTCCTTTTCAGCATGCCAAAAAAAGTAAACACAAAGGAATTGCTCTTGAGCCCATAAGCCCCTTTCCTTCTCTCCCTTTCCAGTTTTCATTTTTATCTTTTGTTTGCTTTCAGTGTGATGTTACTGATGTTACAGAGAGAAAGCACTATGTTATACGGTGTAAGAACAGTTTTGAAAAAGTTACTTTGGCAATAAATAGATGGTGAAAGAAAGAGATTACTGATTACTTACTGAAATGGTGAAGCTTTCTCCAGCTGCTGCTGAACTTTCTAGAGCACTAATAACATTACGGCCTAAAAGCGCTCTCTGAACAGAGTTTATGAAGCAGGACTTTCCTGCCCCAACTGGACCATACAGCAGAATCTTAAGGGGCTGAAAATGCGGCTTTAAAACACTCAGACCGTTCAAAATCTTTTCTTTTTCACTGAGAAAAACAAGAGGAGTAAAGTTAGACAGAGTGTGTGCACAAAGAAACGTCATCATTAAATGTTATTTCATCTCATTTTATCAGGTAGGCAACCATGTCCTTACCTCCAGTTTACTGGTCTCCAAGGATCTTTTAGTTCTAAGCAATACAATTAACTAAA
Organism: Megaleporinus macrocephalus; assembly: GCA_021613375.1. Lineage (NCBI taxonomy): Eukaryota > Metazoa > Chordata > Actinopteri > Characiformes > Anostomidae > Megaleporinus > Megaleporinus macrocephalus. The sequence goes on along the minus strand of CM038722.1, from coordinate 8,164,612 downwards.
AAGTGTTAACAGAAGACATTGGCACTGTACATTAGACAACAAAAACTGCATCACAAATGATTTAAACAATCTGTACTTTCCAAAGTCAATCACAGCAGTTTGTAAAATTGTGAACTGACTCTTTACCAATGAAGTGCTGTGATATTAGTTTTATAGTATGATTGCAATGATATGAATGATATGATACAGGGATATTAGTACTACGATACTGGTCTTAGTTATATGATAGTACTATGATACAATGTTTAATGTTATGATACAGAATATGATTGATCTACTTAAAGTTCTTTAAATTAAAATAATCATTAATTGGATAAATGTAAATTACTATGTTAAGGACTGCTATTAAACAGGTTCAAACAGATGAAATTTACCTGGTAGAGAAACATATGTTTCTTTTGATGATTTTCCTCCCATGTTCGTCTCTGTAAAACAGAAGCTACCTAATATCAAACCTGGGTCTGTACTTACATGGAGATTTGGAGAAGAATCTGAATATTTTTCTTTTAATGTCCTCATTTTCAAAAGAGTTATGTAAAGTAAAAATGAAGTATATACTTTTTTAGTTCTCAGCATAGCTTGAACTGAACAGTTGTTTTTTATATTGAATCAAAATGTTTGTATCAAAATTAAAAAAGCTTTAGAACTGAGATTGAACTTGTCATTGAACTTTTCTTTTTTAGTTAGGGACTACCAAAATACCCAAAAGGGACCTAAGCTCGTTTTAAAGCCTCCTGGACGCCCCAGAAATTGTATGAATGTATTCAGTTCCTTCAAGTCAAAATAGGTATTAGATGAGAACTGTAAATAATACTGGGTTGTTTATAAAGGGAAAAGCTTGGAAAGGGTTAAATAAACACACTGACATATGTAAAGGCACTATGTACTGTATTAATACTGTTTAATAAATAAAAATGTTTTAAAGCTTTTAAATATAATATTACATAGTAATAAATAATAGCATAAGTTTTTTTATATAATAATGTCCCCAGGATTCTAAGACAGTAATGTATCTCCTTTTCCACCATTTTTCCTCCTTTCAGTAGAATGGACAGGAGTAGTAGCTGTTTTAAAAAGCTTAAGTAATGATGTGCTACTTATATGCTTGTGAATATGAAAGTATGGCAGGGTTAAGCAGCTGTGGTTGATCGCTCTGGGTAAGAAAAATCCGTCTCTGTATCAAAGTCAACGATCAACAGAAGAATTACAGAGTTTACTATAAGATGTAAGCCACTAAAAGGCCTCAAAAACAGGAAAACCACCACCCACACAGTTCTAGCACATCATCAGCCTAATTCTTACTCGTTAAACGGTGCTTCACATTACAGATGGACAATCACCAGAAGTATACTGCAAAAGCAACCCAAGACCAGTTTCAGACAAAGAAGTGTAATGTTCTGCTACGTCTAAGTAGTTCAACTGACCTGCAACTAAGCATGCATTTCACTGCCTGAAGACACAGTTGTGGTAAAGTATTGGTAGAGCTTTACCAGTGAAGAAAACCCAATGTCTGTTGATGTCTAAAGCTTTCACACTACATGCAGTCACTCTTGAAAGAACTTGCACATATACAGGGGTTGGACAATGAAACTGAAACACCTGTCATGTTAGTGTGGGAGGTTTCATGACTAAATTGGACCAGTCTGGTGGCCAATCTTTATTAATTGCACATTGCACCAGTAAGAGCAGAGTGTGAAGTTCAGTTAGCAGGTAAGGGCACAGTTTAGATCTAAATACTGCAATAACACAACATTATGGGACATACCAGAGTTCAAAAGAGGACAAACTGTTGGTGCACGTCTTGCTGGCACATCTGTGAGCAAGACAGCAAGTCTTTGTGATGTATCAAGAGCCACGGTATCCAGGGTAATGTCAGCATACCACCAAGAAGGACCAACCACATCCAACAGGATTAACTGTGGACGCAAGAGGAAGCTGTCTGAAAGGGATGTTGAGGTGCTAACTTGGATTGTATCCAAAAACATAAAACCACGGCTGCCCAAATCACGGCAGAATTAAATGTGCACCTCAACTCTCCTGTTTCCACCAGAACTGTCTATCGGGAGCTCCACAGGGTCAAATCTTGGGCTGTGGACAATGTGAAACATGTATTGTTCTCTGATGAGTCCACCTTTACTGTTTTCCCCACATCCGGGAGAGTTACGGTGTGGAGAAGCCCCAAAAAAGCGTACCACCCAGACTGTTGCATGCCCACAGTGAAGCATGGGGGTGGATCAGTGATGGTTTGGGCTCAACACTTGTGCTAGATGAGCGCGCCACTGCCAAGGACTACCGAACCATTCTGGAGGACAATGTGCATCCAATGGTTCAAACATTGTATCCTGAAGGCAGTGCCGTGTATCAGGATGACAATGCACCAATACACACAGCAAGACTGGAGAAAGACTGGTTTGATGAACATGAAAGTGAAGTTGAACATCTCCCATGGCCTACACAGTCACCAGATCTAAATATTATTGAGCCACTTTGGGGTGTTTTGGAGGAGCGAGTCAGGAAACGTTTTCCTCCACCAGCATCACGTAGTGACCTGAACACTGTCCTGCAAGAAGAATGGTTTAAAATCCCTCTGACCACTGTGCATGACATATATTTCATTCCCAAGACGAATTGATACTGTATTGGCTGCAAAAGGAGGCCCTACACCATACTGATAAATTATTGTGCTCTAAAACCAGGTGTTTCAGTTTCATTGTCCAACCCCTGTATATTAAAAATGACAATTTCAATTGTTAGTTTGTCCAATTGATTTGAAGTCCTCAATCAGGGCTATACATGGTTGCAACTGCTCACCCAGTTTGGATGTAAATTCCCTAAAATACAAACTTAATAGTGGTGTTATATAGTGGTGTTAATAGTGAGTTATATGCTGTAGTAGACAACCAATATATCAATAAAATAAGTCCAGATAATTATGGACCTGACTGTATATAGGTGTACCTGTGTACCTCACATTTATCCAGTTAATACCCAGAATCTGTTCAGAATTTCAGTGTCATTCAGTTAAACTGTCTTGTAACTTACCATCATTTTACACCAAAAACATAAAGTATCTAGCCAAAAGTATGTGCACACATCTAATAACACAATTAGATCTCTCCCTATTGAATACAAATTTGCAAACGCACATTAGTAAATAATATGTTTAAGTCATGAGGAAAAAATAAAAACAAACTCTTTCCGTCAAGTAGAATTTTAGATTTTTTTTTTAAAGAAGCTAATTAAAAAAAATTCTTCTTACCTCAGTAGGCAGGAATAGTAGCTGTTTTGAGAAGTAAAGGCGATGTGCATCAGCGCATCTGTGGTGAGCTGCTTTTATGCAAGTGAAAGTAAAACGGCCATGCTCTGGTGAAGAAAAGTTCACATGAGTTCATTTGAGTTTGCTAAATAAACACAACCAAAAAAACCCTCCAAAACAGGACAACATCATTAGGCCAATTGTTCAAAACTGATTAGATGGTGTGTCACAGAGCAGATGAACAATGATCTGAAGCTGTAACAGCAACACAAAACTGGCAAAGAAGTCCAAATTAGTCTTCTGACCTCAGTCCCATCGAGCTTGCATTTCACCAATTGAAGGCACTGCTGAAGGCAAAACACCACAAGAACAAATAGGACCTGAAGTCAGCTTCTGTAAAGGCCTGGCAGAGCTTCACCAGTGAAGAAAACCTAATGGCTGTGTTTACATGCAGTGATTTAATCCAATCCGATTGAATTAATTCCGATTACAGATTAAGACTGAGGTGTTTATATGCTCACTCTACTCAACAATCTGATGAAAATGTCCGTTTACATGCACAGTACAAGTAATCGGAGCCAAAATGATGTGCATGCATAGAATACAATTTGGTGTAACTGTTACCATGACAACGAGCATCAAGCGAGTTCAGGCAGAGTGAGACCAGAAGAAGTATGTTGCCTGAGTTTTCAATTGGCGCACTCGTGTTTTTAATTGATTCAAAATTACAGCTCAGGAACTCATATTTTGAGTGTACCTATTAATGCCAGTCCCACCGCCGATGACACAAAACCTATGGATGAAAGTATGCATCATGCGAGCTTCATGGCCATCCATCCTGCTAACTGTTTTTTATCTTTTAAGGTTTAAAGCGTGAACTTTGTCTCTTCTGAGGACCAGTTTCTACCTCCTCCATGTTGAAAATTCGCAACGGCACATGCCCAGAATTCACTGAAACTGTAATCGGATACAGGCATTTACACGGCTATTATTCTTCTATTAAACTGATTATTTACAGGATTACCCATCTCCATCAATCCGATAGAAACTGTAATAGGAATGACCTCAATTGGAATATAGTCTGATTGCAGAGCTGATTGCAGTGCCATCAGGCGAAGGCGGGGTACACCATGGACAGGTTGCTAGTCCATCGCATGGCCAACATTCACTCACGCACACACTCTCACCTATGGTCAGTTCAGAGTGAGTGATCAACCTAACATGCATGTGTTTGGACTGTGGGAGGAAACCAGAGTACCCGGAGGAAACCCACTCAAGCACAGAGAGAATATTATTGACATCCCAACCCGGATCATCTTGCTGTGAGGCGACAGTGCAAACCACTACTCTATTGATACTATTTTAATATTTGAAGTATTGTGCTGAGAAATTAAAAGTCTTCCTTGAAAAAAAAAGTTTTTAAAATATAATAATAGTGTCTAAAACTTTGGCACAGTACTGAACCTCCTCGCCCATTTTCCCTCCTTCCAGTAAACAGGAATGGTAGCTGTTTTGAGATGCTTATATGCTTGTGAATATGAAAGTATGGCAGGCTTAAGCAGCTGTGGTTGATCGCTCTGGGTAAGAAAAATACGTCTCTGTATCAAAGTCAACGATCAACAGAAGAATTACAGAGTTTACTTGAAGATGCGAGTCACTAAAAGGCCTCAAAAACAGGAAAACCACCTCCCACACAGTTCTAGCACATCATCAGCCTAATTGTTATTCGCTAAACGGTGCTTCACAGTGCAGATGTACAATCACCCGAAGTATACTGCAAAAGCAACCCAAGACCAGTTTCAGACAAAGAAGTGTAATGTTCTGCTATGTCTGTCAACCAACCTCACAGTTGAGATAAAGACCTGGCAGAGTTTCTGGCCCAGTTTGGATATTAATTCTCTAAAACATCAGCTGAATGTTGGAGTTTTGAGTTATATGCTGTAGTAGACAACCAATATAACAATACAATAAGTCTGAATATTTATGGACCTGATTGTATATATGTGTACCTGTGTACCTCACATGTATCCAGCTAAGACCCAGAACCTGTTCAGCATTTCAGTGTCATTCAGTTAAGCTGTCTTGTAAATTTGCTTTATTTTACTCCTAACAAATTACCTAATATTTTTGGATTTTGATGCTCACACTGACCTGCTTAATATCTATAACGTAAAGTACTGTAACTCCAACCCTAATTGGATACATGCATCACTATGAAGTAAAACAGACAGTAGATGCACTATATGGCCAAATTATGTGGACACATCACCTAATATTGCAATTAGGTGTATTAAAACAAACTTTAAGATCATTACAAGTTCCACTCTCTTCTCTCTCTCTACTGGATACACCTTTGAGATCAATAAATGGTATCTTCAGTTCATGGGAAAAGTAAAAGTGAAAGTAAAAGTATGGCTGGGTAAAATGGCTGTGGTTGTTTGCTCTGGTTAAAGTTCTCTTGCGACATCCTGTAGGTAGAAGTCTCTGTATGCAAGTCAACGGACAAGAGAAGACTTGACCAGAGTTTATGAAATATGAGTTTGCTAACTCATTATTTCATAAACTTTGGTCAAGCCTTCTCTTGTTTGTTGACTTGCAAAACCAAAAAAAACCCCTCCAAAACAGAACATCAATAGGCTAATTCCTCAAAACTGCTTAGACGATGTGTCACAGAGTGGATGAACAATGACCTGAGGCTGCAACAGCAACACAAGACTGACAAAGAAGGGGAATGTTCTACAATGTCCAAATTAGCCATCTGATCTTAGTCCAATCGAGCTTGCATTTCACAGTGTGAAAGCAATGCTGAAGGCAAAACACCACAAGAACAAGCAGGACCTAAAGTCAGCTGCGAAGAAAGCCCAGTGTTCCAGACTAAATATATTTGTTAGTTTGTCCAATAACTTTTGAGCCCTTAAAACTGGGGACTATGCATTGTTATTGTAAATGATTGTAATTCCCGAACTATGTATAAACATTCTGTAAAATTCATTCCAAATACTAACAAGCCTGATTACGAGCTACCTGTGTAGCTCACGCTTACACAGTTAATACTCAGAAGCTGTTCAGTTTAATATAACCTTGTTGTCATTATACCAATACAAGGCTGTCCAGTATGACAAAACACTGTTACGCTAATCCTCCAGTGCAGTACTTTAAGAAGTTAAGACAATAAGTGCAATTTAAATGTAATTTAATGCATTTAAATGTAATTTATTATTAATATGCACCTAGTATTTTGGAGTTTGTACATCACAGTGGACTGAAAATAAAAGCATTACTGATGTAGTGATGGGTCAGCTTAGGTTCCACAAGACTCCTCACTCTTGGATACCTTCTGACACAGCAGATTTGACCCTTTCATGCATGGTGTCCACGCTTGTGGACAGTTAATAATTGGAATGCATTTTACTCTCCAAACAACTAGATGGCAGAATCATAAGTCTCACTGCTCCAGTGTAACAAAATGCATTCTCCTGAATTATTATTGTAGTCTTTTGTGCTGAGGCTTAGTATCTAGGATGACTGACAATACTAAGAATGCAAAAAATGTCAAATCTGGTAAAAAAAAAATAAAAAATTAAATATTTGTGTGTCAAACTTTTATTAAACTTCTTTTCACTTATTTTAGATGTTTTATGACTCAGAAACCAACTGTCCATATATGTGGGCATCATGCAACAAAGGCATTGCATTTTTTATTTAAAAAAGTTACAAAAAAGAAGCTTAAAGCTCAGCATTGTTTGTAAAAAAAAATTTAGTTTTACAATAGAATACATTTGAAAAGTTCAAGAAAGATTTGAGGAAAAATATAAGTTTTCTTGGAAACACTTTAGATGGTTTTAAAAATCGTATGCTCTTCTGTTTTTTTACTCCGCTAATGCATGGTGTCTTTTTAATAAAATTGATTTTTATGTAAATTCCATGGGGTTATTTATGCAGATTTTTAAAAAAGCATTTTAAAAACATCTGAATACAATTTTTAATAATTTATGCATGAAAGGGTTAAGATGTCAGATCTGACCTGACATGGAACGCATGCATCACCGCAGATCACCATAGCCACAGCCAAGAGGTACCCTATGTGGCCAAAAGTATGTGGACACCCCTCCTTATAAAAACTCATAAACAAACATGCAGTCTCCATAAACCAACACTGGCAGTAGAATTGGGTACTGAAAAGCTCTGAGATGTTTCATGTGATACTGTCATAGGATACCAAGCCAGTTTATGACATTTCTGCCCTGCTAGGTCTTCCCCAGTCAGCTGTATGTGCCATTACTGGGAGGTATCAGCACCAGCAACTAAGCAGGGTTGTGCTGATCCTCTGTTGCATCAGCACAAGAACTGGGAACATTGTGAGTTTCATGAAATGGATTTCTGTGGCCAAGCAAGCCTTCACATTCATATTCACATTCTAGTGAAGAATGCAAAAACATTTTACACAATTATGTGCTTCTGTGCAGAGGCACTAATAATAATACATAATTGTTTCTTGTTTTTTGTTGTTGTTGGGGTTTTTTTTACATTGAAAAACTGGAATTTGCTTCATTTAATCCTGGAAATATTTAACACAAACTTTTAGAATTTACTACAATGAAGAAGAGATTTTTAAAATTATGCACAGCCACAATTGAAATGCAAGGAAATGTCTCAGATGTTTTGCTTTTTTTCTTATTTCTTTCATTAAATCTAGTGGTCAGACTGACAATTGAACTGTCAGTGAATTAGATTTGCTCACCAGTCTTTTGCACAAACATGTGGAATTCAAAAAAAAAAAAAAAAAATGGACCAAATACTATAAAATTCTAAAATTTGATGTTGAATTGTTATGCTGATGGGATCATTTATGAATAGCTTCTATGTAGACATTAGAAAACAATTTAAAATGTGAAATCAATGTATTTAAAAGTTCAAAGTTTAAGTGCAAATGGTTGGAGATTTATTTTCAAAATAAATCTGTGCAACTCTCGAAAGAGTTTGTGATGTCAGAGGAGTCCGGCCTTGTTACAGGTTCCATTGTTAAAATAAACACATCATGAAACAAAACCTACAAATTTTTACACATATGTTCATAACTGAAGTCAATAAACCAGTACCTGTCACACTTCTGGGTTCTGCTTTGTTATTGTGTTTTGCAATCCAGTTCATGTTTTTATGACCTATGATGAAGTTCTATAGAAAAAGACTTTGACCACAGTTTTTAATATGATGGTAGTAAGTCACTGCTTGGCTTAGCAGTTGTCTATATGTAGGTGCCGTTTGGATCATTGCATTATCTGAGAGGCATAAAAAGTCTAAAACTTTCTTATAATTATGATCAGCTACACAAAATGGAAAAATTCTTTTTTTTACATTGATGTGATTGCTGAACATCTATATACAGAGTAAAGTACAGAAGTGTTTATAAATCCTCTCTGTACTTTAACAATGACCTATAAATGCAGCAAAATAAATAGTGTTTCAAAACCTGTGTTGCAAGCACTGGCAGAACCACATCCTGTGTTGCAATGATCCTTGCCGGCATAAAGATGACCACAAGCTATAGAAACATATAAACACACTGAAGGGTGCTGAAGCAGTACTATAACTGACAAATAAACCTACTGACTGGTTTAGTTCTGGACATTTACATTGTCTTTTAGGAAGAAATACAAGTGTTTTAAGCTTAAATGCCTAATCAAAAATAATCCACTGCAGCAATCTCTTGAGAAAAGTACATATATTTGAATGACTGACTGAAGATCTGTGTTTTAGGGTGCCAGCTGCTTTAATATTAGCAGTGTGCTGACAATGAATATGTCTGTATATTTTGTAAAAGCTTGAAAAGGTTTATGAACTAATTATTTATATGTATTTAATATAAATAGGCCAATGAACATTTTTCAGTGTGTGCCAACAGGGGGTGCTGTTTCTTGTCGCTAGCACTTTCACACCAGTGGTCTCAGTTCTTTCTCATTTTTGATCCTTTCTTGATCAGACTAATATTCAATAGAGAATGATCCACTTTGAAAAATGTTATAAGCTTTAGTGCATACGAGTAGTTAAAATATAATGTAAAGTATAATATACTTTCAAAGATAAATGGGCAGAAATGGTCATAGTCTGAATTATAACTAGTCCCAATATCTTTAACTAAAGACAAGGCCTGCCCAGTTTTGTATATAACTTCATATTGTGTAGTACTCTCATGCCTTGCCTGTTTCTCTCCTTGTATATCTCTTCCTTTGGTTTTGCTTCCCTGTCATTTCCATGTGCTCTGGTTCTTAGCACCTCCCTGCCATTTGTCATGCCCCTCACCTGTTCATAGTTTGTGGTTTCTTCCATTCCCAGGTGTTCCTCTTCTGTCCTTGTGTATTTATACCCCTCTGTTTGCTGCTGGTCTGGGATTTGGGATTCTGGTTTTGTGAGTATGGTTTCATGAATGTATTTGTGATGATTAAGTTAGTGTTTATTAGTCATGGGCTCTCCTGCCAATGTCAGTCATGTTGAAGGTACAGCTCCCAATTAGATTATTTAAGGACAGGCAGCCAATGTAAAAAAGTGACAGAATAACTTAGACACCCACAGGTTAAAAAGGAATGAGGCTTTAATATTTGAATCATAATCTGAAGTCAAGCAGGCAAGCGGGCAAAGGTTGAATCCAGCAAGGACAAGCAACACAAAAAGACAAACATAACCAGACAAACAAAGGGCAAATAGTCAAAACGGTAAACAAAGTCAAAAACCAGAATATAAATATAGACAGAAACAAACTGCCCACTAGCTCTAGAAAGAAGCATCTCTCAAAGGAAAAGACTAAAAGCCTGGTGTACATATTTAGTACAAAGACAGAGAAAGGCGATTGGAGCAAGATGGAGGACTGAGAATCATGGGAACCCCCAGGGGATACTGGGAAATAGAGTCCCTAGAGACCTCTGAGCTTGAAGGATGCATGACAAGAAGAGAAAGCAAACTAATGACTGAAGCTCCTGCCAAGCAACCATAATACAGCTGCTGGCAAGAAACCACATTTGGCAACAAACAAAGAACTAATATAAATATACTAGAGTAAGCATGAATGAAGGAAAGTTCGTGTCATGAGGGACTCAAAAAATGCAAAAACATCAAGGAGTTACAACATTTTTAGGGGTTTACTTTATTTTCAGTTGCTTTAATAATATAGCTGCTCCCCATGCTTCTTTGCTGCAAGGTAAAATCCTGAACTGGAACACTACCACATCTGCACTTTTCTCTGCCTTCGAAGAAAGATTTATTTCTGCTCCTCTCCTTCATCACTTAGATCCCATGCTTCTGTTTATCGTACAATTGGATCAATCCTGATCAATTTCATTGGTGAAATGAACTTCCATTGGCTGTCCGAACAGCAGACTCTCTCATTGTCTTCAAATGCAGACTGATGACCATGTCTTTAGTAAAATGAATCATTTTGCACTTATGCCACACTTCACTCTTTATCTTCTAGTTATGGACACTGGCTGGATATTCTTAGGTATTGCACTTCTGCTGTATTTAATCCTGTAATTTACTTATTTATTCCGTTCTCTCTCAGCACTGGCCTTTGTTTCTGGCATTGTTTGAGCTCAAGGGTAGTTTGCACTTGAACCTGTTTGTACTAGCTAGAGACTGAACAAAAAGTGCTTTGTAAGTCACTCTGGATAAGAGCGTCTGCTAAATGCTGTAAATGTAAAGAAAAACTTTTGCTGAATGATGGTACTTAGTTAGAGGGTGTCCAATATCTCTTTGTAGTACTGACTGATCATTGCAGTCATGAGTATTTAAAAATAGCCAAATGACAAAATTTGGTGGCTGACCGTAAACCAACCACTAGACTGGTCCGAGAATGTAATGTTTGCACACAAACCAAATCTCCCAGACTGTTACTGGCAGGGCAGCCTATACCTTTACATAGTGGATAGCAGCCCTGGTCTTACATAGGCATGGATTTTATTACAGATCTTTAGCAACCCAAGGATTCACAGTCCATTTTAAGTTGTAATGTGCAGGAGTCCAGCAGGAGACCAAGGCAATATGGAGGAAGAGTTGGTGGATATTGGTCTAAGAACTCAAAGTCCCAGAATCCCCAGCAGTAATCAGCGTGATCAGGCGCACTTATGTGGGCCGGCTTAATTATGTAGCAAAACCTTTGCTCACTGTCGCACCTTTTAGAAGAGTGAACAGTAATGATGAGTATGTGGGAGAGGAAAACAGCAAAAAGAAAATGCTGAAAAGAAAGGCTTCAGTAGTAATGCACCAAGCATCATGTCTCAGCACACACAAAGACCTCCTTAGTTTGAAGTAAAATTTTGTTTAAAAATAATAATATTGATGATAACCTTCACTCTGCACTTGGGTCCACCACCCTCACCAAACCACAACAGAGATTAGCTTTTACCCAGAAAAGACGGCAAAGTTTCTGGATTGTGTTGGCATATAGCTTCTTCTTTACATGATGCAACTTGCATTTGTGGATTGCACATCAAACTACAGACAGAATCATTCTCAATCTTTAATGTAGTGCCATCTGAGGGCCTGAAGGTCACAAGCATAGTCAGCCTTGTCCCTTGCACACCGGGAATTCCTTAGATTTTCTGAATCTTCTGATGTCACATTCTGTAGATGGTGGGACATTCAAAGTCTTTACAATTTTACATTTAGAACGTTCTTCTGAAAATGTTATACAGTTGCAGATTGGTGAACCTCTAGTTGTAAATTGCTCATCCAGCTATTTTTTATTAGTAACACTTACTTTTCCAGCATTTTGTTGTCCCGTCCCAACTTTTTTGGCATGTGTTGCTGCCAAATGAACTGTTCTAATTGACTTTATACATTTCATGAATTTGTTAACATGTCTCACTTTCAATGGTCACTTTCACTTTTTGATATGTGTTCTGTGTTCTATTGTGAATAAAATATGGGTCTTTGAGATTTGCAAATCATTGCAATTATTTGTCACATAATGCCTAAACAGTTTTGGAATTCGGGGTGTATATTACCCAATGTGCTGAATAAAAAAACAAGCAAAGTTTGTGTTATTGTTATTGGTCTATTAGATAACGTTTCTTCTGTCCATATTTGTCACTTAACAACCCATTTTATTAGTAATCAAAGCAGATTTTTATATATATATATATATTGTATATTAATTCAACTGGTATACAGTTAAATATATATTCACACATTTTCATGCATTCATAAACCCAAGAAAGTTTGGACATTATCACATATAATACTCTATATACTGTAAAAAGACATACAAGATCATCATTCACAACTAGATCTAGTTACATAACAACACAAAGAGTAATTGCTGTTAGAAAATTATAAAAATATGCTCATCTTAAATCAGAGTGCAAGAAAGAATTTATCTATTCACTTGCCTTATATACAAAACTACCATCAGAAGTACAAACTTGGTTAAATAGCGTGTGCAGCACAACATTACAGCACCTGTTGTATATTAAGTATGGAAAAAATATACTATGGCTTCATTTAAAGTTTACACAAACTGCATGGACCTACTCAGGGCAGGTCCCCAAGCTCTAATCCATAGACATAGCCACCCAACCTTGTCTATTTGTAATTTATCCATCCTTTGTTCTTCCCATAGGGTCCCATTTATTTTCAAGCCCACACATCATGGTATCGTTTAACCTACAGCCACAAAACAGCATGTCCTCACTCAGGCCAGATTCCCACACACTGACCCACACTCATTTATTCATTCCTCATTCCTCATACTGCTTAAGATGCTCAATCATCCTGTGTTTCTATCAGGAAATGCACTTTTCTAGTTTTACTTGATTCTCTTTCTGCTCCCCAAACTGGTCGGTTATATCAGTAAACCTGTGTGTTCATTCTATCTGTTAACAAGATTTATTACATTTCATTGCCATGAGAATCAGTGCTAATCTATGAGAATTATAGTTTCAACCATTGTCAGTGGGGCTATAATTATTGTGATTTCTTGGGAGGAATGTGTTGGAAAAGCTGAAGCGAGGAAAGGATGATGCAATTATCTGGTTTTTTATCTTCTCTTTATAGAATTCAACATCACTTTCTGGAGGAAATGGATTTTCAGCACTTCCCATAAGTACATATATTTACTACACACACAGACCTCTAGCCCTCTCTACTGGACAAAGAGAGAATTACTGCTGGGGTTATTACACTTATTTAATTTTGTAGCAAATCTATTGACAAGGTTTACTGACAGTATTTTGCAGTAGTTTTTTTTATGTCCTCACTAAATATCAGTTGCCTCTATAGTTTAACAGGTTGTATTTTAGATTGTTCCATAAGGCCCTTCATAGAAAATGCATAATTATTTTTTTTTACTTTGAACACCAGCCCCTCTTTGTTTCTCTGCATGCCTCTTGTTATTGTATTCAATAGCTGGCAATTACTGCTGCAGGTCCTCCACATAGTCATTGGCAAAGTTCACAATGTCCCTCAGTGCCATAAGAATGAGAGCATCGACTTTGGCATCTTGGGTGATCTCTGCATGATAGTTCTTCACAGGGTAGATGCTGTTCAGTGAGATGCCAAGTTTGTTACTGCATTCCTCCACCTAATGAAACAACACAAATATGTGTCAGCAGAAGGCTCTATAATTGTCACTATAAATATATCATATATTACACATCCACATAGGGAGGGGATGCTGAGTCCTATCCCACAGTTATTGGGTGGGCACACTTCACAGGTTGCCAGTCAGGCATACACACTTTCAACTAGGGGCATTTTAACACCAAATCCCCTGACTGCATGATTGTGGAAGGAACCCATCCAGACACAGGAAAAGCATGCAAACTTCAAGTAATGCCTGTGGCAGGGAATCTAACCCAGGCTCTTCTTGCTGTACGGTGAGTTTAAACTCACATCAAAGATATTTCCCTTCTCCAGCTAAATAAGTGGATTAAACAGAGGCATGCATTACATAGGCCATTTAGTGCCATTTTCTTTAAATAGAACTCATCCACCTTTCCATTGACCTCTTGGAACAAAGGGATCCACTACTTGAAAGAAAAAGTTGAGAAAAATAGTAGGATATCCACTGTGATGCATTGGAATCAGCATAAAATGTACAAAATATAATAGCTCTGAATTAGAGGGCAGAGATTTAGGATTTGGAGAGAGATCTACTAATATTGATGTGTATTTATTAAACATCTCAAACTAATATTACTGATCAGATGTCAGTTTATATAGGACTGTATGGACTAATGAGGCCCTGATAAATAAGGGCCATAGGTTCAAAGATACTTAAAACCTAAACCTAATACTAACAAATGAAGGGAAAAGTCAGATTGTTTAAGCATGAAGCATCCACATTCTTCTGATAAACTGTAACCTTAGTAGTAACCGGATACCAAAATTGGGGTGACTGAGAGGCTCATCTAATGCAAAAGATGATCTGCAAGTGATATTTTGTGATATATTCCATGACAAACTATGCCATATATGTGAGGGGGAGATAATAGGTTAATACATGATGGCAAAGGAAAATAAAGATAAGGGGCATAACTGGTAGAGCACTTTTACATGTAAAATCAAGGAGACACAAAATTTAAATCATTCAAAAGAGTTAGTAAATTAGTACCCATTACTTAAAAATCATTCATTAAATTGAATAATATTTAGATATAAGATAATGAGCTCTAAACTTAAGTAAACATAAAAGCAGTCTGATCTTCAGCTGTTATTTATGATAATGAACTATGAGCAACTTCAAGCCATATAACCAATAATTAAGCCAAATTTACTGTTCATTACATAATACTGTCATAAGCCAAAATATGCTGGGTCCTTTTTCACATTTCTTTTAAAAAGTTACATGTGTGATTGTGGGAGGCAGATGTTCTAAAACTGAGAAGCAGCTTATATATATGTGTATATATATATATATATATATATATATATATATATATATATATATAATACTGTCATAAGCCAAAATATGCTGGGTCCTTTTTCACATTTCTTTTAAAAAGTTACATGTGTGATTGTGGGAGGCAGATGTTCTAAAACTGAGTAGCAGCTTATATATATATATATATATATATATATATATATATATATATATATATATATATATATATATATATATATATATATATACACTAAAGTTTAAGATCAGAATAGAATTTCATTTAATGCAATTTTCATGCAGTTCATGCAATTTTATGTAATTCACAAACAATATTGTCCATTTCACAATTAATGTAAGTGTATCAGATGATTTTTAAACAATAAAAATGTTTGTATTAAAGCCTATTTTTGTATAGAGGCTTATTTTGCATATAGTCCTATATTCTCAGTCCTTTTCCTAAATCTCCTGGTACGGCCACCAAGTTAAGGATGTTATTGGGCTGATTGGTTGTTAGGACACTCTTGCTTAATTGTGATGCACAGCTGAAAAACATTCTACTAATAAGTGAGCATAAAAGGGAGAACAACATTCTAGGTTAGTTTAGTATCTGAAGCATCAGCAGTTGATGGCTTGCTGACCGACTCAAAATGGCCAGAAAGAAACAACTTTCTTTAGAGACCCGTCAGTCCAAACTTTTGAGCAGTAGTGTATATATATATATATATATATATATATATATATATATATATATATATATATATATATATATATATATATATAAGTGAGTATGTGAAAACTAATAAAGTACACGCTCAACAGCTACAGTTCTCAAGCATAATTAAATGCATATTTCATACACACATTTGGCTCACCTTCTCTTTGATCCTTTTACTGCAATAAATGTTTTTTAAGTCCTGGCTGACGACCTCGCATGCTTTATCCACTTTCGTCAACACAATGAGTTGTGGTATTTCTACAAATTCAAGGTTCAGAAAAAAGCATTTATATGGAAATATATATAGAAAAATATAAAACACTAAACAATTTCAAATTTTTAATTTATATTATCAAACTTACCCATTCGGGCAGCTTTCTGTTGAATTGTCTTCATTTTGTCAATCAGTTTGTCA
Organism: Megaleporinus macrocephalus; assembly: GCA_021613375.1. Lineage (NCBI taxonomy): Eukaryota > Metazoa > Chordata > Actinopteri > Characiformes > Anostomidae > Megaleporinus > Megaleporinus macrocephalus. Next base: position 8,148,354 of record CM038722.1, on the reverse strand, counting down.
CTGATTCTTGAGATGGTGTCAGCAGGAATAATGCTCACCAGACAGTGGATTTTATCACATAGACTTGGACTTTGGGTCATTCTCAGTTATGCACACCATGGGATTGAACTACAGCAGAAAAAGCAGTAAGCCATAAATTTGCAGTGCCCTTATTACAGCATATGACACGTTGTAACTACAACTGCTAAAGACTGATTCTTATTGTGGAACATTTACAGTGGTGTGTTTTTAACTGCACCATATATATATATATATATATATATATATATATATATATATATATATATATATATATATATATATATATATATATATATATATGATTAAGTTCTATAATGGGTAGTGGGTTATACATGGCTAAAAAAAATCTCATATTATGTAAGAAAGTGGTTGTGGGGTAACCCTTCGGGTTAGCTGAATCCTAAAGTTTGGCTTACTGGCCACACCAATCCCAGAAGCAATGTAACTTTTCAATATGTATCCATACTGGCTTCTGGTGTTTCAATGAATCCTGTGTTCACAACACTTAATAAAGGTATTTATAAAATGTTATATGGTATTTTTTAATACAGCACCAGGCATAAACCTGTGTAATTACTTATTTAAAACATGAACCAAAACAGATTGGACATGAACAATATATATATATTTATCGATCCCCGGGACCGGCAAGTCATGACTGTAGTGCCCTTGAGCAAGGCACCTAACCCCAACTGCTCCCCGGGCGCCGTGGATAAGGGCTGCCCACCGCTCCGGGCACGTGTGCTCACCGCCCCCTAGTGTGTATGTTCACTAGTGTGTGTATATGTGGGTGTTTCACTGCACGGATGGGTTAAATGCGGAGGTCAAATTCCGCTGTGTGTAAACACATGTGGCTAATCGTAGTTCTACGTTCTACGTTCTAATCGTAGTCCTACGTTCTACACGAATCTTCTACATTGTTGTTGTCCCAAAAATAACCAGTGTATCTCCATTTTTGTATATTTTTATTTTTCTACATCGTTTACATTATGTGGAAATTTCATGATTGGTGGACCAATAGAAATGCTCAAAAAAAAATCTGGTTCTTTTGACTTACATTAAAAGCAAAATATGTTCTGTTCTGTGGCCGTCTTCTGTAAGTTTGCTGATTTAGAAATCATTGTTATTCTTTGCACAGTATTCAACTGCATTGCCAAGTTCTTGGAAACAAAAACAGCCCTACTTTTCATGATGAATGGTGCTTTTTAATAAAATGCAAAATATATATTTTTGGCCTGTTCATTATACTTCTGGTTTATGTGGCTAGTGTGTTGGTATGAACTGTGTTAGTTTTAGATGGTATGCCACGTTTGCATTTTAAATAACATCTTCTTTTATTACTTACATTTTAACAAAGCTATTGCATGAGTAGTTCAGGACAGTATGGACCAGTATTATTGCTTTGTCAAATTGAATATTTACAATTTGATTATATTTCCCACTTTGCCAGATTAATACCATTAGTATAATGTTACCTTTCTTTTTGTTGTATAAGGAGTTTATACATTAGCATTGCAAATCTATAAAACATCATGATACGTCTGATGCATTCATTTGTAATGTAAAGAACTTACACCTGACATGAACTTGACTAGTTAATATCACAAAGTTACTGCATGAAGCTGGTGTACTTACAGTGTAGCCATCTGAAACGTGTCCTTCTAATACTTTGATGATGTCCTCAGTTAGTATTCCTCCAGCATCTTCTGGCTCAAGTCCCATATTGTCACTGAAAATAAAAGGAAAACGTCCCCCTCCACGCTTCCTCAGCCTGTGTGATGTAATCTAGAACAAATGTACATATACATATAAAAGATCGTCCGATATATCAGGCTGACATTTGCCATTTTTAATATATCGGCATCGACCGATATCAGTGTTTGGTAGCGCCGATTTAAAGTCGTGCGTGGTGCGCATGTAAAGGGTAACCCAGATTATAAAAGCTTAATTAAAGTATTTTTTTTTTATTTCTTTTTCATAAGTGAACACAATTAAGCTAGTTAGAATTAAACTAAGAATAACTATGTATTAATAACAAAAACTAAGATTAATGACTAAAATAATTTATTTATGAGCAGTATTGAAACTATATGCAAATTAAAATTAAATAAGAAGCTGAGAAAATATTCTGAATAAATAAAGACACAAAAATGTGAGGAAAGAAAACTTTATTCAGTTGAAAAATAATTATTTTATTTATTTTTGAGAGTATTTCAAAATGCTACAGCCAATAAGGTGATTGATTACGTTGATATGCGCGGGAAACACTGCTGATCCTGACCCAGCGCTTCCTTTTTGGGTCAAGCAGCCGTCGTGAGCAGAAGGCATCTCTGGAAGAGAGTGAGATAAAGTTAAACAAAAGCTGGATTTATGTGATAAGAACTCCAGTGTTAGCAAGTAAAGCCCTCTTTAATCTAAAACGCTGAGCTGGTGGACCCTAGAAGCGAACGAGCAGTGTTATTTGCTGAGATACACGGAGTTTTGTATTGGTGAGCTACTTTAGTAATTACGGCGCTAGCCGACTATGCTAAGCTAACCATTTATTTTCGATAGGATTTTCGTGATGCCTGTGCTTAAATGTGTCAGTATAACCTTTTAAAATTATTTATGACCCGTGTAACTGAGACAAGGCTGAGGAGTGGTATCTGTAGAGGCTGGGAATGTGTTTTTTTGTGTTGATTGGGGATTTTTCAGCCCGTGTTACCACAGACTGGTCTGTGTGTGCCCGCGAGAAGCCTGCACCACACATTCGCGCGCAGCACAGACGCGCGCTGCAGAAATGTAACCCCTTGTGTGCCAAGCGGTGCATTTATTTTTATTTTCGCTGTACATTAATCCCAAATAGTGTAAATATGTTCAGTTAGTTGTTAAAGAAAGTCAAGATGTTGTGAATATGTGTAGTTAAGAGTGAAGTATTATGTTTAGAGTTGATACGTGTTCATATGAAGCTAAAACTTGATATTGACTGAGCTTTATGACCTATCATAGGACAGGTTTTTGGCTAGAGTTCAAATTGGACCCCCTTTTCTATGTTCGACAACTGTGATCTATGATGTTGCTGAACTTTCACTCATCTCCAGTGCGGTAGGAGAAACACAAACCTTTCCACAGACTAGACCTTTCGCACATACTCAATTCCAACTGCCACCTGTGAAACAAATGGACATTAATTACACATATATACACACACATAGAAAAAAAGGGACACTTTATATTGTTGTGATAATTTGATATAGATATATATTGTATTATTGATTGTGATTGACTTCGATTCGTGAATATATATAATCTCACTAGAGCATTTTGAATATTCTGCCTGTTTTGTTTTATTTATTTTTTATATTTTTACTTACCTGTTCATTAAAAAGAGGCCATCCTTAACCTCCAAATCCCAGAGCAGTGCTGCAGCGTCATCTCTGGTGTGGTGTAGTCCCTGGCTTCGTTGACGATCCTAGGGTTTTCTGATTAGCCCACAGTATTCTTTTATATTTCTTATTAATTAACCTCAAATACATACCTTTGGTGTTTAGCATTGGTATTTAAATATCGGAAACTAGCCAACACATTACTACTTTGTAGTCAATTCGCTACACCAGGCCGAAACTTTTGGAACTGAAAATTTATCGCAAACAATCACATTTTTAATGACGTGGTTATGTGTTTCTAGTTCCGGCCGTAGACGCACATTAACACGTTACTCTTACACAGCGAGTCTCACCGGAGCAGCCAGAGCTTCCCAGATATTATTCCGCTGTGTTAACAATCATTACAGCATATCAGTGTCTCTCTGTCTATCGCGTCGCATGCGCTGTTTTTTATTTGTCTCTCTTGTGTCATGCGCTATGTCTTGCTCTCTCCAAGTGCCCATCCTCCTTAATAAACCACAGTTTTACTACAACATGATAAAAACCAGACCGTAAAGTGAGGCACTCTCTGCCGGCTGTGTGAAAGTATTTTTGAATAACTTGTTAGTTTTGGGTATGAAGAGATGTGTTACACTCTTTCAGTATGGTCATACTGTATTTTTTGGGGGCAGATAAGTTATTTAGCTTTTTTCTTGTTGAGTCAGTGTTCAATAAATTATGTTAATGTTGTGCATCCACTTGTTATTACTAGTGTAACATTTTAGCAAATAAAGCAGAAAACTTCTAGATATCGGCCAAAAAGGTGGCAGCACATATCCACTGACGCTGACCTCTAAACATCGGCATCGGCTATAGAAAAACCCATATCAGTCAATCTCTAATACATATATAAATATAATATACATATTTAATAATAAATAGTTAGTGCTAGGGGTTGGTGCTAAATGAACACATAGGGTGTGTCTCAAAACCTAGTGAATGTGTAAGTAGGCTGTCTAGGTAGCAGCTGTGTAAGTAGCAGCGTTCTCTCCTCATCTCTCCTCATAAAACAGATTACTGAGACGCTCTAGTTAGAGAGAGGTTGTGTCACGGCTTGTTCCTGCCCACTGCACACGACCGGTTGTTTAGCTGGTTGCTAAGCTACCGGCCGGCATCCAAAACAATAGCCTGAGGCTTAAAAATCCGCTAGCATAAATGCTAACACCTCAGTATAAAATTGCAAAATGGTTGTGAATAAAATACTGTTTTGTGTGATTATATGACAATAAACACATTAAAACTCCAGTTTTTCCAGTCTCTGTAGATGACCAATACTTGCTTGAGCTAATGAGCTAATAATTTGCACAAACTTTATATAGTCATTTTAGAGTTAAACTCTTAAAACTCTTTGATCATCTACCCTAAGTAGAAAACAGGATAACTTCTTAACTCTGCTATTCTGATATATAGGGCTGTTTACCTCCACAGTACCTTGTTCTATAAACGACCAGGTGCTGCTAAAGTATATTATAAATTTCTCTGAAAATAGTTTCTGGACCTTTGGCCTAAAATAGCCTTAAACTTCCACCCTACTGCACAATTTTACATCCTAAAGATTCAATTCCAGTTACTCACTGTACGGGTAAAGCTTGTTCCAGACGTTGTCGCTTGTTCCAGAGCACCAATTGCGTTACGGCCTAAGAGAATCCTCTGGACAGAATTGATGAAGCATGACTTCCCTGCTCCAGTTGGTCCATGCAGCAGAATTTGAAGGATCTTCAAGCTTGGCTCAAAAGCTTCCAAATCCTTTAATGTTGCATCTTTTTCACTGAGAAAGACCAACAACATTTGTGGCTAACAAATTTAAAAGTTTCTGGGTCATAGATGCTTTCATTCTAGAGTAGTATGCCCAACACATTTTATGTCTACTGTATAGTAAAAATAACAGGAAATGGCAACAAGAAAAAAGTCATGTAGTTGAAAAGGTATATGAAAATAGCCATTTCTATTATCAGGACAATGATTAGCAACTTTAGTTGTTAGCAATTAGCCAGGATGAGGATGTAGGTCTATAATGGCTCCATGCACAGTCAGTAAGATGGTTTAAGGAGATTAATAATGTCCAAGGATCCTAGTTTTGGAACTGCAGGTCACTGGTTACATTTTAGGGACAGAACATCTCCTAAACTTGTTACTGTAAATTTCAGTGTTCTATGTTCAGTTAATAGAGCTGTATGGCAGCATATATTTCCACTGTAAAGGTGGTGGTGAATCAGCAATTTTTTGGAGCTAAAAAAATATAAATTTATAATAAAGGCATATTGACTCTTACCCCATGTCACTTGCCTCCAAGGTGCATTTAGTTCTAAACATAATTATAATTATAAATATAATTATAATTTTATTTATTTTTTTTTTGCTCGTTGATTCGTTCACTATTGATTTTGTCCCCCCCCCAATCATGACTGTATGTACATAAGTGTGTACTATTGTCACGGTGAGAGCAGGAATTAGCGAAGAAGCGGACACACTCGCAGGCTTTTGTTGGACATGAAACTTTACTTAAATGAACGGACTGAATACAGACAGGATCACCATAACACGTAACAATGAACAACAGAGACAGGCCAAACAAACATCAGGAATTGTCTGAAAAACATGAATGTGTCTCATGTAGTCTTTTATGCTTCAGGGTACCTGAAGTATAAATAATCATTTAGAGTTGAATGTTGAACTCAGGCACTGAAAAGTGAGAAAAGGAAAAGAGAGCTGTAAAAAGAGAAGATTAGGAGCAGCTCAAAACGAAACCAAAAAGCTCTATAAACCTGTCAGCTCTTCCTTTCATATCTAGAGAGGAGGCTATTTCCTTTACTGAGAGATCATTGGTGTCCCCAAGCGGAACAAGCCTGTGCATAACCACACTTTTACACATTTCCACATAAACCATAAACCATTTCCACACAAACCGTTTCTCCTCTCTGTGCTTGGGTCTGCCCTTTGCTGTCCCATAACAAAGTTGTAACCAGCATGCACCCAGCGCTGGAGCCGTTCAAACCAGCTCTGCAAAGCCAGGGTGTCTCTATTGGTCAGCATGAGCAGCTGCTGCAGGAGTTGATGCAGCAATTTACACTTCTGGTCAGGGCCCAGATCGAGGGTGCTCAGTTGGCCAGCGTAGCACCTGCCCCTATCTCATCTCTGCTTCTTACCGACCAGGGGCCCATATGGGGGGGATACCCCCCCTTACTTGAAAGACCTCAAGGCCCTTTCATTGGACCACCGAAGCCCAAAAGGCTATTGAGAAGATTAAGATGCGGTTAACATTCCCTTGGTTCTCCAGCTACCCGACCCAGAGGAACTGTTTGTCATTGAGCTTGATGCCTCGGTAATCATTGAGGGAGTGGTGCTCTTCCAACACCTGGGTCCAACAAGAAGCCCCACCTATGTGCATTTTGCTCAACCCCATTTGTCCCCAGGCAGAACACAATTATGATGTCGAGTCAATATTTGTTGCTGCACCACTTCACCTACCAACATCACTACAATTCATGCCCTCTGACAGCCTGTAGCATCAGTATTTGGGTGACTGCTAAGATTAGATTATCAGTATTTATGTAGCTGGTATAAGAGAATGTACCTGTACAATACCTTTAAAATAGCTGTGCAATATCTTTCAATTACTGTGCAATATATACCTCAACATGTAACTTTTTAGTTTCTTATTGTTATGGTGTTATTTTTTTACCTAACAAAAGATTTATTTATTTTCTATAATTTCTCTTTTTGTATTCTGAGTAACTTGCACTTTAGTCTACCTTGTGACCTGTATCTGTTCTGCTGCTATTCTCCTGCTGTAACAATGCAAATTTCCCCATGTGGGATAATAAAAAGCTACCCTATCTTATCTTTATTTTTTTTTTTTTTGATAGATTCTTCTTTTTAACTACCTTTGTCTCTGTTAGTGCAGTAATACTTATGATACTCTTGTAAATAGAACCCTCCCGTTGTTATCTTCTCTTAAATCCTGGATTTATGATGGTTTTTTTAGACCTGGATTACCCTCTGGGTTGTGACTGAAGGTGTCGCTGTTTCAGCCCTTTGTTTATAATATGAAGGCTAAACAAGTTATTTGCTGGTTTTGGAGCTGAATTAGTCGCCGAAAAGAGATCAGAAGTGGGAAAACCCTGGCTAGTGAGAGCAGGGTCTGATGAGTGTCCTGGTTTGTGATTCTCTTCCCTGTTTTTAGCCCTTTGTTTATAATATGAAGGCTAAAAGTAGAGAGCTAATGTAATGGTAGCGAGTGGATTTTGGACACTAAATACTGAAATGATAAATGTATTTAGTTGTTGAGGCTATTGTTTTTAATTTGCTGTTTTTTAAACATTTTTCCTGAAGCTGGAAAACAAATTAATTAAACAAAACAAATTTTTTTTTCACGATCATTTGTTGGGCCTTTGGTCTCCCTGAAGTTATATTCTCTTATAATCCTTTTGTATGGGTATAAAGGCCAAAGGTTTTTTTATACATTTTTGAATTGGTGATAGATAAATAAGAAGTTTGTGTCTTTTGTTTGTGTTGGTGTGTATGTGGGAGATGTGGGGTGCCCATTCACAGTGTAGCCTGATCAACTTAATACACCCTCTATAGGTCTGCAGAGGAGGACTGCTAACTTAAGTTTGTTTAATGTAGTTTAATGGCATAAGTTGGGCCTCAGGATAGCTTAAATGCATCTCACAGACTAACCAGAAAGATGTACAGGGTTAGGCATATCATATTAAAGAATTTTCATCCTAAATTCAATACAATACTAAATACAATTTTTTTCAGTAGGGTTGTGTGGGCCAAAGTGGCTACAGTGAAACTCTGAACATATTTAAATGAAGTATAATTTTTAGGTTTGCTGGTTATTTAGATTGTGCTCCATTCTGCACTATGTGTGTCTAGCTGTAGCTCCCATCCTCTTAGATGCCGGGTTCCAGCTTCAGTTCTACTATTAGTTTGTAAATTTAAGGACAATAAACACCTGAATTTCTTTTACTCATCTACTTTTATACTGGTATTGCAGGCCTGACGCATTCCACATCCTTCATCTTAACAATAACACAAAGGGGAACACAACAATTATACACAAACACATTAATGTATAATTCAAATACATTATATTAGAATTTCGCACACTAATAAATACAAAAAAAATCATTTTCAGTAGGGTGTATGTTACCTTCTGAAAAATCCAGAGCAGTAGACATTGAAGATGAACTTTCCCCTATGTTTACTCTGTTTACTGGGAAAGAGATGCAAAACGTTGTGGTTACTATGTTGTATATAGAAGTAATAATCAGTAATATTTCGCACACTAATAAATACAAAGAAATCAGTTAGTTTCGAGCACACTTCACCAAGTCTGAACATTGAAAACTGGTGAATAAGATGACCTCACCCTTGTGCGGTCAGTAGGAGTGAGTATTGTATAGTGAACAGTTGATCTGTGGGTGATGTGACTGGTCACTGGTGATAGATTTAAAACAACAGCTACAAGAAACTGGAACAGGAAACTTTTTCAAGGGTGCTATAGTCTATCCCCGCACTCATTGGGTGGAAGGCAGGAAACGCCCTGAACTGACCACTCAAGGGCGTAGGAGCGGGTTTGACATTGGGGGAGACACATTTGCTAATATAAATCAAAGCCCACCCTTTCCCCTAAATATTATCTATAAGCTGATTCCACTGTAGGTAAGGTAGCAAATCACTGTATGTATAGTGACGTAGACCAACATTTGTGGAATTACAGTAAATTACAAATAAATAAACAAAACACAACATTATATGTATGTCTGTTTATTATTAGATGAATCCAATTAAAAGATCACTTTATAAACTAAACTAGATACTGCACATTACATAGTACTGCTGTGAGAAAATAGTATAAACAGTAAACAGACCACATGCAGCATTAGCCTGATAAGTTAAAATAAATCGTCAGATAGTCTCACCTAGCTAACAATAACAGAATAAAGTGTGTAGCAGAAATATGGACTGCTGTAAGGACTGTAATGTGTTGGTTCTGAGTGATAAAGTAAAAAAAATACTCCTTTACAAAACTGACTACACACACAACACCAGTCAGATAAAACACTGACACTGTGTGCGCGCGCAATGCGAAAAGTCTTTTCGTTGTATTTATTTGATTTAACCATATATTCTGTATGGTTTTAAAATTTCCAGCTTGTCAGAGACAAATTAAAGTTAAAAGAAAAAAATCTATAACCCTTTTTTGTACTATAACCCTTAGGGGTCCTGGGACTCTAAAATAGGGCTAGCTATGCCCCCTGGTCTGCAGTTTGGGAGGTAATGTAACTTTACGTTTCAGAGTGCTTTCTGACTAAAGTTAATATAAACGTTAGCTAGCCCAACCCCTCCTAGTCTGTTGCCATAACAACACATTATACTAAAGCCTTTTTTTGCAGTATATTTTGCTGTTTATTGCTCTCATCACTGACCTTTACAGCTGGCATGATCTACCAGAAACACCTCCGAGACGAGAGCTCCGGTCCATAAATCTGCCCACAGCAGGATATTTCTGAACAGGCATCTCAACACAAGCCTTAACAAAGGTAAAGACCACCTAACAACCAGAGTCTGTTGCTGACAACAAACACAGTGCATGAATTGCAATGGCTGCCAAACCTTTCAAAATAGTGTTTTTAAACTGTTTCCACTTTTTCTGTGGTTTAATTTTTGGGTGGGACGAATCTACCTTTAAATATATGATATTAAAATGTCATACACAAAGAAATGCAAAATGATATATAATGTCAGTAGGGTTGTGTAGGTTAAAGTGGCTACAGTGAAACATGGAAGAACTTAATTTAATTAAGTAGAACTTACAGGATTGCTGGTTATTGTCCACTTCCATTTCCTGGTATATGCTCATCATGAAGTAAGCTGTAAAATCGGCTAGAGCGTCTCTGTAAAAAACAAGACTTACTGTTCATGCAGATGCCTACAAGCAACATCTGTCTGAATACAGAGATGCTCTTTATGATGCTAAGACAACCTACTTCTCTGATCTCATTAATAGTCAGCATAGTACAAACTCTCAACACCTTACAACAGTTACAAAACTCTTAAGTGCCCTGACAACACCCTTGTTTCCTCTCCAGCACTCTGTAATGCTTTCTTACACGCTTTGAATCCAAAATAGCAATAGAGATATTCACAGACCTCTGATCTCTGCTTCCCCTGGACCTCCTTCCCATTCCTCACATCCTGCCCACCCTTTCATTCTAATCCATCTTCTCCCTCCTTTGCTGCCTTTAACAGTGTGGACTCTTCTTCCATTGCCAACATTATTATGTCTTCCAAGACCACAACTTGTACTCTCGGTCCACTCCCTACAAACTTAACTAAAGCCTGTCTACCTGCTCTGATCCCTCACCTCACAGTTCTTATCAATCAATCACTCCTTCTTGGGCGGGTCCCATCTGTTTAAAATATTGCTGCTGTCACTCCTATACTCAAGAAAACTGGCCTCGATCCCTCAGACCTCAATAACTATCGCCCTATTTCTAATCTCCCCTTCCTATCTAAGGTCCTTGAAAGAATAGTGGTCAGCCAACTTAAACAATATCTTGAATCAAACAACAAGGACAATAAACACTTGAATTTCTTTTCTACTGCTACATTTTCTGTGTTTCATCTTAGCAATAAGACAAAGGGACCAGTTGTTCATAACAAATATACATGAATATATAAATGTATAATTGAAAAATATGATATTAGAATTTCATATACAAATAAATACAGAAATAAGTTCCTATCCAGGCACGTTACCTGATGAATTATAAAAGTTACAGAATGTCATAAGTTATTATGGTGTTATGTTGGAATGATATTACATTATATTATGTAGGCTACGTTATATTATGTAAGCAGGAAATACTCCAGAGCTCTAGAGTTATTCCATATTACTTAATTTGTTTGCTGGAAGGACTTCTGGAGTACTACGGTAATAGGATTGTAAAATATTGGTTTGTACTTATATTGTAAATATATTGTAATTACGTAGTTATTTGCTCATTGCAGAATAAAAGCACCTAATAAGCTTTCACTTCATAAAAAACAAGATTATCTGGTCAGATGACCAGGACTGAACTCTTTGGTCTGAACCCCAAGAACTACTATCAGAAGGAAAGTATATTGTAAAACAAAATATATTTTACTAATCAATTAATTCGGGACTGAATTTAGGACTGTCCATTAATTGAACATTTTGTAGATCCACAAGTACACACTGTAGTTCATCTGTTTTGAACATGTAAAAAAGTTTTGAAATCTAAATAATAATCAAGTTTTAGTATTAAAAGTCCAGACAGTATAGATCTATGTTGTTTTCTTCTTCAGCATTATTATTATTATTATTATTATTATTATTATTATTATTATTATGAGCAAAGTATTTAATTTAATTAACTTAAATAAAGTGTTTGAATCTGCCATAAACGTCTGTCATATTTTTAAATATCACACTATTCTTACTAATTCTTGCTAAATAAGCACACAAAGGCTCATTTATTAAGGTTTTACGTTACCGTGCAGGAGGACCGCCGTACCAGCTGAGCTCAGTTTCAGGCCACGTCTCCTCTCCTGTATACTTTCACTTTCTGAACATAGAGATGAAGTCTATTATTTGTCAGATTTTTTTGTGATATGCATGAAACTAACCTATGTTTCTAAGAAGACTATTGAACCTTTATTGTAGTGGTTATAAAAGTAACTTAGATAAGAGTTTATTATTAACAGGAAAGACAACGAACAAGCAGCTTATCATGTACTGAGAAACGCTTTTTTAAGGTAAGATAGCTGAAGATTATCTTTAGATTGAGCACTTTCTGTATCCTCCCCAAGAAAACAGCCTTCTGTTATAACTATATACAAACAGTTTCTACCTAGTACATATAGAGTACAAACTCCTAGAGAAGTCCTAGAGAAATGTTTGGAGTAGCATCATGATCAGTTAATAGGAACAGTTAACAACAGTTTAAGTAAACTACACTGAAATACACACCAGCACTGGACTCAGTGAGCCTCGGTGTCAATTGATGCTTTGAACTCCAATTCCCATGATTATCCTCACCAACAGGCCACCATCAGATGTCCACCTTCAACCAGTCACAGAAGCTGCTCACCGGAATACCACACCTGTTTCCTGTTATATCTATTTATATACAGTTGCAAAGAAAAAATGAAATTGGTCATTGAATGTTCTGATCTTCATGTAAGTCACAACAATAGACGAACACAGTTTGCTTAAACTACTACCATACAAAAATTATGTTTTCATAGAACCTGGAGTCCAATCAATGCGATGAGATAAAGCTGCCCTGCTCTATAAAAACCACACTCCAGTTTTGAGTTTGCTGTTCTCAAAAAGCATTTCCTGAAGTGAACCATGCCTCGCACAAAGGAGCTCTCAGAAAACCAAAGTTTAAGAATTGTTGACTAGCTGGAAAGGGTTACAAAAGTATCTTTAGAAGCCTTGATGTTCATGTGTCCACAGTAAGACAGACTGTCTACAAATGGAGAGAGTTGAGCGCTGAGTGCTCTTCCTAGGCGTGGTCGTCCTGCAAAGATGGCTGCTAGAGCAAAGCGCAAAATGCTCAACGAACTGAAGAAGAATACTCAAGTCTCAGCTAAAGACTTCCAGAAATTTTTGTTGACAAATCTACAAGAAGTAAAACGTTAAACAAGAATGGAGGGGGAGGACACCACAGAAGAAGCCACTGCTCTCCAAAAAAGCATTGCTGCATGTTTGAAGTTTGCAAAGGAAGCACCTGGATGTTCCACAGAACTACTGGCAAACTATTCTATGGACAGATGAAACCAAAATTGAGTTGTTTGGGAGGAACACAATAAAAAAGGCACAGCACATCAACATCAAAACTTCATCCCAACTGTGAAATATGGTGGAGGGGGCCTAGAAAGAGTGCTGTTATAAATGGAAAAATGAATTCCCAAGTTTAGCAAGACATTTTGCAAAAAAACTTGAAACCATCTGTCCGGAAACTAAAGCTCAGCAGAGGATTGATGATGCAACAAGAGAACAAGGACACTGGTCGTCCTTGGGAATCAAACCATTAGTGGCTGTGAGGTGGCGGAAGTGCTTTTTCATTTTGGGCTCCGGTTACATGGCTGGATTACTGACTGAGGGCCCTCCATTTTAAGGATCCTCTGACTTTTAGGGACTTTTGTGGGCCCTAGGCCTCTTGCGGGCCTTAGCCATGCTTTTGGGCCCTAGCCATGCTTTTTGGACGAGACGTGGTGGCACTGCTCTGACTTAGACTTCTGGCTATTAGGGGTCCTAGGAAAGAGGGGGGCATAATTTTAGAGGGCCCAGGTTATGAGAGCCCCTACCTGGGGGCCCTAGAGAAGAGCAGGGCATACCATTAGAAGGCCCTTGATCGCGAGTGGCGAAGGTTGGGGGGGTTATCCCCGGGCAACTCTTTGCCCAGGGGCCCAGACTATCCTTAATCTGTCTGGTTATGAAGGTTCTGGCATTTCTGGGGTTCAAACTCACAACTATCTGATGAGGCCAAATCACTTTTTAACTCTCGACTTACTTAGACGTCTGTGTCAATAAATGTATAAAACACTGTAAAACAGATATACACTACTGTGCAATGGTCTTAGGGACTCATTGTTATCTTATCAATAGGTGCATCACCTGAAAGAACACCAGATATGATTAGAACAGATGTAAATAATCATACATACAATACAAAGCAACAGGAATATCTTCTTGTGAGAGAAGTAGATCATATCTTAAGCTCCAGTTTGAAGAACAAAGTGTAGTTCCAGATTTCTCCTGGACGCCCCAGACATTGTATGAATGTATTCAGTTCCTTCAGCAGCAATCTTGATTTAGCTTAATGAAGTACTGAGCAGTCAAAGCAGGTATTAGATGAGAACTGTTAATAATACTGAGTTGTTTATAGAAGGAGAAGCTTGGAAAGGGTTAAATAAACACCCGGTCATAGGTAACAGCACTACTTACTCTATTAATACAGTTTGAATACTTAAAAAAATACAAACAAACGCTTACTCTCTGGAAAAATAGCTTTTTAAATATAATAATGAGATGAGATAATGAGAAATGAGAGTGGAGAAAAAGTAGATGTTTGACGATTTAAAGTTGGGTTAGCTCAGGAAACACAATGGCTCCTATTGGACCTGTTGTTGCTTGGAAATAGCAGAGAGAGTGATATGCACAAAGACAGCTCTATATGATGAGTTCTTTCTCGCCTGTACGTCTGCAGGTGTACGTGCAAACAAAGGTCATTTTATATTGAATTATTTCCCAATGACTTACAGTGATTGTAAAGCCACTGATATATCATCTGCGTTCGGCTTATGATTTATTGGACATTTGGTTTTATCAGTGCCTGAGACCCTGCAATAAGACTCTCCATCTTAAGTAACCAGAGGGAAGGTCGACAGCGGCAGACAGTTTAGTGTCTTTCTAATGCCAGCATATTAATATACAATGTAATTGGACTGAAGAGTTTGAACCCCACTGTATGACATGTATGGTAAAAGTTATTCCTATATAAATGGGGCTTCTCTCTGAACATTGTGGTAGACAATTTAAAATACACACCATTTAATGCACAATTTCAGAAAAAACATTCCTCAATGTGAAATTGCAAATACTTTGGATAGTCCACAAAAAAAGTCATACGTCAACATGCCACTGTCTTCTCTGGGCCAGAGCTCATTTAAAATGGACTGAAAGAAAAAGGAAAACTGTTCTGTGGTGAGATGAATCAATTTGAAAATTTGAAATTCTTTTCATGAGAAGACCATCTCTGGTAGTCGGTAGGTGCTACATTAGTGTCTATGGCGTGAGCAGTTTACACATGTGGAAAGACTCTATCAGTGCTGAATGGTATATAAAGGTTTTGGAACACTATATGCTTCCATCCAGACAGCGTCTCTTTCAGGGAAGACAATAGAAGCAACAAAGCACAGGTGTGACAGGAGCGACTATATCGTCGCTGTCCAATGAAAAACAGGTATTTAAAAAATTGCAATTTTACAGGAGAGAACAAAAACATTATTTTCAGTGTAAGTCAATGGAACCAGAATTCTTTTCCCTGCTATTTTTGAGCACTTCTATTGGTCCATTCGTTATTAATTTTTCGCACAACATATACGACCATTGGCGTGTTCAATTGATGTGAAAACTAAAAATCAAAAAATGGTGATACAGTAGAATGACCTAAAAGTCCCAGGATTTTCATAGTATGTCATCACGGGAATGGACCTGCTCGTCTAGTTTTGGAGAATACCGCTCTGTACAACCAACATGTTAATCTGTGAAGCTGAGTTTACAAGAAGACTCACGTTTTATTTACTTTCTCTATAAATAAACACTTTAAGATGCTCTTTTTATTCTTTTTAATGTAGCTCTTGTTTCAGTTCAGCATTTAAACAGTAAATATACTGAAATATACTGAACGATATGTGTGTGTGTTGGTCTTTCAGTAGCTGATGGTATAAGATGCTGATACTAGGTAACTTAAATATACAGAATATGGCACTGAATCATAACACAAGTTAGAAATGATGATGATCTGGATCTTGGCCTGAGGAAATCTCCTCTAACTGGACTTTACTGAATTCTAATTAAATCCCCCGATGTAGAATATGTACAATACAAAAACAATGTAGAATATCGGCGCTGTCCCAAGAAAAACAGTTATATCCGTTGTTGTCAGTTTTAATTTTTCCGCATCTTTTGAACTTGAGCTGTTTTTTTTTATATCCTGTGAATATTTTATGATCAATGGACCAATACATCCAAAATATCTAGAAACAAAATCTGGTTCCACTGACTTACATTAAAAGTAATGGATTTTTCTCTTGTAAAGTTATTATTTTGAAGATACTTGTGTTTCTTTGGACAGCGCTTATTAATAGCTTGAACCACATAGTCTTCTATGATTCTTCTACTCGTATTTGTACAAGCTTTTGTTGTTGTTTCAACCGCTGACATCCAACGCATGCAGGTAATTCTAGTTTATGAATAAGAATCTGTGTCAATGCTCTTAACAATATTTGCTCTCAACGTCACAATAAATCTGTTGTCACATTTTATAAATCTGAGCTGCGAGTGAGCCAGAAACAGGAACAGCCTTCATAGGCTCGGATATTTGAATATAAATCCTTGTTTCAGTCTATGGTTTTGCGATTCATCATACAGATCCTCCACATAGTCACTGGCAAAGTTGACAATGTCTCTCAGTGCCATGAGGAGGAGAAGATCAACAGTAGCAGCTTGGGTGATCTCTGCATGGTAGTTCTTCACAGGGTAGATGCTGTTCATTGAGATGCCCAGTTTGTTACTGCACTTCTCCATCTAAAAAAAAAGCAAAGCCAACATGCTGCCATTACTTTATATGTATTTTTATTGGCATTCAGTTATTGAAGGTTAGTTATTATTTAAATTTTGTGATGTAAATTATTTCATCTACATGTGCTTTTTTTTTTTTGCTGTGAGGCATTGATGTACGTGGTTGAATGGCAATGTTTATTACTGAAGTTAAATCCACTTGGATACAGATTACAATCATCGTAGGGCTAATTTTACAAGGGAGTTCACACATAGCTTCTCTTTTATCTTTCTACTGTGATAAACGTTTTTCAAATCTCACATGCTTCATCCACTTTCGTCATAACAACTACTTGTGGAATACCTACAAGAAAAGAGAAGTTACAGAAGATATTGACCTTACATGAATGCTACATAACTGTTGTAACAATTAATGCTAGTAACTTGTTGGAAGTAAGTACTGATTCATTGAAGTGTTTTACAAAGAGTTCACTATTCCCAAAATAGAAATATGCAGTTGATATTTTCAACCTCAAAGATCACTTATGTCATGTTTAATAACCAAATGTACCCAGTTGGGAGGCCTTCTGTCGAATTGTCTTCATTTTGTTGATCACTTTGTCACTCATTCTTGAGATGGAGTCAACAGGAAGAATGCTCACTTCTGGCTGGCTGAAGTTATTGGTGCCAGAGGATTAAACTAATAAGACATGAAAACAAAAATTTAGAGATTTTTTTCATATTTGATATACTGCAACACCCTTACAAAGTAGGTTTATAAATGGTACATCCACCAAAGGGTTCACACGCAAAGATGAGTCATGGCTCACCACTTCCTGCTAAACTTCTTGTGAGAATTTCAACCACGTCCCATCACTCAAGAACACATTTCCCCAATCCAGCATGGTGGTGTCTGTGGGGATGCTTTTCAATTGTGCCAGTGTATTTTATATGGTGAACTATGGTAAGCTTGGGTCAAATAAAAGACTACTAATAAGCAGCCCATAATCTTTAATCTGTAAAGAAATCAGATTAAAGCTATTGGTACCCTAAAACGCAGGGTCTAGGCACGAAACTGCTGGTAATTCATCTAGTGCTCCCAAAAAATGCTTGAAACCTTGCTGAACTGACCTACCTGCAGTCCAGACCCTCACCAATTACACATTTGATGCATAATGACATCCAGCAAATAAGGTCATATTCAGGCAAGCATAGGAAAACATTGCTTTTCCAAACTCTATTAACTGTTCTTCTCACTTCCCAGATGTTTACAGACTATTAAAAGAAGAGCAGATGCTACATAATGGTAGATGTGATCCTGTCCCAACGTTGGCATTGCTGCTATCAAGATCTAAATGAGTGAAAATGTCTCATTTCCAACATCAAAATGTGTTCTATGTTCTGTTGTATATACAACAAGGGTCTATGAGATTCGGAAAGCATTCTGTTTTTATTCATTCACACCTCTGCTGTGGTCTGACATTTTCAGATTTCATTGGAAAGAATGAATGTCATTGAGGAAAAGGATCAAAAATGACTGAAAAGACTTCTAAAAAGACTTCTGAAAAGACTCCATTAATACTAGGAGGTACTAGTAGGACTAACATGTGCTGCCATGACATCCCTAAAATGAACTTGCTGTGCATTAAAAAGCTAGAAACGTGTTTACCGTTATTGAGAAATATTGATAATATCTTTAATAATGTCCCTCCAAAAGAATGCTTGTTTATGATATAATGGACTGCACATTAAGAAAGATATCAGTTTTATAAAGTTAGTAAGAGTTTTGTTTACTCACAATGTAGCTATCTACAACATGTCCCTGTAAAACACTGAATATGTCCTCAGGTTGTATTCCTCCAGCTTCTTCAGGCTCAAGTCCCATGATGTCACAGAACACAAAAGGATAACGTCCACCTCCAGCCCTTTTCAGCTTGTGGGTTGATCTGAGTACAAATTAAAAAATTCTGAACTTCAACAGGCAGTTAAATAAAGTGTTTGAGGAGAAAGCTTTACAGAGGCACTTTATATTTTATGGCCATTATGGTTTAATGTGATATTTACTGTACAAGTAAAGCTTGCTCCAGTTCGTGACGTTTGTTCCAGAGCACCAATGGCATTTCGTCCTAAGAAGGTCCTCTGGACAGAATTGATGAAGCATGACTTCCCTGCTCCAGTTGGTCCATGCAGTAGAATTTTGAGGATCCCCAGAGTTGGTACAAATGATTGCATGTATCTGAATATCTCATTTCTTTCTCTGAGAAAAAAAAAGATGCAAACAGCCAACTTAAGTTTCAGAATATTGGCAGAATATTGATTGGTCCAAGCTAGGTTCTTTACTTATGTTCTATAATAATAATAATAATAATAATAATAATAATAATAATAATAATACAAACAAATAATAAAACTAATAATCTTCAACTACAATATCACAGGTTGCATTAACATGAAAAGATTTAAATTAAACCGACTATACATGGTAATAGAGTGTAATTGTCACTACATGTATATCAACTTACCTTCAAGATAAGTGGCATATAATAGTATGTAAAATGCAATTATACATATGTCTATTTAGGCATATTAACTCTCACCCCCATGTCAGTTGCCTCCAAGGTTCATTTAGTTTTAAGTTAAAAAATGAAGTGTGTAAATATTAATTGTTGTAGTAGTAATAATAAAATGTGGCACAATTGATTATTACACAGAAAAGTGTAATCCTATCATCTTGATAATAATTACACTGCAATATACAAATTCTGTTTCCAAAAAGTAAAATGTTAATGAAAACTCAAGCTAATGAAAATTCATTGGTGAAATTACAGTAAAAACTGTTCACTGTAAAAAGTGTTTCATTACTACAGCCTAAAAAATTCTTAACTTACTCATTGACTTACTTTCATAGGTTAAATGAAAATAGTTATGTTACTTGTTACCAAATAAAGTTATTCTTTAGGTTGTATCCATGAGGCACTTCTTAACCTATGAATGCCAATGTCTTTATGTATATGCTCGTTCAATAATCTGTACCAGCAATGAGATTCACAAAAGTGGGGGCTGGAGTATTCTTACCAGATGAATTACTTTTACACTCGTAACTGTACTTGAATACAGGTCTCGGTGAAACACCACCTGTTGGAGTAAAATTAATTATTTGTAAATGTTAAATAGTGTTCTTATGTTGCTTATTTTTTAAGTTTCTGGGCATAAAATACAAATGCTTAAACTGGACCAATAGAAATGCTCCAGAATCACTTGGAAAAAATTCTGATTCCATTGACTTACATTGAAATGAAAGTACGTTGCTGTCTTCTAAATTGCTTTGTTAAACAAATTCATTTACTTTGATTTAAGAAAAATCTCTAGGAAGAACAGTTATTCAGGGACTTATCCTCTGAGTCATTATACAAGTCTGCCATTTCCTACAAAAACATATGGCAAAGTCAGTGCTACATTATAACAGGAGTAAAATTAAAACAAACGTTGCAACATTAAAATGTTTTTAAAAGCATGAAATTACATAAAACATTTTATACATCCCATGTTGGGTGCTCAGCAATATATAAATAAGACACTTCTAAATGGTTTATTTAGTTTGTATTCAAGTGTTCATTGTGACCTGTTTTAGAGCAGTGTGTCTGTAAGAAATCATTAAGTCTTTCATTGGTTGGAGATGAAATGTACACATATTGGCATAAATACACAAATAAACAAATCTGAAAGATAAAAATTTGCTAAAAATGTTTGTGCTCTAACTAAATCTGTCTAATTTACTATTTCTGGTTTTGATTTTAATAGGGGTCTAATATAAGTTCCCATATTAAAGTTTGAAAGTTTTCGAACCCTTTGGAATTTTCTGTATTTCTGTTTAAGTATGATGTATCAGACTTCCAGTCCTAAAAGTAGAACCAAATAAACAAATGAGACAAAAATATTAGACTCTGTTGAGGATAATGATCCAATATTTTATATCATTGATTGGCAAAAGCGTTTAAACCTTGCTTTCAGTATCTGATGTGACTATCTTGGGCAGCTGTAACTTAAAACTAAACTCTTGAAACTAAACCGTTGATCAGTTTATGGACTTGAAGGAATTTTAGCCCATTCATGTTTACAGAAGAGCTTCAACTCTGAGATGTTGGTGGGTTTTCTCAAACAAACTGCTTAGTTAAGATAATTTTACAACATTTCTTTTAGATGAAGGTCATTCCAAAACATTGCCGTTATTGTTCTCTAAGCGTTCGTAGGTAAAAGAATGCTTCAAATCATTGTTTTGCGGCATGACCCATGTTCTTATGAGATTCAACTCATACACAGATGTCCTGACATCATCCCTAAGATTTTGCTGGTATAATTCTGAGTTGACACCAAGCCATCAGCACAACAGACCCAAACCATGATACTGCCACCACCATGTTTCACAGATGGGATAAGGTTCTTTCGCTGGAATACATTGTTATCATTTTCTTTGGACATAAAGCTTCTTCTTTCCACCACAAAAAATCTTCATCCATCCACAAAAAAAATTCCAAATACCTTCTGGCTCGTTCATGCAATCTTTAACAAACTGCAGATGGTCAGCAATTTTCTTTTTAGAAAGCAGCAGAAAGAAAAGAAAGCTTTTTCCTTGTTGTTCAGTGTTCTCCTCATGGTCTTGAGATGTTTAAAAGCCACCCTGGATTCCTTTGTGACCATGCAGACTATTATACACTTTGCTCATGTGTAATCTTTGTTGGTCAAACACTCCTGGGGAGAGTAATAATGGTCTTGAATGTCTTCCTTTTGTAAATACTCTTTGTAAATACTGTTTTGTTCGTATCAGGATATACTTTTACAACTTCATAGCATGCGTTGTGAAGAGTTTAGTGGAGCTCTTTTCACTTACACCTAACTGTCATATCACTGCTTGTAATCATCTGACATCTGATTCAACATCAAATGACCTTTACTTTGAGTTTACAAATTGTGCCAAGAATATAAAGTGTTTAAATGACAGCCATAACATATAAATTTAATCGTACACTTCAAAATTGCTTAATTGGTACAGCCTAAAAAATGTACTCCATGTGGTAACAAGCAATTGAACTAGTTTTACTCAACTCAATAAGTTTAGTTTCGTTGAAAGAATCATTTATTCAATCTAAATTATTAGGTGGAATAAAACTAATTTAATTGCTTGTTACATAATAGGTATTTTTAAGGTTGTGCCAACTAAGCAATTTTTACAGTGTACACACAAACCAATAGTATCCCAACAATACAATGTTTCAAGATAAGTCATATTCTGTGGTCTGTAAATCCTAAATTAGAAACTTCTAAGTGTTGTATTCACTATGAATTATGCTTTATTCATTATAGATCATAAAAAGTACACACTTTGTGGTCTTTAATGTACCAAAGACCAATAATCTCATTATTAATTGCAATAATGCTCAGAGAACATTTTGTTATTGAGCATCTAAATTCAAATTATAAAATGGGCAGCATTAAGGTTCTATAGACATTATGTACACTGTTAAACAATATTTTGCGAAGTGTGGACCACTAAGGCAGGGCAAGGCGGGGAACTCCAAGAAACTTGGGGCTGGAGTTCTGGATGGCTTCTGCTGCTAGGTTTTGAAGCCAGACCCCCCCTTTTGCCAAGTGAAGAGTGAGTAAGATTTTGGAAGAGTTGGAGGAGCTGGGGAGGTGGTGGGGTGCGAATTTCGTCACGAGAAGGTGGGGGCAGAGGAGTGGTTTATATAGAGCGTGTAATGATTGAAGGGAGGAGTTTGGGCGTGGTCCTTCTCCCAAACTTAAGTTATTTCATAACTTCATTTTGCGAAGTGCGGACCACTAAGGCAGGGCAAGGCGGGGAACTCCGAGAAACTTGGGGCTGGAGTTCTGGGTGGCTTCTGCTGCTAGGTTTTGAAGCCAGACCCCAAAAGCTCCAGCTGAGATAGACGCACGTTTCTTGTGCCAGCCTGAGGTCATTGATTAGGGAACGAATGTAACTATGATGTGCCTGGGAGGAATGAGGTCCGAGAAGTAGGATTGTGTGGTCTGAGAGTCCCTGAATAAGACGTATTTGATTTGAGGACAGACAGGTCTGACAAACGGCTAAATGGAGGTGTCGGATGAGGCTGAGAGCGATGTAAAGGCAGGAAGGAAGGGGGAAGATGGCTGGTAAGTTGGTGGTGATGGCATCAGTTGCTGAAATTGGAGCCGGGCCCCTAGAGTCCTAACTTGGAGCGATGCAAGCTTGTTGTGCTAGGAGTTAGATTATGTGATAGAGGATCCCTGATGGAAGCCATGGAAGCTGTGCCAATTCTGGATGGATGTCCTTAGCCAACCTTGAGAGGAACCAGACTCAAAAAGGGGGAACCCATCCTCCTCTGGTTGACACCAGATAGCAAATTAATTACGTTTATACTTAATGGATCAATGAATTTGGAGAAGTTCTATCAGAGTAGCGGTAAAAGCAGCTCAGCGTTTGTAAAGTAGTAGTGATGAGACTCTAGGGGAAGGAGAAGAAAACGATTGTAAGTAAGAAAATGGAATCTTTGGAGGTGTTAGTGGTCATGTAGGTGATATCTCCACTAGACAGTAAGACGCTCCATAGAGGAGGCGTTGGATAAGACTGAAAAGATGGAATTACAAACATTGGCGAAATCTAGATGGCTAGCAGAAAATGTGGAGTGCGGAGAAAGGGGTCAGAGTACTGATGGTTGTTGAGGCAGAAGTGAAGTTCTGTCTTTTGAATAGTTTTGAGGAGAAGAAGTCTGAGTGTGATTTGGAGGAGGATGAGTTCGACTAGTTACTAAATGTGACTGAAGAAGCTGGCGGAGTGCTGTGACTTGACTGGCGTCAGGGAGGCTGCAGTGATGGAAAGTTTGTATGAAGGGAAGGTGATGTTGAGCAGGGCTGTGGTTACATCTGAATGGCCTGGAATGAGAACGACTTCATGGATGGTGTAGCGTCGTACTAGATGCCGTGAGACAACGAATGGAGTGTGTCTGAATGGATAGACTTCTGTCTACTCATGCCCCAAAAGGAGAGCAGCAATGACGAGGAGAGTCAGCGATTGTAGAAGACAAGCTGCAGTTGTAGGATGTGAGAAAGAGTCTGTGACTGCAAAGGTTGAGCAGCTGTCGTGGGTCTGGTGAGAGAGAGAGTCTGTGGTTGTAGAGGTTGAGCGGCTGTCGTGGGTCCGGTGAGAGAGAGAGTCTGTGGTTGTAGAGGTTGAGCAGCTGTCGTGGGTCCGGTGAGAGAGAGAGTCTGTGGTTGTAGAGGTTGAGCAGCTGTCGTGGGTCTGGTGAGAGAGAGAGTCTGTGGTTGCAGAGGACGAGAGTTCTGTTAAGGAGGACTTTCGTGAGAGAGAGACAACCGGTGGGCCAGCCGGAGGAGGCACAGCAGTATGGAGACCTGTAAAGAAATAGCGGGAAGATTGAAGGAGCGAGGGAGGATTGAGGCAGGCAGGAGAAGGTTGACCTGTAAAGAAATGCAGAAAGATCGAGGGAGGGAGGAAGAGAGGAAGCGATGGATGATTGAGGCAAGCAAGAGGCAAGGCAGTAGTGGGACCTGTAAAGAAAAGGAAGGAAGATTAAGGGAGGTGGGAGGAGGGATAATTGAGGCAGGCATGGGGCACCACGGTAGGGGGACCTGTGAAGAAGTGGCAGAAAGATTCGAGAAGGGATGATTGAGGCAGGCATGAAGCGGTGCATTAGGGGGACCTGTAAAGAAAATGGCAGAAAGATTCGAGAAAGGATGATTGAGGCAGTGCATTAGGGGGACCTGTAAAGAAATGGCAGAAAGATTTGAGAAGGGATGATTAAGGCAGGCATGAGGCAGTGCATTAGGGGGACCTGTAAAGAAATGGCAGAAAGATTCGGGAAGGGATGATTGAGGCAGGTATAAGGCAGTGCATAGGGGGACCTGTAAAGAAATGGCAGAAAGATCGAGGGAGGGAGAGGGAGGAGGGAAGATTGAGGCAAGCATGAGGCAATACAATAGGGGGACCTGCAAAGAAATGGCAGAGATCAAAGAGGGGATGAATGAGGCAGGCAGGAGGTGCAGCAGTTGGGAGACTTGTAAAGAGATGGCAGGAAGATTAAGGAAGGGAACGGGATAAGGGCAGAACGAGAGAACAGAGGGACGATTGAAGGGAAGGGGAAGTTGGACGATTGAGGGAAAGGGAGGTTGGACGATTGAGGGAATGGGGGTTGGACGATTGAGGTGGGGGAGGGACGATTGAGGGAAAGGGAAGTCGTACGATTGAGGTATGAGGAAGGATGATTGAGTAGGAGAGGTGACTTAGCCCTGCTGGAAGAGGCAGAAACACACAGGTTTGTTGTATAACGTTGTGGCGTCGGTGGCGTGGCCGTGCCAAAAGGTCATTTCACAGAAGCTGAGACGGCATTATAAACAATTCTGCAGCTACATAGTGACGACGTTTGTCAGTACATTGTTGTGACCTTTCGAAATCCTTCAGGTCTACAATTATACCGTCATAAATGTACCAATAAGAAGTCATGGTACCAAGAAGCGACATTATGTGGTAGCGAAATTCTGACAACACTGATTAGGTGACATGAGGCATGACCTGCTATAAAACAACGCTGTAAGATGGTAGACAACGGTGTGACAACGTGTGTTCGCTGGAGTGGGAGAAGCTGCGAGTGAAATCAGCACGGTTGAGGCAGAAACCAACAGCTGCAGGCTGCAGTAGCCTGGAGGGAACAGCAGGGGGGGGCAGGGGTGTAGGGATAGACCTGTTAGACCAGGCGTCGTTCCTCCGGAACCAGCAGGAGGCGTGACGTCATCGGGGCGCCAAGGATGTTTTCCTCCGACGGAGGGCAGAAGCGAGGAAAATATGGCCCAGACCATGAGGCAGAAGGGGAAACTTGGAGCCTGACGATAGTCCAGTCCAGTGTTCCCGGAAGGCGAGAATTAGAGGGAGAGAAGAAGCGCGGGGAGGCTCGGCAGGTGCGGGGGGGGGCTCAGCAGGCGCGGGGGGCATCAACGCGCGGGCGACGCAGGGACCCGCCGCGTGAAGCAGCCGAGGAAGAGCCGGGGTGCGGCAAACGAGAGCGGTCACGTCCGGGAGATGATAGAAACGGAGCAGTCCCAGCGGCAGCGGTGATAAAGGACCCCAAACGAGGAGCAGCACGAGGAATAGCGGGAGGCAGGATGTGCTGGCGATTGGCGAAGAGCCAGCCGGCCGAAGCAAGTCTGCGTCGGCAGAGTAGTAAGGAAGGAGCAGTCAACGGACCAGTCAATTTAATGCCAAAAATATTGAATGCACAATACTAAAACTGCACTTTACACTGTAACAAATGCTTTATTGTACACAATATGTTTATTTTCCATTAACACAGCTAATGAGTAAAGCTTAATCCATAGTACATAATCATTTATTCAGCCTTTATTTTACAAATGCCAAATAACAAGACCATAATAAATCATACGATCCTTAAAATATAGTGATATCCAATACAAAAAAACACAACAGCAAAAAAGCTCATTCATAAAGATTTTATCTTACCATCTAGAAAGTCTGCAGTACTGGTCAAGTTTCATTGAAGCTGGTCAGCAACACTTTTAGAGTCTGAATAAAACCTGCTCAATACTTCTGCTGTACTTTCACTTTCTGAATGTTCGAGCCAAATGTGATACATACAGACTTTGTTCATTTATTTCACTGTTAATAGTTTAGACCTGTGTTGTTCAGAAGTTGAACTTGTAATGCCATAAACATAACAAAGATAAGACTTTATTATTACCAGGAAAGATTATGATGAAGCAGCTGGTGGTATAAGGACATCACTTATATAATTATATACTGATAAGCGCATGGTTTCAACTATAAAGCACAGAATGATGACTACCTGTGATATATTTCATGATATGTGCAGAACATCTACATTGTAAAAAGTGCTTTGTTGGTGTCACCAAGTGCTTTGTTCCTATCCCGGCTGGCCAGTCCGCAGGGGGATGTCACAGTCACATGTCCTCCCGCAACCTATCAATCACCGTTTCCCAAATATTGACTGCACCTGTGTGTATAAGAGATTCCTACCAGTTCTTAGTATATTTAATTGCATTTCTGAGCGTTCCATTTACTATTTCCTGTTTTGTGACTAACCTGTTTTCCGTTTTTTGACTTGAAATTTTTTTGTGCTTTCGGCCAGACCCTTTTGCCAATAAAACTTTTTGCTGGTTTTATATATATATATATATATATATTAGTGCATTGCCACTGTGAACTTGAAGCCACACTTGTCACAAATACCCATATATATATCGAATATATATTTTTCGATATATATATATCGAAAAGTTGAAATTTTGTAAAGTGTATATATATATATATATATATATATATATATATATATATATATATATATATATATATATATATATATATATATATTGGCACTGTCCAATGAAAAAAAAGTATCTCCAAAATTGAAACTTTACAGGAGAGACCAAAAACTTACTTTACTTTCAATGTAAGTCAATGGAACCTGAATTATTTCCAAGCCATTTTGGAGCACTACTATTGGCCCATTCATCATTAAATTTGCATACAATGTAAACGACCAGCTGCTGGAGAAGGTAGGTTAGATGGTTCTGGAGCAGCAGCTGATGGAATACAGAGGGCCCCGAAGACTCCAGGTGTTGATCTCCCATCTGAACAGTGGAAGGTGACGAGGTCCCTCGAGCACCAGGAATACTGCCAGAATCTAGATCCTGTCTGGACAACTCAACCAAAGGGGTTATTGCTTTGCGTAGCTCCTGAGCATGCCCAGAGAGGGTCCCTAAAGGAGGTCACTCTCTCCGTTGCCGGGGAGGGCGTAAGGACACAGTTCAGTTAATTTGATAAGTTCAAAGTGAAAAGAGAATCCGACAGGGGTGAGCTTAGACGATGGGAGGTCACTGTTCAGGCAGATCGGCGAGTCCAGCAGCCTCGAGGGCGCCAGGGAAGACGGCAGAGCCCCGCTGTGGAGAGACGGCGTTAAGCTGGACTGTATGGGAAGCCAGCCAGGTGCTGGCTTTAAGGGCAGAGGTAAGGTGTGTAGGGCTGTGACATACAATACCAGACACTGAATGCCGTGCGTGGGGAGACTATAAGGGCAGTGCTAATGAGCTACTGCTGTGGGCTGTGATGTGTGACAGGTGTGTGTGATGATTTGTGTGTGAGCGCGTGCAGGAGGGTGTGTGTGAGCTACCTAGTATTCTGGAGACTGAGACCTCTGCAGGCGCTGAGAGGAAGTTCTTACAGGAGTGAGCAGGAGTAGAAAGTATTAGGTGACAAAAATACTCAAGTACAGTACCTACATGTACTTCATTGCTTACCTCCTCTGCTGTACACTCTCAATATTGGTTTACCCTGTGTGTAAGTGTAACCAGATAAATTACCGTAACACACAAGACTGGGAGTACTCCAGGACCAAGTTAGGAATCCACTCAATTAAACTCTGTTTTTTGTAAAAAAAAAAAAAATTATGAATATGAAACTTTAAATTTAAGAACATTTAAGATATATTTATGAAGGGGATCAAGGGGATGGTTGGATGAAAGCAGGTGTACACTTTGTTAGAAGTTTTAAATTATATATATTTACTTGTATATCCTGATTATAAAGCTACAAAGTGGCAAACCAAAAGACAAAGAACAAAACAGAATCAGGGTCGGTACAGGAAGTATAGACAAACAAAAAAACACTCAGTATACAACACTTCACAAGTAACAAAAGACAACAGACAGGTATGTATACACAGCTTGACCAAAAACAGTTCAGTCCAGTCAGCATTCTGGAGAGCTTCATCTGAAGGTGAGTTCATGATTGGTCCGTTCGGGACGTGTGACGTCAATAGCCAGGCCAACTTCTTACTTCCTATAAACAACTACTAAAAAATATCAAAAATATAAAAGTGATCGTGAAAATGTATTTAATATCTACTGCGGCACTGTGCTGAAGCAAAACGGAGGAATAGGGAACTAAATGTAGTTTGGGGTTAAGTTTTGGTGCTAATGATATCTCCTCTTCTTCTAACACCAGTCATTAAGTGTATGGGAAGCAAGCAGACCAGTTGCTGGTTTTGCCTGATGTAGGGTTCTAGCTCACAGTTCTGGGTCTTCTTTGCCATATTTATCATTTCATGATGCACCAAATGTTTCTGTTGGCGAAGGTCTGGACTGCAGGCCGGCCAGTTCAGCACCTGGACTATTTCCAGACGCCATAGACACTAATGCAACCCCAGACCATCACAGATGTCAGCAAAATGGAGGGATAGGGCACTAAACATAGGGTGTGTCTGAAAGTAGCTAAATCTGTCAGTAAACGGGGCTTTTAAATGAATAGCGGGACTTGTACGGTGGTGGTCTGGCGTCTTGGCTCATTGGAAGATGGCAATATGGCAGACGTAGTATGTTCAAGCTTGTGTGGCTACTAAAACTCGCCTACTGAAATTACCTAGTAGTCTGCCGCTCGAGCAGTACGTACAGGCTCTAATCTAGTACCTACTGACTAGTAGGCGATTTTGGACGCACCCATAGTTTGTGGTTAAGTTTTGGTGCTGGACTTTGAAGACATTGTCACCAATAAACTTACACCACTTCTAACTCAACATCCTCTAAATCCTCTCATCTGTTTTTTTAAAAGTGAGTAAGTAAGAAACAGAAGTAGTCTACACAAGTTTACCAAAGGATCTATACTGTAGTAGTTTGATGTGAAATGATTCACTATCAGAAACTTCCAGATTTCTTTGAGGCGGTGAAGCCAGATTGTTGGTAAAAAAAAAAAAAAAAATTAACAAATGGTAAACTAAGGCTGGCATTTTTAAAAATCAATCTAATGTCTCTTTAATGTGTGATGTACGGTCTTCAATTAGCTTTACATAGTTTCTCCACATGGTTACTGGCAAAGATCATGATATCCTTCAATGCCATGAGGATGAGCAAATCAGCGTTGACATCTTGGGTGATTTCCATATGATAGTTCTTCACAGGGTAGATGTTGTTCACAGGGATGCCCAGTTTTTGACTGCACTCATCCACCTGAAAAAAATTAAGTACACCTGTGTAATTACCCCAGGCTCCCTCCTCCCAGCAAACTAGACTGGACCACCTTCCACTCTGTTTTTTGGTTAAAGAACCTTTTGCCCAACAACACATATACACAACCATGGTCTTGTATTGCTTGATCAAGTACTAATCAGCGTAGGTGGTCAATAATAAAAATATCCTCCCAGTATTTTGTGCCTTGAGTGGGATACTCCTACAAATGCATATGCAATGAGCTAATTATACTGACATAAGGTCTTTGACAGTGCACAAGACTTAACGGTGATTCTCGCCAAATTCCTCACTTTCAGTGCTCATGATATCTCCTCTTCTTCTAAGAACAGTCAATTAATGCGTGCAAAGCAAGCAGACTAATTGCTTTTAATGTTGTCCCGTTTTTGCCTGATGTAGGGTTCTAGCTAACAGTTCTGGGTCTTCTTTGCCAGATTTATCATTTCATGCTGTTTCTGTTGGCGAAGGTCTGGAATGCAGGCCGGCCAGTTCAGCACCTGGACTATTTCTAGATGTGTAAGCTGCTCATGCCATAGATGCTAATGCAACCCCAAACCATTGGAGATGTAGGCTTTTGAACTGTGTGCTAATAACAAGCTGGATGATCTCTCTCTATCCTATTGAATCCACAGGACAGTGTCCATCGTTTCTGAAAAGAACTTAAAACTTTGACATGTGACATGTTTGACAATTCTCAGTCCATTCTAAATGAGCTCTGTCCCCGAGGAGACACTGGCGTTTCTGGATCATGGCTTCTTCTTTGCATGATACAGCTTTAGCTTGCATTTGTGGATTACACTACAAATGATTTCTGGAAGTGATTCTGAGCCCATGCAGAGATTCCAGCCTATTTTTAATGTAGTGCCATCTGTGGACCTAAAGAATATCGGAGAAGCTTCCAATATTGACGGTCAGCCTTGTCTCAGAATCCTTTCAATTGTATTATGTACTGTAGATGGTGGGAAATCCAAAGTTTTTTTAAACTGTTCCACAATTTTTACTTGTAAATTTCTGCAGATTTACTGACATTGCGTCTTTGCGTCTTAATACCCAGTCATGTGACTTATGCTGACCTTACACCAAACAATTTTCAAGTGATTTTACTGTTGCAGCCAAATTTCCAACATCAGAATAAAATCTTGAGAGTCTTGCAACAGTTGAGTCGCGCTCATGTCATCTCGATCATTTAGTGTGAGGTGGTCCAGACTGCCGGTTTCTTGTCCTAGCGCTCCGATAAAATCCACCGTGTTTAATATTATCATAAGTCTTGGCTCACGCAAATAGTCACGAAATCCCTGCTGAGTATGCTATGCTAAAACACTGCCAAACGGAGCTACAGTTACAATTAGCCTAGCAGTGAACCATACATTTTAGCTGAATATTGCTAGCTTCGATTATATCAATGGGAAATAATGTCAAAAGGAATCTAGTGGCAGGCTTCTAAATAATGACTCTGAAAGACCCCCAGTCTTTGCAAAATCATAGCCTGTGACTAGCCTATGACTAAAAAGTCTGTGACTAGTCTTTAGATGTGAGACTTTAGTCTATTAAACATCCTTTTAGAGTCTTTTAAAAGTCGTAGTGTATGGTCAGCATTAGTTGTAGGCAGAACATACAGGCTACGACCTAGAGCTAACCACCTTTTCCGTATAACTGTTGGCATCTCTACTTATCTCTACTTATCTTATGACCGTTACAACCTACAGGGCATCCCATAGGCATCAACACAGTCGGTGCCCTGTTTGCAGTTACATTAGCTTTTACAAGATTTTGGAGTGTCTGTGAAAATCTTGCCAAGAAGAGCATTTGTGAGGTCAGATACGAACGCTGGAAGAGAGGACCTGGCTCCGTTACAGATCATCCAAAGGCAGATGTGTCAATTTGTAAAGTACAAATACTTGGTTACCTTACTGAAGTAGAAATGTTGGCTATTTATACTTTACTGGAGTAATTATTTTTCAGCTGACTTTTTACTTCTACTCCTTACATTTACACTCCATTATCTGTACTTTCTACTCCTTACATATACACTCCATTATCTGTACTTTCTACTCCTTACATTTACACTCCATTATCTGTACTTTCTACTTCTTACATTTACACTCCATTATCTGTACTTTCTACTCCTTACATTTACACTCCATTATTAGTACTTTCTATTCCTTACATTTACAATCCATTATCAGTACTTTCTACTCCTTACATTTACACTCCATTATCTGTATTTTCTACTCCTTGCAGTTACACTCCATTATCAGTACTTTCTATTCCTTACATTTACAATTCATTATCAGTACTTTCTACTCCTTACATTTACACTCCATTATCTGTGCTTTCTACTCCTTACATTTACACTCCATTATCAGTACTTTCTACTCCTTACATTTAAAAATAGCCTTGTTACTTCTATTTCATTTACAGATTGTTTTCATTCATGTACACTTACATTCCAGTAAAGATTATTGATAACATGCCTTTGAAATTTAACTGCACCGTTACAATACTCATAGGCAACTGGTCATCATATCTTCCGCTCTATTAAACACATGTTAATGCACAATAGTACACAAATATGCTTCTTTAATATATTTACATTGTACTAAACTACATTCATTTTCAACGGGTGTATATGCGGCTAAAACAGGAACATTAACATTTTAATATAACATTATAGGTGGGCTAGTGCACTATAGACCCCTATAGTGCGGCCTAAGCTTTTGTCCTTAACTTTTAATTTTATACTTTAAGTAGTTTTGAAAGCACTTCTACTGTAGTAAAAAGCTTCAGTTGATACTTCAACTTCTACAGAAGTATTTTTAAACCCTAGTATCTATACTTCTACCTGAGTAATGAATGTGAGTACTTTTGACACCTTTGTCCAAAGGTGTTTGATGGGGTTGAGGTCTGGGCTCAGTGTGGGCCAGTCAAGTTGTAGCAGACTGCTTTCTGACTGCTTTCTTATCTAGCCCTGTCAAAATGTTTTATATGTTTAATAGCGGTGTTGTATTATGGTTACCTTCTCTTTGATCTTTTTGCTTCTGTAAAGTTTTTTCAAGTCTCTGTTGACCACCTCACATGCTTTATCCACCTTCGTCAACACCACGACATGTGGGATGTCTACAAAATCAACATACAGAGGCAACACATGTAATAACATTAAAGGAATAGTTAGGAAAGCTAAAGATCATTCTAAGTCCTAAATTGAATTCCCATGTAAATTTCACTTTGCAGATTAAAGATGTGCAATGAGCAACTTACTCAGCTGTGAAGCTTTGCTTCGAATTTCATTCATTTGGTTAATCACACTGGGATCCATTCTTGGAACGATGCTCACCACACAGTGAATTTTGTCATGCGACTCTGGGCGCTGCTTGTACCTTCGGTTGTCTGGTTTTATAGGTGCCCGAGGATTAAACTAAAACAACAAACAAAGATTTGGGGACATTGACGGGTATCTCCCCGGTGTGTTATCATTAAAACCAGCAAGGCTTTTTTTGTGTGGCCTGAAACGGCCCATCAATAACTCAATTGTTACCGGCATTACCATGAAGAGTGTGTACTTACGATGTAGTCATCTAAAATGTGTCCCTGCAAAACTTTGATGATGTCTTCAGTTTGTATCCCTGCATCAGCAGGTTCAAGTCCCATAATGTCACAGAACACAAATGGGTAATATTTATCTTCACACATCTTGTGTGTTTTGATCTAGAAACAAATTCATATAAACAATATTCAAACAAAATGGCACTGTAGTGTTACAACTGTACAAATGTTTGCTGTAATTCTGAAAGTGGCATATTTCCCTTCTATATACAGACTCATTCCAGAAAATTAGGATATCATGGAAAAATTGATTCATTTCCATAATTCCATTTAAAAAGTTCAACTTTCATAGATTATAGATTTAGGGCCCACAATTTAAATGATTTCAAGTATTTATATTTTACATAATTTGGGTTTCCAGCTCATAAAACCCATGAAAACAGGAATTCCAAAAATTAGAATACTGTTGAGAAATCAGCCCAAATTTTGCAGGGCAAAAACTCAATGTGACACACTAATCATCTACTAAACTCAAAGCACCTACACAGATTTCCCCAGAGTGTCATTACATTGCTTCAGTTTGGTTCAGTTGTCTCAGTTCGGTTTAATATAGACACATCCAGGAGACGGGCTACAACTGTCAGGTTCCTCGGGTCAAGCCACTTCTGAACCTGAGCCAACGTAGGAAGCGTCTCAACTGGGCCAAGGAGAAGAAGGGCTGGACCGTTGGCCAATGGTCCAAGGTCCTCTTTTCCAATGAAAGTAAAGTGTGCCTTTCATTCTGGAATCAAGGTCCAAGGGTTTGGAGGAAGACGGGTGAGAAACAGAACCCAAACTGCTTGAGGTCCAGTGCAAAATATCCACAGTCAGTCATGATTTGGGGTGCAATGTCTGGTGCAGGTGTTGGTAAACTCTGCTTTCTTAAATCCAAGGTCATCGCAACAGTCTACCAAAACATTTTAGAGGACTTCATGACTCTTCCTGCTGAGGATCTGTATGGAGATGCATATTTCAGCTTCCAGCTTGACCTAGTCCCTACCCATGCCACCAGAAGCACCAAAGCCTGGTTTGATGCCCATGCCATCACAGTGCTTGACTGGACCTAAACCCCATTGAGGATCTATGAGGTATTCTCAAGAGAAAAATGAGGGCCACCAGACCCAACAACAAAGACGAGCTGACAGCAAGCATCAAGAAGATCTGGGCTTCCATAACTCCCAGGCAATGCCACAGGCTAAATGTCACGTCGCATCGAAGTAGTGATTAAAGCAAAGGATTCCCAACCAAGTATGGATGTGATCCTAATTTCTTTTTTGTTTCTGCAAAAACTGAGAAGTAGTTTGGGCTGTTCTCTCCACAGTATTCAAATTTTTTGAATTCCCATTTTTGTGGGTTTTATGAGCTAGAAGCCCAAATTATGTAAAAATAAACAAATAAATACTTGAAATCGTTTGAATTGTGGGCCATGCATCTATAATCTATGAACGTTTAACTTTTTAAGAATTATGGAAATGAATCAACCTTTCCATGATATTCTAATTTTCTGGAATGGGTCTTTATATCGATACACATGGCAGACTGAACTCATTTATGCTGTTTGCTTGTGGTTGCTGAACCCATTACAAATGAACTGGTGTGACTTGGTTGAGACAGAGCAAACATATCAAGTTACACTTTGTGATGGCTGCTTCGTTGGCGAATGCTCGCAGGGGAAAGAGATGCTACTGGGTGGTTAGGTACTTGCCCTGTCCTCCAGAGGGAACACTCAGGAGACAGCAGGTGCGGTGCAATAGGGAGCACCCACATTCCACATTATCACAATCCAGGATAACATCAGTAGGCAGAACATACAGGCTACAACCTAGAGCTAACCACCATGTGTGTATACCTGTTCTACTCTCTCAGGTACAAGGATATACATTATAGTGTGCAATCCACTTGGTCCACAAAGTGCACTTAAAGTGGCCGTTACAACCTACAGGACATCCCATCATAAATCCATAGGCATTAACACAGAGTTGGTGCCCCGTTTGCAGTTACATTAGCTTCCGCTTTCTAGAAAACTTTCTACAAGATTTTGGAGTGTCTGTGAAAATCGTGCCCAGAAGAGCATTTGTGAGGTCACATTGTAAAAGAGGACCTGGCTCACAGTCTCCGTTCTAGATCATCCAAAGATGTCTGATGGGGATGCGGTCTGGGCTCCTTGTGGGCCAGTCAAGTTATTCCACACGAAACTTGCCCAACAAGCCTTCATAGAGCTGCTTTGTGTACCTTCCCCAAACTGTTTCCACAAAGTTGGAGGCACACTATATCTGTCTCAGCACTCAGGCCGCCATTGTTGGCTGCTGTAGTCCACTTACAATTGATTGTAGAATACCAACCAACTTGCGACTATAATATCCTGTTCCAGTAAAAGCAGACTGCATGGCTAGGCGCTTGGCTTTATAAACCTATAGCCATGGGACTAAATGAAACAACTAAATACAATGATTAAGCAGTGTGTACCAATAACTTTGTCTATATAGTGTATGTGGTGCATGGACCCTTCTGTACTGGGTGGTGGGGCTGTTTATTGAGCTTATTTACTGAGTTATTTATTGACTTTATTTACTTGAGCTGGTATCGGACTGGATAACGCTTGATAGGGGAGGGCTACGTAGAAGTTCTAAAAGATCACGAGGCAAGGCCTTGCTTACAGCCACAGCAGCAGGGTCATTCAGAGGAGTGACATTCTACCTTAATGCCATCAGCTGTTAACGGGTGTGTCATAAAACTTAGTGAGCTCCTTCATGGGCAGCATTTTACAGCATAGTATGCGCTCCTGACATGTCCCAATTCTTAGATATCTTAAACATGCTGTCTACTAAGGCACCTTATTTTGGTCTGATTTTAAGGAACCATCGAACACTTCCTCAGCCACTAAGGCAATCCCATGATGCAGCGCAGGCAAATCTAGGAGCAGTGAAGTGGTTTTAAAATGTGAGTTATTTTGATTCTCTCTGGAGTTTTATTGTGTTTCTTGTCATATAATCACACAAAACTTTATTATCAACTCTGTAATGAGTCGTTTACCATTTAGCAGTTTTATACTCGAGCCATTAGCATTTATGCTAGCAGATTTTTAATCCTCAGGC
Organism: Megaleporinus macrocephalus; assembly: GCA_021613375.1. Classification (NCBI taxonomy): domain Eukaryota; kingdom Metazoa; phylum Chordata; class Actinopteri; order Characiformes; family Anostomidae; genus Megaleporinus; species Megaleporinus macrocephalus. The sequence continues at coordinate 8,111,863 of CM038722.1, read as the reverse complement.
TATTGTTTTGGAAGCCGGTCGGTAGCTTAGCAACCAGGTAAACCACCGGTCGTGTGCTGCAGTGGGCGGGAACAAGCCGTGATGCAGTCTCTCTCTAACTAGAGTGTCTCAGTAATCTGTTTTATGAGGAGAGATGAGGAGAGAACGCTGCTACTTACACAGCTGCTACCTAGACAGTCTACTTAGACACTCAGTAGGTTTTGAGACACACCCAATGTTTCTCAGGTGACTATACTCTCTGACTATACTATACTCTATACTCTAACAAAGCATTCCAATTATTGGAAAAATGATGTTGTGATGGAACGACCGTATTTAGAGATATATTTGCAGTGTTTTTGTTGCTGTGGAGCATTTAGTGTATGTTATGTTTTTTTTAAGTGAACTTGGCCCTGAAAATGTGATTGTAAGAAACAGTGAGATTACTGATTGCTTACTGAAAGAGTGAAGCTTTCTCCAATCGCTGCTGAGTTTTCTTGAGCACTAATGATGTTACGTCTAAAAAGGGTCTTCTGGATAGAGTTTATGAAGCAGGATTTTCCTGCCCCAGCAGGTCCACACAAAAGAATCCTAAGTGGCTCCAAACTTGGTTGTAACTTTCTCAGTTTTTTTCGCATTTTCTTTTTTCCACTAAGAAAGATGAGAGGTTTAGTAATTGATTATACACACAAAGCAATGCAGTCCTGTCACCAATACAGAATTAAACATAATTTCATCTCAGATATTTCATCATGTACTTACCCCCATTTAACTTTCCTCCAAGGCTTTTCTAATTCTGAGCAATAAAATGAATGCAACCGTCTTAGCAGAAGAATTGAGCATCGTAGGTTAGTCAGTAATAGCTGCATCACAAATGCTTAAAGCGCACTTAGGCTTTGGTTATGTTATGGTTTTAAAACTATGATAGTGGGCTAAGTGCAATGATTTAAGTGTTAGTGTTGTACTACTCAAGTCTGCTCTCAGGAACATGAACGAGCGATCTCTGCCTCATCCTAGTCTTTACCTTATTCTAGTCTCTGAGAAAGCTGGACTCGGAAATTGTTGTCAATGTATTTTGGCATAGAATACTACTAATAATAACAGTAACCAGTATAGATAGAATCCATTGCTGTCATGAGATGGAGTGAGGTGGACTCCAACAACTAACAAACCCTTTTTAAGGTGAAACAGGAAAACTGGTGCATGAAAAGTTGACCCGATGGTGCGGTCAGTAGGAGTGTGTATTGTATTCTTTACAGTTGAACTGTGGGTGAACACTGGTGATAGATTTAAACAGCCAGAACGTTAATAACAAGAGTTGGTGGAGTTGAGTGTGTGTTGTTGGTTAATATACAGGACAGTAAAATAAAAACAAATCATTGACATTGTGGAACTCCTTGGCATCGAGGTCGACCAACCTTTAAGAAACCAGTTGTAGCTCAATACTTTTGTATGTCATATCAGCTTTCTTTCACTTTCCCTTAAGTTTTGCTCACGTGTCTGTCCTTGTCTCCGCCCCTCACCTGTTCCGTGTCTGCCTCTCCTTCAATTTGTTCCAGGTTTCCCTTGTTTAGTAAGTCTTTATATACCTTCTGTTTTCTTCTGGTCTTTGGTGTCCCCTGACGTTTCTGTTCTTGCTCATGTTCCCATTCACCCCGCTGACTATAGGTGCGTCCGAAATCTGCCTGCTACTCAGTAGTAAAATCAGTAGCCGAGTGCGGCTAGTACTTAAAGGGGAGGGCTACGTAGCAATTGGCTGGCTCCAGCTTCTGAAAGATCATGAGGCAAGGCCTTGCTTAAACCCGCTTAAACATGCTGTCTACCGAGGAACCTTATTTTGACCTGATTTTAAGGAAGCATCGAACGCTTCCTCAGCCGCTAAGGCAATCCCATAATGCAACGCAGGCAGAACTTTTTCCCAACATGGCGGACAAAAGCAAAACTACTACCTGTGGTACAGCCACACAAAAAAAGCAACGAGTCGTTGACCATTCTACAGTTTTATATTTGAGCTGTTAACCTCGGGCTATAGTTTTGGATGCCGGTCAGTAGCTTATGAGGAAAGATGTCAGAGAGACTGCTGCTACTTAAACAGCTTTCTACCCAGACAGCCTACTTACACACTCACTAGGTTTTGAGACACACCCATAATCTATAGCGCCTTGACCAGAACTTTCTAAACAGCTGGTTGTCATTTTTTACAGACATCTTTAACCTCACCCTTCCACAGGATTCTGATCGCACCTGCGTCCAAACCACAACCATTATACACGCACTAAAGAAAGTTAATGTCACATGCCTCAATGACTAATGCCCAAATGCACTCACACCCATAAAATAAGTGCTTCAAAATACTGGTATTGACGTATGTTGAGAACTGCCTACCAAGAACTCTGGATGCTCTTCAGTTCACCCACCACATAAGCAGATCTACTGCAAATAATCCATGGTGACGCACACTGCCCCCAACTATCTGCAGAAACCTATGTTAAAATGCTGTGTATCGATTTCAGTTCAGCATTTAACACAATCATCCCCTCTAGATTGGTTTCCAAGCTCAAGACCATACACATCTATCACACAGTCTGCAGGTCCTCAGTCTGTTAGGATGAGCTGCTGCGTTTCTACTACCCTAACATCCAGCACAGGCTGTCTTATCAACCATTCTTTGATGTCTGAGAAATCCAGCAGTATTATTAATATATTATATTATTATTTACCATAATAATAAGAAGATTCAAGGTTGAACCTTAAGGTTCAAGAACAGTTTCTACCCTACAGCTGTTAAACTGGATGCACCAGATCTCTGAAAGCCGAAACCAATTTTACACATATGTAAATGTTTCTTTTGCTAAAAACAGTAAAAAAGTAGTACCCTGATGTGATAATTAGGGATTAGTGATATGGCACGATATTTCAGGGTATAATATCGTTCACGATATTCAAAAATGTTGGCGATATTATTGTGTACAATACGATACAGTAAGGTCACCCAAGAGTGTTTTGTTATACACTGACATACCAAAAGTCCTGGTACAGCACACTGTTGCCAACTCCTTAGTAAGGAAAGTAGCTATTGGCTGTCCAAAAAATCGCTAGAAGTTGCGAAATGATGTACTCACTTAATTTGCATAATGGTGTATTTGCGTGTATTTAAAGGAATAAAAAGTGAGTGAAACACCCTAAAAAACTTCTTCTGTGGATTCTTTTTTGGTGCCTTTGAAATAGGCCGTGTCACACTGAAGAATTTCCCTCTGGGATCAATAAAGTATCTATCTATCTAAGACTCATTTATATTTACATCCTGCTCTGTAGATAGGGGGCGGGGTCAGCGGCGGCGGTGGGCATGCGCAGTTCATTTGCAGTGTGGACATAGAGTGGTGAGGGTCTGCTCTGATTGTGAGACTGAGCACTGTGAGTGTAGTAGGTCGTGGAGTGGTGAGGGTCTGCTCTGACTGTGAGACTGAGCACTGTGAGTGTAGTGGGTCGGGAAGTGGTGAGGGTGTGCTCTGACTGTGAGACTGAGCACTGTGAGTGTAGTGGGTCAGGAAGTGGTGAGGGTCTGCTCTGACTGTGAGACTAAGCACTGTGAGTGTAGTGGGTCGTGGAGTGGTGAGGGTCCGCTCTGACTGTGAGACTGAGCACTGTGAGTGTTGGGGGTTGTGGAGCGGTGAGGGTCTGCTCTGACTGTGAGACTGAGCACTGGGAGTGTTGGGGGACGTGGAGTGGTGTGGGTCTGCTCTGACTGTGAGACTGAGTACTGTGAGTTTTATTAAGTTGGCAACACTGGTTCAGCAGACGACAGTGTGAAAATGTATTTAACATTGCTAACTGTACCCTACAGGACTGGCAATAATGGATGTGGTCCAATAGGTTATGGGGCCAGTTGTCCTGGTCACCTAATACTTGGGTCGGATCGAGGACGGATCATGTTCCATAGTTAGTCTTCTCTGAGACAGGGAGAATGGTGAACACTGAACCATGAACACTGAACACTGGGGCACCCCAGGGCAGTGTACTGAGTCCTCTGTTGTTCACCCTGCTGACTCATGACTGTGTTGCGAAACACAGTTCTAACAGCATCATAAAGTTCGCCGATGATACAACTGTGCTGTGTCTCATCAGCAAAGGCGACGAGTAAGCATACAGGGAGGAGGTACAGCAGCTGACAGACTGGTGTACAGTCAACAACCTTCAATGGAATGTAGAGAAGACCAAGGAAATGGTTGTTGACTTCAGGAAATCAAGATCGGTCCACTCTCCGCTTAACATCAACGGCTCCTCTGTGGAGATCGTTAAGAGCACCAAGTTCCTTGGTGTCCACCTAGCGGAGAACCTCACCTGGTCCCTGAACACCAGCTCTACAGCCAAGAAAGCCCCGGAAGCTGAGAAAGGCCCATCTCCCTCCACCCATCCTCACCCTCTTCTATAGGAGAACCATAGAGAGCATCCTAAGCAGCTGCATCACTGCCTGGTTTGGGACCTGCACAGCCTCTGACCGCAAGTCCCTCCAACGCATTGTGAGGACAGCTGAGAGGATCATCGGAGTCTCTCTCCCCTCCGTCTTGGACATTTACACCACCCGCTGCATCCGCAAAGCAACCAGCATTGTGGATGACCCCACCCACCCTTCACACAGACTGTTCTCCCTCCTGCCATCAGGAAGAAGGTACCGCAGCGTCCGGTCCAACACGACCAGACTCTGCAACAGCTTCTTCCCCCAAGACTTCAGACTTCTCAACACAACTCAACGTCTGAACTGATATCTTCCTGGTACATGTACACTCTCTCTCTCTCTCCAACCATTTACCCCAGATAAAAAAGGGAAGCATTTTTGCACAAAGCATTGCACTAATAACTTTACTACCTCACTGGACTCTATTTATTACACATTGCACAATTTGCACACTACCAGCAATTATTTATTATTCTCTGTCTGTACTGTGTTGTGTTGTGTTGTCTGTCCGCACTTGTTTGTTCGTGTTGCACTTGTGTCTTGTATGCACTGTCTATGTTGCACCATGGTCCTGGAGGAACGTTGTTTCGTTTCACTGTGTACTCTGTATGTAGTTGAAATGACAATAAAACCCACTTGACTTGACTTGACTTGGTCATGGTCCGGTAGTGGATGAGTTTGTTAAGTGGTGTAAGGGTTTATTCCCAAACCTTAATAACACTATAGAGATGGTGATTGGTTTTAAGTGAATCATTGAGAATATATACAGCGGTCGAAGACAACATAGTTGGATAGAGGCAACATCTACAAGTACAATGCAGGTCTGATTGCTGTGATATTTGTGCTTTGATACAGTTAATTGATATAGAATCTTAATTCATGAACAGATTAGGTTTATTTCATTGCCTGTGCTAAGTAGAAGCTACATATTAGCATACAGGGTCCATACTCTATGGTAGAGGAAGACTGAATGCGGTAGAAGAAAGATATACTGTAATGTTCATTTTCAGTTCAGCAGTAGATACCCAGCAGGCACAGGATATCACTTTGACGTCAAAAAGACGCTGGACTCTAACGTTGGACAGACGTTTAATTTTAGTTGGAAATGAAAATCGGGTTGACGTCAAAACCCAACATCAGATTGACCTCAAGATTTAACATTGGGCAGACATTGTATTAGGGTTGGTTAGCAATCAGGTATCACTCAAAAATTAACATAATTTTGACGTCAAGCTCCAATAAATATTGGGTTTTGGTTACCACATCAGTTTGATGTAAGGATGTGACGTTTGAGTGCCGTTGGATTTGGGTTACTTAACATCACGACACAAAAACAACAAAAAAACAATGTCTAATGATGTTAGAATGTCAGATTCTAACGTTTACCAGGCGTTGGGTTTTGGTTAACATACCTCACAACTAAATGTTGGTATTTTACGCCAATTTAACGTAATGACGTGTTGTTTGGAAGATGTTGGATTTTGACTTAAAAATTCATGACTTAAAACCAACAAAATGTCAGCGTCATATGTCGCCACTGTTCTATGTCAAATTGACGTTAGTATTAGACGTTATCTTGATGTTAAACCTTTGTCATCTGACATCCAACATTCAACTAGGAATGAATGTCTTTTGACGTTGGTGGCCAGCTGGGTACTGATCTCTGGCCCAACACTGTATTTTTTCAAGATATCTGAAAGCTACAATCTTTTCCAAAGATAATCACAGATGTTGAATAATAGAATTGTAAAACTTACCAGGAGCAGAAGCAGAATACGTATTTCCCATTATCGTCTCTGTGAAATAGTAGCTACATATTAGACTATTAAAAAGACGTTTTTTTTTTACTTGACTTCATGCTGTTCATGAGGTTAATTGCCATATTTTACTGACAAATGAACGTAGAGCACATGCCAGACATGTTAGAAAGGAAGACATTTTACTATTTCATGAAAATTATTAACTCATTTAGAATTTGATGGCAGTAACACATGTCAAAAAAGTGGCGACAGGGCCAGCATTGCCACTAACATCTCCTCTTCTGGAGAGGATAATCACAGTCTGGGATCATTGAATGTCATTGAATGTAAGAACAGCATTGAATGTAAGAACAGCATTGAACTGGGGCCCTGCCGTGTTCCCTGGTGTTCTTAAGGCTGTTGGACTCACCGATCCGCCTGATCACCAACCATCCATCGTTTGAGCCTACTCTGAGCCTAGTGATTTCTTACAACATTTCTAGAAGGTTCCCAAACTTTCAAGCACCACCGAGAGGAAGACTGCTTCATAACCACTAGGGGGCCACTATGATTATGCCGTGATGCCATTCATTCTATTTAATGCTCCTTCTGACTTCCAGGCATTTATTAATAATGTCCTGAGAGGTATGATTGGTTGGTTTGTAGATGTATATTAACGATATTCAGATAGGTACTAATAAGGCTCTTAGAAAATGAACTCCATGTCAAGAGATGAGTTTCATCAACATAAAATCTTGTTTCTAGACCATCATAAATACGAGTTGTGTGATTTTGGATGAACAGATGATTGCGGCAGTAGTTGACGTTCCTGCTCTGGTAACTGTCAAGGACTTGCAATGGTTTGCTGAATTTTAGCTTCACTTTATATGTAACTTAGGTGTTAATGCTGCTTCCCTCACCACTTTCCACTTTTTCCTCACAGCTGTCAAACTTTGATGCTTTTATGCACAGTGCTGTCACAGCACATTGGGAAACAACAAGAGCTTCTCTATATCTTTCTACAAGCTTACTCCAGCAGAGAGCAATTCCAGCATTGGCAGTTGTGAATTATTAGATGTGAAACTTAGTTTAGAAGAATAGAGACATTGGCTTATGTGGCCCAAACCCCCATTCCTTGTACCTACCCACTAGAATTTGGAATACTTCTGAAAAGTGTCTTAACCCTACCATTGGGGTCCCTGTTTTGTTTTCAGCTTTAAGTTCAATATCTTGTACTGCCCTGGCTCAAGAAATACTAAAGCTGATACTCTATCATGGGCTTATCAGCAAGATAGATTTAGAAGACTTTTAAAAGACTCTGAAAAGACATTTAATAGACTAAAGTCTTGCTCCCTCTCACATCTAAAGACAAGTCACAGACTAGTCACAGACTATGATTGTGCAAAGACTATTTACAAGAGTCACTATTTACTAGACTGCAACTAGATTCCTTTTGAGATTATTTCCCATTTATATGATTAAAGTTAGCAATATTCAGCTAAATGTACGGTTATCTGGTAGACTAATTGTAAACACTGTAGCCCCGTTCAGGTGGGATATCGAGGGCTTCAGCGATTTCTGTCTACCTTTCATTTTCCACTCTGTCGTGGCTTAAATAGGAAGACACGTCAAAAAGTCACTCTTGCTCACTCCACAGCTCCACCAGTTTCTCAGCCTTTTGTAAAATCCAGGAGAACTGCACTTTCCAAACCCTCGAAGGACTCCATTTCTAACTTCTTTACCTGCCAGACATTCCTGTAATTGCCTTGCGGCTTCTCGTTTGATGGTGAACATAGCTCTCCTATTGGTTGTCGACAATGTTCACGTCATTATTGGCGTGAGCCTTAACTTAAAACTTATGATAATATTAAACATGGACTTAAACTTGCAGTCTTCACCACCTCACACTAAACGTTCGAGATGAAGCGAGCATGACTCAACTCATGATTTTATTCCGACATTGGAAATTTGTCTGCGACCGTAAAATCGCTTGGTGTAAGGCCAGCATTAGTTTGCTGGGACATAGATGAAGAGATAGGAAGGGCCTAACAGAATGCCGCAGTCACTGCCCTCTTGGTAAAACATTTGTCCCCTGAAAGCTTTCGTTTTCGCCTCATAACGTGGGCCCACAGGTCATCCTGAGGAGATTTAAGCTAAGCAGTTATCAGACCATTCCTTTTGAGACTTCATGAATGGGGGCATTCATAAGTTTGTTGCCTCTTGCTCCAAGAGCTCTACCTGCTGGTAAACCCTGGTCCCATAACACTGTAGGCTTTGTCACATATCTACTATTATCTTTTATATTAACCATAGTGGATAGGTTCTGCATTATAACCCTTTATAATTAATAAGTATAACTATTTTCCAGTGCTGGAAGAAATATAAAAAACACAATGTCAGACCCATTAAGCTTGAGACTTTTACAGTATGAACAGTCTACACCTATCATTGCATCTCGTTAGACTTGCCAGACTGGTTGGTTGAGGCTAAAAAAAACCCTAAACCTTCATGGTCTTATGAACTGTCAGACACAACAAGTATAAAGTGTATAATGGTGTATATATGTTAAATGCTTAAGTCAAATTACAAACACAAATGAGTCTAAATCCTATATTATATCAAATGTTAAGTTATATCAACCTCATGGGTTGTAACAGACAGACAACAAAATACAGAGTATAAATAGAAATTGAAGTAAAAATACGTCTTAAATTTAAAATTTGCGGATAATTGTGAAATTGTGCCAACTAACCGTAGGGTTTGTCTCATAAACTGCAACATATTAGGCTTTACAAAGATTATTTGCAGCAAACCATGATAGCACTACTCATTCAACAGTACATCTAATTACATAGAATCAAATAAATTTCATGGATTGTTACCTTTACCTTGTTGAAGTTTAATGCTGATACGATGAACTCTGTAATGAAAAAGAGAACAGGTCTATATAACTTTCTCATTATGTTTGCTATACTGACCGATGAATAAATATGTTCTGTTGGAAACACTAATTACTAACATCTTTGATTGGGACAGAGTTGGATGTAATCATTTCTTTTTCTCATGAAGAAGTCACGCTCATCAGTTCAGTCTTAAGGTTATTCAGAGTCATTGTGACATTGCACAGGTGAAAGAAAGAGGTTTTAAAAAGAGGCCTGCCATGAGAATGAAGTTTAAGTGTAGAATAAAGGATGACCCCTAGATTTCAGACCACAGAGAACAGAGATAAACTGTCATTAGTTAAAAAAGTAAAGGCCAGTTTTAATGAGAGCAGGTTTAAAAATAATAAGTGAGTCCAGTCTTGTTACTGTTTAGCATTAGCGAGCTGTGTTTAATTCCTGAGAGGTTACCAAGAGGTGGGTTACTAATAGAATTGGTCTGAAGATAAATCTCTGTCTTCCACACATAATAATGAAAGCAAGGTTAAAGCCAGAGTATGTTCTGGCCAAGTGGCATTACAGGGATACGCTGAAAGAACTGATCCTTGCAAAACCCCTGAAGCAGCACTGATAATAATCAAATAGTTTCCAGAGAAAGCAACAAATTGCTCATGATCTGTAAGATAAGAATTGAACCAACCAAGAGCAGAGCCAACAATGCCCAGCTCCTTGAATGTTGAAATAAGAATGGGGTGGCAGTACTTAAATCAAGCACCAGCCTTTCTGGTCACAAGGTATTAGTTTTATCCTTATCACAGCACTGAGGTCAACCTGACTGAAAACGGTTGAGAACACTAATCGTTTCTAATTAGCAATTGAGCTGAATTGTGCCTAGAAAAAGAAATCGAAGATTCAAAATAGGAGGACACTTCAACTAGATGCAGTGGCTGTTGTGGCTGTTTCATAGGCTGAGGGTAAATGGCCAGCGAACAATGACCGCTGAGATGTCTGACCAAAGCAGACATACAGGCCTTGAGTAGTAGTGTGTTAAGGGGAGTTTTAAGCAAGATCATATGGACTTGTTAATTTTGGAATAGTCTTTTCTATTGATTCAAACTGAAGTCATATTGCATTCATTATTACTACCAACATTTTTTTTATACAAATTATTTTTATTAACTGTTTTTGTTAGTAGAACTATATTTATTACACCTTCAATTTATAATATCAGTATGTACAACGTAACAATGTGACCATTTATGGTTTGTGCTTGTTTGTCTAGTGTTACTCTCATTCTAATAAAGAAAAAAAATAATTCACAAGAAATATGTTCTGTTAATGTAGCAAATGCTGTTTATCTACACATTTGTCTTAATTAAAGAAAAATACAAGAAATAGTCTAAAACCAAAACTTAGTACTTCACAATCCAAAACAAACACTTGTGCATAGATGGCTTTCACAGTCATTAACAAAATTTAAGCACAATTGAATTGAATATGAATATCTTCACTTCTAAATTGATTGCTTATATCATTTCCTATAAATATGTAAATGTATCTATTCTATTCATTTAATTATGTATTTTGAAAAATTCACAATTACCTTTCTCTCCTAAAGGTGTGCCGTGCTGATCTGAATGTGAGGTTCTCTTTCTGTTTAGGTGTTGGCAGCAACTTCCTCAATATGATGTTTCCTTTTGCCCCTAATGTGTGGCGTGCCATGCTGCATTTTATGCAGCTGCTTGTTAAATGAATGAATGAATAAATGAATGAATAAATGAATTAAATAATTATTAAATTGATACACTAATGAATGCCTTTATTGCCACACAGTCACAAGTACAAGTACTGGCGAAATTAGCCATCAGCCTCATTAAACATACAAGTGCATGGGAAGGGGGAGAGGTGGGAGGGGAGACAGGGCAGGAAGACAGGGAATGAGAAAAAAAAGAAGGGATATATGGGGGAAAGGAGAGGGGTAAAACATACCCCCAGACTGCGCTCCTAGAGAGCACAGGTATGGAACATTTTAAAAAAAAATTCAGCACATACATTAAACAGAACTAGCAACAGGTAAGGGGGGAGGTCCTGCTACACCTGGCGGGGCCAAGTAGCAAAGGCGTGGGATACAGGGAGAGATTCTTGAGTCTTCTGGAGGAATTTTGCTTTATCAGCGGCTTGCCTTGGCCCAAGGCCAGTGCTGATAACAGGGAGCCGAAAGCAGATTAGACTCAGGTTGTTTGGGTGAGGGGCTGCTTGCCGGTTTAGCGCAGTCACTCCGTTTGTCCATCAGGGTCCTCAAGTTTTTCCACACTCTGTTACAAAGCCAAGAGCTCCTCCAAGATGTTTTCCACGTCACAGTCTGATTGCCCACAGCTCCGCCCACAGCCTCAATCATGTCAGGCAGCTTTTGGGGGTCTTTTGACGGCTGAGCCAACTCCTTTCATTTCACAATATATAAGAGGAAATGTCTAATCCAATCAGCAAAACCCCAGTAATCATTGTGCCAAATAGGAAAACATCCTCCATATCCTCTACGAAAAGAATCACCAGGCACACGACACGCCACTTTCCCACGCGCCCCTCGCCAAGGGTGTAGGAGTGGCTTTGACATTGGGGGGTACACATTTGCTAGTGTGAAACAAAGCCCACCCTATCCCCTACCCACCGCTCTCATCATTGACCTTGTGTTTTAGGGCTGGCACAAGCTACCCGATGCTTCAGCGAGGCGAGAGCTCGGGTCAGTAAAGCTACTGACTGCGGGATATTTATGAACAGGTATCTCAACACAAGCCTTAATGAAGTGAAGGACCCAGAGACCACCTACCAACCAGAGCCCATTGCTAACAGATAATGTACAGGTAATGGAGTGTAAATGTAAGGAGTAGAAAGTACTGATAATGGAGTGTAAATGTAAGGAGTAGAAAGTACAGATAATGGAGTGTAAATGTAAGGAGTAGAAAGTACTGATAATGGAGTGTAAATGTAAGGAGTAGAAAGTACAGATAATGGAATGTAAATGTAAGGAGTAGAAAGTACAGATAATGGAGTGTAAATGTAAGGAGTAGAAAGTACAGATAATGAAGTGTAAATGTAAGGAGTAGAAAGTACAGATAATAGAGTGTATATGTAAGAAGTAGAAAGTACAGATAATGGAGTGTAAATGTAAGAAGTAGAAAGTACTGATAATGGAGTGTAAATGTAAGAAGTAGAAAATACTGATAATGGAGTGTAAATGTAAGGAATAGAAAGTACTGATAAAGGAGTGTAAATGTAAGGAGTGGAAAGTACTGATAATGGAGTGTAAACGTAAGGAGTAGAAAGTACTGATAATGGAGTGTAAATTTAAGGAGTAGAAAGTACTGATAATGGAGTGCAAATGTAAGGAGTAGAAGTAAAAAGTCAGCTGAAAAATACTTTCTCCAGTAAAGTATAAATAACCAAAATTTCTACTAAAGTAAGGTAACAAAGTGTTTGTAGTTCATTACTTTACACCTCTGTCAGTTTCATACTTGCATATGTTTGCTTGTTCGTATCGCTGATATGATGAAATAAACATGATAAACTGTTTTAGGTGAACTGAACCTAAATAGATTATGAATGTTACTTACCTAGGTGGTAGGTTCATAACTATTTGTGTGTGTAGTGTTTTCTTTTGTTGCAGATGTTGGTGATTATGTTGGTTGACTTTCATCTTAGCAGCCACTACTTTGAGCTAAGTTGTATATTTTGGGGAGATAGGGTTTTATTTTCTTTTTGATTGATCCATGTTTTCTCCTGGTTTGCTTTATTTAGGGAGTTTGGTTAAATGTTGTATTTGGTTTTCTCTTTTGTGTTAGGTAAGTTTAGTTTTCCCTTTAACCCTTAGTTAGCTTTGTGTGTTTAGTATTTTATTTTTTGTTCTCTTTGCTCCCCTGCTTCTCCTTTTCCTTTTTTCTACTTTATCTTGTTACTTGAATTTAAGTTCATAAACATTTCGGTTATCATTGCAATTGAATGACTTTCTATTGGGGTTAGGGTTAGGGTTAGTGTGTTAGTGTGTTAGGGTTAGTTGTGTGTCCGGGAGGGCACGGACACCATTTTAGTTATGTTATGGTCTGACCTAGACCAGGTCATAGCAATAAACTATATGGCACAAGGAGAAATCCAAGAAACAAACACGTGATATTTTTTACAATTTCAATTAATAAAATAAATAAAAAGTTAAATCTGATAATATTTTTGATTTTTTAAAGAAGAAGAAAAGTGTGGATGCAAGTCAGTCTTGTTTCCCTTATAGACTTTGCAGTTAGACAAATTTAAAACTTCATATTGTCTGCTTTATTTTCTTATATTTCCAGTATACAAAACACTACTGCAGCATAATCCAGACTTTTCCCCATTTAAAAAAATTGAAAATGCTAATTTCATTGTATATTCATGACATAATTCAGATTCAAATAACAAATGTTTTTTTTTATTTGCATATCATTAGAACAGATGTAAATAATCATACATACAATACAAAGTAACATAAATATCTTCTTTTAAAAGAAATAGATCATATCTCGTCTGCCAGTTTGAAGAACAAAGTTTAGTTCCTACAACAGACAATCATTAACAGCTGTATGAAGCCTATTGTCAAAAAGTGTTTTGTGTGCAAGGCTTGGGTGGATGCAAGAGCTCTAGAACAAAACCATCTTTCGGTATTCTATGGCCTTCTAACTCTCTCCTTTTGTCAAGAACAAAGATTAGTTGGCTGGATGATTGATATCTGGCTTTGGTTGCAGCAACTGTGAAAGAGACCTTCAGAAAAAAACAGTAAAAGAGTCACTTAATGTTTTCTCTTGGGTTTTGCATTTTAATAACTATAGTAAAAACAAGTAGTACAAAGGTTTGGACATCAGTCAAAAGATATGACCTATAGTAAAGTTGTTGTTGTTCAAAGAACTAATAGTGAGGCTTCACGCGTAGTACAGAATGCATTTTGACAGACAGGTAGTCAGTAAACTCAAGGAACCCATGGTAATACACATGTAAAGTTCGTCTCCTGCCCTTCCCTCCGTGCCATGGGCTCTTTGTTTATGTTTTTAAACATGCTCCGTGTCTCCACCCTCCACCTGTGCCTTATGTGTTCACCAGGTGTTCCTTGTCTACCTGTGTATATAGCAGTGGGGAATGGTCATGGCCCTCTACGCCCTCTCAGAGGGCCTAAAATATTCATAACACACACACACACAGATAATTTTATTTGATCTACTTACAGTTTGACAATCAACATCTATCGTCTGTGTCTCCCCCTATAAGGACTGTGATGCCTCCGCAGAACGTTGGTGATTGGTGGTCTCGATGTTTATTTACAGAGGGGGCCAGGCAGTTCTAATTCAGCCCGATACCAATTTCAATTTCAATTAACAGTAAAACTGACCAATCATATCTTCCCTCTAAGTGGGCGAGCTTAACTGTAGGATAGTTTCCGCCCGCTGTGGCGACACTAGCTAGGCAGAGGGCCGAAGCTTAAGGGTCACGGTTCTCTACTGGTATATAGTCTACCCTCACTCTCCCTTCTGTGTCCGTGATTGTATGTAGGTCTGTTAGTGAGTATAGTGTTATCTATATGATTACCTGTGTTCTTGACAAATAAAGCCCTGAGTATGGATCGAACGCCTCTGCCTGAGAGTGCTGAATCGTAGCAACACATTGCTCCTGGGGTAAAAGGGTTGTTGAGAGTGTAACTGTAGAAGGAAGCAGTTTGTGACTCTGAGCCTCCCCCATATAATCGAGCTCCTCAATCGAGCTCCATCTCTAACGAGCTGGTCACCAATGTCAATAGATATTCATTCCTGGTTGAATGTTGGTCATGACGTCGGTTACCAAAAATTTTACGCCAGGATAACGTCTAACACTAACGTCAATTTGGCGTAGAATAGAGACGACATATGATGCTGACATTTTGTTGGTTTTAAGTCATGATGTTATGTAACCAAAATCCAGCGTCTTCCAAACGTCGCAACCTTACGTCAAATTGACGTTAAATAACAACATTCAGTTGTGAGTTATGTTTACCAAAACCCAATGTCTGGTAAACATCGAAATCTAAACACCAGCTCGACGTGACATTCTAACATCATTAGACATTGTTTTTTGTTGTTTTTAAGTAACCGAAATCCAACATCACTCAAACATCACATTAATAGATAAAGCGATTGGGTGGGTTTATCTGGCCCAGTACTAAAATGGTTTACATCATATGTTACTGAGAGAAGCTTTGCTGTGTCAATGGGAAATTTTGTTTCTGCTCCATTGTCCTGTGGTGTTCCGCAGGGTTCGGTTTTGGGGCCTTTGTTATGTTCTCTTTATATGTTAGCTTTGGGCCAGATTATAGGTTTTAATATTGCTTATCATTTATTTGCTGATGCTATTCAGCTTAATTTTTTATTCAAACCTAGTGAAATTGAAACTTTACATAGGCTCATAGACTGTCAGGAAGCTAATAGGGACTGGACGGCTGATAACTTCTTGCAGCTAAATGCTAATAAGATGGAGGTTTTGTTTGTTGCTCCTGATGTGTTTGTGACTCCTTTGATTAAACAAACTCTTAGGCTTATTTCTCCGGCTATTCACTCAAGTTTGCGTAACTTGGGTGTTATATTTGACCAGTCCTTGTTGTTTGATACTAATGTTAAACAGCTGACAAGATCTTGCTTCTTTCATTTAAAAAATATTAGTCAATTGAGGTCTATAGTTTCAAATGCAGAGCTAGAGAAGCTTGTTCATTCTTTTATTTCGTCTCGCATTGATTATTGTAATGCACTCTTCTCTTCACTTAACGTGTCTGCTTAGCGTTGTAATCGCTTGAAGGCAATACAAAATGCTAGATTGATTACTAGGTCAAATAAACGATCTCATATAAATCCATTACTAATATCATTGCATTGGCTTTCGGTTGAGAAACATATACAGTTTAAAATTCTCACCCTTACTTACAGATCATTGCTGATCTACTTCACCCATACATACCAGCGCGTTCTCTTAGGTCAAGTAACGTGAATTTGCTATCTGTTCCTCGTTCCTGATTGAAGACTCATGTCAAGTTATGTCAAATTTGCTTAAAAATAAAATGCCAACATTTCGTTGTGAGGTGTGGTAACCAAAACCCACCCATCCATCCATCCATCCATCCATCCATTATCTACCGCTTTTCCAGGGATCCGGGTCGTGGGGGCAGCAGTCTAAGCTGAGAAACCCAGACCTCCCTCTCCCCAGCCACCTCCTTTAGCTCCTCCGGGGGAACACTGAGGCGTTCCCAGGCCCGACGAGAGATATAATCCTTCCCTTATCTTCCCTAGGGTCTCCTTCCGGTCGGACATGTCCGGAACACCTCCATAGGGAGGCGTCCAGGAGGCATCCTAACCAGATGCCCGAACCACTTCAGCTGGTTCCTCTCGATGTGGAGAAGTAGCGGCTCGACTCTGAGCCTCCCCCGTATAATCGAGCTCCTCATCCTATCTCTAAGGGTGAGACCCGACACCGCACTAAGAAAAGTCATTTGGGCAGCTTTTTCTACCCAGAGCTCGTGACCACAGAGTAAGAGTAGGAACGTAGACTGACCAGTAAATTAAGAGCTTTGCCTTTTGGCTTAGCTCTCTCTTCACCAGGACAGACCAGTTCAGAGCCCGCATCACTGCAGACGCTGCGCCGATCCACCTGTCAACCTCCCGCTCCATCCTTCCCTCACTCATAAGACCTCGAGATACTTGAACTTCTTTTCTTTAGGCAGGAGATCATTTCCGACCTGAAGAGAGCACTCCACCTTTTTCCGATTGAGGACCACAGTCACGGCTTTGGAGGTGCTGATTTTCATCTCAGCTGCTTCACACTCGGCTGCAGACTGATCCAGCAAGAGCTGGAGGTCACGGTTTGATGATGCCAGCAGGACCACATGCTTCCACAACAACAACATTCCTGTATTTTAGTTTTTTCTCATGTGGATTGTCACATAACCTATATATACGGTATGGAAAGCAGCGACAGTGGTCATGGTGGTGGTGGGGTGTGTTGGTGGTTGTGTTGTACTGGTGTGAGAAGATCAGACACAGCACTGCTGCTGCTGGAGTTTTTTTAAACACCTCAATTGCACTGCTTAGTAATTAGCATAGCCACCTAATAACTCGTTCTGGTCACGTTCTCCTGCACCCCACATGCCCAGAAGAACAGTTGCTGCTGTGTCACCAGCAAGGGCATAGAAGCGGGTTTGACATGGAGGGGTGACACATTTGCTAAAATTAATTAAAGCCCACCCTATCCCCTAAATAAGCTAAATAAGCTATAAGCTGATTCCACTGTAGCTAAGGTAGTAAATCACTGTATGTATAACATTTGCGTATGAAAACATTTGCAGAATTACAGTAAATTATAAATTAATAAACAAAATACAACATTATCTGTACGTCTGTTAATTATTAGATGAATCCAATTAAAGATCTCATTACACACTAAACAAGATATTCCACATTACATGCTACCGTCGTCAGCAAACTTTTAAACAATACATACAATGTCTGGATTATATACACATATCAATCAAACAATTATTTTTTTCTTTGGTGGCATACAATGTATATTAAGGTTTCCTGACTAGACTAGACTAACATTAATGTTAGACAGTAAGGCTGTGTCCCAAACAGCACCCTCTGGAACATTACATACTGCACTACTGACAGCACTTCTAACGATGGCGTCCTTTTATTTATTCATTAATGAATTTATTATATTGATTATATTTTATTAGTGTATGTAGTGTAGTAGCAGTCTGCAGTTTGGGGCGTGGTAAGAGAGTAATGTAACATTTAGAGTGCTTTCTGACTAAAGTTAATATAAAAAATAGCTAACCCAAACCCTCCTAGTCTGTTACCATAACAACACATTATATTAAAGCTGTTCTATTGCAGTATATATGGTCATCGTTGCTATTCACTGCCCTCATCACTGACCTCACGTTTAAAACTGGTGTGAGCTACCAGACGCTCCAGTCGCTACATATATATATATGTATGCACCGCTGCCACCATCAGGTGAAAGGAAAAAAAAGTACAGACAGTCCACCAGTAATATATTCCTATGAGTGAGGCTGCAGCCCAATTGCTAAAGGAAAAAAGAGTAACAGGGAGTAAAAGGTGTTTTGAAAATTTCGTTTAAATGAAAAAACTTAAAAATGTACATTGTTGGCGCTGAATTTTAAAGAAATTACACTACCTCTAAAACCCACCACTGACATCCTCTCGTCCCACCTCATTTTTCTCCAATCATGATACTCCCCTCAGCGTAATAATCTATATATATAATTTAAGAGAGAAACTCCTGTGTATTTGCAATGACGTGAGTAAGTGAGATACAGACAGCCAACACATTATAAAATGTATAAAATATCAAATGTTGAATTCAATGATTGAGACGTAGGCAAAATCATATATAACAGATTTCTTCAAAGCAGTAATGATAATCCCACCCCCCCCCCCCCCACCCCCCCCACCCCAGTCAAGCAATGCAAATATTTGCATTTGAAGCAATTCCTTTTATCTGTTGGGTGCAGTCCTCATTCATCTTCACAGAGACTTTCTGCATTGTCATTAGCAAAGTTGATGATATCCCTCATTGCCATGAGGATGATAACGTCAACGTTGGGATCTTAGGTGATCTCCGCGTGATAGTTCTTCACAGGGTAGATGTTGTTCAAGGGGATGCCCAGAGTATTACTGCTCTCTTCCACCTGATGAAACAAACAGGTACTGAGGGGGACGTCCACATGAATGTATGGTTACTCTGTACTGTATGTTGCACATTATATACTGTCACGTGTCTGAGGTGCACGGATGTTTTTGTATGTGTGTATTTTGCAGCTCCTCTGCCTGCTGCCGGTTTCTCTACAGCTATCTTGCTAAGGAAGATTGATTGTCCAATAGCTACTGTGGAATCCTGTGACTCGACATTGTGAAACGCCAATGGGATTTGGCTTGTATGAACTGGTGACGTAGTTAATTCTGTTGTATAGGTATGTTTACTCAATGGCGGCAGAGTGGACAGGTTTGTTTTCATATAGACACATTAGGTAAGGGGCGGGCGGGACTTCCGGTTCCAGGCAGTATGGCGTAGGTCACAGCACACGCGGGCTCCGTAGAGCAAAATTGTAAACAATATATAGCGTACCGCTAACTTGATAATTTCTTATGTCAGACACCCCATAAAGCTTTGTTTTACTGCTTTGCTACACTTGCCCTCGCCAGCATGCCGCCAAAAAACAGTAAACCATCGACTTCTTTGCAACCTCTTATCGGCCCAGCGCTGGCTGCATCCTCCTCGGCCTCGACGGATGCCCCCCTCCCCTCGCGCTCCGGGCCTGGTACTCCTGATTTGGCTAAAGAACTGGCTGCCCTGAAGACTGAAATCATCCAAGCTGTGTCTTCTGAGGTTACGCGTGCTCTCACAGCGGAGTTTCACACAATCTCAAAGGAATATCATTCCAAGATTCAAGTGGAACTCCAGGAGATGAGAGCTGAACTGCTCCGGGACAGCGCTTCTCTCAAGTCTGAGATCGGATCAGTTAAGGGCACCGTTTCTGAGGTTGAGACTTCGCTGTCGGGGCTTTCGGATGAGTTGGTGGACCTTAGAGCTAAAGTTGAATCTCTCACAGGAGATTTGGCTAAAATCAATGCTAGGTGCGAGGACCTAGAGGCACGTTCACGCCGACAAAACATTAGGCTCATTGGAATCCCAGAGAATGACTCGCGATTCACTTTATCCAACTCCAGCGTGTCTGAGCTTTTGAAGGAGGCTTTTTCTCTGGAAAAAAGCCCACTTGTGGATAGAGCCCATCGATCACTAGCGCCCCGTCCAGGACCCAGTGATCCCCCTCGCCCAATAATAGTGAAGTTGCACTATTTTGAAGATTGCGCTCGGATCCTCAAAGAAGCCAGGAGGCGCCGGCAAATCACCTGTTCGGGCATGCGATTCTTTGTTTATCCTGATTTGACGCCTAACGTAGCCAAGGCCAGGGCGGCTTTCAGTGAGATCTGCAAAAAACAGTGCACAAAGGATGGGATCAAGTATAGTATTTTTTATCCTGCTTGACTTCGCGTTACGGTTCAGGGAAAGTCACACGAGTTTACCTCGCCAGGTGAGGCCGAACGATTCATGGTCACATTGTCCGGGTAATTCAGACTTTTTTCTTTTTTTTTCTTTTTTTTTTCCAGATGACTGGATCACCAGGGTTGCCATAGTGCGATATTCGCGTTCATTTAAACATATTGTGAACACTATTTAGTGTTTATTTGGTGGCCCGGATCTCCGAACACTTTTAATCTGTTCGAACAATTTTGGTCGCCAGTCTACCTAGGTTAGTTAATCCTTGTTTATTTACTGTGGCCGGATATGTTTTGGCTTATAGTTTGTGTGCATATAAGTGTTACAAGGTTTTTAAAATAATATAAGCTGTCTGAGGTTGCTTTATTTGGTTAAGAGTTTCTGACTGTCAAAAAGATTATGGCTATAATAATATAACGAGCTGCGCGCATATATATAATTATATATATATATATATTTTTTTTTTTTTCTCTACTTATGGGTGGGGGTGCAGGTGGAAGTTGTTTTAAAGTTGTTCTTTGCTGTTTGAGTTCTCTTTAGTGGGTGTGTGTATACGTAAATTGGTTCAGAATTGCTCATGTGCGGGGCCCAGGCATTTTGTCTGATACTGTTCTTTCGGAGGCGTTGCCTATATGGGGTTGACTCCTTTTGGAGTGTATTAATGTATGTTATGGGGTGTCTGTGTCCATGTTACTGTTGCATGTGTTTTTTTTCTTTTTGGTTTTTGTTTTTGTTTTTCTCTTTCCCCCACTTTCTCTGCTTGGTGTTATTTGTTTCACATTTACTATGTTAAATTAAATGGCTGATTCTAATTTAAGGTGGCCATTTGGTGGAGATCCCATACGTTTCTTAACTTGGAATGTGAGAGGGTTGAATAATCCGATTAAACGATTAAAAGTATCCAACCATCTGAGATATTTAAATGCAGATGTGGCCTTTTTGCAGGAGACACACCTCAACAATGCAGATCATCATAAACTGAACTTTTCTTGGGTTGGTGAGTTTTTTCATTCTAAATTTAACTCTAGAAATAGAGGGGTTGCAATTTTAATTAAAAAAGGAATAAAGTTTGTTCTGAGTAACGTCTTTGCAGATGCGGATGGCAGGTACTTAATTGTGCAGGGCCTCTTATTTAATACCCCAGTGTTATTTGTAAGCGTTTACGCCCCAAATTCTGATGACCCTAGCTTCATGCACAAGTTATTCAAAGCTATACCTTTTAAATACTCATTTTATATTTTTGAGCGGAGACTTTAATTGTGTAGTTGACCCAATTCTAGATCATTCGTCCCTCCACGCTAGGTCTCGCCTTGGAGACTTAGTAATCCATGTGCCAAGGTGTTCTCCTTTTACTCAAATCCCCATAAAAGTTACTCTCGGCTTGATTACATGTTCATGGACAGCTCGCTTACCCCAAGTGTTACTTCATCTAATTATCACCCAATCGTTATCTTAGATCATGCCCCGCTCACCGTTGATATGAAACTGCCCAATTGTCCCCTTATTTTGCCGCAGTGGAGATTTGATTCACTATTGTTATCGGATTCTACCTTTAATTTATTCATTATATCATCTGTAGATGATTTTATTATGAACAATAATAATGACTCAATTTCAGCTTCTCTTTTATGGGAATCTCTTAAAGCGTTCTTACGAGGTCAAATTATTTCTTTTACTGCTCATCGCAATAAAATGCACAAACTTAAGCTTCAAGACCTTCTTTTAGAAATTGCTGATCTCGATAATCTTTATGCCACAAATCCATCCCCAGTTCTGCAGAAACGTCGCTTAGACCTTCAGGCTAAATTTGACTTGATTTCAACATCCAGCGCAGAGTGGCTTCTTCTACATTCACGCAGTAATTATTACGAACACGGTGAGAAAGTGTCTAGGTTGTTGGCCCATCAGCTGAGGAGACGGACAGCATCTCGTTTAATTCCCTGTATACAAGGTCAGGGAGATGTGCATTATTCAGATTCATACTCTATCAATGGAGCTTTTAAATCGTTTTATTCTGATCTTTATTGATCGCAAGCTGCATCCGACAGTGAGGTTTCTACTTTCCTAGATAAGCTGGAGTTCCCTGTTGTAGATTCGTCATTTGCAGATCAGCTCGATTTACCACTGACTCAAAAGGATATAGACATCTCTATTAAGACTTTGCAGAACAACAAAGCACCCGGCCCAGACGAGTTTCCCGTTGAATTTTACAAGAAGTTTAGTGATAAATTGGTGCCCCTTCTTTTGGCAGTATTCAACGAGTCTCTGTCCTTTGGCACTTTGCCACAAACTATGACTCAAGCATCTATCTCTCTACTTTTGAAAAAAGACAGGGACCTCACCTCGTGCAGGTCATATAGACCTATTTCTCTTTTGAACGCAGACATAAAAGTTTTGTCAAAGGCCCTGGCATTAAGATTGGAACACGCACTCCATAATAGTATATCAGGTGATCAAAATGGCTTTATTAAAGGAAGGACATTTTTATGGACCACTCCACCTATTTCCTGAATTGATTATTTCACTTGATGCAGAAAAAGCATTCGATCGTGTGGAGTGAAACTACTTGTTTACTGTTCTACACAAATTTGGATTTGGAGAGAAATTCATTTCATGGATTAGGCTGTTGTATACGGCCCCCCCAGGCTAGTGTACACACTAACGAATTTCGTTCTGATTATTTTCCGCTAATGCGCGGCACTAGACAGGGGTGTCCATTCTCTCCAATGCTTTTTGCTATAGCCATAGAGCCTTTGTCGATTGCTTTAAAATCTCTCCCTCTTTTTAGTGATGTTGTCCGCGCTGGGTTTGAGTTAAAATTATCATTATACGCTGATGATTTACTGTCGTACATAACTGATCCGGCCACGTCCCTGAAACCTATAATGTCTGTTCTGAACAAATTCAGTTCCATCTCAGGGTACAAAGTGAATATACAAAAGAGTGAATGCTACCCAGTCAATACACTGGCATTGCCACTTGATCAGCCTAGCATACCCTTTAAATTCGTCCCAGCAGGCTTTAAGTATTTGGGAATACAAATTTCACGTACTTTACCCTCTCTCTTTCATAGCAATTTTACTTCCTTACTGAATAAGGTCAAATCGGATCTACAGAGGTGGAAATCTCTTCCTCTAACCTTACTGGGCCAAATCAATGCTATAAAGATGAATGTCCTGCCTAAATTTATCTTTTTGTTTCAATGTATTCCTCACTATTTACCTAAATCTTTCTTCAAGGAGTTAGATCAGCTTCTCACTACCTTTATCTGGGATGGGAAGTGTCCAAGGGTGAGCAAATCAACTTTACAAACATTAAAACGGATGGAGGTCTGTCCCTGCTCAATTTTCTGTTTTACTATTGGTCAGTACATATACACAAGATATTGCATTGGCTTCAGTCTCCAGGACTACTGTGGTGCAAATTAGAAATTGAATCTTTTTTTGTTTCTTCCCCACTTGCACTAACAACCTCCCCTCTTCCGCTTAAAGCCTCAAAGTTATCAAAAAATCCATTGGTACTGTCAACTATTCATATTTGGTCCCAGTTCAGACAGCACTTTAAGTTTTTTGCTCCCTCCATGTTGATGCCCATTCTGAACAATCATTTATTTACTTCATCACATGATGCTGCCTTTGCTATTTGGCATGACAGTCTTTCAACGACCTCTTTAAAGATGCCGTTTTCAGAACCTTTGCTGAAATATCTGCAGAGTTTAACCTTCCCTCCTCACATCTGTTTCGATATTTTCAGATTAGGCATTGTGCTCGCTCCCTCCTCCCAGATGTTTTGAATCTTCCCATATGTAGACCATGGGACGATCTGCTGTCTTTGAATCCTTTTCTAAAATCTCTTATATCCAGGGTGTATTCGCGTCTCATGGATTGGGACATACAAACAGTTTCACATACAAACAGATCTAAGGCTGCCTGGAAGGGTGAATTGGGCCTTTCTGTTTCAGATCACTGGTGGAGCTGGGCCAGTCGTATAGTGCGCATATGTGCACCCTGCGCAAGGTTTCAGTTAATCCAGTTCAAAGTTCTACACAGAGTTTACTGGTCTAAATCTCAACTGTCTAAATTCTATCCCAATACATTTAACGATCAGTGTGACAGGTGTTCGATGTCTCCTTGCAACCTGAGTCACATGTTTTTCTATTGTCCCTTTTTACGGAGGTTTTGGCCTGACTACTTTGGTATCATGTCAAAGGCTCTGGGTGTTGAGTTAGATATCTGCCCGCTAGTGGCGATCTTTGGCCTCCCCGCCCAGCCGACCACTTTTACCCATGGTCAAATAGAAATTTTGGCTTTCACCTCCTTGCTGGCAAAACGCCGCATTCTGTTGTTGTGGAAATCCTAAAAACCACCCTCTGTTAAATCATGGTAAATCAAGGTAATGCATTCTCTCAAACTGGAGAAAATTTCATATACTTTAAAAGGAAACACTGACTCCTTTTTCTCCAAGTGGAATTCTTTTCTGTCATATATTGAACATTGCCTACCAATTGAATATTGATATGTTTTTTTTATAATTTTTTTATAATTTTTTTTATAATTTTTTATCATTTTTATTTTTTATTTATTTTTATTATCAGGGTGCTGTGTGGGGTTTGTTTGTTTCTCTTTGTATTTTGTTTGTTAAATTTGGAGGGGAAAAAAGGAAGAAAAAGAAAAGAAAGCATCAGACCAGAATTTACTGCCAATGTTATCATCGTATTTCACTGTGATTATTTTCTCTTGCTTTGAATAAAAATATTAATTAAAAAAAAAAAAAAAAAAGGTAAGGGGCGGGCACCACTTTTGTAATTTCGTTAGGTTAGAGGTATTGGTTAGGAAGGTAGGCGTTTCTTTTGTTTTTTTTTCCTTTGGTGCTGTCCTTGGTCCACCTGTTGGCTTGTGTTGAATTACTAATTTAGAAGTATTTTTCCTGTTTTCATTAGTTTCTTTCATTTCTTTACATTTAGTATAGATGTGTTTGTTGTATTATTATTAGAGATGGACCGATCTGCATTTTTGAGGCTGATTCCGATCACCGATCACCTTTTACTGTGATTGGACGATAGCGGATACTGATCGAGGGCGGGGCTATATGCCATGCAGGGCTACATGCAATTATTAGTGCAAGTCATAAAACATGGCTGAAACTGGTTTATTACAATTTTTAACGAGCTCATATGAAACAGTATAATATTTGTAACTAAATTAGAAGTTGGTCTATGTGGGAGTAAACCGCTCAATACAGCTCCAGAAGAGCCACATCTGAAAAGTATCTCTACTAGGAACAGCAGAGCGTGGATCCAGGTGGAATATTGAGCAGCAGAATGAACGTCTTCTACAGCCAAAAAGAGCTGCTTATCTAGAACTATAAACTCAATCACTCTGGCTGTGGTTCTTTAGCTCTCTGGCTGTTGCTGCTGCTGTACTGTTTGTACCGGTCAGATCTGGTCTGTATGGTGGGTTGTTTGTTTTGTGCTAGCTGTGTGTGCTAGCTCTGCTGTTTGCTGATACTCACTGTATTCAGCTGTGTGGTGTCTCTGAAGTGTGTATCAGATTAGTAGTTAAATGTCTTTGTCTTGGTTCCCCCACGAGACACTTTGATGTTATAAACTGCCCTGGATGAGAGTCACATACACAGACGACATGTTTTCTATCTGCACATGTGATGAACGCGAGGCTGCTGCTTTATTCAGTCTGTGGAAAATGAAAGCGTGTGTATTTCCACCTAATGGTTCAGATTGGAATTGCAGGGAGCTGGCCAGAGGGCTCTCTGGAAAAACTGACTTGGTGGTGGTGTGTTAGTGTGTGATGTGATGTGCTGGTGGATCAGACACAGCAGTGCTGCTCGAGTGTTTAAACACTGTGTCCACTCACTGTCCACTCTATTAGACACTCCTCTCTCTCTAGTCCTTCATCAGTGGACAAAGGACGCTGCCCACAGGACACTGTTGTCTGGATGTTGATGGACTGTTCTCAGTCCAGCAGTAACACTGAGGTGTTTGAAAACACACACTAACACACCACCTCCATATTGTTGTCACTGCAGTGTTGAGAATGTTCCACCTCCCTAATAGTACCTGCTCTGTGGTGGTCCTGTGGGGGTCCTGGTCATTGAAGAACAAAGTAATAAAGTATACAGAGAATCAGATGAACTACAGTCTGTAAGTGTAGCTCCTATATGGTCAGTGGAGCTGATAAACTGGACAGTGTGTGTAAGTTCCAAAAACAAAAGTGTCTAAATACCTTTCACATGAAATGTAATGAATAAATAATTAAATAATAAATCAATAACTGAAGAAGTTCAAATTATGTTACGATGCATGTTTATGTTTTGTAGTGGGATTGCATATATAGAGTACCTTCTCTTTGATCTTCCTGCTGTAGTAAAGTTTTTTCAAGTCTCCGTTGACCAACTCACACGCTTTATCCACTTTCGTTAACACGATGACTTGTGGAATGTCTACAAAACCGAGATTGAGAAGACGAATAAAGTCAAGTAACCCATATATGATACAGTTTAAAGAATGTTTTTAACTTAAATTTAAATCCACATGTAAATCCTACATCAGTCTCCAAGATGAAAGATTTGAAATAACAAACTCACTCAGTTCAGTAGCTTTCTTTCGAACTGTCTTAATTTTGTTGATCACACTGGCATCCATTCTTGAAATCGCGTCAGCAGAAACAATGTTCACCACACAGTGAATTCTATCACCGGGCTCTGGGCACTCCTTGTATTTTGGGTCATCCGGACTTATAGGTACACGAGGATTAAACTAGAACAGAAAACAAGGATTTACAAATAGTTCCAGGTATCTTCTCAGTGTTCCTGATCATTTTAGGTTTAGAATTATTCTGACCTCCACATTTAACCCATCCGGCTGTGAAACACCCACATATACACACATACTGGTGTACATATACACTAGGGGGCAGTAAAACACCCATATATACACACACTGGTGAACATATACACTAGGGGGCATTGAAACACCCACATATACACACACACTGGTGAACATATACACTAGGGGGGATTGAAACACCCACATATATACACACACTGGTGAACATTTACACTAGGGGGCAGTGAAACACCCACATATATAGACACACACAGTGATGAACATGTACACTAGGGGGGATTGAAACACCCATATATATACACACACTGGTGAACATTTACACTAGGGGGCAGTGAAACACCCACATGTACACACGCACTGGTGTACATATACGCAAGGGGGCAGTGAAACACCCACATATACATACACACTGGTGTAAATATACACAAGGGGGCAGTGAAACACCCACATAATCACACACACTGGTGAACATATACACTAGGGGGCAGTGAAACACCCACATATACACACACACTGGTGAACATATACACTAGGGGGGATTGAAACACTCACATATATACACACACTGGTGAACATTTACACTAGGGGTCAGTGAAACACCCACATATACACACACACAGTGGTGAACATATACACTAGGGGGAATTTGAAACACCTACATATATACACACACTGGTGAACATTTACACTAGGGGGCAGTGAAACACCCACATATACACACACAATAGTGAACATATACACTAGAAGGCAGTGAGCACATGTGCCCAGAGCGGTGGGCAACCCTATCCATGGCGCCCAGGGAGCAGCTGGAAGTTAGGTGCCTTGCTTAAGGGCCCTTCAGTTGTGTCCTGCTGGTCAAACCTGCGACCTTCTGGTCACAAGTCCAAATCCCTAACTTTCAGCCCACGACCGCCCACCGTAAAAATAACGCATGCGATATCTTTTGATGAATCCTTCTCCCGCTGTGTTTTGAGACCTGCTAGGCTTTCGTGCTTGCTGGGGATGAACCGGCATATCAATACCACAACAGTTAGTGGCACAAACTGGGACACAGTGTGTACTCACGCTGTAGTCATCTGAAATACACCCCTCTAAAATGTGGTTGATGTCTTCCATTTGTATGCCTCCGCGGTCGTTTTCGAGTCCCATGATGTCACGGAAAACAAAAGGATAAAATCCACCGCCCTGCTTCTTCATCTTGTGCGTTTTTATCTAGAAACAAACACAACCGTACCGCGTTCAAACATGGTTCCAAAATTGGTACAGTTCAATTATCCATGGTAGATGGATGCGCCAATGGATTCGTCAATTAAATCGACAGTACTTCTTTAGGTCAACTCTTAAATGCTTGCCAACGTTATCTAACATAAGACTGTCATAAAGTAACTTTATACAAGTCTAAATCACAAATACTTTATTGGAGAATATTCAAAGCCCAAATAATAAGAATGCTGTAACCACAATTAGGCTATCCCATCTGAGCTGAAGTCCAGAGCGGGTGACCATCTAATAAAGTGTCTAATCTAATTAACCATCTGCCAATAAAGTGTTATTTTGGGCTTATTTTGTTTAGAATGTAATGGATTTTATTTAGCTTCCATTACTTCATGTGTTTCTATATTATGTTTCTCATGTGATTATTTAATGCTGACTAAGTATTTCAATTATTAACACATGGAATAACTGTATTTTGATTGCTGTAGAGTATTTAGAGCATGAAATGAATTGTTGTGCCAAGCCACAGACTGGGGTGTACAAGTCAAACGACTGTAAAACTAAAAGAAACCGACCAATGATAACTTACTGCAACAGTGAAGCTCACTCCAGTTGTTACTGAGCCCTCTGCAGCTTTATTAACGTTACGGCCTATGAGGGTTTTCTGAACAGAGTTTACGAAGCAGGACTTTCCCGCCCCAACTGGTCCACACAGCAGAATCCTAAGGGGCTGCAAATATGCGTGTAAATTTTGCAGGTCCCTCACTATCGACCCTCTTTTACTGAGGAAGACAGAAGACTAGAGTTAGGCACAAGGGAGTAGGAGCGGGTTTGACATTGGGGGTAGGGGACACATTGGCTAATATGAAACAAAGTCCATGCTATCCCCTAAAATGTTACCTATAAGCTGATTCCACTGTAGGTAAGGTAATAAATCACTGTATGTGTAGTGACGTAGAACAACATTTGTGGAATTACAGTAAATTACAAATAAATAAACAAATGAAAACATTATCTGTACATTTGTTTATTATTAGATAAATCCAATTAAAGACCACTAAACAAACTATACTAGATACTCCACATTACATGGTACTGTTATTAGAACTTTTAAACTACACATGCAGTGTCTGGATTATTTACATATATAATCAAAATATACATTATGACTAGACAAGACTAAGATTAATGCTAGACAGTAAGGCTGTGTCCCAAACAGCACCCTCTGGAACATTACATAATTTATTATATTTTATGTGTTTATGTGTGTAGTGTAGTAGCAGTCTGCAGTTTGAGGCATGGCCAGAGAGTAATGTAACTTTACGTTTCAGAGTGCTTTCTGACTAAAGTTAATATAAGCGTTAGCTAACCCAAACCTTCCTAGTCTGTTACCATAACAACACATTATACTAAAGCGGTTTTACTGTAGTATATATGGTCATCTTTGCTATTCACTGCTCTCATCACTGACCTCGTGTTTAAAGCTGTCGCAAGCTACCCGACACTCCAACGTGGCAAGAGCTCGGGTCAGTGAAGCTGTTGACTGCAGGATATTTCTGAACAGGCATCTCAACACAAGCCTTAACAATGTGAAAGACCTAGACCACCTAACAACCAGAGCCAGTTGCTAAAAACAACGCTACCCGTTTCTGATATTGGATGGGACACGTCCCCCCATCCCCTCCCGGTTCCTACGCCAATGGTTAGACAGAGTACATGCACAATGTAAAGTCATTATAAAGTCTCTCAAATAAAAACCATTTATCAAAAATAATTAAGCACTAAAAATACTTTCATCCCATTTGATCTTGTAGACTTAAATGTTCTTACCTCCAGGTTACGGGCCTCCAAGGAGCTTCTAGTTCTGAGTATTAAAATGAATTCAACAGTGTTAGCAGAAGAATTTGACATTGCAGGTTAGACAGCAATACCTGTTTCAAACATGTGTAAAGCAAGCTCACCAATTTACTGCTATGTGATTAGAGTTATCATACAGGGTTTTATAGCAGCCTGTTCCACAAGAACATGAGTACCGACACTTCAGTACTGGACTCTCTATCCAACATATGGTAAAAAGGCTTGCCTCACAGCCAGGAGAGAGAGAGAGAAGTAAGAGAAAAATCTGAAAAATAAGCTAAGCAAGTTGAAAGGAACTTTTTTTTTATTAGAACCTGTTGTCAAATATTTATATGGTATACTGAAGTACAATTATAAGCATTCCATACGTGATCTGGGGAGTTTCCTGGCCGTGGACCCAAAATTTCAATGTTTTGTTGACCGAGCCACTTGGTTATCACGTTTCCCTTGTGACATGGAGCTCCATCATGCTGGAGAAAGCATTGTTCATCTCCAGATAGCTCCTGGATCGTTGAGAGAAGTTGCTCTTGGAGGATGTTTTGACACCATTTCTTCTTCATGACAGGGTTCTCGGGCAACATTTTGAGCAAACCCGCTCGCCTGGATGAAAATCCACCCCACATGAATGGTCTCAGGATGCTTCACGGTTAGTCTAGCACAGGACTCATGGTAGCGCTTACCTTTTCTTCTCCAGGCAATCATTTTTCCAGATGGCCCAAATTTTCTGAAGGGGGCTTCATCAGAGGAAATAACTTCACGCCAGTCCTCTGCAGTGCAATCCCTATACTTCTTGCAGAATGCCAGTCTGTCCTTGATGTTGTTCTTGGAAAGAAGGGGCTTCTTTGCTGCCCTTCTTGACACCAAGCCGTCCTCCAAAAGTGAGATGCACTCACATCTGCCCTCTGTTATTCCTGAGCGAGCTCTGCACTGGTGGTGACCCAATCTTGTAGCTGCATCCTCTTTAGGAGGCGGTATTGACTCTTGCTTGACATTCTTGGTTGCCCTGAAGCCTTCTTTACTGCAATTGAACCTCTCTCCTTGAATTTCTTGATGATTTAATGAATGGTTGATTGGGGTTACATGCAGCAATGTCCTTGCCTGTGAAACCCTTTTGATGCAATGCAATGATGACTGCCCGTGTTTTCTTAGAGTTAGCCATGGTTAACAAAAAGCACCATTACCCTCTTAAAGCAACAAATTTGCTCCTTCTCCTGAGTTAACAAGATAATTATTGAAATTATGTTTGCAGGTCATTTTTCAGGGCAGGGAATGATTTTGCAATGGATCTAGAGTTAAAACTCATTTCTTCTTGAGAGACAAGAAATAAAGACAATTTTTTTATACATTGATATAATCGTTTGCTGGAAAATTTTAAATAATTAAGACAATAACAATGTTGATTTCTATTTGTTAGTGTTTTTTTCATTTTAAGTGACACCAGCACCAGGACCAGAAACCGTTTTTCCAATTGTCATCTCTGCAAAACAGTAGCAGTAGTAGTAACAAACTTGGGTCCATGTTATTATGTAGGGAGCTACATAACTCATGGCCATGAACATCATGTAACAGACCATGGAAAGAGTATTGTTTGATATGTTATAGATATTTTGCCATGAATTTCAAGACACTGGTTGGAGGGAGACAAACATGTATCCCTGGTCTTAATGGACCGAAAAAGAGGGAGTTGAATTTTAGTCCCTCTTCGATGGGCACTGGAGGCTGCTATTCAAGCAACATTTTTGCAAGAGCCTGATCTAGAAATAGGTTCCCACTTTTAAAATCATGTAACAGACCATGGAAAGAGTATTGTTTGATATTTTATAGATATTTTGCCATGAATTTCAAAGTTTAATCGGGGGCTGCCTTAAGTGATGGGTTTTTATATGAACATTTACATGGGCAACATAATCATGCAGTATAGGTTCAATATGGCAGCGCATCAGCATGCAGTGACCGCTCCATGTCCAACTGTTTGGTGCATTTGGTAATTTGTAGTTCGACCTTCACGACAATTTCATTTTTATGAGCTCAGAGTCAAATGTCTAACAAAGAAAACACTGCTACAACTCAGAAAACAACCTAAATACAGCTTACCAGGTGGACGGTGGGGGATGTTTCTTGACCTGTTGCGTAAGTCTTCGCTCCCAAAGTCACTGTAGTCAGGCTCGGAAGATCTATTTCCAGTTGTCGTCTCTGTAAAACATTAGGTCCCTGTTATTTATGAGTAGAAGTATTATAATAGTATTATTACTCATTATTTATGAGTATTTTCCCATGTAATAGACAATTTGCAGTGAATCTCAAAATGTAATTGGGTGTTCTTTGAGGAATCCCTTAGTCATGTTGTTGTTTTTGCCTTTGAAGTTCTTTATTTGGGAAAAAGATTTAAAAAGGAAATCACGTAGAAACTACTAGAAACTAGATAGCCCAGCACCTGAAAGGCTGTACTTTGCCAATCCTTTATGCTATTTAAGTGGATGTCTGAGGCCCAGAAAGCCTTTGAGGAATTCCAGCACTGCCTAATTAGTCCTGCTACTGTTCAACCTCAGGCTCCCTTTCATTGTTGAAGTGAATGCCTCGGATGTGGGTGTAAAGGCTGTACTTTCCCAGCATTCGGGAAAAAGGATCTCCAGGCAATTAAGTTAGCTCTGGAGGATTGGAGACTCTGGTTGGAGGGGGACAAACAACAATTCCTGGTCTTGATGGACCAAAAAAGAGGGAACTGGATTTTGGTCCCTCTTTGATGGGCACTGGAGGCCGCTATTCAAGCAGCACTTTCGTAAGAGCCTGATCTAGAAGTAGGTCCCCACTTTGGATCAGGCCCGGGCCCTGCCTCACCCTTCACTGGGCACCCAGAAGTGACTTGCGCCATGCAACTTTTAAAGAGGTGTTTTTGGTGGCTTTTGGATGAACCATGATGTTCAGGAGTATGTAGCTGTCTGCCAGGTCTTTTGCCAGAACGAGGAACCCAGGACAAGACCAGGAGGCTTGCTCCATCCCCTGTCCATCCACACATGCCTATGGTCCCACCTCTCCTTGGACTTTGTTACAGAATTGGACCTTGTTACAAGGTTGGCAAGTTCTTCAAGGCCTGTGAGTCCACTGCCTTGCCCAGACTCCCTTCAGCCGTGGAGACAGCCAAACTGATGCTATAATATGTAGTCAGGGTCCATGGGGTCCCAATTCACCTGGTCTCTGACCAAGGACACCAGTTCCACCCAGGCCAGTGGGTCTGGCTTTCCTGCCCCTCTCAATCTTACGTTTTAACCCAGTTTCACACATCTTCTCCTTCCCCCTAGTCAAAGCACATCTATACTACATTCCATGTCTTATGCCTTAAACCAATCCTGCACAATTCTTTGGCTCTGGCTCCTGCCCTGCCACCTCCACATCTAATTGCTGTGGACCGCTGTATGTTAGACTCTCGATGAGTGCAGGGTGTCACCCAGGGTTCTCCCTTGTTGCTTTTACTTTTCGTTTTTGTAGTTGGAAAAACAATCGTGTTTCTATTTGAAGTTTACAAAAGCTACAGTCTTTTCCCCTGACAGGGTTTTATTATTAAAAATGTATTTGTCTTCAATGGTTGTGCACTGATACAGTGTCAGTCATCCGCCGCTAAGGTGGCCAGTTTGAACATCCTTTGGGTGAATTAAGTTTTAAGTGAAGTCTTGTTCAAGTCCTACATAGCCCTGTAATCAAACCTGTAAAGTTAAATGATTCTGTTCATTTTTCCATCAGCTTCTTTTGCATTTAATGGCATTTTTTTCATCTTAGTTTATAAACAGCTGAGATTTACCCCATGCATGTGCTGTTGGTGGTGTCCCTCTCTCTGTGGAACAGGGGAGAGCAGGGTTCGTAGGCATAGCGTTTATTTTGGCACTTTATTGGTCTGAAAATAGTGTATCTGAAAGGTATTATTATCAATGGCAGTTTTTATTTATATATCAAGCAGCAACATTTGCACGTAAATACATTAATTAATTATATTACATAGAATTAAAGAATGCTCATGTAATGGTGAACAAATTCTATGAAAGTTTATAAAATAAGTTCAGTTTTGATGTTACCTCTGGTTGATGTCATTAGGAAACATGATAAAAACTTTCATGGTTTAGTTCATTCCATCTTATTTTATGAACTGGTGAGATTTACCATATGCAGGAGGTGGTCTTGGTGGTGTCACGCTCTCTGTGGAACAGGGGAGAGCAGGGTTAGTAAGCATAGTGTCCATTTTTAGTTCAGAAGCTGACTGAACTTGTTTTCCAATTTTTCCAATTTTTCCAATCTGAAATCTACAGTCTATTAATGTTAACGACGATTTTATCTATATATTAAACAGTGGTGTTTTACGTAAATGCATTAAATAATAATATCATTTGGAAAATAAACTAACACTCATCTAATACTGAACAAGTTATATGAAAAGTGAACTTCAAAAATTAACTTCAAAAATTATAAAAAAAAAAAAAATAGAAAAAACTTTCTTAATGACATTTACCCCATGCAGGTGCCGGTCGCTCTGTGGAACGGGAAAGCAGACTTAGTAGGCAAATACTGAAATGCTTTCCAGCACTTCAATTTACATGAGAACTTTAAGAATCAATAATCAAAACAAAAGGAATGTTTCTTGTGGAGTACTACAAGGGTCAGTTTTGGGGTCTTTGTTTTTCTCTTTTTACCTCTGGGGGATGATATTAGAAAACATGATAGAAACTTTTATAGTTTTTATATTATTATATTATTATGTTATTATATTATTTTCATTCCAGCTTAGTTTATGAAAAGCTGAGATTTACCCCATGCAGGAGGTTTTGATGGTGCCCATGTCTCTGTGGAACGGAAGAGCAGGGTTAGTAGGCATAGAGTTTATTTTTAGTTCTGAAGTGGATACTGATATTTTTTCCAGCACTTTATTTTTTCTAAAAAAAAGTATATCTGAAAGCTTCAGTCTTTTAATGTCAAATGTCAGTTTTTATCCATGTATCAAACAGTGACATGTTCAAGTAAATACATGAAATAATTATATTACTTAGAAAATACTGAACAGGTTATTTGAGAATTTGATCAAAATGAATTTCTAAAATCGTTCACCAAAAAAAAAAAAAAAAAAAAGATAGAAACTTTCATTGTGTTTCATTCCATCCTGGTTTATGAACTGGTGAGATTTACCATATGCAGAAAGTGGTCTCGCTCTCTCTGTGGAACAGGAGATCAGGGTTAGTAGGCATAGTGTCCATTTTCAGTTCAGAAGCGAATACTGACATTTGTTTTCCAAAACCCCTGTTTGTCAGGGTATCTAAAAGTTAGAGTCTGTTAATGTTAATAACAGTTCTGATCTATATATCAAACACTGGATCTTAAGTAAACACATTAAATAGTAATGTTACTTGAGTAGCATCTGTGGTTTTTCTCAGAGGTGAGACTTACCAGGCTGAACAAAGAAATTATACAGCAGAGTAAGAATATTTCCCATTGTTATCTCTGTGAAAAAAAAGAGCCACGTATTAGCAAACTTGGTGTTACAGTTGCTGTGCGGTGTTTTGTTAGTTTTTTTGTGCGTGTTGTTCTCTCTTTTTTCTTTTTCCTCTTCTCCTATTCCCTTCCCTGATTTCAGGTGGAGCAGTCTCCGGATTTGACAGCCCGATCGCCACCTGGCTCGGTACGGTGCATGCCGGTTAGTTTTTGAGTCGGCGCCACCGTCGCTTCACGATGACATATGGCGTTAGCATCTCGCGAGGCAGCTGCAGCCTTCACACACAGTCGCTGCAGTTGCTCTCCACGAACTACGCGAGCCAAGAGATGGCTTGATAGCGACAGAGCTTAATCCTCATTGGTCAGAAGCTCCGCGGACACCTCTGACGTTTGACTCTTTTCAGTGTAACATATAAATCTCCTCTAAAACTCTTTAAAGACCTCATATTTACACTAATACTATCATATCTAGTAGCATGACAGTTCATTTTCATGCAGTATTCAACATATTTCTTTTTTCATAATTAGCATTTCAGATTATGAAGAGGCTCCAGTGCTGTAAATTTATACTCTGTTCTTCTAGAGTGTTCTGAACAGCTCTTATGACTTCTAACTGTCTTTAAAAGCACTACATCACTATGTGGATCTATTTTTCTTTCTACTGTTTTTCTATTGTGTCTACTTCATTGGCTGTAAAGAGTGCAAACACAGCGAGACCCGCCGTTGTTCACGTAGGCTACAGTCCTACGCGACTGTCCGATTTGAGGGTCTTTTCTAACCTTCTCTACCAACTGTATCGGCTGCTCTGGCTGACCACCAAGGTTGTGGAATGCTCTGCCTCTCGACGTTTAGTATCACATATTATGATTAAATATCAGCCGATACCAATACATAGCCGATCAATCCTTCTATCTCTATTTAAGTTCTACACCATTTTAACACTGTGTCAACTATTCCTGTAATGTGCTAAACTATGGTGTAGTATACATCAGAAACCAAAACAAACAGAAGCACATGGAACAAGACAAGAGAATGTTAGCACAGACAGCGATTGGCAGGAGGAAAAACAGGAGTGTGACAGTAACAAACTGAAAACAAAAAAACAATCTACTGGAATGGGAAGCAACAGTTTTGCTTATGTTTGCAATACACACAAAATATCACCTTTGAAATACATATAAACACAGACTTGCTTCATCTGCAGGTATTTAGCTACTCCTTCATTCCTATACAAATTTATCACAATGATGAGTGAGTTTTTTAAATACATACTGGAGACTGGAGTCAACCCCAATACTGGAGCCAACCCCTGCCATTGAAAGCTCCATACCTGACATGCTGGGTGATGACATATGAAAACATATCCAGTATAACAGTGGTATGCATGTGGGACATAGATAAGACCTTGCTTATCTAAGTTGCCAGACTGGTTGTTTAAGGCTAAAAAAGTCCCAGAGTCCTTCTGGTCCATTTATTTTTTTCAAAGAAAAATGGTTTGCACAGTAAACTCATGTATCAAAACAGTCAAAAGTCTAAGATCATGTTCTTGTAACAAATGTAATACCGAACAATGTATTACAAAAAACGACTATTAATGACTAAATAATGGCTAGTAAAAGAAAGTGAAAGTAAAAAAAATTAAGTCTGAAAACTGATGGTTTTATTTTTCTGATAATTGTAAAAATTGTACAAACCATTTATTAATAATGTTAATATAATTTTTAGTCATAATATAATATCATCTTATGATATAAAGTAATATCATCTTTTTTCTACTCCTACAAAATTGGGATACAATAGATCCAGTAAAATACACAAGCTTAGAACACCAACAAGCAGAATTTAACCTATTCTATAATGAATTTGTAAACAGATTATTTACGGAAAACTCTGTGAGCACTTCTCGGTCAACCATTTATCTGATGCTATAGAATAAAAAAATGGTAAAAATATGGAATTTCAACTTTCTTTGTTGGTCTACATAACTTCTTTATTGTGATTGCTCATACCAATATGAACTTTTCCCTGATGAACTTTTCACTAGATTGTTCTTTAAAGAATGTTTTTTTTCTTGTAAATGTGATACAAAAGTATATAAATAAATAAAAAATCCATTAAGATTATCAATTTTCTCAGAGAACATATATAATGATCTGTTTTCCGATCATTACTGTTGATTCAGACTCCACCATATTTTTTATTATTATTGTTGGCATAATACGTTCATTTATTAATAGGTATGCTCTTATAGTAGATAGTTATATCTATTTTCTAAGTGATCTTGTTATTTATCTTTTTTTAAACTGATGCAAATAGATATGCTTCATAGCAAGTTTTCTTTATCAACATACTTGAAAATAAATGCTAATCTAATACATCAAACTTACATAATCTGTAACTTCGTAAACTTTATGCAGGAACACATATACATAAAAGGTCAGTCATGAACATAATATAAGCCATTATTAAAGATATATTCTCTTATAAACTGATTAGTTTCTATCAGTTCCTATAAAACATCAGTGTGTTTATCTATTCTGTTAGTTTTATTTTATATTTTGAAAATTCTCACAATCACAACACTCCTTTCCCAAAGGTGTGTGGTGCTGAACTGAAAGTAGCTTTCTAGTGTGAGAATGTAATCATGCTGCCGTGACGTGTGATACGTAGCAGTTTACATAACTTCCTTATGGGTGCTTGTTCATATCTAAAGTCAGATTTTGTAAGTACCAATTGAGAAAGGGATTTATTGTTTGCTATGGCACTGCTTTCCCTACAGAGGCTCCACTTTGGAATTTTTATAGATGCTCAGTAAAGAACATGAAAAGTACACAGTTGAGTCACATTATTATGACCACTTTCTCCTTCGTACGAAGGCAGCATGTAGGCAGCGTGTAGGTGGCGTTCTCTGGGCACACATGTGGAACGCACTCTTAACCGATTTGGGTATGAATCCATCCTCGCAGATCACGTCCATTCATACATGCTGATTGTCTTCCCTGGGCTGGATGGGGTCTTCCAGCAAGACAATGCGACACGTCACACGGCTAGAAATATCTCACATCGACTGAAAGAGCTGACCAAGGCTTCCATGTAGGAAGTGGGATGCACTGCAGTCAGCATGGCTCCAGATACCTGTGACAACCTACCAGGACCTTATTGAGTCTCCCAGTCCATCTAGCTGCTGTCCGTGCTGCACATAGTGCTTACTCTGGACATTGGCGTAGGAACCGGGGGGGATGGGGTGGACATGTCCCACCCAATATCAGAAACAGGTAGATTTGTCCCACACAAAAATTAAACCACAGAAAAAGTGGAAACTCTTGATTTTAAAAACATTTGATTTTAAAAACACTTGATTTTAAAAGCGTGTTTTGGCAGCCTTCGCAATTCACGTGCTGTGTTTGTTGTTAGCAACAGACTCTGGTTGTTAGGTGGTCTTTAACTTTGTTAAGGCTTGTGTTGAGATGCCTGTTCAGAAATATCCTGCTGTCGGCAGATTCCCTGACCGGAGCTCTCGCCTTGCTGGAGTGACGGGTAGCTCGTGCCAGCCGTAAAGGTCAGTAATGAGAGCAATGAACAGCAAATTATACTGCAATGAAATGGCTTTAGTATAATGTGTTGTTATGGTAACAGACTGGGACGGTTTGGGTTAGCTAACGTTTATATTAACGTTATTAAAGCTAAGGTGCTAGAGTAGTGCTGTCTATATGTGTAATAGCTAATTAATGTTATAGAATGATAAGATATGAAGAGATGGTACTATAAAGTAACTGTGTATGTGTGGTCAGCAGGTCAGCTATAGTTATTCAATTCTTATATTTGAGTAGGACCAACATGATTGTGATCATATGCCCACAAATGTTGTTCTACGTCACTATACCTACAGTGATTTACAACCTTACCTACAGTGGACTCAGGTTATAGGTATTATTTAGGGGATAGGGTGGGATTCATTTTAGCAAATGTGTCCCCCCAATGTTAAACCTGCACCTACGCCCTTGGACATTAGCTATCGATATATAGATCGGTCATAATAATGTGACTGTGTTATTATTTTAGTTAGATTGCGTTAGTTGAGAATTTTCTTTGCCAACAATCACATCCGTTTAGCAGAAAGCACAAATCCAGGTCATTTCAAAGAGTTTGCTAAATTTTTGCGCAGCTGTATGTGTGTTATGCTGAAGAGTGAAACTGAAAGTACTTTGCTTTTGGCCTAGACACCTCTGCCCTTTAGAACTGCACAGTGCCTTGTGAAAGTATTTACCCATATGGGGGTTTTCCTGTTTTGCTGCATTACAACCAGCTTTAAGCTTAACCTCGCAGTTTCAAATCTCTTGTAGTTGGAAACAGGTTTTCTTCAACAACTGCCCAGTATTCACTGCCATCCAATTTTCCTTCAATCCCACCTGTAGGGGGTGTAGCCTGCTTTTGTTTGGGGCCTGCTTGTCCTTGTTGTTGGTTAGGGAGTTGGAAATGTTAGTAGTTTTGTTTTGTTTTCATTTCTAAAAACACTCCCAAAGGTCTTAGCTTCCATAATCTAATGTACTATATTGAACTAGTTTTACTCAACTCAGATAATTACTTTGATTGAAAGAACCGTTTACTCAATCTAAATTTTTCAAGGCTGAACAAAACTAGTGCAATTACTTGTTACCACATAAAGTCGTTTTTTTTTAGGTTGTACCA
Source organism: Megaleporinus macrocephalus (assembly GCA_021613375.1). Lineage (NCBI taxonomy): Eukaryota > Metazoa > Chordata > Actinopteri > Characiformes > Anostomidae > Megaleporinus > Megaleporinus macrocephalus. The sequence continues at coordinate 8,071,597 of CM038722.1, read as the reverse complement.
ACAAACCCTACAGTGTGGAAATATGGTACAGTCTCTTCAGGCTCTAGCTGGTGTCATTCGTGCTCACGTAGATTTTACACATGATTGGATATTTTCAGTCACATGTGAAGCTTATTTCCAGTTTTTCTCAGTTGTTTGGTGCATTTCTCGAATCATCATTAACGTTTGCACGATTCATACAAACAGCACCATCTGATGGATTACCACCAAAAGCTCATAACTTGCTTTAAAATGCTTAGTTCATGTCCCACAAGTTGGTATCCATGTCAAAGAACATGTCAGTTTCATTAGAATGACAAACACTCGTGTCCTTGACTTTGAACAGGAGAGTCAAATAGCTTTAGTCGTGTTGTCAAGTAACAATATTGTCTAGCTAGCAGTGGGGAACCGTCATGGCCCTCTACGCCCTCTCAGAGGGCCTAAAATATATTATCATTTATTTGCCGATATTTTTTGTTTTATCTACCTACAGTTTGACAATCAACATCTAAACAATTACAAAAATATCGGCAAATAAATTATTAAAACGTGTCTATTCAATCTGTGTTGGAGTGAGAGAGGTTAAGTGGAAGCCTGTGAGTCTGTGTCTCCCCCTATAAGGACTGTGATGCCTCCGCAGAATGTTGGTGATTGGTGGTCCCGCTGTTCATGTACAGGCTTAAGGGTCACGGTTTGGGTCACGGGTCACGGTTCGCTACTGCTAGTTAGTATTTTCTCATAGCTAAAGTTTTAATGTTAGTGTCTAAAAATGGCTGCACTTGTTCTTTGTGGCACATTTCAAATTCAACATTACTGTATGGGGGCCAGGGTGTCAAGTACTGAAGTACAAATACTTCGTTACCGTACTTAAATAGAAATGTTGGTTGATTATACTTTACTGGAGTAATTAATTTTTAGCTGATTTTTACTTCTACTCCTTACATTTACATTCCATTATCAGTACTTTCTATTCCTTACATTTACACTCCATTATCAGTATTTCTACTCCTTACATTTACAATCTATTATCTGTACTTTCTACTCCTTACATTTACACTCCATTATCAGTACTTTCTACTCCTTACATTTACATTCCATTATCAGTACTTTCTATTCCTTACATTTACACTCCATTATCTGTATTTCTAGTCCTTACATTTATACTCCATTATCTGTATTTTCTACTCCTTACATATACACTCCATTATCTGTACTTTCTACTGCTTACATTTATATTCCATTATCAGTACTTTCTACTCCTTACATTTACACTCCATTATCAGTACTTTCTACTCCTTACATTTACACTCTATTATCTGTACTTTCTGCTCCTTACATTTACACTCCATTATCAGTACCTTATACTCATTACATTTACATTCCATTATCTGTACTTTCTATTCCTTACATTTACACTCCATTATCAGTACTTTCTACTCCTTACATTTACACTCCATTATCAGTACTTTCTACTCCTTACATTTTAAATATTTTCTTGTTACTCCTATTACATTTCAGCTTCTTTTCATTCATGTACAATTACATTCCAGTAAATGTTATTGATAATATGCCTTTGAACTTTTTGCACCATTACAATACTTATAGACAACTAGTCATCATATCTTCCGCTCCATGAAACACATGTTAATGCACAATAGTACACAGATATGCTTCTTTAATATATTTACATTGTACTAAACTACATTCATGTTCAATGGGTGTATATGTGGCTGAAATAGGAAGCCTAGCGCATCCCAAATTTATCAACATTAACATTTTAATATAACATTATAGTCATTATTGCTTTTAGAAGAATGGGTTTTTTGGGGAGGTGGGCTAGTGCGCTATAGACCCCTGTGGTGCGGCCTAAGCTTTTGTTCTTAATGGTATTTTTCCTTACATTACGTTTACTTTTATACTTTAAGTAGTTTTGAAAGCAGTGCTTTTACACTTTTACTAGGGTAAAAAGTTTGAGTTGATACTTCACCTTCTACAGAAGTATTTTTAAACTCTAGTATCTGTACTTCTAGAGTAATGAATGTAATTACCAAGAGATCACATTTATGATTTTACTCTTTGTGCTGTACTTTCTTGACAGGCCATGTCATTGCAATACAGAAAAAAAAACTAAAACATGAACATAAGCAATGAAAAACAGGCCGAACTGTACAAGCAGCACTGTGTTTGAAATGACAGTGCAAACTTTTACACGTCTTGCTGTTCTTGTCTGTTAGGCCACAGATTCTCATCCACATCCCAACAAAAATCTTCCTTTGCAATGCAGTGTGGAAAGAATCCTTTGGAATGTCTTCTCCTAACTCTACAGGCATCTGCTGTGATGTCCTCACGTGCTACATCCAAAGGGTCATCCGAGTATGTGACATAAACCTTCCATCTCCAAGCAGAACTCCTCAGTTGGGTTAAGGAATGGGGGAATAGGGTGGAGGAATTCTATCAGCTTCCTGACGTGGGTTGCAAACCACTACCTGATAGAGTAGCTCTGTGCCCAATGATATTTCGACCACAGCTTCTGCCTTTTGCCAGTTACCCAGCCCTCTCCGGGTATATGAATTTGTGAGGTGTTTCACTTGATTCCAGCTCCACAATAATTGTACAAAGATACTGGGATTGGCGCTGCAGCCACTCCCAGTATCTTTGGGTGAAGTCAGGGTACACCATGGACAGTTCGCCAGTCCATCGCACGGCCAACACACACTCACACACAACTACAAGCAATTTAGAGTGAGCGATCAACCTAACATGCATGTGTTTGGATTGTGGGAGGAAACCGGAGTCCCCAGAGGAAACCCACTCAAACAAAATGCTTGCAGTGAGGCGACAGTGCTAACCACTACACCACCGTGATAACCACTACACCACCGTACTAACCACTACACCACCGTGATAACCACTACACCACCGTACTAACCACTACACCACCGTGATAACCACTACACCACCGTACTAACCACTACACCACCGTGATAACCACTACACCACCGTACTAACCACTACACCACCGTACTAACCACTACACCACCGTGATAACCAATACACCACCGTACTAACCACTACACCACTGTACTAACCACTACACCACCGTACTAACCACTACACCACCGTGATAACCACTACACCACCGTACTAACCACTACACCACCATACTAACCACTACACCACCATACTAACCACTACACCACCGTACTAACCACTACACCACCGTACTAACCACTACACCACCATACTAACCACTACACCACCATACTAACCACTACACCACCATACTAACCACTACACCACCGTACTAACCACTACACCACCATACTAACCACTACACCACCATACTAACCACTACACCACCGTACTAACCACTACACCACTGTGCTATAATTCTGCAGAGAACGAGTATAATACATTTTCATTGTCATGACAGAAGTGATTGATCATGTAGAAAAGAACAGACATCATCAGAATCATTTTCATGATTATACCAAAGCATTTTCTGTTTGTTTGACAAATGAATGAGAAATGGCTTTCATGATGTACGTAAGTGATTAGACAAAGTGGACTTTGGACTAATAGTTTTGAGAAATTCAAGTCTGATCTGAAAAATGCACCAAACCGACTGAGAAAAACTGTAAGGTGTCAGTCTAATGAAATGAAAACTGAAACAAAATTAAAATAGTTTCCGGCAAAGGGAGGAAAGTGCTTCATGCCAACTCCACCCCTGCACCTGAATGAACCCCACCTAAATGCCACAGAGAGAGAGACACGAAAGGAACGAAAGACGTATTGTTTTTTAATTATGTGCTTTTGTTCCTTCTCTCTTCTGTTCATTCTCCTGTTCTCTAACAATCAACAGGTGTTGCTGTTGACGAAGATGCAGTGGTATGTACTTATTAGTTGTGTTGATGCAGGGGAGTGGCTTATATACCAGGGGGCTATTCCACGAAGCGAGCTAACTCAGTAAGTAACTCATTTTGCTCAAATTCGGTTCCACGAAAGGGCTAGACTTAAGCCTCGTTCAGATACCACAGCAACATATACGTTTATACAGACCTGCTCGGTACCAGGCTAGAGTAAACGCTTACCTTAGCTGGGCCGCTACTATTGGCTGAGCCGTGTGATGACATAGTCTCGCCGGCCGGGAAACAAAAATAAGGCACAAGGTTCAGTTCTATCCATTAAATGGCTGTGGATGTAGCATATCAAATCTTTATAAATTTAATTGAGTACTGTACTTAAGTATTAGTTTGGAAGGATTGCAGGTTATTATGATTAAAATTTAATAAATATATTTCCAAAAGCAATTTATATTTCAGTCAGAGTACATATTCATTGTTAAACAGTGAGGCTTCTGCACATTTGAATGTATTGGTTTAATCTTAAAAAATTTAAGTCATTGTAAAATGGAATACAGTGTCTAATCGCAGTTATGGCCCACAAAGATACAAAGATACATTAGCATAAACTCTATGGACTGCACTCATATCTGGATAAAGGCTCCATCAGTGTAGAGGTACATGTGCGTTTTGCCTACCCAACAGATTAAAGTCATAAAGATATAAATCAGTCAGTCCATGGGTTTGAACAACTTTCAAACCTTGTCACTTTTGCCATTGTTCTAGATTATTTGAGCTGTGGAATATCTCTTTTTCAACATTGAGGCAAAATGGCCTGGCTCGGTGCACAATTCAAGAATAGTTCATGCCTCCTCACTGGCACTGAGGTTTGCCCAAGGTGAGAATACTCCAACCAAACAAAGTAGTGCAGATTTGGCCCCAGTGTTCAAGTTTTCTTCTTATAATTGTAGGTGCTTTTCCTGGCTTACTGCTAGGGATGGGGGTTACCACTGCCAACCTTTTCTCCTTATGCATACCCTACAACAGATGCAGAGATGAGGTTCAATTGTACACATTCCAAGACGAGGGCATGCATTGAAATGCACACAGAACAAGATACCTTATTTTGAAAGAACAGTTTATTGGTGGTCTTGCTGAGCTCGTGGCTAGAAGAAACTTAGATTTACTTAGCTTGCAAAAACAAGCATATTAAAGTGAGACCATTTGCCATACTTCATTTTCTTTATTTCAAGCTCCAGCATTTGTGTTTTTTGTACTGCAGTTTAATGTACTACATTCTATTTCTTGGAGCAGGTACCTCTTGTAGATCTCACGAATATCAGATTCCTTTAAGACAGAAGTATGGTCAAGATTGAGAAGTTTTAATTTAGGTTGAACTGCATAACTAATCCTGGATGGTCCTGCAATCTCCCCCTGCAAGCAACAAATTAGACACGTAAATGTTGAAGGTCCTCTGGGTACAGTCATAAGAAATAGGCTGGTTTATGGGTCCAAAGGCGTCAGCTCATCCCCCACCATTGTAATATTTGAATGATCAAGTATATAATACTTCTACGATGTCGCCTATAAGAACAAATCTGAGAAACAATTAATCCTAACATGAAGCTGTGTCTCAGGGGGACAGACAGGATCAGATGGTGTTCCTACCTCAATTCTTACAATAATGGGACGTCTGCTGTTCTGCTCCAATGCAAGGTCTTTTGCAGGAGTGAGGGCTGCTACAGGAGGTCCACCAGCAGTATCAGTTTTCTTACTGGTTGCTGAAATATTTTATACAGTTATTTAATCTCATAATACACACAAATATGCCGTTTTACCTTTTCCTGAACATTAGACTAATTAACTGGAACTGCACTTACTATTCTGGACTATATTGACCGGCTACCTTGTGGTGGGGAATGTGGTTTAAAGTAGTTGGGCTTGCTCACCTTGTGGTTGCTAGTCTTTTGTTTTGTTTGAACTCTGTGCTCTATGGTGGTATGTAGGTTAGAAGACTCAGCCTTCTAGATTGGAAGCTGTAGGGGGTGTAGCCTGCTTTTGTTTGGGGCCTGTTTGTCCTTGTTGTTGGTTAGGCAGTTGGGGATGTTAGTCGTTTAGTTTTCTTTCTTTGAGAGGTTAGTTAGTCAGGGGCAGGTTTTTTTACTCTTTCACCCAGACACCACTCCAAAAGCTCTTAGCTTCCATAATCTAATGTAGTATCTTGTGTTTGGTGTGATTGGTCTAGCAGGTTGGCAGTGGGAAGGTTGGGGGAGCCTATTTGTGTTGAGGAGGCCTAACCCAGACAGGCCCACTGAACCTGAGAAGCAAAAGAGTGAACAAAACCTGCCCACCTCTCTTGGACTTTTACTTTCTGAACGTCTGATTCAAATGCAGTACATACAGACTTTGTTCTGATATGGCTGGATTTAAAACAAAGAATTTAGGAGGCCTGGATTTGAACTGTATTGAATTAGTGGCTCTATATGCAAGATATTTTTAAGACTATGGTAATGTTTTTAAGACTTTTGAAAAGCTGAACTCATAATGCTCTTAAACATAAGATTATGATAATGCAGCAGGGGTTATAAGGACCCCAGTTACATAATTATTTAAATTGCTGATAAATGCTTCAACTGTAAAGCATGCTGCCTACCCACGATATTTTTCATGTGACCTCTATATTCGACAATATATGCAGTGCATCTGGTATGTAGGAGTGTTTAAGTATTAATCTGATGATGCCAGTATGCCGGTAGTTTGTTAAGTAGTGGTTCATGGTTGTCTACACAGTCAAGCAAAGCTAAATCATTGTCTGACACTTTGGTTACAAAATGCTCTACAAAGTGCTGTGTTTTTCCTAGTGGGTTTTTTTTTTGTTTGTTTTCTTAAGATCTTTTTATCTTAATTTCTTAATAATTAAATCTTAACTTTTATCAATATTTATTATCATTATTATTTCTGCTTTTATATTCACTGTTATTTTTAAATTTCCGTTTAATGTGTACTAGCTACTTTCTTCTCAGTTGTTTTAATTTATAATAATTAAATTTTGTCTTTATGTCAATCCCTTTTCATGTAAATGCTTGGCTACATTGAAAATGAGAGTTGCCCTCAATGTACATCCAAGCTTAAATAAAGGTTGATTGATTAATTCATTGATCGGTTCTACCTCAGTTGGCTGCCAACTGGAAAAATGGTTCAGGCCCTGGCCAGGCTCAAGGCTTTTACATAAATATATTCATCTACCATCTTTTCTAGAACCTGACTGAACCTATTGCTATTAAGATACTACTATGTTGCCACAGGCCGATTAGAGGAAAAATCTTATTTTCACATCATATTTGTGAGAAGTGCCTTTAAGTTAACAGTGGACCCAAGACCAAAGCACTAGGGGGCAGTGTGTTCTAGGGTATGTGCGTTTGTGTATAGAAGTTCAGTCCTGGGGAAAACCAAAAGGTGTATTTTAATGATATAGACAAGAGATTTCAAACCATAGGGATTTAAAATGTTTAGCTGGTGGAAATGTACTTGTTTGTTTACATATTGGTTACATACATTAGTAACATTACATGGCATTTGATGTTATGTCTGTTATAGGGTTTACATTGCATTAGTGCCTAACAGCTCGTTAAGGCCTGGTTTACCCTGTTTAGTATCGGTAACAAGTGATATAGTTGTAACATGGCATTTCCATAGGTTTCGAATATGGTACTGCTTTTATGTTTTATGTTTTAGCGCTACAAAACATATTGAGCATGTGCCGTTGCTAAGTGCCCCCCCAACTTAGGCCATCGTGACACCGCCAGAAAGGGTCAACATTCCAGTAATAGGCTTGCCAGATTAAATCCATTAACATACAGTAATATTGTCTTCTTTTTTATAGATGGAAAAATCCATAAAATTACTTTCTAAGAATTGCTATGGTTTTAGTAGCTAACTATTCTGACCTGGCATATTTTACCATTTATAAAAGCATTAATTACAATTTTGTCATAATAACAGCAATCACATATCACATACAGGTGATTAGTTGTTTTTGATTTGCATTATAATTTCAGTAAATGAACAGTGGCTGTGTTACAATGGGGTATATGTATGGCTTATAACTGCATTTCTTATTTTGTTAAACTACTGACTAAAGTTTACAGTATTTTGGTGCTCAGTGAGTGTAATCATGCCTCCTTAATAATGCCTCCTTGTGCATGTAGGTAGGTACTGCAACACTCATTGACTCATGTAATGGTAATGGGGTAAAAAAAACCAAGGTGAATTATTATCCTGTACTACATTTGTTTTTGTTATTTTATAATCTAAAGCTTCATATTTACATTGTATTTGGTCTCAACCCGACATCTGGAATCGGGCAGGCTAACTAGGGTTAGGGTTAGGGTTAGGGTTAGGGTTAGGTTAGGGTTAGGGTTAGGGTTAGGGTTAGGGTTATAGGAAAGCTTTACCTCTAGTGCTGAAGCCAGATCACTAGATGGTGCTGTTTCTTATCTTATCGTGTCTGTGGCAACAAGGAGCCTCAAATTGTAGGACTTGTTTATTCTTACTTATACTAGTTACTTCAGTAGTACTTGTTTCTGTTGGGCTGTCCTACCAAGCATGTGCATATGATTGATATGTGTAATTGCTTAAAGTTAGTTCAGTACAGAGTCAGCTTTTTACTAACTATTAACCTCCTCGATAAAAGGGTATTTATTCTACCTGTACTTTCAGTTCTGGTAGGTTTTCTAGCTGGATTAAGCTGGTCTTGTGTTGTTTAAGCCTGGCCTGGTGCTGGTTCAGCTGGTCACCTGGCTTGGTCATGCTGGTTGACCAGCATACCAGCATCCAAAACACAACATATGTTTGTTTTGATGTTGACCAGCACAATATTGTTCATTGTTGCTGACCACCAACATCCAAAACACAAAAAAGGCTGTTTTTGCTGGTGACCAGGATGCTGTCTGTGCTGGTCAGTGCTGCTGTTTCTAGCAGGGACAGTGATAAAGCTGTGGTCTGGACTCTAGATGCGTTCTCTGGAGTGACCAATCATGCTTTTCCATCTGACAATCTGATGGATGAGTCTGACTATGGCAGTTGCCAGGAGAACGGCACTTTTCTGACTGCATTGTGCCGAGTGTAAAGTTTGGTGGAGGGGGGATCATGGTGTGGGGGTTGCTCTTTTTTAGTTCCACTGAAAGGAATTCTTAATGCTTCAGCAGACCAAGAGATTCTGGACAAATTTTCATGCTCCCAACTTCGGGGGTTTTGACCCCTTCCTGTTCCAACATGACTGCCCACCAGTGCACAAAACAACTCCATAAAAACATGGATAAGCGAGTTTGGTGTGGAAGAACTTGACTGGCCTGCACATAAGTCCTGACCTCAACCTGATAGAACACCTTTGGAATGAATTAGAGCGGAGACTGCGAGTCAGACCTTTGCGTCCAACATCAGTGTCTGACCTTACAAATGTGCTTCCGAAAGAACAGTGAAACATTCCCATAAACACTCTCCTAAACCGTGTGGAGAGCCTTCCCAGAAGAGTTGAAGCTGTTATAGCTGCAAAGGTTAGGCCGACATCATATTAAACCCTATGGATTAATAATGACGTCACTCAAGTTCATATGCAAGTGAAGGCATATTTGTGGTAATAGTCTCAGGAGGGGCTACTTTTGTGTTCTAACTAGTCTCCATATATGTGGGTAATAGTCTCAGGAGGGGCTACTTTTCTGTTCTAACTAGTCTCCATATATGTGGTAATAGTCTCAGGAGGGTTTACTTTTCTATTCTAACTAGTCTCCATATATGTGGTAATAGTCTCAGGAGGGTTTACTTTTCTGTTCTAACTAGTCTCCATATATGTGGTAATAGTCTCAGGAGGGTTTACTTTTCTGTTCTAACTAGTCTCCATATATGTGGATAATAGTCTCAGGAGGGTCTACTTTTCTGTTCTAACTAGTCTCCATATATGTGGTAATAGTCTCAGGAGGGTCTACTTTTCTGTTCTAACTAGTCTCCATATATGTGGTAATAGTTTCAGGAGGGGCTACTTTTCTGTTCTAACTAGTCTCCATATATGTGGTAATAGACTCAGGAGGGGCCACTTTTCTGTTCTAACTAGTCTCCATGTATGTGGTATTAGTTTCAGGAGGGTCTACGTTCTGTTCCAGCTAGTCTTCATATTTGTGGTAATAGTCTCAGGAGGGGCTACTTTTCTGTTCTAACTAGTCTCCATATTTGTGGTAATAGTCTCAGGAGGGGCTACTTTTCTGTTCTAACTAGTCTCCATATATGTGGTAATAGTCTCAGGAGGGTCTACTTTTCTGTTCTAACTAGTCTCCATATATGTGGTAATAGTCTCAGGAGGGTCTACTTTTCTGTTCTAACTAGTCTCCATATATGTGGTAATAGTCTCAGGAGGGTCTACTTTTCTGTTCTAACTAGTCTCCATATATGTGGATAATAGTCTCAGGAGGGGCTACTTTTCTGTTCTAACTAGTCTCCATATATGTGGTAATAGTCTCAGGAGGGTCTACTTTTCTGTTCTAACTAGTCTCCATATATGTGGTAATAGTCTCAGGAGGGTCTACTTTTCTGTTCTAACTAGTCTCCATATATGTGGTAATAGACTCAGGAGGGGCTACTTTTCTGTTCTAACTAGTCTCCATATATGTGGTAATAGACTCAGGAGGGTCTACTTTTCTGTTCTAACTAGTCTCCATATATGTGGTAATAGACTCAGGAGGGTCTACTTTTCTGTTCTAACTAGTCTCCATATATGTGGTAATAGTCTCAGGAGGGGCTACTTTTCTGTTCTAACTAGTCTCCATATATGTGGTAATAGTCTCAGGAGGGTCTACTTTTCTGTTCTAACTAGTCTCCATATATGTGGTAATAGACTCAGGAGGGTCTACTTTTCTGTTCTAACTAGTCTCCATATATGTGGTAATAGACTCAGGAGGGTCTACTTTTCTGTTCTAACTAGTCTCCATATATGTGGTAATAGACTCAGGAGGGGCTACTTTTCTGTTCTAACTAGTCTCCATATATGTGGTAATAGTCTCAGGAGGGGCTACTTTTCTGTTCTAACTAGTCTCCATATATGTGGTAATAGTCTCAGGAGGGGCTACTTTTCTGTTCTAACTAGTCTCCATATATGTGGTAATAGTCTCAGGAGGGTCTACTTTTCTGTTCTAACTAGTCTCCATATATGTGGTAATAGTCTTAGGAGGGTCAACTTTTCTGGTCTAACTAGTCTCTATATATGAGGTAATACTCTCAGGAGGGCCAACTTTTCTGGTCTAACTAGTCTCTATATATGTGGGTAATAGTCTCAGTCTAACTAATCTATCTACTCTATACTTCTATCTATATAATCCAATCTCTCTATCCAGCCATCCTATAGCGCTAAAGCCCCCAACTCCCATCCAGCTGGTGGCGCTGACGAGCAGATGTTACTGAGTTGTGCTCCGCGATGAAGAAGGACGAATAAAAGCGAGCACGCGAGGTTGTTCTTTCTTTTGTCAGAGCCGTAGCGCGCGCGTGTGTTTGTCTTTCGTCTGCTCGGCGTGAGGGCTTCAGACGTTCGCCAACTCAGCGTGTCCCAATCGGAGTAACTTTAAATGTTGTATCGCGCGCGCTTGTAACGTCACAATGGACTTTGTTCTCGTGCTGTTTGTCTGCGCTATCAAGTAATCTGCTGAGTTAACGAGGCAATAGATTGTGATAAGGAGGCTTAATCTGGTGTTTGCAGGTGGATACCTCAGCATATGGTGGTTTTATAGCTATAGTGCAGGGTTTTTTTTATCTTAGTGTTGGCATATCGTCACTATCCAAGCAAAAAATACCAATCATCTCCAAAATGGCATCTTTACAGGAGAAGACAAAAACGGCCTGCACTTTAAATGTAAGTCAATGGAACCAGAATTTTTTTCTAGGCCCTGTTGGAGCCCTTCTATTGGACCAACTGCTGCATTCAATTAATATGAAACAAAATTGAATTTGTTTTTCTTTGGACATGGACTGTATGATCTTTGTTCCTGCTGACTAGCAGTCTTTTTCCTCTCCTTTTGTACACCTCATGCTGTAGGACCACGTGGCTGAATATGGCTGACTGCTAGCACTAGGCCTGTTGGGCCACCCTGCAGATGGGGACCACTTCAGATATTGGTGAGTTGCTCTATAGTACTGATCAATTTTCTTTTATGTTAATGGTTCCAGGTGCTTCCGAATTGCTGATGATTAATTTTTTTTTCTGACACCTCGTATGAGCACTGCACTGCAGTGCCTGATTATGAATTATGGTCTGAAGTTTGTGAAGCCTGTTTTGCAGTTTTCTGGCTAAGGCTTATCAATGTGTGCATGTTTGGATTGTTGTAGGCTTATGTGTCTCTCTTCGAACAGGTAGTCTTCCTGAGGTGGGTGTGGGCTGTGGCTGTAGGCTGTGAAGCCTGAGGTGAGTGAAGTTTGTTTATATTATTTGAGGTTAAATGGTTATCTGGAGCGAAGTTTGAATTTGCCTGTGTTCATTATACAATGAATATATGATATTACTAGTGTTGGTGGTCTGTGTGCCTGTGGAATGCAGTGATGAAGATCTGTTTGTCTGTTCCTTGGTAAAGGATCTGATGATAAACTCTCTCCCTGATGCATTCTGTTGGCATGCCTTTGTGTAGTTCTTGTTAACTGTGTATAGTGGGCTTATAAGGTAGTGTGGTTCTAATGGGGGGGGTTAAACGTGAATTCTGTTCACGTTTAAATGCCGTTTTGCAGCTGCATCCATTTAAAGACGGTGCTTGTTTAGTGGAGGCTGTATTAGTTGGTAATAGGTCAATGGTTGCAGTGCTGTTCCTTATTGCAGAGGTTGTTGAGGCTTTTGACTCATGTCAAGCATATTTTATAGTGCTAGGGCTTGTTCAGACTCTCAGCCCAAGTCTGATTTTCGGCTATCTTATTTAATTTGGGTTGGTTTTTCAAAGTCTTGGCAGCAATGAAATTTAAGTTGGCTTCAATCCATGGTTGGAGGTGGTTGAAAATGCATTTCATATGCCTGAACAGTCCGCTGTCTTAAATTGGCTTTAAAAGTCTTGGATCACTCGATCATCTATTTAATTTCTCTTGGGGTGGCTTGCTTAAATTCAAGTAAAGTGATTTCCTGGTTTATGGGATCTTTAACTTGTATAGTGAGGCCTTTTAGAATACAGTATCCTAAGATATCTTGGTGGTCTATATGGGTTTTTTATTCTTTCTAATTTAATTAATCTTTCTAATTAAATTCTGCTTATGCAACAGTAGGTCATGTCTGAGTTTGACAAATACAGCTTTGGTGGTTAACTCACTCTTCACAATCTGTTTCCTGTTTTATCTAGGACTGCTACTATATGGCCCTGTGGTTTGGCTGACCTAGTGTGCCAGATTGTAATGGTCCAATGTTGAATACCCTTGCCACACGGTAGATGAAGCCTGCTTCAGATAAAGGTGAGTTACTGCCTTTCTTACTTGGGTAATATTTTTCCCTGCTTCTAGACCACTGATGACTCTTAATTTTTTTTCTGACACCTCGTATGAGCACTGTGCAACAGTGCCTGATTATGAATTTTGCTCTGAGGTTTATGAAGCTGGTTTTGTACCATTGTACTGGTGGCATTGCTTTGCATGTGCATGGTTAGTTTATAATGGGCTTGTTTGTTTTCTCCAACAGGTCCTGTTTTAAAGGAGGTCTGTGGCTGTGTTTAGGCATGTGATGTAGAAGGTAAGTTTTGGCTTGGTTTTGAGGTATAGGTTTGCATATGGCATCACATCACTGCACCCTGTTGCATTAACTGCAGATGAGGGTGCAGTGAGATGATAGCACCCTATGTGGAATATCAATGCTCTCAAAATGCCTATGGTTTGCTTTGTTTATGGCTGCCCAAACTCAACTTGACTGCTTAAAAGGAGCTTTTGTCAAGTAATGAAAGTTCATGAGGGAGAAATGTGCAAGGCATTGACTGGAAAACAGAAGCAAAATAACAGCCTTCATCCGCAGTCAGGGCAAGATACTGAAGTTGCAGTTTCTTGTGCCTGTTTCAAATCTCTCACTAGTGACCAGCCATAGCATTCACAGACCAACTGTTCACTACACAATGCTCAGTCCTACTGACCACACAAATTAGCTTATTGACCTGTTTTCCTGTTCCACCTTAAATAGTGTAGCAGGAGCCAGAAAGTACCTGCCACTTCAGTTAAGGTGGAAACAGGAAAACTAGTGAATAAAAAGCTGACCTGATGGTGGGTGTAAGTATTGTATTGTGTACTGTTAATCTGTGGGTGAGTGATGGTTTTAAAACGTTATGGTAAGCAAGCAGCCCCAACATTAATGATGAGAGGTGGCAGAGTTGAATGTTTGTTGCTGGTTAGGAGTAAAAGAGAACCAAACCAGTGTGGCACTCCTCAGTATCGAGGTCCACCAACCGCTAATAAACAAGTTAAACATCACCGCTTGGTGGTTCCTGTATCTGCTGCCTCAATAGCAGCTCATCTTTCAGTTCAGTTAAAATCTCTTCATAACATCAGGACTAACATACTGTGGTTGTGTTTGTATCTTTCTCTCCTAATGTCTAAACTAGTTCAGTACAGACTCCTCACCTCCATTGCCTACCTTCTGTTCTTCACTCACTGCCTCCAATTTGACCTCAAAGTTAAGTCATGTGACTGGAAACAACCTATTTGAATAGAGAATGGTGAATTGTAAGGAGGGTTAAGAATTTAGTGACAGCTCGGTTGACTTGAAAGGCTTTTGTTGATGTCCACTGCATTAATTGGTCCTATTAAAACCTTATCAATCAAGAGTGAAGTATTGAAGCCTAAGTATAAACAAGCCATTGAAGACTTACTTTTATTTTCTGACACCTTCTATGAAAGCTGCCCTGCAGCGTTTGATTATGAACTGTAATCTGAGGCTTGTACATGTTGCAAGCTTTGTTTGCTTCTGTCTAGATGCTGTCAGCTAAAAGAATCTTGTTGTTCTGCAGGTGGATGATTTCCTGGAGTGGGAGAGAAGCTTGGTCAGTATGTATATCAACCCTGATTTACTGGTTAAGGTTACTCTTTAATTATACCCTTTTAGTTTTATCATAACACCCTCAGTATTTACATACTTTTTCCATGTACTTTATTTCTAAATAAATATTTTCTTGAGGAACTATCTTGGTGTACCTGTCTTTGATTTAAATGTCTGGATGTATGTGTCTGTCAGAACCCAATTTAATATAAACTTGGTGGTTAATAACAGATTATCTGTAGACATTTTGATGCATGGATGGCGTTAAACATTTCTCACTTTATTTGGGTGGTCCAAAGTTTACTTCTTGATGCAGTAATCCAGTGAATAGTACATGTTGGCTGGTAAGTGATCAGGGTTAAATAGACATATGTATTAATAATTAAATACTTCAAAAATATTATGTAGAACATGTTGGATACATGTCGGTCATAATCCAATTTAATATAAACTTCATGGTTTATATTCTGATTATCTGTAGTTAAGAAAACCTTGGATTAGTCAGGGTATACATAGGAAGCTTGGTATATCTGAAATATGCCATATATTAAAGCAAAGTATCTAAGAGTGGATGCTCAAGAATTGACTGGACCATGCAGTAGAATGAACAAGGTCTGTATTAAAGCTAAGACTGTAACTTGTACCTTAATTTTATAATAAGTGGTTCCTTGTACTTCTACCTAGCTTCTAAAATGTGTTGAGACGCTTGTTACTGACTTCAAGCATGTATTTCCCCATTTCTCATGTGCAACTTCTGTTATATAAAGTAAAAGAAGCAGTCATTAGGGTTAGATATCCATAGTCATTACTTGAAACATGCTTAATATCATGCTATGTGGTAATTCCATGTTAGTCAGTAACAAAGCCTTTAAAGCTGTGTTTGAGCATCTGATGTGCTTTTCTGCAGGTGCATCTTGCTTGGTGCCCTTAATACTTCTGCATTTGAGCCCACCAATCAGGAACTTTACATAGGTAATTAGCTCAAGCAGATCACTAGATTCTACAAGGAGGTAGATCTTGAGGAGAAACAAATGGTGGTAGTAGTGAGGGGTGAGGGAACTCTGGAGTTTTTGGTGGCTTCTGCTTGCAGGCAGAGGACTCTGCCTCCCATCTGTGCTAGGACTGACGAACCTGCAAGAATGGTAGGCATTGGATTGGAAACTGAAGATGCTTCACACTTCTGATGCTGTGGACCTCTTCATCCAAATATGATTGGATTTAACAAGATGTTTTGCTGCTGGTTTAATAACTCAAAAGATGGGCAAGTTATATGGGTTATATATTATAAATATTAGCTTGTAATGATTGGCTTACCAGTTTGGCATGAAAGCATTTTTCTTTACTCTGAAGTGGTGGAACCAAGTAAACCAGTGCTACAACATTCAAGGGTTCTTTTATGCATAAGTTCTATATAGAACCATTACATGTTTACCACCCTCCCAAACCCTGAGACACCTAAGCTTATTGTTTAAAGGCCTCTTTTTTTAAAGTGTATTTTGCACCAATATAAACACCAGATATGAACAGATGTAAATCATACATGCAATACAAAGTCAAAAGAATGTTATTGTGAGAGAAGTAGATCATATCTTCAGCTCCAGTTTGAAGAACAAAGTGTAGTTCCAGATTTTTCCTGGCCGCCCCAGACATGTATGAATGTGTTCAGTTCCTTCAGCAGCAACCTTGATTTAGCTTAATGAAGTACTGATCAGTCAAAGCAGGTATTAGATGAGAACTGATAATACTGGGTTTATAGAAAGAGGGGCTTGGAAAGGCTGTGTGTGTGTGTGTGTGTGTATATATATATATATATACACTATTGTAATATAATTGTATGTATATGGGTGATTCTTCAATAAGGAGAACTTATAAATTTTAGGTATTAAAAAGATCAATCTTTGCATCACCAAAAAAAAACACACCAAAATAATGATTTCCATTTTTTATAATGATATAAACATCAATATTTTGCTACTTTGGCTTTGTCCCCAACCCAGACTTTAAAACTTCTGTGCCCCAGTAAAGTACCAAAAAATGATGAATTTATGAAAAAGATCACAATATGAGTTTCATAACTTAAAAAGAAACTAAATGTATGGTTTACTTTCATATTTGTACATATGCATATTTTTGAGCAATATATTATCGTCCCCAACATTATCGTCATTGCTGCAACAGTGTATGACTTCTGCAGGGAATTATTTAAAGGTAGCAACACATCATTACCAACACAACCTGTTAAGATGGTAATGACAGGTTTTCAATTTCACCATCAGTATCTTTTAGATTATGTAGAAATTAAATATAATTTAGTCTAACATTGTGATTTTATAATGAAACTCAAGTGAAATGCATTAGTTTATAAATACTAAAAATTACAAAAGATGGCGAAAGAGATTGAAGAATCTGGACACACCTCATTCAAAGAGTTTTCTTTATTTTCATGACTATGAAAATTGTAGATTCACACTGAAGGCATCAAAACTATGAATTAACACGTGGAATTATATACTTAACAAAAAAGTGTGAAACAACTGAAAATATGTCTTATATTCTAGATTCTTCAAAGTAGCCACCTTTTTCTTTGATTTTGGCATTCTTTTGGCATTCTCTTGAGCTTCAATGTTCTCACTGTGAATCTACAATTTTGATAGTCATGAAAATAAAGAAAACTCTTTGAATGAGAAGGTGTGTCCAAACTTTTGGTCTGTACTATAAATATAAATATTTATCTATTTATATATAGTGAAGCGTCACTATATACAACCATAAAGCCTGCAACATATAGCCTACGATATATTTCACCATCCCAGTGCAAACAAGAAGAACCCTTTACCAAAGAACCATCTTTTTTTGAAGTGTACGTGCTGTAAACAAAGGGATTCCCCAGATTCCCTCAAGAGCTCCCAGCAGTGGCAGGGCTGAATCAGACCCCCCCCCCCCAAACACCCCCGCCCCCCAACCCAGCAGATCAGTGTCCGACCACAGCCATTCTGATTCAGCCCAGACAAAAAACTGAGAAGCTGCTGACATCACGTCTCTGTAGGAGCACCGCTACATCCTCCCCGTTAAAGGACTTCCGGACGGAGCTTGGAACCGGAGTGACTGACATGAAGCGGCGGCCCGTGATTTCGGTGCCCATCATCTGTTTCCACTGATCAATGTTCCCAGAGGCGATAGATCCAGGCTGGCCCGGATTTGGCACGCGCTCGCGTCTGGATTAAACAGCTCCGCTGCTCCGGTTTTCTCTCGGTTGCGGTTGTGCAACAGTTGCACTCGAGCCCCGTTTTCAATGAATCTCGTAAGGTAAGTGGACCCCCAGCGCTGGGGGGTCGGGGTTCGTGCGGGGGTGTAACAATAGTGAGCTTGCGTTTGCACGAATGGCAACATTTGAACGATTCGCCTCGGATCTCGTGGAGCTCGAGATGTTCCTCGCGCGGTGTTTGTATGAAGGAGCGCGTTCAGTCCAGAAGCCTGGTGGTGAGACAGACTGGCTTGAAAACGATACAGTGATACGTTTTTTATCCTCCATTCAACAGCTAGTGTGGTTAATGGAGCAAGATGTGAGTGACGAGGCTGGCATCAATCAAATCTACTGATCATAGGGCTCTGGATTGCTGTGCTGGTTGATGGAGCGAACGAATGGACGCTGTAGATGCTATTAAGCGTCATATTGGTGGTCGTGAAACATGTATGAGCTGCTACATTTGGTGGGGAAGTACATTATGTGCCTTAGTGTCTCTGGGAAGTGCAGCACTGGGTGGGTTCGGGGCGAGTAGGAGGGAATGGGGGGCGTCCTGAATTCACAGATGATGCTGTTTGCATTCGTTGACGATTAAAATGAACATATTCTAAAGTTTTTTTTACCCCCAAATACACGTACAAACTCTACGACTTTCCCAGTTTTGAGAGTTGTCTGGTGTGAAACTTACCTCAGGTTAGCCGATTAGCTCCCAGAACGGAGCTCGACCAGTTTCAGCTTCAGAATGGTCTGCCAGACTAAAAATAGCCCTGTGACGTCATTCTTAGGTCACTCTATACACTCTTTCAACGTGTTACCTTTTTAACATAGTCACAGAATTGTTATTCTAGGAAAGAAAACAGTTATTATTTAGGCTGGGTGTTAGCATGCTTGCTAGCGTTCGACCCAAACAAGCTTCATTCCCACATGTTCCTGTGTTTAAAAATTGTAGGTAAGTGTAAACAAGGGTCACTGGAGTGGGAACTAAGCTGGATACATTAGAAAGTAATGTAATCTCCAAATTAAACAAGACATTTTCTATTCTCATATATCGTTGCTGTCCAATGAAAAACATGTATGTCCATTTTTGTCGATTTTGAGTTTTGTACATTATTTGAAAACAGCAATGGTCATTTACATTTTGTGAAAATTTCATGATGAATGGACCAACAGAAATGCTCCAAAATAGCTAGGAAAAAATTCTGGTTGCAATGACTTACATTACGAGTAAAGTATGTTTTTGTTCTCTCCTGTAAAGTTGCAATTTTGGAAATCCTTTTTTTTGTTGGACTGCGATGATATGTAAAATAGAGCACTTAGTTTTACATATATAGTAATATAGTTTGATGGAAATTGCATTGTGTTGGTCAGTTTGTCATTGGTGTTACCCCTTAACAATGTTTTCTTTTTGTGATTGTGTTTACTGGAAAAAAATCCACTTAAATAATCATATTAATATTGATAAATTTAAAATCAAATTCCAGTGTTTACTACTTTTTTTAAGTCTTCTGATCATTCCTTTCTCTGGTGTAACACCAACTACGACGACACCAGTGACATTCTGGTTAAACTTGAGAATTTTATATATTAGCTGACCCATTGAAGGGGCGTCCTAAATTTAGTGATGTTGCTGCTTGCATTCATAGACAGTTAGAGGAACATATATTAAAGTTTCTCCCCCCAAATAAACATATAAATTCTACAAATGTCCCAGTTTTCAAAATAGGTTTCCCCTCCAGATGTGCTTAACATCTGGTGTAAAAATTACCTCAGGGTTAGCCGATTAGCTCCCAGAACCTTGTGCAGTTTCAGCTTCAGAATGTTCTGCCAGACTAAAAATAGCCCTGTGACGTCATTCTTAGGTCACTCTATACACTATTTCAACGTGGTACCCTTTTAACATGTTCACAGTATTGTTATTTTACGAAAGAAACAGTTATTTTTTAGGCTGGGTGTTAGCATGCTGGATAGCGTTCGACCCAAACTAGCTTGTAGGAAAGTGTGAACACTCTTATATGGGTCAATGAAGTGGGAAGTAAGCTGGATACATTTGAAATCTCCAAATTAAACAATTTAAATATGCCCATTGACGTCTCCTGTTGTCATATATCCAAAATACAGCACTTTGTTCTACATATATTTTAATATAGTTTAATGGAAATTGGAGTGTGTTAGTCAGTTTGGCACTGGTGTCACACCTTAACAATGTACTCTCTAAGTGATTGTGTTTGTTGAAAAAATCGACATGAACAATCATGTTAATATAGATACATTTAAAATCAAATTCCAGTGTTTAATACAGTGACACTAGTGACATTCTGGTTAAACTTAAGAATTGTATAAATTGGCTGATCCATTGGTGGGGGAAGGAATTGGGGGCATCCTTAATTTAATGATGACGCTGCTTGCATTCATAGACAGTTAAAGGAACATATTCTAAAGTGTCTTCCCTCAAATACACGTACAAACTCTACAAATGTCCCAGTTTTCAGAGTTGTTTACCCTCCAGTTGTGTTTAACACATAGGGTAAAAATTGCCTCAGGTTAGCCGATTAGCTCTCAGAACCTCGTCCAGTTTCAGCGTCAGGTCTGCCAGACTAGAAATAGCCCTATGATGATATTCTTAGGTCATTCTATAAACTATTTCATTGTGTTGCATTTTAAAAAATATTCACAGAATTGTTATTATTAAAATGAAACAGCTATTATTTAGGCTCGGTATTAGCGTTCGGACCAAACTAGCTTAATTTTCATGTGTTCCTGTGTTTAAAAATTGTAGGAAAGTGTAAACAAGCTTATAGTGGGAACTAAGTTGGATACATTTTTAAATCTCCAAACCAAATATATCCTATTATCATATACACAAAACAGAGCACTTAATTCTACATATATTTTAATAGAAAATGAAAAGTTTTAGTCATTTGTGTTACAGCTAATTCAAGTATTATTTTTGTAACTGTATTTAGAAGAAATGTTAATAGTGATAAAGATCAAATTTCTGTTTACTACTTGTCTTCTGATCAATCATGTCACTGGTGTCCCAACGTGTCAATGCCATTAAACACCACCCAGCCATTAAAACACATAACCTCACTGAGAGATAGAAGTTTTGCGCTGCCAGATAATCATTTTGATCAATGCATTCCTGAAATATAATGAATAAGTATGACCAACATCTTATGTATTAAAAAACATTTATATTAAACATGGTTTCTTAAATGTTGGAAATTGGTTACATGACATTCATAAAAGAAGTGTTATTTAATTTTAGGTTAACTGTACATATACAGTTATATGCTTATGTGGATCTGTTATGTTACTTATATGTGCTAACTAAGATTCTTTGTATTTCATTTTAATGTTTTTGCTTGAAAAAAAACATCAAAAATATATCGGACATACATACATGAGATCTAAATTTTATGCACATGTATTTGCATCCACCGATCAGACATGTATGTTTGGTTTAGATATTGTGCATATATGACTAATGCTTGATGCTTACATATACATGCATATATTTACAAAAATATTTCTAATCCTTTATGATATATGTATATATGACCATATATCAGAATTGAGTATCTTTGCTGTAAGTTAAATAATAATGGATTCTTTCTGTTGGTTATGCAAAAAGACCTTCATTTATTTAATATCCAGTAAAAGAAATGCTCATTAAATACATGTACATTTATTAACTAAGAAAAACCTATATGTAATGTAAAATTAGCCTTAGCAGCTAAATATAATTTCACACTCAGTATTTGGTGTGTCGACTGTTTGCCTTTATTAGCTTCTAGTCTTTTCAGGAGACCCACTATGAGGTTCTCAAAGGAAGTTTCAGTCTTAGAAGTTGGTTTAGCATGTTCTGCTTCCTGCAATCCAAATAACCCCAAACACATTCAGTGATGTTGAGGTTCTGGACTCTGGGGTGGTCAGTTCATTGTTCTGAGAACACAAGCAGCCGTGTCCATATTTTCTAAACTTTTCTTTTCAGACCCCATAGTGTTGGGGTGTCTTCTCACAGTGGAAGGATGGACAGAAACATCTGTGGATGTTTTCAGATCTGATGAAAGAGTAAAGCTCAAAGATGAAAGCACTGATTATCTGATGGATAGCTGTGGTGGAGTGCCACCATTTTGGTACCGCCATCGTTTTGACTGGAACTGATCATAACTAAATAAAAAAAGTGATCTCTGACTTTTACACAGTACTGTACCTTTTGATTGGCTACGTGTGGATATGGTAGGTCACAGTATGTAGGCTGCTGTATTGGGTCACTAATAATAGTAATTAGAACATGTGATGTAAGGCTAGTGTGAGTGTAGACTAACTGGGTGTTCACTGACCGAAGATAGGATTCTTCATGAAGGTTCTGCTTTTATGGTTGCGGAGTTGTTTCCTGTGAAGCTGAAATGGGTGGGTGACACAGTAAGTGTGAATGCATTTCTATGCACTTGTAGGAGTGGGTTGATTTTTCTGGAAGAAGATGAAGCTAATGAGTTGGTAGTGGACCATAATTGCCATAGCTGGACATTATTGCAAGGCCTGGCTGATGACAGTATCCCTAATCCATGTCTTTGAAAGTGTTGGCCACTGTATTATGAAACTGGTCTCCTTTTACAGTGCTCCAGTATTTCAGTGCTCGGCCATGCTTTGTTGTAAGGCAGCTTTTCCCCCCATACATAGCAATGGATCACTATGTAGAGGGCCGAAACATTCATACATTGTGATAATAATATATTTGTATATTACAGTGTTGGTTAAATATAGTCTAGGTCAGGGGTTACCAACCTTTTGCAACCCAAGGCCCACTTAACCCACCCCAAACTTTCCACGGCCCCACAAATATTTTTTATTGCCGTTTAAAACCAAATACAGTGCAACTATCCACGCCCCCTGTGAAACTGACTGCATAATCACACAACAAAAGAAACGAACCATTTACAGCACTTTCTGTCACTCACCTAATGAGATGGATGATGTTGTTTGCCAGCTACCAAGTGGTGGATGTCAGGTTAAAGTGCAGAAAGTTGCAAACGGAGGTCTGGCTCAACATTAAGCCTATTCCTGTATTTGGTCCAGCCTTTGCTATAAGCTGTGCAACACAGTTTGGAAGCCTCAACAGCTTTAGCATTATCGGTTCCAGAGCAAGCCAATTCAAGGGGCTTTTTCCTGGTTTGGTATTCTTTAAGTTTGTTCTCAAAGAATTCCACAGGTTTAGATGCATACTCGCTGTGTTTAATCTCCAAATGTCAATGTAACTTGGTTGGCTTCAACGCTTCATTTGCCAGGACCTCCAAACACACAACGCATGTGGTACGAGTGGTAGCGCCTCGTTTTGTGTGCCTATGCACGTGAAGCCTAGTGCTAGATACTCACTGCTGTATTTTCTACTTTTTGATTTATGCTTGCTTTTCTCGGTTCTCTCAGCAAGAGATACAGTGGCTGCTTCACTTGTAGATGGTCCAGCTTCAGGGTCTTTTGTTGTCAAAGACCCTGTCTTTAACCATTTATCCATGATGTGTACATAAGACAACAGCTTCACTCAGACTGAAGTAGCTAACTAACTAGCTAGTTAATCCACTAGCTAGGGCTGCATGTCATGTGACTGTACTACGTCAAACCAAAAAACTAACTCAAACTAAACACGTTTTGTTTTGCAAATAAACGAACTAAATATGTTGAGCTATCTATTTATTGGAGAAAAAAAATACTTAGCAAAAAAAAATACATAAAGCAGCAGTTTAACCAAACCCCATTCGCATGGAGTTCCTTTTGAATAACATGTAGTGCAATTCAGCCAATCAGAACAGAACATCTTATCATTCATCATTAAAAAAGAATTGTAATTTTTTAGATTTGACCCAGACCTTGTCCAATGCGGACCCAAACTGTTAAACTATTGAGAAGGGTTTAATGTTAATAGGGTTTAGACGAGTTAGACGGCGTGCTCTAAAAAAGAAAAGTCGACAGCAAAAAAGGACTTTTCAACCAGGAATGGACCGAGACAGAGATGTTTATACTTCCCACAGGCAGCTCCAAACCAACATGTTTCATATGTTCTAAGACTGTGGCGCTAATTAAAAGCAGCCACGTGTCTCATATCCATCCATCCATCCATCATCTTCCGCTTTATCCCGCTAGCCGCTGGTCACAGGCGGCTGGAGCCAATCCCAGCATCATCAGGCGAAGGCAAGGTACACCATGGACAGGTCGCCAGTCCATCGCATGGCCAACACACACTCACACACTCTCTCACACCCACAGGCAGTTTAGAGTGACTAATCAACCTACATGCATGTGTTTGGACTGTGGGAGGAAACCCACTCAAGAGAATGCAAGAGGGAGACTGTGAAACTCAATTAAGAAGACAAAATATTTTATTTCTATTTTTATTATAAATAAACACTTTATGATCCACTTTTTTTTCAAAATCATTTTAAATGTAGCCCTTGTTTTTACAAGTATTGAAAAAAGCATTTATTTAGTTCAACATTTCAGTTCAGCGTTTAAACAGTAAATATACTGAAATACTGAAAAAATATACTGAAATACTGAAATATACAATATAACAGATGGTATGAGATGCTGATACTAGGCTAGTTCAGTAGTCAAGTCAAGTCAAGTTTATTTGTATAGCACTTTTTACAACGATGTTGTCTCAAAACAGCTTTACAGAGTTTTGAAAACAGACAGTTACAACATATATCCCCCAGTGAGCAAGCCAGAGGCAACAGTGGCAAGAACGCCTCCCTCAGACTGGAGTAAGAAACCTTGGCAGGAACCAAGACTCACAAGTGGAGACCCATCCTCCTCTGGTCAAACAGTATTTACAGTTTAATAAACTAAACACCAAAGAAAAGTGTCTTTGTTTGAAATCTGGATAGCAAAGCTTTAGAAGCTGCACAGGTAGAGGCAGTCTCTGACTGAGGCAGTCTATGACTGAGTTTTTATGTAAAGTGGGCGTGAGCTGAAACAGTCCCATCCTATCTCAATGCTGGTGCATCTGAATGGCACAGTGATGTAACTGAGGGTAT
The DNA here is from genome assembly GCA_021613375.1 of Megaleporinus macrocephalus. NCBI lineage: Eukaryota > Metazoa > Chordata > Actinopteri > Characiformes > Anostomidae > Megaleporinus > Megaleporinus macrocephalus. The sequence goes on along the minus strand of CM038722.1, from coordinate 8,046,466 downwards.
AGCAGTTGGGCAGGAGAGCTGGCTGGTGATGGGTCGGGAGGAGGCCCTGATAGTCCTCCAACAGCATTCAACAGACGGGAGGACAGTCATTACAGTAAACAGGATACCTTACTGAATCAGAACACACGTTGGAAATGATGGCGGTCTGGACCTTGGCCTGAGGAACTCTCCTCTAGGTGGACTTTACTGAACTCTAATTAAATACCTCTGGCATAGGGGTACATATTAGGATATATATATATAGGAGTGAGCAACTGGCAACTTTCCCGCCAGAGCTTGGTAGAGCCTCAGCTTGGAAGCACCATTTCCATTTATGGCATTTGGCAGATGTTCAAATCCAGAGTGGCTTACAGTTGTACACGTGTAAATGAAGGTAGTGTTAGGAGTCTTATCCAAGAACTCTTATTGGTATTGCGTAAGGTGGTTACCCAGGTGGGTAACAGCATGATGGGCAGCAGTGTAACCCCCTGCAATATACTACACTATACCCGCCATGGCATGCAGCCCAGTGTAATATCAGATGGCCCCTGAGTGAGCACCAGCAGCTGAGCAATTGGAGGAAGGGGGCTAGACACGCTAGACAATGGGACGAACCTGAACTGGCGAGGAAACGGAAGCCAGCAGGGAGGATGCAATTGCTGCTGTCGCCGTTCCTGCTAGCACTGGACTTTAATTTGATGTGCTGTCAGGAGTCCTGCAGTGCTAAGGAAGGGGGCCGCAAGGATGCAGTCCTAAGTAGACACCCAGTGGGACTTGTGCTGTAAATACCCCAACAGAAGTGATTCCTCTGCTTTTTCTCTGTAGAACCTACAAACCACCAGCAAAGCAGTAGCCTTGCTGTCATCCACCAAGTTTGACATCTAGGGAGTTTCTCGCAAACCGGCGTCACTTTAGAAGTTTTGTTGGTGGAACCACTGGTGGCGACTCTTGTTCGTGTATTAAATCTGAAAGTGTGTGGTGTTTTATTCAGGGCATGTAATGCATTGTTGGGTCAAACAAGAACCATAAAACAAACAGGAACCATAAAACCGGCACAAAATATCATTATAAATGGGGTCTCTCACGTTTTCCACATTGGTTAGGACTTTTACGATGCTGTTAATACACAGTGGAGTCACATTATTATAAGCACCAGGCTGGGAGACTCAATAAGGTCCTGGTAGGTTGTCATAGGTAGCTGGAGCCATGCTGACTGCAGTGTCTCCCACAGCTGCTGGAAGGTACGTATGGATCCATAGAGCCAACACCACCATCCGGGTGGTCCCACAGATGCTCATTTGGGTTGAAGTCATTAGGGAAGTCTTGGTCAGCTCTTCCAACCAATGTGGAACATTTCTAGTCGTGTCACATTGTCTTGCTGGAAGATCCCATCCACCCCAGGGTAGACCATCAGCATGTATGGTGTACGTGATCGCCAAGGATGAATTCAGACCCAAAGCAGTTGAGAGTCTCTACCACATGCATGACTGGGTCTATGCGTTGCCACCGTCCAAAGTTGGAAGTAGGAACGCAAGCCATGGCCTGTGCAAAAGGCACAGCAAATATAATGCTTTTCAATATGCGGTGCTCAGCAAATTAATAAAAATAAAGCACTAACATTTGCAGGTACAAATCATGTTTAGGTGTGCTCCATGCAGAGAACGTGTAAACTCATTTCTCTGTTTATTTAAGAGTGGTACATGTAAACAGGCTTTGTTGTGATAGTGTTGCATTTAAAGAACTGTCTGGAATGAAACACTGCTTATATCATGATTGTGAGTGGGCAGAGTTAAACAGCTTGATGCCAATAGATTGTTCTTAATTACATCACAAGAGCTGTGACTTCATAACAGCTCATGTTTTTGCTGATTTGTTTCTATATAAAGACTTGACCAGTGTTTACATACTACATAGGAATTAAGGAAAATTTGGTTCTACCATTGTAACATTAAAATCACCTGCTTGTATCTACACTCACTGGTCCACAGACCATATAGGAGCTACACTTACAGACTGTAGTTCATCTGATTCTCTGTATACTTTATCACCCTGTTCTTCAATGACCAGGACCCCCACAGGACCACCAGGTACTATTAGGGGGATGGATCATTCTCAGCGCTGTAGTGACACTGACATGGTGGTGGGGTGTTAGTGTGTGTTGTGCTGGTGTGAGTGGATCAGAAACATCAGTGCTACTGGACAGAGAATCGTCCACCAACCAAAACTATCCAGCCAACAGCGTCCTGTGTCCACTGATGATGGTGGACCTGCCAAGTAGGAGTGTTTACTAACACTGTTTAAACAATCCACCATGTCAGTATCACTGCAGTTCTGAGAATGATCCACCTCCCTAATAGTATCTACTCTGTGGTGGTCCTGTGGGGGTCCTGATCATTAAAGAACAGAGTAATAAAGTATACAGAGAATCAGATGAACTACGTAAGTGTAGCTCCTATATGGTCAGTGGAGCTGATAAGGTGGACAATCTGTGTAGATACAAGGAGGTGGTTTAAATGTTATGGCTGATCAGTATATATATATATATATATATATATATATATATATATAAACACTCTGGCGACTTTCTTAGGAACACCTTGTGTCTACACCTACTTTGTTCTACAATTACAGACCGTAGTCCATCTGATTCTCTGTGTGCAGCAATGGACAAGCTGTCGTCTCTGCCCAGCAAGGTAGGAGTGTGTAATAGAGTTACTCACAGTGCCCACTCACTGAGATCTGTGGCTGATGCCAAACTAGCGTGTTTGCACTGAAATCTCTTCTGTTTTGATGAAGTCTCATAACACTCTTTCATATAAACTGGCTCGCTCGAGGTTTCGCTCTGTATACGTTCACGCCGCAGGGAGCCGTTAGCGCTGGCCGCTTTACATAACAGAAGAAAAATGAGAGAGGAGGAACTGTGACACATGTTTGTGTTGAATGGAGTAAATGAGGCAGCTCAGCATTTCTGAGAGGCTGCGGAAACATTGCAGCTCACTGCAGGACGCTCACAGGGCCTTAATGGTGACTCCCTTTTCAAATGATGGTGGTCTTGTGGCGTGGGGGGGTAACGAGTGAAGCGAGAGGAAACGGTTTACGTCGAGGTTCTGCTGCCTCGGGCCCTGCGGATCCCGCGTTTCCACGGCAACGGTGACATCACCCCTGCACGGAGACGTGTGTAAAGGATGCTAGAATCCTCTGTCATGGTTCTCCATGGTTACCAGCTGTTGCCAAGCAACTGAAGGGGGGGGGGCCGTGCGTAGCAGCGGCGGCGGCTTAATTCGACTAGTCACAGGACTTAGTCATATGTCACATGACCGATGGTCCCAGGATCACATGACCTGCACTGCTGGACTGTTGTTAGTGCGTACAGGGCTTCAGAGAGTCTGAGTTATTGCTCGCTTCGTGAAAGTTCATGTTTCACAAGAAAACAGTGTCTGGAAAAACGGCTAACAGCTATTTTGTGCTGAAGATTAGAGGTGAACCTACTCACTCAATGATCTTCTCATTCATGCCTTTATAGCAGTGGTCTCTAACCCTGTTCCTGAAGATCTGCCTGCCTGTGGAATCTAGTTCCAACCAACAGTCTTAAGAGTTGGGTAAGTGAGGACCAGCGTAATAGATGCTGGTTGGAACTAAACTCTGCAGGACAGTAGATTTCCAGCTGGATGGCTGTAGAGCAATACTTTTTATACCAAAACAATGACTCCAAAACTCTTGAGGGCACCTGTGAGAGAATCCTCAGAGATGTGGAAATAGAGCCAAAGTCTCTAAACTGTTTATTAGGCCTTCTTAAAATATTTCTATCCAATCGAACACAAATGTCTTTTGAGTAAACTTGAAGGCGCCATACATGACAAACATCATGTGGCCAGTGAGTTACTAGTATGATGGCTACTGAATGGCTGGGTTAAAGAATAATATTCCAGTGGTGTTTAGTGTTTAGGTTGGTGGTTGCAGTTAGGGTTGGGCAGTAAACCTGTTCTGACTATTTGTGACCACCTGTAATGTCTGCTGTTAACATTATGATTGAACAATAGCCAAAAATCTAGTTCCTGAGCCTGAAAGCACTTAATCTGTTCACGTTATGCTTCTATATTTTTATCGTTGTCCAAAGAAAAACATATATATATAATCTATATTTATATAAAATCTCCCCATTGATGTTCATTTCCCTACGTGAACACAGCAGCTGCTGTTTACAGTGTGTGACAACTTCCAAATAAATGGACCAATAGTTCCGTCAACAAATACTCAAGCGTATAAATAATTCATAATAATCAGACAACTCTAAAGAAACCCCACAGTCCATGTGTTTAATGGGCTGCCACACCATGTTGACGTGACCAGCAGCTGAAAAGCGTTTGAATATAGAATGGAAGACAATGATATCTAAACAGTGATGATTTTGTTAGTGTTTCATATCACACACCATATGCACTCATAAGTTCCATCAAGAAAAAAACAATTGTGGTGATGACAGTAATGGGTTCAACCCTTTGGTGGGCATCAGATGACTGTAGTATTCAAATAATGCCATAATAAGTCATTATGTGAGTGGTTATGTGTAAAATGATTACTTATAGATAAACTTACTTACTGTGGTGGTGATGTCAACCAGGCGTTGCCATGTCTACAACACAAATATAGCCATTATATAGCCATTTTCTGCTTTTTATATATAAGTTTTAGGCCAAACTTTAATCTCAAAACTATAAAACACGTATATTTATATCATCGCTGTCCAAAAATAGCATGTATCTCTATTTTTATCCATTTTTTTTCAACATCATTTGAGCATGACAGCTGCCGTTTACATTTTGTTAAAATTTCATGATGAATGGACCAAAAGAAATGCTCCCAAATAGCTTGGAAAAAGATCTGGTTCCACTGACCCTACTGACATTAAAAGTAAAGAAAGTTTTTGTTCTCTCCTGTAAAGTTGCTATTTTGGGGATACTCATTTTTCTTTGAACAGTGATGATATTTTATATATTATATGTTATATATAATAAAACATCTTGCAGCATATACATAACCATTTCTTATAATAAGAAGCTTTAAGAGGAATTAAACTCTTGGGGTGGCTGGTTCCAATCAACACAACTGCGAACTCAGTAAGTTTTTGCATCAAACTAACCCCAATAGTGGTTTTAAGTTTCCACCGTTTAATAACGTGGTCTGTGTAGGTTCTTTGGTGGTTTTCATAATAAATCAAACGTCTATATTCATGTAGCAGATATGGTGACCCCAGGCTCCCATCACCACCACTGTAAAGACTATATCTATACACACTCTGGATGACTTTGTTTAAGTCTGACCTGTTTAAGTCTGGCTGGTTGGGAAATGTCTCTCCATAGGTCCTCATTCATTTACAATTCTCTCGTGAGCGCCCTCTGCTGTCTGATCAGTCTGAAGTGAGGAGCCATTTCTTTTGTGGTGAGAAAGAGCTGCTGTTAAACTGCTTTTAGTACTTAGCTAACAATTATGATGATGGAGGGAAGTGGAAGTTCATGAGATGAGGAAATGGTTCTATTTTTAAATATAATGTACAGACAGAGCTGAGTTGTATCAACTTACATTCACTATAGTACATATACTTAAGCTGAATATGGATGGATCAGTGACCAAAGAGCAAAACCATGAGGTCATTGTCCTGGATTGAGTTTTGCACTGCATGCATATTGTCGCTGTCTAAAGAAAAACATTTGTTTCCAAACTAGTAACTTTACAGGAGAAAGCAAAAATCTTTTTATCTTTCAGTGCAAGTTAATATAAAAAGATTAGATTTTAAGAGGTTTTTTAAGCATTTCTATTGGTACAAAAATAAAAATGGGCATACATGTTTGTTATTGGGCTCACCCTGCGGTGACTATTACTTTGTGATTAATTCTTTTATATTTTTTTGTCTATCTTTTTAGATATATGAACAATCGAGCGCCGGCTAATAAGAGATATCAGCCCACAGATTACGAGCATGCAGCTAACTGTGCCACACATGCGGTGAGATATATGCAAACAGTCTTGTTAAGCTTGGTGGTGTGTCCTCTCAGCCCACCTACTTATTTCATAACTGCATTTGTTCTTCCAGCTCTGGATCATTCCCAGTATTGTGGGCTGGGTGTTGCTGTACTTCCTGTCTGATGACCACTGGGAGGAGGTTGCGGCCTGGCTGTACGGTGCAGGGTTGTCCAGCCTTTTTATCATTTCTACAGCATTTCACACCATCACCTGGAAGAAGAGCCATCTACGGTACACATAGACACAAGCCGCATACACGAGCCATCTGTGGTACACATGTGCTCCAGCCACATACACGATCCATTTACAGTATACATAGACTACAGACACATACACGAGCCATCTACAGTACACATAGACTCCAAATGCATACACAAGCCATTCACAATACACATAGACTCCAGCCACATACATGAGCCATGTACGGTACCCACAGACTCCAGCCACATACATAAGCCACCTATTGTACACATAGACTCCAGCCACATACATAAACCATCTATGGTACACATAGACTCAAATGCTACACAAGCCATCTACAGTACACATAGACTCCAGACATATATACAAGCCATCTACAGTACACATAGACTCCAGACATATATACAAGCCATCTACAGTACACATAGACTCCTGACACATATACAAGCCATCTACAGTACATATAGGCTTCAGACATGTATACAAGCCATCTATAGTACACATAGACTCCAGACGCATACATAATCCATCTACAGTACACATAGACTCCAGACATATATACAAGCCATCTACAGTACACATAGACTCCAGGCATATATATAAGCCATCTACAGTACACATAGACTCCAGACATATATACAAGCCATCTACACTACACATAGACTTCAGACATATATACAAGCCATCTACAGTACACATAGGCTTCAGACATATATACAAGCCATGTACAGTACACATAGACTTCAGACACATATACAAGCCATCTACAGTACACATAGGCTTCAGACATGTATACAAGCCATCCGTAGTACACATAGACTCCAGACGCATACATAATCCATCTACAGTACACATAGACACCAGACATATATACAAGCCATCTACAGTACACATAGACTCCAGACATATATACAAGCCATCTACAGTACACATAGACTTCAGACATATATACAAGCCATCTACAGTACACATAGACTTCAGACATATATACAAGCCATCTACAGTACACATAGGGTTCAGACATATATACAAGCCATCTACATTACACATAGACTCCAGACACATATACAAGCCATCTACAGTACACATAGGCTTCAGACATGTATACAAGCCATCTATAGTACACATAGACCCCAGACGCATACATAATCCATCTACAGTACACATAGACTCCAGACATATATACAAGCCATCTACAGTACACATAGACTCCAGACATATATACAAGCCATCTACAGTACACATAGACTTCAGACATATATACAAGCCATCTACAGTACACATAGGCTTCAGACACATATACAAGCCATCTATAGTACACACAGACTCCAGACACATATACAAGCCATCTATAGAACACATGGATTCCAGCCACATACATGATCTATCTACAGTACACATAGACTCCAGCAACATACATGATCCATCTACAGTACACATAGACTCCAGCCACATACATGATCCATCTACGGTACACATAGACTCCAGCCACATGCACGATCTATCTAGGACACAAATAGACTACAGCCACATACATGATCCATCTGTGACACAAATAGACTACAGCCACATACATGATCCATCTACGACACAAATAGACTACAGCCACATACACATAGACTCCAAGCCACATACATGATCCATCTACAGTACACATAGACATCAGCCACAAACACGTCCCCTAATGATAATTCAGGTTTCTTTATAAAGAGAATTGCATGGTAAACTGTAACCAAGAACCTATTGATAAGTAGTGCTCCTCATGCTTCCTATGCCTGGTTAAAAAGTTGTATTATAAAGAAAAACTTAATAATGGAACCCAAACTATTGGCAACGTATGATAACCCACCCTTTTTAGCTTTAGCTTGAAAACTGTCGCAAAGTTAGCCTTAGCAGTAGTGGACTGTAACAAGTACTTTAAGAACTTTTCAAGTATCAAGCAGCATATTGTACTTTGACTCCACTGCATTTCACAGTAAAGTGTTCTACTTTAATATCAGTGCCAGAAATACATGTTGGGTAATCCTATGAACAAAAATGGACCAGCTACCATTTCCAGTGTCCTGCATTATTATAACTCTGCAGTACAATAACTCTAGACTTTTGCTACAGCAGTGCAATCATCAACCCATGTATTTCAACCGCATGGTCATACAAAACAATAGCATTTAACTAGAAAACTGGACATACTCATATTCTCGTTGCCAAAAACGTTGGGCCGGGCTAGTAAAGTTGTTTAATGCTTAAAAAGCCATCTGGTGGAACATCTCAATACTAATTAGACTAATTGGCAACAGAGTCTCTCTATGATGTGCTTGGCTATGCTCAATGAAAACTCAATGATAGTGTCTAAAAAAAAGCATGGAGAACCACACATTCAATAAGTTAATAGATTACAAGCTATTAAAGACAATTGCAGTTAAGCCCTTTGCTTGGTTGTCCTAAAAAGGTCCTCGAGCCACAGTTTTATTCAGATGCAATCTATTCCAGTCTATTATTAATTATGTAGTTCCTACTCATGAAACATTAGCCAATGTTTCACAGGCCCTCATCAGCTAACTAGAGCAGTAGTAGCAGGGAGGTACTGGTCAGGTGATCCAGTGCACACTTCCTTGAGAATCTAACCGCTGTGGATAAAATCTTGGTTTAATATCCAAGAAATGTAATAATTAATTTTGCACTGATGTAATAAATGTTCCCTATAGAAATACAAACGTGTGTGTTATAAAGTATGTAACCCAAATGTAGTCAATCAGCCAATATGGTTGCTTTCTTTAGTGTTGCACTGCAGCTATGAGGCTAATACAGCTAACAAGTAATGGAAGCTTATCGCCACCGAACTATAAACCTACTGGTCTCAGATTGTGTGAAGGTACTGAAGGGAAGTGGCATTTATTTTCAGTACAGTTGTAAATATAAATAGTTCTTCAGAGTGGTTCAGATGTTGTATACAGTGGTAGTGATGGGAACCAGGGTTCTACAACACAAATGTAGACACTTTACTTACTATTAAACCCATCAGTAAACCTACAAATGCCTATGTTATATATATATATATATATATATATATATATATATATATATATATATATATATATATATATATATATATATATATATAAAAGATGTTATATAAAAACCAATGACATAATAAGTGTTATGTGGGTGAAGGTAAGTTAAACATCAACAAAGTACTTAAATTTTAGCTTTTCTACAAAAGAATATTTGCTGAACACGAAGCAGCAATTTATGAGATCCTGTCTTGTCATACGGCTTGTAGTGAGTCATTGCAGTATCCAGTCAAGACTGTCCAATATGTGAGGATGAAGAAGTAGTGCTTTTGCCCTGACAGTGTATTCTAACCTCTTGTTAATCATGTTGAAGGTGGTGCTCCTGGTTAGATCATTTAAAACATGTAGCCAATGAAAGTGCGGTAAACAGAATGACAACTGAAGCTCCAGGCAAGAAATCACGTTCAGCAGTGAAACAAAAGAAGTAATATTAATGGAAGCCAAACAAGAGTTAACTTGTTGGTATTGTTTCTACCACTGGAGATGCTCTTGGAGAGTAAAGGCTGAAGTTTGATTTTGAATTTGCAACATTTCTTCTAGACTGCTAAGGAGTGATGTGTTGCCCCCTATTGTTTGAAGTATGAGTTTTGTAGGTTGATGTTTTAGGCTAAAGCTATGGTAAACCAATGTCTTAGACATCAGACAGCATTTCCATATAATCCCTTTGTGAGGGATCTGTTCGAGGTGGATGCCTGGTTCCATTCACCACCACTATGAACAGTTTTATAGTTTTATTCGTGAGACACAACTCTGAAAGACTTTGCTAACTTCTTAACCTTTAAATTATGTAAGCATTTGTGGGATTTATAGCTGAAGAAGGTTATTCAGGGCACCAAACATGGGCTACATCTACGTTATGGAGGAACGACAGGCCTTTGTGTGCCCCATTACTTTAAGTCACTGTAAATGGGTCAGTGTGGGTCGCACTGGGCATTACTGGGCTACAGTAAAGTCCAGGTGTATTTGTGTTTGAATTAGTGATGTTTTTAGATGCAGACCTGTGAAATAGTCCCTCAATGCTGTTTCTGTGTGTAGATCAGTCGAGCAGTGCTTCCACATGTGTGACAGGATGGTGATCTATTTCTTCATCGCTGCGTCCTACACGCCCTGGTAAGTGTGGCAGCCTTTGCTAAAGAGTTTATATACAGTACTGTGCAACTTGTGGACATTATTATATTTAAAGGTAACACTTTATTATTTAAATATTCAATCAGTATTAATGAGTAAGTAGTGCTTTTACATACGTCAGTGTGTTTATTTAACACTTTCCAAGCTTCTCCTTCTATAAACAACCCAGTATTATTTACTGTTCTCATCTAATACCTGCTTTGACAGCTCAGTACTTCATTAAGCTAAATCAAGATTGCTGCTGAAGGAACTGAATACATTCATACAATGTCTGGGGCGTCCAGGAGAAATCTGGAACCTAACTTTGTTCTTCAAACTGGAGCTCAAGATATGATCTACTTCTTTACAATTACATATTCATGTTACTTTGTATTGTATGTATGATTATTTATATCTGTTCAGGTGTATATCTGTTCAGGTGTAATCAGATCTGGTGGTGGAAATACACTTATTTATAAGAGGCTTATAAACAATCAGCTTAGGAGTCTCAGAGTCAGAAGTGGGTATGTATATATGTATACATACTGTACACTCGTATATGTTTGCTTGGTGAACACAGGTTTCATAAGCAATGTTATCAGATTTTCTGAAGATCCCATATCTTACGTCCACCTAACAAAGTCGTAATTCATTTCTGTGTGACCGCTTCCAACTTCTCCTCATCTCTTACAATTAAACATGCTTTATTATGTTACTCTATATTTGGTTTGACAAATCACATGTACATAAGTATTCACATCCTTTGCCATGGTACCTAAAATTGAGCTCAGGTGCTCCTGGTTCCACTGATTATCCTTAATTTGTCTTTATTTGTCATCCTTCCACAACTTCATTGGAGTCCACCTGTGGTAAATCCAGTTGATACCAACAGTCTATATAAAGTCCCATAGTTGACAGTACATGTCAGAGCACGAACCAAGCCGAGACAGGATTGTATGGAGTTACAGATCTGGGGAAGGGTAAAGAAAAATTTCTGCAGCATTGAAGGTCTCAATGAGCACTGTGGTCTCCATCATCCATAAACAGAAGAAGTTTGGAACCACCAGGACTCTTCCTGGAGCTCTTCCCAGAATCTGAGTGATGGAAGGGCCTTAGTCAGGGAGGTGAACAAGGGACACTCTGACAGAGCTTTAGTGTTGCTCTGTGAAAAGAGGAGAACCTTCCAGAAGGACAACCATTTCTGCAGCACTCCACCAATCAGGCCTGTAGGTAGAGTGGCCAGACGGAAGCCACTTCTCAGTGAAAGGCACCTGACATGCTTTCAGACCATGAGAAATTGAATTCTCTGGTCTGATGGAACAAAGATTGAACTCTTTGGCCTGAATGGCAAGCATCATGTCTGGAGGAAACCAGGCACTAATCATCAGCTAGCCAATACCATCCCTACAGGTGGTGGCTGCATCATGCTGTGGGCTTGTTTGAAAAAAGCCTGCTCCAGAGTGCTCTGGACCTCAGACTGGGTCGAAAATTAATCTTCCAACAGGACATCGACCCTAAGCACACAGCCAAGATAACAAAAAAGTGGGTCCGGGAGAACTCTGTGGATGTTCTTGAGCGGCCCAGCCAGAGCCCAGACTTGAACTCAATGGAACCTCTCAGGAGAGATCTAAAAATGGCTGTGCACCATCCAACCTGATAGAGCTTGAGAGGTTCTGCAAAGAAGAATGGGAGAACCTGTCCAAACATAGGTGTGCTAAGCTTGTAGCATCATACACGGAAAGACTTGAGGCTGTAATTGCTGCCAAAGTTGCTTCAACAAAGTATCAAGCAAAGGCTGTGAATACTTATATACATTTATTTTTAATTCAAAATCTTGTTTTTCTTTGGACAGCAATAATTAGAAAAGTTTATTTAATGGTAGCACGTACAGTTAATTTAATTTAGATTTACTTGGGGTCCTAGGCGGCTGCCCACCTTTGACGAGCACAGAGCGAAAACCTAGATGGATGATCTAGATTAATTCTAGATTAGAGCTCCCTAGTGCTGAAGTGACCCTCCACAAGACCTGTCAGAACACAAAGTGTGCTAAACCCTTGCTGTTTGTCAGGTTGACCTTGCGAGAGCTTGGCCCGTGGGCCTCGCACATGCGCTGGGTGGTCTGGGTGATGGCCTCTGGAGGGACTGCATACGTCTTCTTCTTTCATGAGAGGTACGTTTCTCTGTATTTCTTTTGTTTGAAATTTATTTTAATTGCTATTTAATTTATTTATCTATCTCTGCAGACGTCTGGTTACCATCACCAACAATGTTAACACCTCTAACTCAAGGTTCTCTAGACTGGATCATTCTGAATGAACTTTGTTTACTTGTTAAACATTTAATCACATCTGTAGAAACATTTCTAGAAAACTTGTAAAAGCTTTAATTAGAAAGTTATTAAATATTAAATATGAGAGTGATGAACATTTAAGAACAAGTTAACAGTGTTATTAACTGATGGGAATTAATTCATTTGGAAATAGAATTATTGAATTGAGTATATATATATAATTGAGTTATGAACTCTCCTGTAACCCAGACCTGTTGACCTGTGGGGTTACCTCAGTGTTTTTAAACTTGATATGAGAATCCAGAACGTCGTGCAGGTTGAAGATACAGCTGTATATACACTAGAAGACTGTAGGGTAGTTGAGATGAGGGTAGTTGTGAGGGTGAAGATAAAGCTGTATATACACTAGAAGAGTGTGGGGTAGTTGAGATGAGGGTAGTTGTGAGGGTGAAGATATAGCTGTATATAGATTAGGAGAGTGTAGGGTAGTTGAGATGTGGGTAGTTGTGAGGGTGAAGATACAGCTGTATATACACTAGAAGAGTGTAGGGTAGTTGAGATGAGGGTAGTTGTGAGGGTGAAGATACAGCTGTATATAGACTAGGAGAGTGTAGGGTAGTTGAGATGAGGGTAGTTGTGAGGGTGAAGTTACAGCTGTATATACACTAGGAGAGTGTAGGGTAGTTGAGATGAGGGTAGTTGTGAGGGTGAAGATACAGCTGTATATAGACTAGGAGAGTGTAGGGTAGTTGTGAGGGTGAAGATACAGCTGTATATAGACTAGAAGAATGTAGGGTAGTTGAGATGAGGGTAGTTGTGAGGGTGAAGATACAGCTGTATATACAGTAGAAGACTGTTGGGTAGTTGAGATAGGGGTAGTTGTGAGGGTGAAGATACAGCTCTATATACACTAGGAGAGTGTGGTGTAGTTGAGATGGGGTAGTTGTGAGGGTGAAGCTGTGGAGCTGGGTGTCTGAGTGTGTCTGTTTTACAGGTATAAAGTGGTGGAGCTGGTTTGCTACACAGCGATGGGCGTGTTTCCTGCGATGGTCATTCTTTCAATGGTAAGCAAGTATCTGGACATGACTGGACATTACCATAAACAGTTCCTCTGAGGAATAGGAACTCATCCTCTCTCTCTCTCTCTCTCTCTCTCTCTCTCATTTTTTCTTTTTTATTTCTCTCTCTCTCTCATCCTTTCATCCTCTCTCTGTTTCTTTCGTTTACTTTTTTCTCTCCATCATCCTCGCTCTTTCTCTCCCTCTCTCTTTCTCTCTCCCTTTTTTTACTTTTGTCTTTCTTTTTGTTTTACTTTCTCCCTCTCCTCTCTTTGCCCCATTTTCCTTACCCTGTTCTCTTTCTCTCTCTCTCTCTCTCTCTCTCTCTCTCTCTCTCTCTCTCTCTCTCTTTCTTCTCTCTCTCTCTCTTTCTTTGTCGGTTTTTCTCCCTTTTTCTATCACTGTCTTTTTTAATTCCTACCTCTCTCTCTTTCTTTTTCTATCTCTCTGTTTTACTGTCTGTTTTCTCATCAATCTCTCTGTCTCTGTTTCTTCCTCTCTCTCTACACCCACCCTGTTTGTCTCTCTCTCTATCTGTCTCTCTTTCTCACTCTCTCTCTCCCCTCCATACCTCTTTCTCTCTCTCTCTCCCCTCTACATTTCTTTCTCTGTGTCTCTCTCTTTCTTTCTCTCCCCTCCCTCCCTCTTTCTGTCTCTCTCTCTGTTTCTCCCTCTCTCTTTTTTGTTTTACTTTCTCTCTCTCTTCTCTTTGCCCCATTTTCCTTACCCTGGTCATTCTCTCTCTCTCTCTCTCTCTTTCTCTCTCTCTCTCTCTCTCTCTCTCTCTCTCTCTCTCTCTCTCTCTCCTCTGTATCTCTTTCTGTCTCTCTCTCTCTCTCTCTCTCTCTCTCTCTCTCTCTCTCTGTCTCCCTTTCTCTCTTTCTATACCCACCCTCTGTCTCTCTCTCTATCTGTCTCTGTCTCTCTCTGTGTGTGTCTCTTTCTTTCTTGCTCTCTCTGCTCCCTACCTTTTTCTTTCTCTCTCTTTCTCTCTCTCCCCTCACTACCTTTCTTTCTCTTTCTCATTCTTTTTTTCTCTTTCTCACTCTTTCTCTCTCTTTCTCACTATTTCTCTCTCTCCCCTCACTACCTCTTTCTTTCTCCCTATTTCTCACTCTTTCTCTTTCTCACTCTTTCTCTCTCTCCCCTCCCTACTTCTTTCTTTGTCTCTCTTTCTGATTCTTTCTCTCTCTCTATCCTCCCTACCTCTTTCTTGCTCTCTTTTTCTCACTTTCTCTCTCTCTTTCCCCCTTGCCTTTTTTTCTCTCTGTCTCTCTCTTTCTTTCCCCTCTCTACATCATTCTGTCTCTCTATCTGTTTCTCTCTTTCTCTCTCTCGCTTTCTTTCCCATCCCCACATCCTCCTTTCTCTCTGTCTCTCTCTCTTTCTCTCCCCTCTCTCTATCTTTCTCTCTCTCTCTCTCCCCCCCCTCTCTTACTCTCTCTTTTTCCTTCCTACTTCTTTCTTTATCTCTCTTTCTGTCTTTTTTTTCTCACTCTCTCTCTCTCCCCTCCTTACCTTTTTTTCCTCTCTGTATCTCTCTCTCTCCCCTCTCTACCTCTTTCTGTCTCTCTCTCTGTTTCTCTCTGTTTCTCTCTGTCTCTCTCTCTCTCTTTCCCCCTCCCCACCTTCTTCTTCTCTCTCTCTCTCTCTCTCTCTCTCTCAGGCGGACAGGTCGGGTCTGTGTGAGCTGTTGGTTGGTGGCGGGTGTTACGTGTTGGGGATGGTGTTCTTTAAAAGTGATGGAGTGGTTCCCTTCGCTCATGCTATATGGCACCTTTTCGTTGCCATGGGAGCAGGCATCCATTACTACGCCATCTGGAAGTACTTGTACACACCTGTCAATCAACAGACCAGCACAGCCCGGTGACACACACACACACACACCCACACACCCCAACACCCACACACATACACACACACTGACAGCTGTAAGAAATACTGAAAACTCCAAGACGACAGACGCTGAACAGAAAATCTATGTGAGTTAATACTCCGGGTTACACGCCGCTGACACACAGATCGGCTGTACTTGTATTTATTGATATATCGGGGATCAGTTTACACGATTCTGCAATCTGCTGGAGCAAAATTGCTTCTAATGTATATAAGGGGTCTCAGAGAAGGTGGGCTGATCTGGTTTCAGCTTCCGTATGCCCCTGTATGACTACGTTAACGGAACTATCCAGGCTCCACCCACAAATGTGCTCTTTGAAGGTATGGTTGTGAGATTAGTCGGTCAGGTTCCAGTTCAGTCGGTAGCGCACAACTCTTAATACCTGCATTGAGCTAAACTTTGAAGAAGAAAATTTTATATGGAAGTTTTGTTTGGATGACGAACTTTTATTTGAATCAACTAAACATATTGAGTGTTCAAACCTCCCCAGCTGACTGTACATGTAGAAGGAGCCATGAATTTCAGATGATTTTGTAATAGATGTTGGCTTAAAGGCGCAGTATACGATTCTGGAGATCGAGTGTTAACGTTTGCACTTTACTTGCACTTAAATGCACCCCTCCGTTCAGTGTTTCTTTAAGGTCTACACCCAAATTCATAGATGTCTACTGCCAAGTTGAGAGACACTGGACTAGCAAACGTTTATTTAGTTGGTCATGGCCTAAAACTCTTCCCAATCGTTGTAGGGACGTTGTAGACAAGACAATGCTGATTGCCTCAGCTTCTACTTTGGGTTTCCTGGTCCACCTTAAACGGTACAGGAATTACATTCCAGGGCCTCAGCTTCTTGTTCAAGTTTTCCTGGTTCACCTTACATGAGGCAGGAGGTACATTCCAAGACCTCAGCTTGTTGTTTGAATTTTCTCATTCCACCTTAAATCATGCAAGAGTTAGGCTACATTCCAGTGCCTCAGCTTCTTATTAGTTTTTCAAGTTCCATCTTAAATGGGGCAGGAGGTACATTCTATGGCCTCAGCTTCGGAATTAGAAGCCAACAACGGACTTGTGGACAACTCTCAGAGATCTTTCCACTGGGTCCCTCTTTGTCCTTGCCTAGAACCTTAATCCCCAGTTCTTCAGGGAACAGATTCATGAGCATGTGCTAAGAAACCAAAACTTCTCAAGTGTTTTTTTTTACTTTGTTTGTAAGACTAATTCCAGAAACAAGTTTCTTAAAAACCTCAAGGTGTTAAATATTTTCTTTTAAAATATTAGCTTTATACAAAATACACCTCTAAATGAACTTCAGACTTCCAACTGTTTAGTAACTGGAAATTAGACTCATGTGTTTTAAAAGTTTAAAAGCACATTCAGTGACAATCATCCTTAAAATACTTTGTCGTCTACTTCAGGTAAGTATGCAACAAAACTGTAGCTATAATTTGTGCTTTCCTTTGAAGTTCTGTTGGATTTGAAGAGATTGAGAATTCTACAATGGCCTCTCAAAAACAGGGCTGATCTTCTCACCCTACCCGACACCTCTGTGACAACATAGACTCTCAAGAAGCTAAGTATACATTTTAACTAATATGCTACAAAGAAAACAAAAAGTTTCTGAACTACTGTAGCCAGATTTTTTGGCATTATGTATACCCTCCTGAGACCCAGAAAAATTAGTTTCAACATAAAATAAGTCTACTAGATGAAGTAGACTTTTTTTACAGAGCTTACATGTTGCAAAATGATCTCTGCCTCAGTCAAATTCCTGTCACCTGTGACATCATTAATTTCATATAAAACCAGATTTAGTAAGTCCCAATGTTCACTACGAAGGACATCAAAAAAATAACTTTAGTTTATCATTAGTACCATGTTTAAGGTTACATAATGAGGCTGAAATAGACACAGCACTTAGAAGAGTACACACATGCATTTAATATAAATGCATTCCAAAGGCATATACAAACACAATAGTTTTCTTTCATATCAAATATTTAAAACACAAAACTGAAATAAACATCTTATGTATAAAAACCTTTCTAGTATGCTAAATACAACAATATGACTGACTGCATGATCTAAACGGTTCAAGTATTAAGAACATTGTATCAGTAGCAGCAGCAACTTCAACAAGATTTCAAATAGTTGAAAATAATGTGCAAAACTAAATAGAAATGAAATAAAAAATGGATCGGTAAGTGGATCGGCCGCATTCGCCCGATATCCGATACATTACACTACGTCAATATCCCATCTCTAACTGTTAGGTAGATAAACAGTTGTGCATATTAATAAAACGTTCTTTGAGAACTTGCTACAACAGGTTTGTAACTAAAACATATCAATTCTAGGCTTTAGAAACATAATAAATGTGTATTATTTGACAGCTCATCTCTCTTGCTCCCATAAAAAGTGGTCCTGAGAGGCAGCCATATTTAAAAAGGCAGAACTTCTGTTGTGAATGACACACCCAACACATGATACATCACTGGAAAGGCCAGGATGTCCTCTACATGGCACATGGTTTTAGCAAGGTACCTTGTTTAGTTTTTGAAATGTTTTTTGGAGACATATGTCCCCCCCAGAAGACAAAAATGAATTACAAGGATATAATAAGGATGGATAACTGCAGTTCATATCCTAGAAAATCTCAAGAAAATATCTCAGAACTTCTCAAGCCTTCTTAAGAACATTCTTATAAAACTTCTTAGGAACTTTTGCAAGTTTTTCCTTAAGAAAGCTTTTGTGAATCCGCCCCCAGATCTTCTTCTATTTGGCTGTTTCTCGACCGTCTCTCCTTCTTGATAATGCTAGGAGTTCCAACTAGGGCTGCACCTAACAATTAATTTCATAATCGATTATTCTAACGATGATTTTTTTTTCAATTAGTCGATTCATCTAATGGCTAATTTTTAGATTACTCTGAGTGTGTTAGGAACTTTTTTACTTTGTTATGGATTTGTAAACAATGGATGACCACTTCCATACGGACACGACAAAGAAGAAACAGGGGGATTTTTTGAAGAGAGGTTGTGCAAGTTGATTAGAAAGGCCCTGAAAAACCCTCTACTGGATATGTTGCTCAGCAACCATGTCAACGAAGCTGACGCAGAGAAGTATGAGGGCAGTGACGGCTATATGGAGCATGATCAGAAGTTTTATAAAAATGTTCTTAAGAAAAGCTGAGAGATTCTGAGATATCTTAAACTTTTCTAGGATATGAATTGCAGTTTACAGATATACAGATGCAAAAACATCTGGCTACAGTATTTCAGATTTTTTTATTTTCTTTGTATACATCAGAGTATAAATCAAATGTGTTAATAATTTTAAAATCTGTGTTTCTGTGTGAAATACTCCCACAACTTTAGATACACACTGATAAATCCATGCTTTGAGTAGGCGTGGCCATCTTTGCGGTGCATCAACATTAAGTTATGCCAATTGACGTAATTTCGTAATCGATTACAACGATTATGTTGACGCGTTGCCCCAGCCCTAGTTCCAACGTGTACCACCGACCTTCCCCCATCCTCTGCACAGGCATTAACTGTTGCTGATTGGCTGGAAGAGTGTTGCATGGCTGAATCAGAGCCATTTGATTCCTATTTGCAGATCCAGGGCTGAGTACAATCATCAGAATCGACCATGAGGAGATATTGAAGTTTGTTCTGTTTAGAGGACTACTTCATTTTCACTTGGAAAGTCAACAAAACACATTGCTTGTTCAAACCTTCCCAGATGACTGTACATGTAGACCAAGTTATGAATTTCAGATGATTTTAAGAAAGAATTTGTAAATCTGGCCCTAGATTTTACCCCATTTGGCTGTTTCTCTGCCCTCTCTTCTTCTTGACAATGCTTGTTTGAATTCCAACACGTACCTCCTCCCTTTTCCCTGTCCTCTGCACAGGCATGGGCTGTTGCTGATTGGCTGGAAGAGTGTTGCAGGGCTGAATCTGAACCACTTGGTTTGTTTCCCATTTGCAGATCCAGGTCTAAGTACAAACTACAAACCTCGGCTATTAGCTGAAGTATACAAAGAGTATTAAATTGAAACCGTATACTGCGCCTTTATCCTTAGAAGTGAGAAGTCTGAGCTCAGCCTGTGCTTAGCAGGTTGCACCACTCAGGACCCCAAACCCAAGAGCACATTTGTGGGTGGAGCATGGTGTCCCAGCTGACCTGGGAGAAGCCAAAACTGACTGCAGATCAGCACTTTTACTTTTAGATATTTATTGCTTTCGGACAATTTGGAGAAATATGGTCGCAGCTGGCAACCGTGATGTTTCCTGAATTTTGAGGCACACAAGACACATTTTAATCGAAAGCTGTAGAAAAATCTCGTATTCATTCAAGTGAAGGAACAAATAGCTTTTTTAAATGCTTCTCAAAGTACAAGATAATGCTACTGAAGTCTAAACGCTCCTTCTCTTTCTGACACTGCCAATCGGGAGACCCTCTCCCTCCTGCCGAGAAAGAGATAGGGGCTTCCTCGTGTTCCCGTTTACTCTCTGCTGTTTGTAAACAGTAAAATGACTCTGACATCTTAGTTGGAGTGCCGTATGCCCGGTGGCATTGTCGGATTTCAGTGTCGTGTCCATGTGAAATGCCACAAGTGCTTCGAAGACTAAGCTGAAGTCTAGCGACAGTTGATGCCATGGCTTTAGTCCTGCACTCTTCAAAATAAAGGTTCCCTAACGGTTCTTGGCTTAGATGGATGGTTCTGGAAGAAAACCCTAATGGAAATAGAACCTTAAAACTATGAGGCACCTGTCATTTGCTAATCTGGTTCTTCAAAGGGGCTTTCCGGTGTGTTCCTTGTCAGGTTACATAGGGGGTCGATCTCAATCCCTAACTCTTAGTTTGGTACAATTTTATATCGGTTCAATGTTTTCATTGTAAATCCAACAGTATTCTTTCACAGTATGCCAACGTACCATAGGAATCCTTGTAGTGTCAGCCAATCTTGACGGTTAGCCTAGACCCTGACCTGTAGACCAATAAATCCAACCAAGTTATCCAAGCATTAGTTATCTTGGTCATTGCCAAAGTGATAGAACCAGTGATTCTATCTTTACTGAGCACAAAACAGATGAAGTTACTGAGATAAAGTCTCTACAAAGCCAACTACTTTGATAACTTTACTATTTATCTTGTGGTCATTCTCATAGGTCAAGGTCTTTCTGTCATTTTAGTAATCAGATCTCGTCTTGTTGAATTTGATGACCGATTCTGGGGTTGAAAGAAAATATTGATGAACTTGTTTTGCAATGTTATGGTTTGCGGTGCTGTATGGATTCTCCAAAAGACAGTATTGATTTTGAATTGATAGTTACATGAAAAGCAGTGTTGCAATCTCCATTCAGCCATCAGACTCTTTAACCCCACTGTGAGCAAGTAGCATAAGGGTGTAACTTTGCTAACATTAGCATTGGCAGACCTATGCATGTGGTGGTGTGTGTTTTGTACTATAATATTTTTCCTAAACTTAGAGTAAAGAAACTTGAATATATCGCAATATATTGCAATACATCTAATCGTAACTCCTGTATCATGAAATCGTATGACCAGGTTCTTGCCAATACACAGCCCACAGTTGTTTTTCCAAAGCTCCTCCTCATCAGATTTGGCTCTTTGAACAACCATCCACTGACAGGTTGTTTGGGAAACCAGTAGTGGTCCTTCTGGGCCATGGAGCCCTTTGTGGTCCCTTTATTTTTAAGAGTGTAGTTTATAGTCCCTCAGCTTTTCCCTATTTAGTGCAAGCAGTGCATTGTAAAGCAGGCCTACAATCATTTGAGCTTTTCTTCCATTCCTAACTACCACAATTCACCTGTACTGGTGCCACATGTTCTCCGGGTGCCAATTTCCGCTTCAGTCGTCCAGCTTCAAGCAACTCTTACAACTCCTCCAGCTCCTCAGGACCTCCTGCGGACCACCTGCGCTCCATGCTTTTTTTGATTGGCTAAAGGAGCCAAAGCTTTGCTCTCAGGGTAATCTCACTGACTGGTGCCATTTCCATGTCTCGTAACATTCCACTATTGTGAACAGAGATGTACATAATAGTAGTACAGTTTTCATGTACACTATAATTAGTCTGTGATGATATTATTTGGTGTGTTGGTAGTCATTTCTAAATTATTATTATATTTATTATTATTATTATTATTACAGGTATATTGGTGGTGAATGTATTTAATTATTTGTGTTTATAGCTTCTGTAGTGACCACACAGTATTGCCTTTAGTAGAACTGGACTTTTGTACATATGAGCCGATTGATTTTTTGAAATGTTTATTTATTTGTTTGTAAACATCTGAGCTACTGTTCAACTCTTGAACCTCATTATGTGTTTGAATGGGTTTATTATGACATGGACAGGATGCATTATCCACGGGTTATTAATAAGAGTGTTTACTGAAATATGACGGGGGTGAAAGCTTTTATTAATTAACAGCTTCTTCATCGTAGTCCAATTCCCATTTGAAACTAATGTTTATGAGACAGTTCCACTGAAACTGGAATATTTATAGGAATACTCCTGTGTTTTTCAACTTATTGTCTATCGACCATGTCTGTATTGTACAATGAATGAAAATAGATGGTAATTTTGGTCCATTCTGTTGGAAATGTTGGAAAAGAATGGAAGCTTGTTGACGAATACTTGCAGAATTCCATAGAAAACTGTTTACAGTACAGAGCCACATAACACAATTCCAATGTCTACACAAATTTTGCCTAAATTCCACACAATTGACAAATTTGACAAATATGAGTGGGGTCAGAGTAACTCTGGGATGCCCAAAATCTCTAGCTTGTCTAGCTTTTTGGTATTTTTCCATCAAGTATGACTCATCTTACAAGAGTTCCTTGTCCATGACCAGCAGGATGACTGAGTGTTATCTGGTGGACATATATAAACATGACCAATTGAATGAGGGATGATGTTGACGAACAACAAAACACAGGAACGATTTGTCAAACTGTGGCAACTGCCTCTACCATCTTGATGTTTCCTCAAGGAAGGACCATGACGGTTGTTCCTCCTCGATGACCTGTGAACTCGTGCAAGGACGTGACTGATGTCAAACATCCAAGATATGCCAAGAATTTATGGAGCATCATATAAGCTTCTTAGACAATCATGCATTTTATGGGCAAAAGTATGTGAACACCTATACATCACAGCCACATGAGCTTGTTTGACAGCCCATTTCAGAAGTGTAGAAATTAACATGGAGTTTGCTCCCTATTTGCAGCTATAACAGCCTCCATTCTTCTTGGAAGACATTATGTAAGCTTTAAGAGTGTATCTGCGGGAATTTTACAGGATAGACATGTTAAAGGAGACATGGTAAATGAGAAGGCCTGGCTCATAATTGATTTCCCAGATAATCACAAAGGTTTTTGGTGGGGTTAGAGTCAGGTCCCAGTGCCGGTCAGTGGAGTTCCTCCATCCAGACTCATCAAACCATGGGCTTTATTTTTTGCACAAGGGCGCAGTGGAACAGGGAAGGGTCTTCCCCAAAACTGTTAGTTGGAAGCATACAAATGTTGTACCCAAACCCTAAAAAACCACCCCAGACCCCCATTATCCCTCCTCTACCAAACGTAACTGTTGACATGCTGATAGGTATCGTTCTTCTGCCAAACCCCGATTTGACCATCAGACTCCCAGATAGTGAAATGTGATTGATCATTCCAAAGAGCATGCTTCTACAGCCCCAGAGTCTAATAGCTGCAGCCACCCAAAACTGTTTGGACAAGGAAACCTATTGCATGAACTACAAAATGCACAGTTCTTGTTCCAAGGTTGACCTCAACAATTAGGGGTGCACATTCTTTATAGACGATAGAGTATAGCTAGTCAGCAGTCTGCATGTGCTACAAATAGATAGATCTGATGTTGAAAAACACTGGAGCATTCCTTTAAAGGTTCTGCATCTAAACTAAGCTAAAAGTGATGAGGCTGTGCTGATTCTCAGTCCAGTGTGTTGTGGCTGTTTGTTTTTTTTGTTTTTTTGTTTTTTTACTGCAGAGCCATCCTTATTGGCCTCAGTGGTGGTCAGTGGTGCATCTCACCATATCTCAACCACTTGAAAAGCTGATTTTGGGTCTGTCTTGGTTTGATGCCTTCCAGAACCTAAAGATAGGTGATCGTTAAAGACAGTGTTATGTCTTCATAATACCGTAACCTTTATTATATCTAGGTTTTATCCAGACTCTGTTTGGGTCCAATCACCATGAATTGGTCATGTAACATAAAGAATAACTACTTTTAAACTTGGATAAAGAAATAAACAAATAAATAAGAAGCTGGAGACAACATGGACGGTAACTACTTGCTTGCCAGCACAGTTGGTTCAGTAGTTTATAATACATGTCTAGATTACTTGGGGCCTAATTTGTCTATTATGTATTTTGAAAGTTTGCATTGAGTTTAATACTCTTTGCCATGCAGTGGAACACCCACATACACACACTAGGGGGCAGTAAGCACACTTGCCCAGAGTGCCAGTGGAGCCGTTGAGGGCTCAAGGGCACCTCGGTCATATCCCATCGGTTCAGGGTATCGAACCAGCAACCTTTTGGTCACAAGGCTGGTTCCCGACCCTCAAGCCTAGGGTCGTCAGGCCCTCTATTTTTCAATGGTGGACATTAAATCAACATACTGTACCATCCAAGTCTTGATATGCTTTGAATTTTTGTGAACTGCACAGTGTATCTCGTAAAGACTAACGCCAAGTGTTTTATTGAGTTTTTGAATATTTGTGGTATAAGCAAATATATATTTTCTGCATTATTCTGCTTTCTTGGTGCAACACTATGACTTTTAACTATGAAAGCTACATGTATTTCTTTAGAAGGTCCGTGAGGTATACGTTTCTGGACTGTTATCTCGAGATAAGACAAAAACGCCATTACCTTATGATAACAGTCCAGAACGTTATAACTACCCCATGGCCTCTTTGGACTGCGGTACCATTCAGTGTTTGAAATATTCATATTCAGAACTTTTTATACATTGTGGCTTTTTGTCTCTTGATCAGTGCTCAAGTTTGAGACCACAGCTTCCTGAACTACAGCTTTCACTGCCAGTATTGCGAATTTAGTTGACCTGACGTAGAGAAACAGTGAACGGTTACGCTTTATTGCAAATGGCTTGCCTTATCGCCGTTTATTGAAATCCCAATCCTGATTTAGGCCTTAATGGAAAAACCGAATCGAGCTCCAGCGAAACGTTGGCGCCTGTTGACCCTGTTTTTCGGAAATTCTAGTGGAAACATGTCTAAACGTATTGCAGAGGTCATTGTAGATATCATTTGTGCCTTTGTTTTTTCGGCTTCTTTCAATACAGTCGGAGGCCTCGTGGACTATGTCATCCTGCCATTATACAAGATGTAAGATTCCAACTTCAAAATTTTGTGATTGTGGTTTTGCTGCAACGTTTGTATTGCCGCTGGTTTACAATGTGACTGTATATGTATATTTTCTAAATCTTGCCATTGAACAAACAATGCTTTTTATCAACGAGACTCCTGACTCTTGTCATTATTCAGCTTTTCCTTGTTGGCCTGATGCTCTGTATGTTAAATCTGTACAGCAGGGGGCACAACTTCACCTCCCTGTCCAGTTCCTGTAAGATCACACACCACTGTCGCCCTACCTCGGGGTTAAGATTGGATATAGTGAGCTGGGCTTCATTCTGGGTTGGTGTCTTGTCAACATGACTTGATGCAGTTTTGATTAGTCATGTGTTTCATATAAACTTGAGGCAAGTCTCAGTTCTGCTTTCATATGTCTTCGTACTTTAATTAATGTTTTCTCGCAACGAACCAGGCTTTGGTGGGCTGATCAAGCACGGTCTTTACTCAATAATGACAATAAGATATATATGAGAAGTATATCGCCGCTATCCAAAAAATAACAAGTGTGTCCAAAATAAGAACTTTACAGTAGAAGATAAAAACCTTCTCAACTTCCAATGTATAGTTTAATTCCAAGTGATTTTGGGATATATATATATATCTCTGACTTTACGTCTCCAAGGTGGACCAGCAAGATAGTCAGAGTGTCTTATAGAGTGGACAGTGAGTGGACACTGCTGTCTGATCCACTCACACCAGCACAACACACCACTAGCATTGCTTCTGCCTAACCAAAAAGAGGTCATTTAAATAGTCATTTTAAACTTTCAGTGATATTCTGACTGATATTGTTGGTACATTTTCCAGGACATATTCACAACGAGTACCTTAAGCTTCAGTACTTGTTAGCTTTGTTAGCTTCATTAGCTTCACAGATTAAAGGAGAAGAACATCAAACTAAAATTAAATTACAAATAAAAGAAATAAACTTCAAACAGCAAACATGTCTCAGCTCATTAACGTTTAGCCCTAAGTAGTCTGTTCTCAGATCAGGACTTTCAAGGTCAGTGTCATAGGCTTTGTAGAAGAGAAGACCAGCATTTCTGATAACATCAAATATTATATAAAGAATATTACACCCCCCAACACACAGTCCAGGTTCCCGAGTCGTAAGTCCTTTATTAATCAAATTAAATTTGAATTTAAACATTTTAGTTTTCAAAAATGTACAAAAGAGAAAAAAAGAAAAAAGAAAATAGAAAAGAGTTCAAAGAGCTGTATTAAACTCTACTGTATAACATACAGCACACAGGACTAATACAGAGGGAATGGAAACAAGAGCATTATTTGTTTGTTTTGCCTTTACAAGCTTTCTATCTCTCTCTTTCTCTGCTCTCTATCTCTCACTCTTTCTCTGTTGTCTATTTCTCTTTCTCTCTTCACTGTCTTCCTCTGCTCTATCTCTTTTTCTCTGCTCTCTATCTCTCACTCTTTCTCTGCTGTCTATTTCTCTTTCTCTCCTCGCTGTCTTCCTCTGCTCTATCTTTCTCTGCTCTCTATCTCTCTTTCTCCTTACTCTCCCATTCTCTCTTTCTCCGCTCTCTATCTCTTTATCACTCTCTTTCTCCGCTCTGTCTCTCTTTCTCTGCTGTCTATTTCTCTTTCTCTCCTCACTATCTTTCTCTGCTTTCTCTCTCTCTTTCTCTGCTCTTTCTATCTCTCCTTATCTGCTTTCTTTTCTGCTCGCGATCTCTTTCTCTGCTCTCTATCTCTCTTTCCCCTTTCTCTCATTCTCCCTTTCTCTGCTCTCTATCTCTATCACCCACTTTCTCTGCTCTATCTCTCTTTCTCTCCTCTCTATCTTTCTCCTTGCTCTCTCATTCTCTTTCTCTGCTCTCTGTCTCTTTATCACACACTTTCTCTGCTCTACCTCTCTTTCTCTCCTCTCTCTCTTTCTCCTCGCTCTCTCATTCTTTCTCCGCTCTCTATCTCTTTATCACTCACTTTCTCCACTCTATTTCTCTTTCTCCACTCTCTATCTCTTTATCACCCACTTTCTCTGCTCTCTCTCTTTCTCTCCTCTATCTCTTTCTCCTTGCTCTCTCATTCTCCCTTTCTCCGCTCTCTATCTCTTTATCACTCTTTTTCCACTCTATCTCTCTTTCTCCACTCTCTATCTCTTTATCACCCACTTTCTCTGCTCTCGAACTCTCTTTCTCCTCGCTCTCTCATTCTCTCTTTCTCCGCTTTCTATCTCTTTATCACTCCCGTTCTCTCCTCTATCTCTTTCTCCACTCTATCTCTTTAACACTCCCTTTCTCTGCTCTACATCTGTCTCTCTTTTTGCCCGCTCTCTCATTCTCTTTCTCCACGCTCTATCTCTTTATCACTCCCTTTCTCTGCCCTATATCTGTCTCTTTCTCCACTCTCTCTCTTTTTTTCTCATTCCTTGCTCTCTCTTTTCTCCTACCTCCCAATTTCTCTTCTCCTCTCTTTCACTCACTTTCTCCACTCTTCCTTTTTCCTCTCTCTATCTCTCCTCAGTTTTTCTCCTCTCCATATTTCTCATTTCCTTTTCTCCTCTCTATATCTCTTTTTCTCCTACCTCTATTACTAGTTTCCACTCCCTCTATCTCTTTTTCCCCTCTCCCTCTATTTTTCCTGTTCTCCATTTCTCTCTTTCCCCTCTCTCTTGTTGTCTCTCTCTTTTTATTCTCTCTCTATGGTTTTCTTTCTCTGCTCTCTTTCTTCCTTTATCTTTCTTTTTCTCCTCTCTCTATCTGTCACTTTTGCCCCCCCATCTCTCTCTCTCTCTCTCTCTCTCTCTCTCTCTGTCTCTCTACCCCCCTCCCTCCTCCCCCCCGTGACTCGAGTGCGGACGCTGACGCCTCTGTTTTTAAACCTCCTCTGGCACGCGGCGAAGCGCAGCGCGCG